>CM053814.1:44170000-44920000 GCA_028671895.1 Oenanthe sinensis | reverse complement strand
TCAAGAATGAGTTAATTTAATTCCTAAATTAATTAGAATAATTAATAATATAAATATTTATTATATGTCTTTAATAATTTATTAGTATGTAAATTATTATTATTTATCATATAGTTTCTAAATAATAATTGCCTGTTAATATTTATTTTATTATTATTAATTTATCTAAAATTTGAATAATATTTTTATTATTTTATTCCAAATTTAGAAACAATTAATAATATAAGTAATTATTTTATATTATTCTATTATATATTATGATTCTATATTAGTTCAGCATGACTTATTTTATAAAGAAAATCGGCATGACTTTTTATTTTTATAAAAAGTCATATCGAGTTTTAAACATAAATAAGTCATACCGAACAATTTTTTTATTTCTTTTCTGTTTAATTGTTAAATAAAACTTGGTATGACATTTGAAAAGTCATATCGAGCCTTCTTTGTTTTATTTCTGTTAAATAAAGTCATGTTGAGTTTTAATTAAAAGTCATATTCAGCTATTCAACAGATACATACACGATATACACGATTGTTTAGTAGTTCTTTGTTAAAAATCGATCGTTTATCTTCTAAACAACTAAATCAGTTGATTGTTCTTGATTGATTACAAGTTTTGCTTGCTTATTCTGATAAAAATGATTGAAAGCAATGAATGTCTGCCCGATTTTTGTTAAAAATGAATTGACTGATCTTTTACTTGGACAAAATCGAAGTAAGCTATAATTTTTCTAATTAGAGTACTGTTATGTAGCAATCTACTGATTAAAATTAACTTAAAGGATTAATAGCAGTTAGGGTTTATATTTTTTCTGTATAATTTTCGAATTCTGGACTTGTAATTTTTATTTTACTATTTTATTGCACCTTGTAATTTAATATTTGTAATAGTTTAAATTAAAATGGCTGGAAATTGCAAAATTGTGAAGATAAATTTTGTAGGATTTTTTAATCCAGTGAACTGCTCAGTTGAGAGGTTTAGGCCATGGATCATATTTTTAAATGAGCATTCACTAATTAGAACTGCAATCACACATGATGTCCCGTTAAAAGTGTTAGCACTTAGGGCACTGTACTCTACAGCAAGGAACAGAACTGTATCAGCAAGAGTGCAATTCTCTTTTATCATTGGAGAACATGAATACATGGTGACTGAAGATGATGTGAACAGAATTCTAGGGTTCCCAACCAGAGATTTTGTTGACCCACCAACTGTACCAGAGATACTTGAATTTTTCAAAGGTGAGATAAATCTGGTAAAGATGTCGAAAGCCAACTTGGTGAGCGAGTGTGACTAATTCTTTGACACTCTAGCCAAAGTGTTTACACCCACTACAAAGAGCAACTTCAACAATATTTCTTCACTACTTCAGACAATTGGGTATTCTGTGGCCCATAATCGAAGGATTAATTTCGAAAAGTTGATTTTGAAAGAAATTATAAGGAAAATGGAAACGCCAGAAAGCAGGGAACAAAATGTGCAAGTCTATTATCCAAGGTTCCTAATGTTATTCATGAATGATATTTTTTCAAATGAAGATAAAGAGCTGTTCCAGAATAGTCCTGTCAAAGTATCTCTAACTCCTCAGTGAAACTTATTTTCAAGGCTTAATAATAATCCAAAGTTTCAAGATGTGCCATTAGTTAGATCAGCATATATATGTGAAAGGAAGAGTGTCTAAACTTGTAACACTATAACTTATGTAACTCAACTAAAAGAAAAGATACTTAACTGGAAGACAATCAAGAACATGAAGCCACAAAGAAATCAATGCTAAATGAAGACAAGGTAATTGATACAATTCAACATGTTAACTATGATCAAATAAAGAAGAAATCATTGAAAGAAGTTCAAGACAGAGTTGTTCATGCCTCAGTGATTTGTAACTTAAAAGATTCAAGATCATAACTATCAGTATCAATAAGGCTAATTGACTTCAAGTGAACAAGAAGGAAAGCAATAATTGGAAAGTCATATTACTAATTGAATATGGTAATCTATTCAAAAAGTAGAAACACTATTAGGACTAGTCACTTATGAGTCAGACCAGTGCATCAAGTGTCAGGACATTGATAGCAAGTTTATGTCAGTAATAGAGATCCAGGTTCAAGAGCTTGTTGAAGAATATGGAAGACATAAAGAAATCACAAGTTCAAGATGTTGCATAGAAGTTTCAAGATTGAAGCCCAGAATTTCACTAAGTACAAAATGTTCGAGATAGCCAAGTAGAACATTCCTATGTAGATATTCTACTTAGAAGTTCGAGATAGCCAAGTAGAACATTCATATGTAGAAATTCTACTTAGAAGTTCGAGATAGCCAAGTAGAACATTCCTATGTAGAAATTCTACTTAGAAGTTTGAGATGACCAAGTAGAAATTCTCAAGTAGATATTCTACATGGAGGGTAGGTTTAACATGACACATGGCATCATCTGATTGGCAGATTTCCAAGCTTTCAAGATAAGATAAGATTTATGTGGACATCATTGGGCCACGTATATCTTAGTCTTTGAAGACTACAGGACATAGATTACAAGTAGTATAAATAGAAGTACTTGTGTATTATTTTAAAGAGAGCAATATTTTCGAGAAAAATACTTGTAAAAGAGAGAGAGTATATTCACAGAGCTTAGTATCATTTACTACCCTCTTTACTTCTGGTGTACTTTGTAATGAATGTTGTAGCAACCCTTTCAAGTTATATATAAGACATATATTCCTTGAATCATTGTGTTCATTTATTACATTGTATTTATTGCTTTTTAAATTCGAAAAGTTGTATTCACCCCCCCCCCCTCTACAACACATTTGGACCTAACAATTGGTATCAGAGCTTCATGTTTAACATACAAAACATAGATCCTTGTGTTTGGTAGAAGATTTGTGAGTTTTCATCTTCCAGAACTACTTTTCGATTTTTCTCAAAAAATGGGCCTTAATTCGTTTCTAGTGAAAACTCATCCAAAAAATTATTTAAATACTCCAGGTGTGATTATTTAGCTTGGATGGATTTTAGATAATTTTTGTGAATTAATTTGGGTACTTTGATATTTGGTGTTCTTGAGTGTTCATCATTGTTCTTGTTAAAGAAGACAAACCCAGCAACTTTTTGATTTTCTTTTCAAAAAGACAAAAGGTGTTATTGGCTTTTGATTTGACATATATCTCACAACAAAAAGTTTTACAGAACATATTTAGTACCTAGCACGTGGGTTAGGTGAATTAGGTGAGAAAAGCCACAAAAGTCAAAAAGTGTGAAAAGTAATATTGTTTATTCAGTATTAAAGTGACCTGCAGCGAATTTCTTCTAAGGACAAAAGTTCTACATAGAATATTCTACTTGAATATTCTACTTGGAAAATTTGACTTGGACAAAAGTTCTACTTAGAGAATTTCGACTTAGGCAGTTGTTCTACATAGATATTCTACTTAGCCTAGTCTTGGGTACTTAGAAATTTTTGGTGTCCAGAATTTGAACTTTGATTTATTTTAAGATAATTTAATTTTCTTTTAATTACTACTCAAGTAATAAGAAAAGTTTATTATCTTTACTTTAAATCCACATTAAGATGGCACCTAAAAACAATTTCAAGATTCCAATGTTCGACCGAGATCATTATGAAGAATGGGTGTTGAGAATGAAACTTTACCTTGAGTCCATCAATCCTGAATATCTGGAAGTCCTCGACAAAGGTAAATTCGTACCAATGGTTGTTGTTCCTGAGCATATGGAAGGAGAAGTGGTAGTACCACAACGGTCTGAGCCTAAGAAGGCAGTAGACTTTTCAGATGCTGATAAGGAGCATATAGCTTTCGATACATCCGTTCGACAAACACTGATGGAATCCCTAGATCATGAGATGTTTAATGTAGTTAAAGGACTAACTACAGCAAAGAAGATTTGGGATAAGCTAGAGGTCGTCATGGAAGGTACCACTGAGGTCAGAAGCAACAAAACACTTATACTCAAGATGGAGTATGATACCTTCAGAATAAGAAAAGGTGAAAGCATAACAGATGTCTATCTAAGATTCAGTCAGTTAGTTTTGGATTTGAATCTGAGAGGTGTAAATCTCCCCGTGGTTGAAGTCAAAACGAGATATCTGAGGAACCAACCAAAAAGCATCGAACATAGAGTCTACGCTGTTAGAGAAACCAGAGATTTGCACACAACTACTCTGGAAGAATAATATGGAATTCTAAAGACCTATGAGCTGGAAACACTTCAAGATCAAGCATGGGACAATGATTCAAGAGGAAAAGAAGTTGCATCAGGGTTAGTTGCTGATGAGGTAGAGTCTAAGAAGGCAATGGTTACAGAAAAGCCTAGATCATCACCTGCATCACATCAAGTTGAAAATGATGATGAATGCACATCAAATAGTGATGATGACTACTTCACCCAAGAAGAGCTGGACAATATGGATGATATTGTCGTGGCATACATGGCAAGGAAGTTCAGCAATATCAGATTCAGAAAGAGTAACTGACCGTAGAGTAAATCTTCATCTTACTATCGGATTACTAGGGGTAGTTGTAGTTCACAAGGCTACAAAGGGAAAGGCAAGAGTACCAGCTACAAACCTCCTTTGGATTTCAAAATGAAGTTCAAATGCTATAACTGTGGTGAAGCCAAACACTTTGCTACCGACTGCAAGAAGACGAAACAGATATATCCCAAAGAAACATATGAAGCCCTCAAAAGCAAGTATGAAACCCTGGTGAAGGAAAGACATGGAAAAAGAGCTTTAGTAGTTACAGAAGTCAGAGCTTGGGATGATTCAGATGAGGAAGAAGTTACTTATACAGCAAACTTTGCCCTCATGGCTGAGACATCAGATGAACCAGAGGTACCAGTTCTAACCCTTAAAGAAGAAATGTCTATTGTTGATTATAAGGTGCAGAACGGGGCTCTTAGTGAAGAGATCTATATGTTGTGCAAAAGCCTAAATACTTCTCAAAAGGAATAGAAAACACTTGTTGCCAAATGCAGAATGCTTGAGGCTAAAGTGGAAGAATTAGAGGCTGCTTGCACTATAGATACTTCCCTAAGAGACTCTATTAAAACTTTGGAACACAAGCTCAACCTTAAGGAAGAAATAGAAGCATGTCTTAGGAATAAACTAGCTGAGTTAGAAACTAAATGCGAAGCTTATAAACTAGCAGCTAGTAAAGTGAATGTTGATAGTGGTACATTTAAGAAGATAACTGGAGTAGGTGTAGGACTTGAGTATTCTAACTTATCAAAGAAGGAAGGAAAGAGGCCTATAGATACTAGTTCCAGTAAGATTAAAAATGAAATACCTAGCATTCTTAAATCCACTGTCAAACCTATCTTTAAACACTTCATTCCTCAAGAAGAAGAAGAGACTGAATTGTTAGTTAGATATGAGATAGAGATGGAAGATCGCCAGAGAGAACAACCGGTAACTCCTATTAAACAAGTTAAAATCAAATCCCCTAGAGAAGAATCTAGACCAGGATTAGGAGCTAAGGATGTTAAACAACAGAGTAAAAAGGAGAAAGGCATAAAAGAGGTTAAGGCAGAACGAGTAAAGAAAGCATGTTATCACTGTAAATCTACTGAACATCTTTCTTATGCATGTAAATCAAACATGAATATTCCTGTTGCACATGCCATGCCTGTACCACACACAATGAATAACATGCATCAGAATCATGCACAATGTGGTCAACATAATTGTATGCCATGCACTTTTAACGTCATGCAAATATTTGTAAACTTGATGAATGCAACTAGTCAAACATGTCTAAATACTGCTACTAGTTCTAATGTCAAGAAGAAGCATGTGAGAGCTAAGACTGCTAGTCCTCCTAAAGTAAGGAGTGACAAGCCTTCTCCTAAGAATGACAAATCTGTCAAGTCTGAAAAAGGGAAAGACAAAGTCGAAAGCTCTAGTAATGTTAAAAAGGTTGCGTCTCCTGTTGTTAAATCTGATAATTCTCGATCTTATAGAAAAGCCGAGCCCAATCAATCTTGGGTTCCGAAGAACGTCTAATCAATTTGTAATTGCAGGGCATTAAGCGGAACAGAAATAAAGTTATATGGGTGCTAGATAGTGGAGCATCAAGACATATGACAGGAAACAAGTCCCTGCTTACAGAGTTGGTTATGAAGGCTGGTCCTTATGTTAGCTTTGGAGATGACAGCAAAGGAGTGACAAAGGGATATGGCAAACTGAAGACTGGTAATGTCATCATTGAAGATATCTCTTATGTTGAGGGATTGAAGCACAATCTGTTGAGTATCAGTCAATTTTGTGACAAAGGATACAAAATTGTCTTCAATAAGAAAGGTGTATCAATCACTCACATTAAGGAAAGTTCATTGGCTTTAACAGGAGTTCGAAAGGCAGATCTTTTCGTTGCTGATATGGATTCGGCAAACCAGAATGAAGTGACCTGTTTCTACAGCAAAGCTTCAGATGATGAAAGCTGGTTATGGCATAAAAAGCTATCTCACCTAAACTTCAAAACGATGAATGCTCTCGCAAGGCGAGAATTGGTGAAAGATCTACCTCAAATGGAGTTTGCTCCTAAAGGACTCTGTGAAGCTTGTGAAATGGGAAAGTCAAAGAGAGCATCGCATAAAAGTAAAGAAATTTCTAGTATCACTGAGCCTCTACAACTTCTACATATGGACTTATTTGGCCTAGTGAATGTGCTATCATTATCAAGGAAAAGATATGCGTTGGTAATCGTGGATGACATCTCCAAATATACATGGGTATTGTTCGTTATGACAAAAGACGTAGTACCTTTCCAAATCATTGATCATATCACTCAAATTGAGAATGTTTCAACACTCACTGTGAAGACGACTAGATCAGACAATGGCACGGAATTTAAGAATGCAATCTTGAATGATTTCTGTGTTTCTAAAGGAATATGTCGTCAGTACTCAGCCCCGAGAACTCCACAGCAGAATGGAGTAGTTGAAAGGAAGAACAGAACATTAGTTGAAGCAGCAAGAACTCTGTTGTATGAATCAAAACTTCCTCTATACTTTTGGGCTGAAGCAGTGAGTAGAGCATGTTACACTCAAAATAGAACCTTGATTATAAAAGTTAAAGAAAAAACACCATGTGAACTAATGAATAACAGAAGACCAACAATCAAATACTTTCATGTCTTTGGAGCTAAATGTTACGTACTTATAGACGATGAAAATTTAGGCAAGTTTAAAGCTAAAGCACGTGAAGGGATATTTGTGGGTTATTCTACAGATGTGGTGGCAGCTTATCGGGTATTCTTAGTGAATGATCGGAAAGTGATTGAAAGCTACAATGTCAGATTCGACGATACTAAACTCCCATCAATTTCTAAAGATAATAGTGAACCTGAGTCCCTAATGTTTCAAAATCTGGACTTAGATGAAATTGAAGATGAACTTGAGTTGGTTGTTACTTCAAATATGCCAAGTGTTCGAGAAGAAATACCTGAGTCTAATGCAAGATCAGAAGAAACTTCTTCAGCACAGTCCGGCAACAACTCAGGGGGAGTAAATAGCAGCTCAAGGACAAGTGTTCAAGGCTCAAGACGAGATGACACTAGTTCTATAGGAGCTGACACTAACTCAGGGGGAGTTAGTGGAAATAACACAAGTAGTCAACACAACAATTCAGAAATTCAAGCTAAATCATCAAGACAGTTTCCAAGAGAACGGGTATGGAGTAGAGACCATCCGTTTGAATTAATTATTGGTGATCCAGATGCTGGTGTGTCTACTAGAAGATCTACAAGAGCTGACATAGCTAATATTTGCTTATATTCTGGGTTCTTATCCAAGCATGAACCTAAAGAAATAGAAAAGACTCTTGGTGATGCTGATTGGGTAATTGCAATGCAAGAAGAGCTCAATCAGTTTGAAAGGCAGAAAGTTTGGAAGCCGGTACCCCGACCGAAGAACAGATCAGTAATTGGAACTAAGTGGGTATTCAGAAATAAACTGGATGAAGACGAACTTGTAACACGAAACAAGGCTCGTTTGGTAGCGAAGGGTTATTCTCAAAAAGAAGGTATTGATTATGATGAGACCTACGCTCCAGTTGCAAGACTTGAGGCAGTCAGGATGTTCTTGGCCTTTGCAGCACACAAGAACTTCAAGGTTTTTCAGATGGATGTGAAAAGTGCCTTCCTGAATGGAGAACTAGAAGAAGAAGTATTTCTGGAACAGCTACCTAACTTTGTTGATCCAGAACTTGTAGATTTTGTGTACTTTCTCTTCAAAGCTGTCTATGGCCTCAAACAATCCCCAAGATGATGGTATGAAACCCTATCCTTATTCTTAATTGCAAGTGGTTTTACTAGGGGAGTAATTGATAAAACATTGTTCTATAAAAATGTAAAAAGTGATTTAATACTTGTTCAAGTCTATGTGGACGATATTATTTTTGGATCATCTAATGAACGCTTGTGCGAGAAATTTGCCAAGCTAATGCAGGATAAGTATGAGATGAGCATGATGGGAGAGCTGTCCTTCTTCCTTGGACTACAGATCAGCCAGAGAAAAGATGGAATCTTTATCTGTCAGTCCAAGTACATCAAAGATTTACTCAAGAAGTATAATCTAGAAGATGCATCAACAGCTAAGACTCCCATGGCAACATCCATAAAGCTTGATGAAGACAAATCAGGTAAACCAGTTGACATCACAAGCTATCGAGGTATGATTGGCTCACTTCTTTATTTAACTGCAAGTAGACCCGATATTATGTTCGCAACTTGTTTGTGTGCAAGGTTCTAAGTGGATCCTAGAGAATCACATCTCATAGCCGTCAAACGAATCTTTAGGTATCTCAAGGGCACATCAAATCTAGGGATTTGGTACCTAAGAGATACAGGTTTTAATCTAATTGACTATTCGGATTCAGACTATGCAGGTTACAGGATTGATAGAAAAAGCACATCTGGTGCATGTCAATTTCTTGGCAGAAGTTTGGTGTCCTGGCAAAGTAAAAAGCAACACACAGTATCTACTTCTACTGCTGAAGTTGAGTACATTGCTGCTGGAAGCTGTGTAGCTCAAATACTGTGGATGAGGAACCAATTGAAAGATTATGGCATGGAACACAAAAAGATTCCAATCATGTGTGACAACACAAGTGCCATTGCCATGACCAACAATCCTGTAGACCACTCGAGAACCAAGCATATAGATATTAGGTATCACTTCATTAGAGAACATGTCGAGGAGGGGACTGTGGAGTTACATTTTGTACCCACAATGCCACAAATTGCAGATATATTCACTAAACCTCTTGATGAAATAACATTCAATAGGTTGGTTGGTGAATTGGGGATGCTTAACACAAGTTAGTGATTTCTCCTATCTGTAAAATTCCAGTTTTAATCATGTTCATATGTTTTTAGTCTTGAAAATTGCCTATTTTGATTATGCATAGTTGAAAACATATGTAAATAATCTCTACAATTTCTCAAAATATCACTTCTGCATGCTAATTAATCATTATGGACTTAGACTTTAAAATGGTTAATTAATGAGTATTTTAGGATGCATGTTGTGTTATTTTACATAAATTCATTGTGCTTTATAAGTAATTATTGGAAATCTTTGAATTTATGTTGGTTATATTGCATGATCATAGGGGGAGTTAAATTCACATTACTCTAAAAATTTGCATGATTCTTAAATGAATTTACCTGTGTTCTTCATGTAATTATTATTGAATTAGAGGCCTTAGAATTGTCAAGGAATGTTTTTTTTAATTATTTACTTTGTTAAAAATCCTTGATTTGATATCTATATTAATTTGGCAAAATTAATTGTTGTTTTTATTGTAAAAATTGCCAAATTATTATAACTATCTTCAAAATAAAAAATTTTGAAAATTCTAAGTCTGGGAATAATATTCTAGATAAGGACTATCTCGAAATTTATCTCGAAATTCGACTTGAAGTTCGAGTTACAGTTCCCCGTGTGCCTGTTCAAAATTCCAAGTCTGGGACATTGTTCGACTTAGGTTCTATCTCGAACATTATCTCGAAATTCGACTTGATGTTCGACATAGGCTCTATCTCGAACATTATCTCGAAATTCGACTTGATGTTCGACTTAGGTTCTATCTCGAACATTATCTCGAAATTTGACTTGATGTTCGACTTAGGCTCTATCTCGAACATTATCTCGAAATTCGACTTGATGTTCGACTTAGGCTCTATCTCGAACATTATCTCAAAATTCGACTTGATGTTCGACTTAGGCTCTATCTCGAACATTATCTCGAAATTCGACTTGATGTTTGACTTAGGTTCTATCTCGAACATTATCTCGAAATTCGACTTGATGTTCGACTTAGAGTTCCCAGGATTGTATTTGGAATTTTATTGAGTTTTGACGGGATTTTTCGTTCCCTGGTGGGTTTTTAATGCTGTTTTAATTGATCAAGTGTTATTTGTTCGGGTTAGTATCTATCTCGAAACTCATCTCGAATTTCGACTTGAATGTTCGAGATAGTGTTCGACTTGAGTTCCCCAGTCCGTAGTTTGCATTTTTTTCTTGTTATCACAAGGGTATTCTTGTCTTTACTCATTCATGTCTATATATACATCTCTAACTCGCATCATTTTTCACTTTTACCTAATTGTTTTAACCCTAAATTTTTACAGCCCCCACCCTCCCTCCCTGCGATTTCAAACCTTCATCGCCCTGTACATTCGATTTGTGTTAAAACTCATACCTATCTCGAATTGCTGCCCATTTTTAAACTTTTATCATTATTTGCATCCCATTATTGTGTGTTTCTGTGCATATATAACTGTTCTTAATTGTGTTTGGTATATACACACATATCTACACACGCACGCAAATCTGTGGTATTGATTAAATAGTGGTTGGTGTGTTTGATTACATACTTTGTTGGCTGTGTTTTGATTTCGTTTTTCTTGTTTTAAAATTCCGTAGTTTAATTCCGGTCAGTCACTTGTTTTTTTTCCTGCTAATCATTCGAGTGTTTCTTATCGTAATTACAAGGAATTTGTATTTTTTTTCCTCGCTTCAGTGTTTACCTTAATTGTTTTTTTTCTTCTCAAAAATCACATTAACTCAATGAAAATATTTTTATTAAAAATGGCTCACCAATTTTCACTTGCGAAAAATAATTTTTTCAACATTACTACGGAAATTGGTGATCAACTCCCGCGCTTCAAGTTTTGGGTACGATTTCTTAATTTGTACTCCAAGGCTAGTGTTGCTTTTACTGCCAAACCAACACTAGTCCATGATGCGTTACAGCAATTATGGACTAGTGCGGTTACATTTGGGAGCAAATCTACCCCCTATGGTTTCAGGTTTACCTTGGCGGGTCAAGAATATCAAGTGACGGAGGAAGTGTTCAACAGGGTTCTGGGGTTCCCAATCAAAGATGTTTATGACCCCGAACCTACAACAGCAGAACGTATCAAGTTCTTTGAAGAGATTGGATGCTATCCTCCTTCTGGACGGATCTTACCAGGCGCCATCCAGAAACAATATTTCCATGTGGAATGGAATTACTTTTTCGAGGCCATCACAAGATGTTTTCGGGCACGCGAAAAAGATTATCATCAAATTCCAATTCTCATGCAGGTCTTTGCAGTTTCCCTAGCCCGTGAACTGGACATTAATTATGGCAGAATCATTCTATCAGAGATCGTGGCTGCAATGGGATCACCTGTAAGCAGAGATCTTACAACTACTAATGTTGTATGCTGGTATCCTCGCTTCTTACAAATGCTTATTAATCACGTAGTACCGCTTGATGCTTTATCTGTGCGACAGGCATTTGCAACAAGTGCGACATCTGCTTCGCTAGGCATGGGAACCAAGTCCCTCACAACGATTGCCAATCAAGATAGACATCACGGTAAGGCGATGTCTATTCCTGATAACATTCAAGTGTGGATTAAGTATGATGCAGGTATTACTTCCATGGCGGGGACCTCCCACATTTCATCACATGCTCAGAATCCCTCTGCCCATGCTGACGCATTCCAGGGGATTCCTGACGAGAATCTTGGTGATGAAGATGATGATTGGCATTCTCACGGTCAATCCTCTACCGGTCAAAGGGACAGGCAACCTACTCCTCATGCTGATTCTGCTTCCTTTGCTGAACAAGGTAATGAAGAAGGTCATTTCTTTGAACAAGAGAAACTCTCTGTTCACACTACTAATACTTGTTCATCTAAATCTGATTCCGTGGCCCAAGATTCTGCTAGCCCGCAGGATCTATCCCAGGGCAAGAGCTATATTTCTGATTCTGAGTCTGATACTCTTGATTCCTCTCTTTCACCCTCGCTGACGGGAGTCAAAAGGCAGGCACCTGTAGATTTAGGTGAGGGTTCTGAGAGTGACCCCGAAGTGCAACCTCTTATTCGGAAGAAATCCAAATTTTCACATGCTGCAACTTCACAAGCCCAGTCCAAACCTAGTGTATCTATCACAACCACTCCACCTCACGTGAGTGGTTCGCCCATTGCACATTCTACACCTAGGGATTTTGGTGAGGATTTTATGCCTTCTGAAGAGCCTGTTACTTCAGAAAGGCAAGAAGCTTTTATTGCTTTCGAAGTACCTTCACCGGTACATACTGATGCTGCAGAGAGGATCGGTTCTGATGTTGTACTAGAACACTCTGCAGCCACTCAGCCTGAGATTCCACCTTAGGACCTGACAGGAACAGATCCCATAACTGCTACTTACTTTGCTTATCCAGTTTCTGCAGGTACTGCTTTCACTTTCAGGACTATTATTGCAGACATACACGAGCGTGAGACAGGGAGTGTGTGTGAGCGTTTAGGGAGTGAGGGACCTTCATTTTTAAGCCCCGAAACTGAGCGACAAACACTAACAGAACGATTTTTAGAGCGAGGACACCCAGACCAAGCACCGTCCCTTAATCTTGAAAATCTTGGCACGCGTATGTCAACGATTGAAAATGAAATAAAGCAGTTCGGGTAGTCTATGGGGTAGTTAGGGATCAATGTTGGAGACAACCAACGAGCTCTTGATGACTACGCAGCACGGATGGCCAGTCAGGCGACAGCATTCAATGAGTTGACAAACAAGGTGAATGACTTGGGCCATGCTGGTGGTATCTTGGGCAGCACTTTGAATGAGAGGTTGGGAGCTGTGGAGAGCATAATGCATACAATGGCAACCGAAATCAGCAGGATGATGTATGCCGTTAGGAGCTTTGTTCCCCCAGAGTGTTTTGACGAACAGTACAATCAACCTCCCCCTGATAATGATGGTGCTGGTGGTGCTGGAGATACTGGTGGAGCTGGACCCTCGGGTTCTGGTTTTGGTGGTTCTTATGCTACTGGTGGGTCTGGAGAGCAAGGTGGTGTTCCGGATAACTCACCTAAGGGGGAGAGTGGACAGGAGACGAGACAGCAGTCGCTAGTTATTATTGAAGAAATTGCAGAACAGACTACTGATTTTGTCAAAGAAAGTGAGCCAGTAAATGAAGAAGAGGCTCAGAGAAAGAGGAAGGGTAAGGCAGTGGTGGCTGAGCAAGAAGAGCCATTCATTGACTTGAGTCATCATCAGGAAAAAGTTCATGAGGGACTTGATTCAGATTCTGATATGGAGGATGTTCCTTTAGCACATGCTATTAGAAGATCTTTGAAGGAACAAGGTGGAGGTGCTGGAATGTGTTCTGGACAGCCTGAAGAAATACCTGTTGATAAGGAGACTCTAGAAGCTCAAAAGTTGGCCTTGGAACAAGCTCAGTTCTATAAAATGAAGATGATGCAGGATGAAGCTGTTTTCCTTGAAAAGCAAGCGGAACTCAAGGAGAAACAGTATGATCATGAGCTTGCAAGGTTAGCTGATCCTCAAGTAGATCTGGACAAGAGAAGGATCGGACAAAAATGGGATGATGCAAGGAAGATCCTATCGGGAGTTTGTGCGAAAGGAACTCATAACAAAGAGGTGGAAGACTTGTTCTACAACTTGAACTTGCAGAATCCACTGATTATTGACTATATAAATGCTTTGAAAAGGTTGATCTCAAAAGTATGATCAATTCATCTCGAGAAGATCTGCGTCAGAGTTGTTCTTGCTAGCAACGAAAATTCAATATTCACAAGCGGAGGAGCTTAGCATTCTGTATAGAGATCAGTTAATGCAGCTAGCAGAGAACAAGGGACCAGAATTCTCAGCGAATCCTGATGTTGTTCGGATGGTTGTTGATGGAAAGATGAAGAAGGTTA
Organism: Oenanthe sinensis; assembly: GCA_028671895.1. Classification (NCBI taxonomy): domain Eukaryota; kingdom Viridiplantae; phylum Streptophyta; class Magnoliopsida; order Apiales; family Apiaceae; genus Oenanthe; species Oenanthe sinensis. The sequence goes on along the minus strand of CM053814.1, from coordinate 44,905,759 downwards.
GTTTAGAAGAAAATGACCTAATGGCTCTATCGGTAGAATCCCTAAAGGCTGTCTGTAGGCAAATGATGAGTAAGGGATTCACTTCTGACATTAAGGAGAAGTCAGTGGAGTTTATTGAAAGGGTCATATTCAAGATGAGCAATGAAATCTGGAAGTGTGATATTATTGCTCCAAACCCTCTAGACAATGTAAAGATTGAGCCAGAGCTAATTGAAAGAAAATGGAACATTCTACAAGCTGTTAAGAATGTAGATGAAGCTCTGACTCTTCCTTCTGGATCACTGGAACAAGGAGAAATAAGGGAGGCAGTTGGTGTTCCAGGGAGAGATAGTGTATACTGGATACACTCATATGACGATGACACAGCTGATGTTTTGGCATTCATAGATGCAGACCAGAATCAAATTTTATTGCACATGAGCAGGAAATGGCTGCTGCAGACTCAAGATGCCGCATTTCTGGAAAGAGTTTTAGAAGTGTTCAAATGGGACGAAGTATAAAATGAGAATGTGGATGAGAAGTAGAGACTTCTGAAGTACCTGTCCGAAGTAGTGGTGGAAAAGAAGCGGATGGAGCGAGATGCGGCTAGTATCCACAATACTAACCGTGTTAAGGGCTACCCCAAAATGATCTATTGTCAGTTCAAGGCTGATAAATCTCATTGGAAGTCACAGTTCATAATGAAAAATTTTGAGGACATCCCAAAGATCAGAACTACTCAGGAGGTGGACAAACTCAGAAGGCTTTTCAGGCATCCTTATCCAGAGCCCAGAAATCCTCTAGAAATGGAAGCGGTAAGTCTGTTGAATGCAAGGTGGAAGCAGCTTCATGATCCAGTTTACAAGAAAGAACAGCAGCAGAAGGAAAGGCGCAGAAAGCTGAAGGAGGAGAAGCGCCAAGCTGAAGAAGCTAGGAAGAGGAGACGGAATTAGAACTAACGGTCAGAGTGGTGTGAACTTAAAGTTGGAAAAACTTCATATCTGTTGGTTGCTTTAACTCACTTGAGGAAAATTCACCTGATCACGGTATGCGAGATAGGCTAACTTACCATACTATAACCGTGAATCAGAGTGGATCCAATAAGGTGATATAAGTTTGACTGAAAGGTATAAAATAATCCAGGTGATAGGAATTACTCAAATGATCTTTAATTCGAAGTTCGAATTTTCTCTCTAGCTTAAGTTTTATTTATTCTAGTTCTTTGAATTGTTTTCAAGTTTATTTCAGTTGTAATTTAAACAAGACAGTAATGTTATTTATCTTTTTCTCGTCTCATTGTTTAGTTGAGTTATCCCTTGTTAATTTGAATGTCATTGTTAGACTATCAAATAGGGGGAGATTGAAAGGAAGAGTGTCTAAACTTGTAACACTATAACTTATGTAACTCAACTAAAAGAAAAGATACTTAACCGGAAGACAATCAAGAACATGAAGCCACAAAGAAATCAATGCTAAATGAAGACAAGGTAATTGATATAATTCAACATGTTAACTATGATCAAATAAAGAAGAAATCATTGAAAGAAGTTCAAGACAGAGTTGTTCATGCCTCAGTGATTTGTAACTTAAAAGATTCAAGATCATAACTATCAGTATCAATAAGGCTAATTGACTTCAAGTGAACAAGAAGGAAAGCAATAATTGGAAAGTCATATTACTAATTGAATATGGTAATCTATTCAAAAAGTAGAAACACTATCAGGACTAGTCACTTATGAATCAGACCAGTGCATCAAGTGTCATGACATTGATAACAAGTTTATGTCAGTAATAGAGATCCAGGTTCAAGAGCTTGTTGAAGAATATGGAAGACATAAAGAAATCACAAGTTCAAGATGTTGCATAGAAGTTTCAAGATTGAAGCCCAGAATTTCACTAAGTACAAAATGTTCGAGATAGCCAAGTAGAACATTCCTATGTAGAAATTCTACTTAGAAGTTCGAGATAGCCAAGTAGAACATTCCTATGTAGAAATTCTACTTAGAAGTTCGAGATAGCCAAGTAGAACATTCCTATGTGGAAATTCTACTTAGAAGTTTGAGATGACCAAGTAGAAATTCTCAAGTAGATATTCTACATGGAGGGCAGGTTCAACATGACACATGGCATCATTTGATTGGCAGATTTCCAAGCTTTCAAGATAAGATAAGATTTATGTGGACATCATTGGGCCACGTATATCTTAGTCTTTGAAGACTACATGACATAGATTACAAGTAGTATAAATAGAAGTACTTGTGTATTATTTTAAAGAGAGCAATATTTTCGAGAAAAACACTTATAAAAGAGAGAGAGAGTATTCACAGAGCTTAGTATCATTTACTACCCTCTTTACTTCTGGTGTACTTTGTAATGAATGTTGTAGCAACCCTTTCAAGTTTTATATAAGACATATATTCCTTGAATCATTGTGTTTATTTATTACATGGTATTTATTGCTTTTTAAATTCGAAAAGTTGTATTCACCCCCCCCCCCCTCTACAACACATTTGGACCTAACAATATGAGAGATCATAGATCGAATTGTAAATCCTGCATAGGCTCAACAACATCAGAACGAGCCAGGGCAAACTCTAGATCTAGTACAAATGGAAGTTGAAACCTCTGCATAGCTTTTACTTGAAGCTGCTCAACATGCAGAACATGAGGCAGAGGTACAACAGGTAATAATTCACACTTTAGCTTCCAATTTCCTACCTATAAATATATGTAATATACCTTTAGATTTATCTATGGCGGACTATGATTGTGGTCTTACACTTCAGGACTTCGGCTATGAACCTGACAACACACAGGTTCAATCCCAAGCTGAGATAGAACCTCAAACAGTTTCTCCTTCACCAACTTCTTTGATTCACATCAGAGAAAGGAAGAAACCAGTAAGAAAAATAAGAGGTAGAGGTGTCATAGTGAGTGAACCAGCAACTTTGTCTCCACTAACAAAAATATCCAAAATTCAACCTGAGACAACTACAGACTCATCCTTATCCTCTCATATGGATTTGGACTTTGAAATGGCAATTCAACAGTCACAGGACTCACTCGATCAAACGGGTTATTCTACTGAAATTCACTGAACGGCTGCGGCATCCTGTGAAGAGTCACGCATACTGCTAGCATTCACACTAGCAGGACCTCCGCTTGCAGAAACACAAACAGATGAGGGCACAACTGATGAAGAAAATCTTTTTCAAACAAACTTGTCGGATGCCACATTTATAGTGGACCATGACATTTTTGATGCAGTGCAGCATCAGATACCGTTAAAGGTATTAAGGGACACCACAAACTCTAATGAGCCACTCAATACATTGTCTAAGGTGGTGACCCCCCTGGATTTCTTACATCCAGTTCTTTTAAAAGAAGGTCTCGAATCCACTGGTGGATTTGAGAGGAAACCACTCTTTAGAGGGAGTTAGGACTCCATTCACAGAGTAGCTACATTAGTAGCGGAGCCACTTCAAGTTAAACTTATTAAGGACGTGCCTTCGCCGGCATTAGAAGAGCATTATGACTCTTCAAAAACTATTATAATATATACAAGTACAGCTTCAAACTCTGGAAAGGAGCAAAATATGAATGAAGTGAGGTAAACACCGAGCGAAACACATGCACATAGTTTAAATGAAACAAATAAGAGTGCAAGCGAGGTGGGTGCACACACACACACAGTGAACTACTATAAAAAATGGAAGCTCTCTAGAAGGAAATGCATATTGTTCAGTCTGAGTTGGTAAAGGTTAACGCACAAGCATAAGATAAGTCTGCATCTGCCTCTGTAACACAACAGCTGACAATCGTTCGGAAAGATGTTGATGATGTCAAATCCTCCATACTCCTGAAAACTCAAGATATCCCGAACGTGCAATGTCTTATTACTGAGGATATGAAAGAAGTAAGCTCTTTACATGATAGAATTGATGTGGTTGAGAAAATCTTAACTCTGACTATAATTGAAAATGAAAAGATCTTAACTCAACGATTCAGCAAATTGGATGATGGAATGACTCATTTGATTGAGGGCATGAAGAAGGTCTATTTGACCATGCAGAAACTTATGACATCCTTTGAAGCTTCTAAATCTCAAGAGGATCCCTCAACTAAGGGGGAGAAAGAAAAGAAGAAAGTAGTTGGAGATAAATGGGCTTCTCAAGACAAAGGGAAAGCAAAGTTATATTCTGAAGAACAGTTTCAATCGTATAATCCAGAACCAGAAGAACAGTATTATGCTCAAGAACAATTCATTGATGACAGTGCTTATGATGAATCATACAATCCTGACTAATGCAGAGTTGAGGAAGAGACTGCTTTTGATGAAGAATTTTTATTTCTAAAAGAAAAAGAAATTGATTCGGCCTATGAAGAGGCAATGAAGAAATTAAAAGAAGACATCAAGGTAAGTCATGCTAAGACCGAGAAATTGAAAGCTCTAGTCATGGAAAGATCAAAGGCTGAAAAAGAAGCAAGCCTAGAAAAAGCAAAATCTCTAGGCCATTGCAGTCAGAGAAAAGAAGAGAGATGTGCAGCTCAAGATAGGAAATAAATGGGACACTGCCAAAGTAATCATGGAAAATCTGCAAAAAGGGCCATTTGAAGACTACAAGTTACAGTCATTGATTGAACGCTTAGAAAAGTCAAATGACAGCCTAGATAATTTTATGAAGGCTCTGAAAGAGGAAATAGATTATATCACTATAATATTTGATAATATTCTAGAAGATAACAGATCTTAGTCTATACACACAAGAATGGTACAATCAGAATCTCTTTAGAGTTCTTTAAACAAAGATCATTGTCAGTGGTATGGACCCTGTTGAACAAGATCAGAAGAAGTTCAGAAGAAAATGAGCTTCTCAGAGACAAACTCAGAGACTTTTCAAGAGCTGTTAGTCCTCAGATCACATATGATCCTCATGAAGTAAGATTTTACACTAACATGTTTTATCAGATCATGAAGTTAGATGAGGAATCATTGAAGGACTATTCAGTCAAATATATGATCGAAGTTGAAAAGATGCTCAGGTCTAAAGGGTTCAGGTCCCAACCCAAATTAGACGCTGCACAGAAGATAAGAAATTACTACTTGTCCAAAAAGATCCCTTCATACATCAGGAAAATCAAGAAGATAGATTCATCTTAGCCATTTGATGTGGAAGAAGAAGCAGTAGATCCTATTGAGCAGGAAGTGTTGTTTCAGTTAGCCAAGACTAAACAAAGGAGGTTGTATGGTGAATCCACTACAACAGATCATTCAGAATCAGAAGAAGTACTAAGGACACCAGTTCATAAAGGATCAAACCTAGAAGAAGATGAAGTTTATACCTCTAAAGACTGAAGACTTAGATAGAACAAGATAGAATCTTTGTAATATTTGTTCAGTGCTAGAGGAAAATCTATCTTGTATTTATCTTTCAAAATATGAATCTGGAAAATTGTTAAATATAATACCAGAACTTTTTATTATTTATAGTTTTTACATGTTGCTTTACTTTCTTAGTTTTAGTTGAGTTATCCTCTAGAAATTTGTGTGTTAAATGTTAAACAACAAATAGGGGAGATTGAAAGGCATATGACTAGGCCTATTTGTAATAATTAGATGACAACTCAACTCAGTTAAGAAAAAGTAGTAAATAATATACTCAAAACAGGAATCAAGACGAAGAATGTAAACTAGACACGAAGAATCAGAATATCAGAAGACTTGTAATGAAATTGCTACTCAATACTGGAAGAAGTTCATTTTATTGTTCAAGCGTCAGGGAAAAATAAAGTGGTAGTGTTTCAGAAGAATTCAGAAGATACAGAAGATTTATAGTGGCTACTATATGAAGATTCCAGAAGAAGAGGAAAGACAGTAAAGCAAAAGAAAGATAGAAGGCCACAGCTTAAATGTTAATAATTGGAGAATATTTATTAGTATGGCACAAATGAACCAGACAGTACATTTTATGTCAACTAAAATAATATTTATTCTTCAGTTAGCTCAAGTAGTTTTATGACAGAAGATAAAGCAAAGACGGAAAGACTTCGAAGAAGACAACATGGTTACATAAGTCAACATAGCATTATAATTTTACTATTAAAAGTTAATTGATTATTTAATTTATCTAATTAAATTAATTCAAGTTGAATTTAATTTAATTTATAAATTAACTAATTAAATTAAGTAGAATTAATTTATTATAAAATATATAGCTTAGTATGATATTTAATAGAATTCAAATGACTTTAAAATAAGTCATACAGAATTTTATTAATAAAAGTCATACCGATTTTTATTAATAAAATTCAAACCGAATTTTATTGAAAAAAGTCATAACGAGTTATATATATAAAAAGTCATACTGAGCTCTTTAATAAAAGGTCATACCGAGATTTATTTATATAAATCATTCTGATTTATTTAAATAAGTCATACCAAACTTTTATTAATAAAGGTCATACCGATTTTCTTTTTAAATAAGTCATTCTGATTTATGTAATTAAAAGAAAAGCCGGATATGACTTTAGAAAAATCATACCGAATTTTCTAAAGTCATACCGAATTTCAAATGTCATGCCCATCTTTTTAAATAAGTCATACAAGACTTATTTCTTGATAAATAAAGTAATAGTGAAAAAGTCATACTAGCTTTACAATCCTCTATAAATATGAGGTATCCGCCTCATATTTCGTCATCGCTAAAAACATTCAAATTCATAAATTTGTATGCATTGTAATATTCACATATTTCTATGCAAAGTTTGGAATATAATTGTTAAACTCGAACACTTCATGTCGAACTTGTTCTAGATAACTTTATCAATTATATACTTTTTAAACAGATAAATTTTGTAATACTTTTCAAGTATGAAATTCTATCTTCCACTTGAACAGTATTTCATTAAAATTTATATTTCGTGATTAATTAAAATAATATTATTAAATCCGAAATACCACGACAATTTTACAAATATTGTATTCAACCCCTTTTACAATATTAGGGACCAACAATATTACTATACTAGACCGGGAATAAACAATTATATATAATATAGTTGAATCAATAGAATATATAAATGTGAGTCGGGGTAAGTTACTTCGTGAGAAGGACAAACCACACGTAGTGTATGTACGTGTATGCAAGTATTTAAGTGTGTAAGCTAAAGTAAAGTACGTTATGTAGTGCTTATGAATGCAAGTACTGTTAGTCCCAAATATCATAGAAGGGGGGTTGAATACGATATTGTCCAATTTTAATTTTGATTCGCGGAATGGTTCTTTATGGACTTAATACAGTTCGAACAGTTATATAATCAAACAGTTGGTGAGCAATAACATAACAACAGTTCGGGGAATATATCTTTTGATTTATATAAACCCTGAGGTGCTCCACAAATCTAATCCGTAGATTAGTTACAATGATTCACTAGTACAGTCAGTTAAGTTATAAGCTTTAATGAAAACAACCAAGGTAACAACAGCTATGGGTATAAACTTAATGGCTTCGGTGTTTACTCTCTTGAATGCTCTCTGTGTTTTCTCTCTTTAATTGCTCTGTGTATCTCTCTGTCTGTTAGCTGAATGAATCTTCAAAGATGATGCTTTGCTTCCTTTTTATGTAGACTTTTTCAACTTAGGATACGTGGCCCATTTTGTGCCAAGTAAATTAGTTGCAGCTTCGCTTCTTTTTCTTCATAAGTATCGGGAACATTTACTGATTAATTGTTTAAGTATCAATGAGTCTGTTGAATAACCATCGGACACTTAAAAACAATTCCTGAAATAAAATAAATTACTTCAAACATTAGTAACCATCGGAATTATTCCAAGCTTTAACAACCATCGGAAAGTGCTAGCTTGCTTTTGTTTCCTTTACCCGATAGTTAATAACTATCGGCATATAAGACAAAATAAGCCCTTTGTCTTTCACCAATTCTTTTCTATTTGTTTATCTCACCCGATGGTTAATGACCATAGGTGAATAAGACAAAATAGTTTTATTAACCATTGGTGAATAAGACGAAATAGCTTGACTAGTTGACTTTTGGATACAGCTTCTGCAGTCTCATTCACTTAGCCAATTTTCGAACTTATTAAGCCCTTTAATATAATTTCTTCCACTGCAACCAAGTCAAATAAATAGTTCCTTGTTAATTCGACCTTGATTTATTCTGGGCTTAATCACATACCACTTAGGTTACTCATCTCAGTATCTGGTCAATTCTTCTCATCCATAGATGCAATTCTCAATCTCGTTTGTGCTGACGATTGGTGCAACTAGTCTGGTTCACAAACGACTAACACGATCTTGATCTTCACATCTTCTTTATAATACAATTGACTTTGTTCCTTGTTGATTAGAAGTGCTTCTAAACTTCACTGGAATCTTCTGTTTTCTCTGTAGTAAAACCTTCTTCGTCTTCAGAACCTTTGAACCACTTCAACTTTATTCTTCACTGAGGCTTGAACATGTTAATGAACTTCTTTCAGTGATCTTCAATGTCTTCAAAGCTTCCTCTAATAATTTGGCCTTTTGTATTTAACTTATAAATGATTCGCAGTCGATTCCGTGCTTCATTTTAATATAAGTTACCGACCATCTGTGTTGAGTTAGTTTCCTCGGTTACATGTTACGTTACGTTACATTATGCTTTACAATCTCCCCCTATTTGATTGTTAGAGTTCGACAAGTAAATCCCTTAAGAGGATAACTCAACTAACTTACAAGAAAAAGTAAATAGAAGACGGTAATCTAATATTAAATACATTCTAGATCACATAATACATTTCCAGATTTCAAAAACAATTACAATGTAGAATGAATGTTCTTCTAACCTGAACTGATATACATTAAGTCATTCTCATTCTCACTGTACAAGACTTGCAAGCTGGTCATTCACTAGATCCAGCGCTTCTTCTTCTTGCATATTTCTTGGCTTGGGATCTGACAAAGCTTCCTGAAGTGTTTGCAAGACAGCTACTCTCCTGATCTGCTTAACCTGTTCGAATGTAAATTCAAGAATTTCCGTCTTTCCTTTAACACTCAACCTTTTTGGAACTGCTTTAACTCGATCAGTGTTGTAACATGATTCTGCTCCCAACTTCTCCATGTAAAGCTTAGAGATTTCTGCCAATGCTGATTTGTCTTTATAGTTCGTCGAAGTCTTGATTTGATCAAGTATAAAACCCAGTTCCTTAGAAGTCATGTAAGACATCTTGTGGATATCAACTATTTCAGTTTTTCCTTTGGGGTTCTTGTACCTGATTGCTGGAGGATCCTTTAACACCATTGTCTCTGTCTCCCTGATTACATCAAAATCCGGAAAGACAATTGGAAAATCTGGCTTCTTTGTATACTCGAACACTTTCCCTGGATGGTTAAATCTGAATTCACTCATTGCCTTGACTTTTTCAAAGTCCCAATCTCCTTCTTCTTTTGTATACATAGGCAATTTTGGTTGAGATCCATTTGAAGGATCTATTCTTCTGACCTTGGAAATATCTACAGATTGATTTGATAAGACATTAAGTCTATAAGCATAGATGCGCTCTACAGCTTTCCACTTTTCTTCTGTTCTAAGTCCTTCACTCCTAAGAAGCCCTTCAACATATTTCAGACGCTTCAGAGGATATAGACTCAATCTTTCATCACTCAAACACAGTGTCTGAACTAACTTGTCTTTATAGAATATCACTGTATAAGGAGTTGTGTGAACTTCAACTTCTGCTTTGCTCATTTGATCTTTAATCATATCAGTAAGAAGTTCATTTACATGAGATCTCTTGTCCACTCTAATCTTCATGACATACAATTCTGTGAGAGACCTCAACTTGATAAAATTAGAAGAAATGGTCTTAGTAGTCAAATTATTGACTTGAATCTGAATCCGCCATCCATTGATGTTAGTCGTGATGAATATCAATTTAATTGGTTGTCTCAATGCATGAAAGAACTGGTTTATTGACGGATGACTCTTGTGAGCTTCTTGCAATGCTTCCAGAACTTTTTGATCTTCATTTTGAATTACTCCTAACTCTGGTTTCTGCAAAAGACTCCTAGCCTTATCCCATGCACTTCCTTCTCTTGATAACACCAACGGCTTTTGTCTCCTTACAATATAGTGGTTGTAGTGTTCTTTTCTGACTTTCTCTTGAGACATTCGTGCAATTTCACATGCCCTTATCCTGGATTGATTTGCATTTAGCAAACCAAACGTTTCCACAAAGTCCGTTTCAGTGAACTGATAAGCGGCACCATTTATAAATTCATCAAACAAATCATCTTCCTGAGCTGTAGGAGCAGTATGAGAAAGTTCCCATATTTCTCCTTCTTCAAGTGTGAGCCTTACCTCCAGCGGTATATCTTGGTCCCCCTGAGATGTATAAATGTTTGCTTCTTTTTCTACTTCTACCAACTTGCCTTTCCCTTTGTCTTTACTCCCCATATCAGCACCAGATTTTTTTTCTTGCTCTCGCACTATCATCTCCCCCTTAGTTGTGTTATCCTCCAAAACAGGGATTTGAGTAGTTTGAGATTTATACATTTCAAACAAATCTGTGACAAACTTCTTCATATCAGTCTTGAAATTCTGTAAATCCTGTAACATGTTGTATTGAACAGATTTTATTTCCATAATATTGCTGTGAAATTCAGATTTCATTTCGGTGACAGTAGTCTCCAGGTTATAAACCCTTTGACTTAGAGAATGTGTGTGCATTGTGAGGGTATATATTTGGCTGGTAGGTGTCTCACTGACAGGTTCTGTAGGTGTTTGTCTCTCAATTCTCTCGCTCGGTCTTAGGGGTGTGGGTGAATTATGATCACTCAAACGTTCTGTTGGTGTTTCACTCACTCTCCTTGACTCCAGCAAGTCTTCTGTACCTGCAGTTAAAATCCTAAATGGCTCATCCGAAGAACTATTGCAAAGTAGTTGCTTCTCCTTTCCACTTATAGTGGTGGAGACCTCCTTATTAGGAGCCAGGAATGTTTCTTCTGGGGGGCTTATCACATTGGATCCTGTAATGTTTAGCAATGAAGGACCCGTGACTCCCGCAATAGCCTGTGAAGGCATGACCTGTACAGGATCTACCTGCATAGGTTCTGCTACAGTAGTAGCAACATCCGTCAATTCCTCCTGTGTGTGTGCTCCTTTCAGTGCAACATATAACTTGGTTGAAGGCTCAATTATTGACACTCTTACAGATGCCCTGGCTGACGGGTGAATTTCAATAGGTTCACCCTATTGAGAGGATGTCCCCAGAGACTGTGTATATGCCTTTTTCAGCTCCATGTCATTTTGAGAGGGCATAGATGGGCTAACAGTTACCTCAGGTTCTTCTAATCTCCTTCTAGTCAGAGGTAGAGCTGTTGGGGTTCCCTCACCTGCCTTATATGGTGCTTCTAAGGCACTATCTCCCTCACTCATAAATTTTCTTTTCAGGGGTTGGAGAAAAGATAAAGGTAAGGATTGAGTAGTGTTTGGTTCTGAGGCAGGGGTTAGAATCTATTGTGTTGCAGATTCATTGCCTTTTCCTAATGCCACAGAGGGCTCAGCAGTAAGTTCCATTTCATTATCTTCATACAAATTGTGCAAATTAGTAAACAGTGAAGATATAGATTCAGTAGGACTACCTGACTTACTACCTGTTAGAGAGATGGGATGATATGAATCTTGAGTATTAGCATTCCCAAATGAATCTCCTCCAGATGTAACTTGTACCTCTTCGGTCACCTGAACAGTTTCTTCTTGTGATAACTCCAATTCAGGGGTAGGCACTTGATCTTCTTCTTGATCTTGTTCAGGGATCTGGATATCTTCTTGTGGTCCAAGAGGGACGTCTCTATCCATATCAATAACACACCTCCTCATAAATTCTGTCATTAGTGCTGGTGAGTTGTTGTTATAGTCATTGTTGTTCTGCAAAGTCGTAGCAATCTTGTTCTTCTGCTTCACAGGAAAAGAAGTAAGACTACTATAATAGCGTAGCTTTTCCTCGTTAGTAGATACATCATTAATAACAAGCTGTACGAACTTTGGAAAGAAACACTCCACATTTCGAAGTTGGAGGTTTCTGTTACCCGGAAGTCCCATTACGCTTAGAATTTTATGCATTAACAAATGACCATAGTTTAACCTAAGATTATTAGCAACACCATATCCAATAGCTTGATAAAAATAAGGAATACCATGGGTGCTCGTCTTCTTAAAGGAAAAACACTGAATAATGGTATGGAAAAAGAAATTCCATGCTTTAGGAAAATGTTGTTTATACATTTCACCCAAGTCACGAACTTCGAAATTGAAGTAGTTGGCAAAAGTATAAAAATCAGCTAATTGTTCGGGTGTAAGATCTTGAACAAAATTATCCTGTGGGAATCGAAGAATACGATTCAAATCATGTTCAGTAACCCTAATTTCCCGATTGCCCAAGTGAAAAGTAAAAGCCAACACTTCACCAACTGAGGAGTCAGTAGCAGAGCAGTAACTGTCTCGCAACATATTATGATTTAATAGAACGTCTGTTACTAAAGCATACCTGATCCTAGAATATTCGAGTAATATTCGTGCCCAAGCCCGATAATCAGCAGGTAGGGTCTGAATATTATAATCGGCAACTAAATTCGTACGAGTAATACTAAAAATTCCAGCTATTTTTAACAAGTAAAAATTACCAAAATTTTTAACTTTTGCAAAACAAAAACGAACTTAGTTTATTCGTATACGAACCAAAAACACCCAAAAATTCAAATTCTCCAAAAATTCTAAAAATAATATATGATAAACTAGGAGAGATTTGAAATACACCAGTATTTTTATTACGATTTTTTGACTTCTAGTTAACCCTAGAAAAATTCCCAAAGTTCGAAAGACTCGAAATTTTTTGAAACAAAACGAAGCAAAATTAGTATGGAAATGAAGCTAGTTAACAGATCTACACATTCACGGTTTTAGAATTGTAAAATATGGCCTAGAACTGTAGATATTTGAAGAGAAAAAATCAATTTAGCTCCGATGATAGTTAACAGTCGGTGTGTGTATATGTTGATATAATGTTACTAAAAAGATATATATTATATAGCTAGTCAAACTATCAGCACATGCACCACCCGATGGTTATTAACTATCGGGATATTTAATTATTTTTCATTTTTTTTACTATCGAATCATGCAAAGAAAAGAATATAAAATATATATTTGTAACTATCGGGTCATGCATTTAATTAATTAAAATAAAATACTTTTTCCGATAGTTAACAACTATCGATGCATGCATATTTAAATAATAAAACAAAACCATCGGGACATGCAATCTAATTAATTTTAAAATAAAATAGAATACATTTCCGATAGTTAACAACTATCGATAAGTGTAAGTTAATTTTAATTAGAAAATCATTAATAATTGAAATACTGATGATTTAAAAATTAAAATAAAACTTGCATTTATCAAATAATTTAAAACATGTAAACATATAAATTCGAATTGTCATAAACTTAATTAAATAGAGATTTCTTAAATTAAAAAGTTAATATTTCTAAAATAGAATTATTAAAATTTTAATTTGAATTACACACAGAAAATAATAATACATATATTAATATATTATACACAGGTGGTTGATTGGAGATTTTTGAAAACCAAAAAAAATTTGTTCCATACTCTGTTGCAGTTGTAATTTCCAAAAATTTAAAACCAACCCGATCACAATTCAAATAATAATAACAGCATACTAAGAATCATTCAATCAGATATGCATATTAATATTGAGAACTGTAATTGCTACACATGCTTTGTGAGAAATAATATAACAGATAATCAAGTCAATACCATCAGATTCTCACAAAAAGTTCACAACTTGTCTGATATAGAATCTTTCAGTCTGATTTCATGAATTGAAATCCACCAATTAATTTTAAACCACAGACTGTTATGCTTCTTGTTAACTACAAACACTTATGTAGTAGTTAACTACTTATGCTATATCGAATAATTGTCACAAAGCATAACTGGTATACTTATGATAATTAATATTGATATTCATAAGCCCGAGATTAATAGTTGGACTGGAGTTCACAAGTCCTTTGGATATAAAAATTCAATAACTTGTGAATCCATACAACTCCTCGCAAACAAAAATTAATTTATATTTAACATCCCTAATTCACTAACCAACCTAGAGAAAGTGGATTCGTCTAGTGGTTTCGTGAAGATGTCTGCAAGTTGTTGTTCTGTGGGTACAAAATGCAACTCCATAATTCCATTCATGACATGCTCTCGTATAAAGTGATACCTGATATCAATATGCTTTGTCCGTGAGTGCTGAACCGGATTGTTGGTTATAGCTATGGCGCTTGTGTTGTCGCAGAAAATTGGAATCTTGTTCAACATAAAGCCATAGTCTTGGAGTTGGTTTCTCATCCATAGGATCTGAGCACAACAGCTACCTGCTGCGATGTATTCTGCCTCTGCTGTTGAGGTAGACACTGAGTGCTGCTTCTTGCTATACCATGAGACCAATCTTCTTCCCAAGAATTGACAGCTTCCAGAAGTACTCTTCCTGTCAATCTTACAACCTGCAAAATCCGAGTCTGTATAGCCGATTAGGTCAAAACCGGTACCTTTAGGATACCAAATTCCCAAATTTGGAGTACCCTTCAGGTATCTATAAATTCTTTTGACAGCTATAAGGTGAGACTCTTTTGGGTTAGCTTGGAACCGTGCACATAAGCAAGTTGAAAACATAATATCTGGCCTACTTGCAGTTAAGTAAAGTAGAGATCCAATCATACCTCTGTAGCTTGTGATGTCGACAAATTTACCTGATTTGTCCTCATCAAGCTTTGTGGCAGTTGGCATTGGAGTCTTGGGGTGGGCTGAATCTTCAAGTCCATACTTCTTTAGAAGATCTCTGATGTACTTTGCCTGGCAAATGAAGATCCCATCTTTCTTCTGACTCACTTGTAGTCTAAGGAAGAAAGTAAGCTCGCCCATCATACTCATCTCGTACCTACTCTGCATTAACTTAGCAAATCTCTTGCATAGCTCATCATTAGTAGAACCGAATATAATATCATCAACATACACTTGTACTAATATCATATTATTTTTATGCATTTTATGAAAGAGAGTCTTATCTATAACACCTCTGATAAAACCTTTTTTAATTAAAAATTCAGATAGTATTTCATACCATGTTCGAGGTGCCTGCTTGAGTCCATAAAGAGCTTTAAAAAGGAAGTACACAAAGTCCATATGATCTTTGTTATCGAAACCCGGAGGTTGCTCTACATATACTTCTTCTTCCAGCTCCCCATTCAGGAATGCACTCTTCACATCCATCTTCCAGCTCCCCATTCAGGAATGCACTCTTCACATCCAGCTCCCCAAACTTTAAAGTCTGAATGTGTTGCGAATGCCAAAAACATCCTGATGGCTTCAAATCTTGCTACTGGTGCATAGGTCTCGTCATAATCTATTCCTTCTTCTTGAGAATACCCCTTAGTAACCAGTCTGGCCTTGTTCCTCGTAACAATGCCATCTTCATCAAACTTATTCCTGAATACCCATTTAGTGCCAATAACAGATATGTCTTTAGGTCTGGGTACCAGTTTCCACACTTTCTGCCTATCAAACTGATTGAGTTCATCTTGCATCGCAATCACCCAATCTGGATCTTCTAGAGCATCTTCAACCTTTTTAGGTTTTTCATCTGATAGAAAACCAGAGTACAGACATTCATTCTCCGTTGCTTTTCTAGTCCTCACACCACTCTCTGGGTCACCAATGATTAATTCAAAGGGATGATCTCTGTTCCATACCCTCTGTCTAGGAAGATTAGCCCTTGATGATTGTCCTTCTTCATAGTTGTGTTGAGAGCGACTAACTGATCCTTCTTCACCTCCCCATGAGTTGCTATCTTCATTATTTGATGATCCACCAGTTGAGCTAGCAGGTTCAGTAACAGACTGATTTTGAAATACAGACTGTGACTGTGACTGTGTGGTATTACCAACACTTCCACTGCTTTGCTCTGGATTATCAATATTCGTGTGTTCATGACTACCAGATGCAACACCGGGTACGTCTTCATCTCCTAAGTAGTATTCTGATAGATTTTCAATTTTCAAAGATTTAGAATCTCTATCTTTTTGAAGACTTGGGAGTTTGGTGTCGTCAAACGTTACATTAAGGCTTTCAATGACCTTATGAGTTTCAATCACATATACCCTGTACGTCTTAGACTCCAGTGAGTAACCAAGGAAAATCCCTTCATCTGCTTTAGCATCAAATTTGCCCAGATGTTCATCTTTCAATACATAGCATTTTCCACCAAACACATGAAAGTACTTCAGTGATGGCTTTCTGTTGGTCATAATCTCATAGGATGTCTTTTCTAGGTCTTTGTTGATTAGGGTTCTGTTCTGAGTGTAACATGCTGTTTTGACTGCTTCTGCCCAAAAATATGTAGGTAGCTTTGACTGGCTTAGCATTGTCCTTGCTGCTTCAATCAAAGTCCTATTTTTCCTTTCTACCACTCCATTCTGCTGTGGAGTTCTTGGGGCTGAGTATTGTCTTGAAATGCCTTGCTCCGTGCAGAATTCATTTAGAACTGCATTTTTGAATTCAGTTCCATTATCTGATCTTATTGTCCGCACAGGCAATCCAGCTTCCACCTCAATCTTTTTAATGTGATCGATTACCATTTGAGGTGCTTCATCCTTAGAATGCAAAAACAACACCCACGTGTACTTGGAGTAGTCGTCAACAATCACTAATGCATATTTCTTCTTTGAAACTGACATGACATTAACCGGTCCAAACAGATCCATATGAATCAACTGGAGAGGTTCGTTGATGCTTGACATGTCCTTACTTCTATATGACGCCTTCTTTGACTTACCCTTTTCACATGCTTCACAGAGTCCTTCTTGGTAGAATTCCATCTATGGTAACCCTCTCACCAATTCTCTTCTAACTAAAGAATTCATTACCTTAAAGTTCAGGTGAGATAGTTTTCTGTGCCATAACCAACTCAATTCAGAGGTTGCTTTACTGTAGAAACAACTTGCTTCTCCTCTGCTTGCAGTGTTTAAGTCAGCTACGAACAGATTTCCTTTTCTTACTCCTTTAAGAGCAAGCTTTTCATCTTTCCTGTTGGTGATCAGACACTTTTCCTTCCTGAAGTCCACATTATATCCTTTATCTGTAAATTGACTGACGCTCAACAAGTTGTGCTTCAGACCGTCAACAAGAGAGATATTTTCAATGATGACATTTCCAACTTCCAAACTACCATATCCCTTAGTAAAGCCTTTGATGTCATCTCCAAAGGTTACAATTGGGCCGGTCTTCTCAACCACATTGGTCAGCAGGGACTTGTCTCCTGTCATATGCCTTGAACATCCACTATCCAGAATCCACATGACGTTTTCATTAGTATCTATGCCCTGCAACCACAAAGTGATTAAGGTTTCTTTGGAACCCAAACTTGTTTGGGTCCAAGAAATTTAGAGGTTCTTGCAGATGGTGTAATAGGTTCAGATTTCACATCTTTAAGTTCTACTTTGACTGAACTCGAATCATGTTCCTTTGCCTCGACAGATTTGTCTTTTGGCTTAGGAGATTGAGTCTCATTCCTAACTTTAGGAGGACTAGCAGTCTTTGCCCTTACCTTTTTCTTATTCATGCTTCTTTCTATGCCTATGCAATTGCTAGAAGTAGATGCATTCATCAAATTGAAATAAGCATTCATAATATTAAAAGCACATGGCATACATCCAGTAATACCACAAGGCAAATGAGAACTATTCATGCTAAACATGTTCTGCACAACAGGAATATTAGATTCTACTTTAACCTTATTACATGCATGACTAAGGTGTCCAGCAGAATTGCAATTAGTACACAATTTCCTAGGTGCAGTGGGTGCAGGTGTAGCAGAATTAGCAATTTTAACACCTACTTTCCCCTTCCTATTACTCTTTGACTTGTTCTTGTTACCACCTAATTCAGCTTTAGCAGATTCAATTTTAACTAGCTCATTAGGTATAACTTCTTCTACATTATTTTCCTCAACTTCTTTCTCTTTTAACTTATCCTCAACAAGCATTTCTTGTTTCCAAACGATAGTATCTTCGTCTAAGGGTTCTGAGAGTGGGAGCTTAAAGATAGGATTACTACTCTTCTTAATGACAAAAGGAACATTTTCATTTTCTAATAAAACAGTACTAGAAGCATTGAAAATTATATTCCTTTTATCCTTCTTGTTTTTCTTTTTATGTTCATCGTAGTCAAAGCCTATACATGTCTTATTATCTAAGCTCTGTTTATCCATTATGTCTTTAGCAATATTAGCTGAGTTCTTAAAAGCTTCCAATTTTAACTCTAGCTCAGAAATCTTAGCCTGAAGTGCTGTCTCAACCTCCACATTACAGATAACCTTATTCTCCAAATATTCATTTCTTTCCTTAAGGTTATTAACTGTGATTCCTACAAGCTCTAGTTGTTCCTTTTCATATTCTAGCTTTTTAATCTTCGCAACTAGTCTAGCATTTTCTTCTTCAGAAGCTAGCATGCTTGTATGAATGTTAAACATCTCTATACTCAAGTCATTAACAGTATTTTTATATTCAGATAGAGACATATCTACAGTGGTGAGAATAGGTACCTGTGCTGATGATGGAGATTCTTCTGAAGTGTCTTCCATTAATGCAAGATTTCCATATTCTTCTTCTTCAGAATCTGTGTCATCCCAGCTTCTACCTTCAACAATGTAAGCCTTGCCTTGTTGTTTTGCAACCAAAGCATCCAATCTCTGTTTCAACTTCTCATTCTCCCTTTTCAACTCATCATAGTTTTTCTTCTCGTAGGAACTCTTCTTTTCATAAAATTTATTGTCTTTTGCTTGTTTCGGTTTCTTACATTCAGTGGTGAAATGCCCTAGTTCATTGCAGTTGTAGCACCGGAACTTACTACGATCTACCATGTTTGACTTGTAACCACCTCTTGAGTTGGATCCCGAAAATGATCCTGTTTTCTGAAATCTGCTACCAAAACTTTTCTTGTACTTGGGATTCTTTCTGAATCTTATATGCTTGAAACGCCCTGCCAAGTACGCCATAGATTTGTCTTCCATCTCATCAAGCTCTTCCAATGTATAAAAATCATCTTCCTCTTCAGCTTGTGATTCTGTAGCCATTTCAGCTTCAATGATCAATTCTTTACCAATCTTGGTTTCAACAACCTTTGCTTCAGAAGTCTTCACTTCATCTACCACAAGAGCTGTGGTCTTCATTAGTGCTGCACTCTTACTGTCCACTGAGCCGGAACCATAGATAATCAACCTCTTTTCTTATTCCATTTCATAAGTCTTCAATTTCCCATATAGCTTTTCAAGGGGCATGACATTGAAGTTGTCCCTTTCTCTAATTGAAGAAACTTTATGCTCAACATGATGTGGAAGAGTCAACATAAACTTCCTGTTCGTTTCCCTTAATGGATAGTTCTTCCCCTGGATACTTAACTCATTTAATAATTTATTGTATCGCTCAAAAACTTGAGTGATTGTTTCTCCAGGAGTAGATTTGAACGCTTCATATCTTGATGTAAGTATATCCAACCGGTTCTCTTTTACTTCTTCTGTTCATTCCATAATCAGTTCGATGGTTTCCCACATGTGCTTTCCAGATATACAATTTAGAATTTGATGGCACATGTCTTCATCCATTGAGTCAACAATAATCAACTGAAGGCCTATGTCCAATGCAACAATTTCTTTCTCTGTATCAGTGAACTCTGTAGAATCCTTTGGAGTAGACCTTTGAGGAACTCTTACTCCGTCCACTGTAGATTCAGGAATCATCTTCATTGGTACAAACAGTCCGTTCTCTAAGATACCCATGTACAACAGATTTGCAGCCTTAATAAACAGGGTCATCTTCTTTTTCCAGCAATTATAATTCACTCTATCAAACTGAGGAACCTTAATACTTCCTACTTTCTGAGAACTCATGATATTGAACTTTTTAAAATTATTTAAAGTTCAAAAAATTTCTGAGTGAAATATTTTGAAAATTAAAAAATTCACGAAAAAATTCCAGAAGCTTAATACTGAAGTCCGAACAATAGATCCTGATTTGTAAACTCAATCAGTAAGCTCTGATACCAATTGCTAGTCCCAAATATCGTAGAAGGGGGGTTGAATACGATATTGTCTAATTTTAACTTTGATTCGCGGAATGGTTCTTTATGAACTTAATACAGTTCGAACAGTTATATAATCAAACAGTTGGTGAGCAATAACATAACAACAGTTCGGGGAATATATCTTTTGATTTATATAAACCCTGAGGTGCTCCACAAATCTAATCTGTAGATTAGTTACAATGATTCACTAGTACAGTCAGTTAAGTTACAAGCTTTAATGAAAACAACCAAGGTAACAACAGTTGTGGGTATAAACTTAATGGCTTCGGTGTTTACTCTCTTGAATGCTCTCTGTGTTTTCTCTCTTTAATTGCTCTGTGTATCTCTCTGTCTGTTAGCTGAATGAATCTTCAAAGACGATGCTTTGCTTCCTTTTTGTGTAGACTTTTTCAACTTAGGATACGTGGCCCATTTTGTGCCAAGTAAACTAGTTGCAGCTTCGCTTCTTTTTCTTCATAAGTATCGGGAACATTTACTGATTAATTGTTTAAGTATCGATGAGTCTGTAGAATAACCATCGGACACTAAAAAACAATTCCTGAAATAAAATAAATTACTTCACCATCGGAATTATTCCAAGCTTTAACAACCATCGGAAAGTACTAGCTTGCTTTTGTTTCCTTTACCCGATAGTTAATAACTATTGGCATATAAGACAAAATAAGCCCTTTGTCTTTCACCAATTCTTTTCCATTTGTTTATCTCACCCGATGGTTAATAACCATAGGTGAATAAGACAAAATAGCTTGATTAACCATTGGTGAATAAGACGAAATAGCTTGACTAGTTGACTTCTGGATACAGCTTCTGCAGTCTCATTCACTTAGCCAATTTTCGAACTTGTTAAGCCCTTTAATATAATTTCTTCCACTGCAACCAAGTCAAATAAATATTTCCTTGTTAATTCGACCTTGATTTATTCTGGGCTTAATCACATACCACTTAGGTTACTCATCTCAGTATCTGGTCAATTCTTCTCATCCATAGATGCAATTCTCAATATCTTTTGTGCTGACGATTAGTGCAACTGGTCTGGTTCACAAACGACTAACACGTTCTTGATCTTCACATCTTCTTTATAATACAATTGACTTTGTTCCTTGTTGATTAGACGTGCTTCTAAACTTCACTAGAATCTTCTATTTTCTCTATAGTAAAACCTTCTTCATCTTCAGAACCTTTGAACCACTTCAACTTTATTATTCACTGAGGCTTGAACATGTTAATGAACTTCTTTCAGTGATCTTCAATCTTCAAAGCTTCCTCTAATAATTTGGCCTTTTGTATTTAACTTATAAATGATTCGCAGTCGATTCCGTGCTTCATTTTAATATAAGTTACCGACCATCTGTGTTGAGTTAGTTTCCTCGGTTACATGTTACGTTACGTTACATTATGCTTTACAAGTACTTTAAAGTAAATATGCTAAAGTAAATTGCGATATGTAAAGCGTATGAATGCAATGCAAGCACTTAAAATATATGTAATAACCCATATTTTTGACGCTTGGGGTTATTAAAATTTTTGGGTAAAATTTTTCATTTTATGGAGAAATGATTTTATGGATTTATTTTCTTCTAAGGTATGGGAACTGTGAGACCGTATTGTTAATATACAGGATATTTGAAAATATGCATATCGGTGTTATGGTAGCATACGCAATCAATATGGGACTTATAATTATTTTTGGTCCAAAATAAATAAATAAATTTGAAGTCCGGATGAAAGTCGTAACAGAGTTTGAGAGACGATGTACGTGAATAACATTTATTCGGAGAATTGTTTCGTAAATTCTCGAAACAATTAAAGAGTATTAATTTAATGATTCTAAAATATATTAGAATCATAATTTGAGATTTTAAGTTTTTAAAACTTAGGTGGAACGAAAGAAAAGAGTACGATAATGAGATATTAAAACGTTATCGGGAAATTACGCGACTACCGCGTAAATCGTATTAAATATCAAGCTTCCACCACACACGTCCCAAAAATAAGAAAAGTCAACTGAGTTCTCCCCATTCCATGGAGAAGAACCGAAGTGAAGAAAGGGGGAAAAAGAAAAATCACTTGGCTTGCTCGTTCTTGCTCATTTCTCCACCATTTCTTGCGCTTGATAGCTTGAATCGAAGGTATAACACTCATCTTGCTTCCTCTTGAATCTTATAAGCAACCATTCATGAAATCTTTAGCTATGATTCAAAGAAGGTTCGAATGAACAGTAACTCCGAAAATTGAAAATTTGTTTTCTTTGATTCTTGAGTTCCTATGGCTTGTTAGATGATTGTTATGTAATGTATAAGTAATGGGTAGCTTAGAACAAGCTTGGTTAGCCATGGAAACATCTACTTATTTACTTGATTTCTAAAACTTAATTCTTGAGCTAAACTGATTTTTATGGCTTGAGGTGGTAGTATGTGGATTGTTGATGTTGGTTGAGGAGTTTGGGATTGTTTGTTGGTTGATTTGGAGTAGAATAAAAATGGAAAACGATGAGTTTACAAACGTAATCATGCCAAATTTTTTTAGAACCTATCTGCTGCCACTATCCAGAAAAATCTGGGAACATTCGGCCACTGTTCTTGGCTTATGGCTGATATGGTTAGATAGTAGATAGTCTCTAGATCGTTTGAGCGCTAATTTTGCGTCATTCGGAGTTACGAGTCAAAAGTTATGGCCGAATTAATAACGGTAGCGCAGGAAATGGAAATCCTGTTTTTGTCCAACTTTGAGGCTATGATTGGACTAGCTACGGAGCTTAATAAAATCCGAAACTTTTATGGGATATTCCTTGTCAATCCTAGAAGACCTCAGAAAAGAAATCATGTCAAATGGATTAATTTCCAATTTATTAAAAATGCTAGAAAACAGGGTGTTGGAGTGAAATGAATATAAGAAAAAGGTTAAACGACCGTTTTGGGAAAAGATTTCGGGCAAGATAGAGAACTTGTCTCGAGTCGGCCAAGTAACGGAAGTTGTTAAGGAATATCATGACTACATGTAGATGTAAGGAACATGATTAAAAAACATTGTCAAGATAACTTTTCGAATAGCTAAAGTAGGCCCGAGGAGGTGAAGTACCGGGCGAAATGTAGAGTAATTGTATAAATTACAATTAACCTGATACATACATATGTATGCTAAGAGTGGGTTCTTATATGATTATAGAGTACCCGGAGCGTGGAGAAGCTGGAATAGCATTCCTTGGATTCCAGGCAAGTTCCCAACTCTATCGTTTTATCTCATATCAGAATATTGTTGATTCATAGTGATGCCAAATTTTTTTGAAATCTTTGAATTGATGATAAGTTCTTCGATTATACATTTTTGTTGTGTTTGGAACTACTTAGCTCCTTGTTGTCATTGGAAATGCACGTCGGCATTTCACCTTGAACTGTCTTGTTCATTTATAACTTGATTCATCTGCTACTCTGAACTTCTCGAAAAGTTAGAGTATGCACGTATCCGACGCTTTGTCACTTTTATTCTGATGTATAACATAAGCATGCGTAGGTTGTTTAAGATTGTTCTTGTGTATAGAGTAAGATCTTTTCAACCTAACCCTGCGATTCCTCTGAACTTCTTAAAAAGTTAGAGGACGTTTATTCTTCAGTTTTGTATAACTGAATCTGGTGTTGAGCATATCTTTTTGGTGCTCGATGGTCGACCGGGAGTAGTCTAGCGTGTCTCGACGGTTAGTCGAGGTTCAATGTTTTAAATAATATTTAGCTTATTAAATATTATTTAAAGAATATAGAAAGTGTTTAAAGGTTAATTAAATATTTTCAGGGCATTTAAAATCATTTAAATATTATTTAATATTGATTAAATATTATTTAAATATTTTGGGACATTTAAAAGTATTTAACTACTGATTAAATACTTTCAACTCGTTTTGGTTTATTTAAATATTATTTAATATTGATTAAATATTATTTAAATATGTTGAATCATTTAAGATTATTTAAATATTAAATAATCCTGATTGTATTTGAATTAAATATTTTAATTCTTTTAAATCCTTTTAATATTTTTCGAGGACTATTCTGGGCCTCCTAAATATTAAAAAAAATATTTATTTGTTCTTTAAAAATATTCTGGAGTTGTTTAAACTTCTTTAAATATTATTTTTCATTAAATAATAAATAATGAGAGATGAATCGGATATTTTGTATTCATTCTGAGTCGATAACTCCAGGTTTGGGAGGTAACGTCCGGCTCCTATATTCCTCCCAGTTGTATTGGTGCCTTATGGCCCATTGTTTCACTCCAAAAATGTAATATTTTGTGGAGTCTGTTGATGGAGAAATCTGGTAATCAACAAATATTGAGATTCTTTGCCGGAAAAAGATCAAACAAGGCTGAATATCAACGGAGTGTGGTGGTTTGTGAATAATTGGGGGTTGAGATCGTAAAGTTTTGGAATCACTATTGCTTTGTTCGTCAGAGAAAATAGGTTTTCTCTCCAACGGCTGCTAGCTCTAGAAATTCCGACCCCTTACAATGTGCCTATATACCTCTATTTACAGAGGATCAAGCACACGTAGTTCTTTGTTGATTCCAAAACCCAATAGGAGAGGTCGTCCTTATCCACCTCCTTATTCATCCCTAATTCGGAAATAGAAGTCTAGTTGGAAGAGGTCTCCTCATTAAGGCTTTTTTGGATAGTCCAAAACCCAATATAAGGCCCAAGGACTTCATGAATACGACTCGGACCCGGATTCCATGAGGCCGAGTCGACTCATTACAGCTATTTTCTCGGAACCTTGACTGGAGGCCAGCACTAGATCCACCTCGAATGTGGGACACGTCCTAAGCCCCCAGACGAGGACAACCCATCTGAGTACAAGGAAAGAATCTTCCAAACTGAGGTTGGCAGCATCCCAAAGCTCCCCGCCGTGGATAACTCGTGGAGTACAGAGCCATGGTCTTCTAAGAGCAGCAACATAAATCTTCAATATAAAGTACCCTTCCAGGCCGAGTACAAATACTTCAAAATATTATTACACGAATAGGACACGTCCACATTTTCCTCGATAAAATTAGGACGCGTCCTCAATAGCATAAGACCAGTACAAGCCGTAATAATAAAAAATTATCCAAATAGAAATTTGGGTACAACAACTACCCCCAATTCCTAGTAATATTATAAATATAAAAGGAATTAAATCTTTAAAAAACCGCTTACAACTTCAACTTTCCCGCACAAATAAGTAACAAATCAAGACCACATCGCAATAGCCTTTAAAAATTCCTTTTAAACTGCACTTCCAATATGCCTATAAAACAAACATAATGAAATATTTATGAACATGTAAAGCCGATACACATTAAACAAAGACAGGCGCACCCATGTACCATATAAATACAATGGTGTTTTAGCCTTGAAATGAGACGATAACACAAAAATTACACCTCAACCTTTACTATTAACTGTAGAAATAGTAAAATCATTTCACCTGCTATACTAATGTATGGGAGCCATCACACCATTGCCCCTTGGTTGCTACACACGCGACACATGTATCATTATTTTATTTATTTTTGCTAAATGACGCATGTATTATTTATTGATACTAAGTTGTACTTGTCTATTCATATAGATTATCAAATAACTCAAGGTAATACTACAAGATAGACCAAGAGAAAGTGTACTCATCACGTTAAAAGTGTACATATATTTTAATATATTTAAATCAGGTACACAGATTATAGGCGCGCCCACATAAAGCATACACCCTTAGTTTCTTCAAAATTCCTACAGCTCTACCACATCGATCTCTTTTAATATAAATTTCATCCAACTACTTTTTAATATCACATCTTGTAACCCATCCACTCTTTTTTTTTATTATTTAACTGTGCCAAACCCATACATAAAAAAAAGTAGACCACGCATCCCAAATTATATAGGCGCGTCCATCCTTGTTCTGCCTCCGTGAAATTTGAAATGATTTCATCCATTTATAAAATCATGTTGTATAAACTTGACCCATTTATACCATGATGCTTGCCTCATGTCACATCTTTTTATACTTTAATAGCAATACGTCTCTGAAGGCGCGCCTCCTACCAAATAATAGCCCCCATTTGTGTTCTTTCTCTTCTTTTTTTTTTCCCTTCATTTTTATAATTAGAATTTAATTTATAAACAAAACTTCCTTCCACCAAATACCAACCTAGGCGAGTTAATATGCTTCCACACACTTAAATAAAAAAACAAACAACTAAAACACTCATATACGTTTTTGTGAAAGCCTATTGGTATCGAAAAACACTTTCAGCTTCTTAATTTATCAAGTAAGAGTATTAACCTTCCTCTATGAACGTGTAGACATATATCACTTCATACTATATTTTAATAAGGGAACACGTCCTTAAAGCACCATCATAGGTTACATGCATAGCAGACCTACTTTGAAGGCGTCCATGCTGAGTCCTGACATATACATTATCAACTTTGAATTCGGAACAAACTCTTTAAAAAAAAATTATTATTTATTAAATTTAAATTTATTCAAAAATTGTTACAGCTGTAAATCATCATATACTACTTCCTGAAAACCCCCCTACTACATGCCTCGACGACCAGTAAAATTTCAACACGTCATTTCTGTTATCTCTATTAATATAAGCTTATGTTACAGTCTTCTCCTTCAATTTACCTTTACCACAGTATATTTTACTCCCTTCAAACTTCCGTCGGCGATTCCGTTTCTTGGGTACAGATTCCGGTCATCCTATTACATCTCCTACCGCAAATCTCGTCTCCTCTTTACTGGGTAAGTAAATTCCATATATTAATTCAAACTTTATCCATTGAACTTCTCAAAAATAGTGCCCATGCTTGTCAAAGTCTGTTCATCACTGTAGAGGTTTTTTTTTTTTTTAAATATGAAATATAAGGTGTTTTGATAATTTTTCCATGGTAACTGCTTACTACCAGTTCATGCATATCAATTATACATATGTATGCATGATCGTCAGATTCATGTCTATATGCAGGTCATACTTCTTAGGTTGTCTCATAATCACGCACATTCACACGTCTGTAGCTTATACATGTGTGATTATATATTTCCTGATGTTTCTTTAGGTGTGTTCATCTACTTTATTCACATATAATGCATTACGTCCTGAACCGGGTCTCAACATGTCCTTCTTGTATAATGAAAAGAAGGATACAACTTAAGCATACTTTTTGAAATCTTTCCTATCTATTTCCCTTAACTAGAGATATAGTCTGCGTTAAGTTACACTTACTCGAGGCGCCCCCTGTGATGTTGTTATTAATGTATATAAAAAAAATGGTTTTCACCCGAATAAATGCAAAGTTTTTCTTAATAATGGAAACTCCTCCAAGAGTAATCCATGTGAGGTAAAAAGACACTTTAATGCAGCATAAAACCAATAAAATAACTTCAACATATACCTCCCTGACTCCCTCAACATTTATGAAATAAAATACCTAAATAATGAATCTAAATAAAATCTCAAACAAACACAACAGTTTGCATGTGCCTAACAACCCTCGTAGGCCTGAATATTGTTATTTAATTAGATTGTGACAATTCCCCTTGATTATATGTGCACTTATATGCACACAATTTATATCTACTATGGTTAAATGCCAGACCCTCCGAAGACGCGCCTTATGCACATGCACTGGCATCAACCCCCATCTACTCGACACATGTGTCGTAGTCTACCGTATTAAGATTGCGTCACCTTCTAAGTCACCTCTCGACATATCTTAAAAATCATTTGCTCAATGGTTTCAAATTTCTCCCTGTTATTTTACGGGGACGCGCCCTCCATCTTCTCTGTATTAATAACTATTTTTATTGCAGATGAGCAGTGAGGACGCGTCTAGTCCCTTTGATCCCTTTAAAGAGTTCGACCATAGGAGAGGATTATCGACTTTTCCTTTTCGACAACCGCCACCTCTTTCTCCTAGAACATCCCAGAGACTACATAGCTTTATGACACATCTAGCTAAGAACCCCAAAGCACTCACTCTTTCTGAAGGTGAGTCCTCAAGCTTTAAATTGCCAATTGTCCTTTATAATGATATTACTATGACGTGCCTTATACCCTCCATATTCACTGCAGACAATCTTTCTGATGAGGAAGAGCCTCAAAATTTGCTTAGGAAAAAGAAAGGAAAAGAGATCGTGTCCGAAGACAGTAGTGACACATCCTCTTCTTATAATCCTAGTTTCGAGGACGGGTCTCTAGAGCAGACCAGGGGAATTTCACCTGAGCGTTCCCCTTCCCCTTTCATTCATTGGGAGCTCGAGCCTTATGAAATCGACCTTGATTGGTCCCAATACGATAGAGAGTTATCTGATGCAGACAAAGATTATGAGCGGAAAAAACATAAAAAGCTTGCATGCATTAACCTTTCTTCCACCATCTCCGCTGAAGAAATGACTTGGTTAATGAAATACTATGATCAAGAAGGACTTTGTGCAAAGCTAGGCCCGACCACGAGACCACACATTTTCCACCATGTCCCGGACCTCGTGATTCCCAGAATTGTTCTAACTCCTAAACTCATTGCTCTAGGTGTGGGCACGCCTCTGCATCCATACTTTCGAGCTATTTGTCAATGGTACAAAATCGCCCCTATCCAGCTATCTCCTAACTCTTACAGGATGGCTATTGCTCTTTACATGATGTACACTAATCTGGGCTTCCCGCCCCCGTCCATGCATGAACTTAGCTTCTTCCTCACTCTCCGCCCTAGTAGTAGCATTGGTTATTTCTTTCTGGTGGTGTACAAAGATCATAACAAACTGGGATTTTCTCAAGGCAAGGTTAGTAACGACAAGAAGGGAAAGAACCATTTTTTTACTTATACAACACCGAGAGAGTACAGATCAGGTTCAATAATATGCCAGGTAACTCCAGTTAGTTAATGCCCTTCTTCATCTGCAGTTTTCTTTATTAAGCCTTCTCCTCATTAATACTCATTTTTTGTGTTCATTCTTCGCTTTAGTTAACAGACCGCAGTCCATCTTAGTGGGTGAAGCCCTAACTCATGCCGAACAAGTACTAAACTTGCCCAGTGAGAAGAAAGACATTTCCTTGCTTATTACTGAAGAAAACCTAAAGTTATCAGGTTTTTTAAGCCCTCAAGTAGGTATTTCATGTTCTTTTCAAAAGTTCAAAAATGTTTTTCGGAGGAGGACACGCTTCAAAGACGAAAAGGTCGAGGACGAGGTTGAGAATGGAGATGATAATGAAGGCCAATGTACCTTTATTAGAATGTCTCCACTTTAATTCACTAGTACCCAATTTTTTTTATGCACTTTAAAGGGCACGTTCTTCGTCTTTATTTTTATGTCATTCATGCATTGTATTCATGTCTAATATATGTTTTGAGTTGATAAAATTTATTATTCCTCATTGTTGGTTCTGATATTTTTTCTCATCTTTTGCAGATATGACCACCTATCCGGAAGGGTTCGCCCTCGACCCTGTTGACTCCGAGGATGCGCCTTCAGTGCACTCAGCCTCCAAAGTGTCCAAAGTTCAAGCAAAAAAGAAGGATGATAAGAAATCAAGCCTTGTGCCAAGGAAGAAACCTCTCCATAAACAAACTTTCCCACCATCTGAGGACGTATCCACAAAGCGCCAGAAAGTGACATCTTCCTCCAGCTCCATGGTTGTCTCTAGCCTAGGATCCATTCCTGACTCTATCATCGAGGAAAAAGACATAAAACAATGGAAAGCACGTTCCTCTTCTCAAATCAAACAGGCCATGGCCAAAGCTTCAGCCGAGTTGTATTTTCACACTCTAACTCAACAAAGCTACACTGAAGATCTCGAAAAGCGTCTTTCAGCCTCAGAAGTGGAAAAGAAACAACTCACCAAAGTCCTGGATGATGCCAATAAAAGACATGACCAACTCAAGAAAGATTCTGAAGCATCCATCACTACCCTAAAAAAAGAGGAGGCGCGACTCAATAAAGCCTTGGAGGACAAGGTGCAGGAAGTGGCCGATCTAGAAAGTGCCACTGATGAAATTAATGACCAAGTCATTACTCTGAAGGCTCAGGTGGAGAAGGTCAAGAAAGATTCTCATGCTGCGGGTTTTCGTGATTACTTGAAAGGTTTTCTTGCTGTTGATCCTGAGTATGACTGGGGAAAGTTCGGGGACGAGACTGTCAAATTCATGAAGGACTTCGCTGTGCAGGAGGCGGAGGCCATCGAGGCAAAGAAAGCTCTTCTCGAAGCCAAGAGGGCCAAGGCAGCCGTGACCAGGTGCCCAGATGATACTCCGGCCACTTAGTTCATCACTCCTTATCCACTTTATCTATTATGTATTTTACCCATTTGAGGTGCGGGTCCTCTGTAAAACCCTGCAAACTATGACTTGGTTTTATTTTGCGTTGATTTAAGGTGCAAGTCCTCTTTAAACTCTGCAAATTGTAGAACTTGACCTTGTATTTTGTTTTGATCTTCCTGAGGGCGCGCCCTCAGGTTCTTCCTATCAAGTTGCTTTATTTTAATATTTCTATTTCTCCATTTCACTTATGCATATTTGTTTTCAACTTGTGTCAAATTTAAACTCTTGGTTGTATTGCGAACTTTGAACAACATTCACTAATGTAAACATAATAGCTAATGGAAGTGCATAGAGTAAATGTGTCCAAGATTGAGGACACGTCCACATTGTCTTTCATACGCAGGCAGAATTATTAAAAATTACATTTATAATAACCTCAGTGTGTATATTCACACTGGCCAAAACTTCAAAGTTTTATGAAAATTCATAATGAACCGATCCTACTTCTTCCTAGATAATACGCTACATATCTATTACCCCCCGAAGTGGGAGTGAAATTTATTTAACTACTACTTCTACTAAATAATATACTTCCATAATAGTTCAGGACATTGTCCTACTGATAATATTTCTTCAAGTGCTCTGCGTTCCAAGCCCTTAGAATTGGCTTGCCCTCCAAGTCGGCTAAATAATATGTTCCTCTCCACAAAGCTGTTCTGATTTTATAAGGTCCTTCCCAATTAGCTCCGAATACACCATGCCCAGCTGTTTTAGTATGAGGGATCACTTTTCTCAAAACCAAATCACCTACCTGGATCGGCTTTGTCTTCACCTTGGTGTTGTAATACCTCGCGGTCCTCTGCTGATAGGCTGCTAGCCTGATCTGAGAATTAGCCCTTATTTCTTCGACCAAGTCTAAATACAACCTATGATTGACTTCATTAGCCTCTTCCATAAAATTATCTCTTCTAAAAGAGTCAACTCCGACCTCAACAGGAACCATGGCCTCACACCCATAAGTTAACATAAATGGTGATTCCCCCGTAGTACTCCTTGGAGTTGTGTTGTAAGACCATAACACCTGAGGTAGCTCCTCTGGCCAGTTACCCTTGCTTTCTTCTAACTTTGCCTTCAAAGTATGCTTGATAATTTTGTTGATAGCTTCAGTTTGCCCATTGCTTTGAGGGTGATACACTACTGCAAAATCTTTCTTGATTTTCAAATTTTCACACAACTCCCTCAGCTCCTTGCTATCAAATTGCTTCCCATTATCAGATATCAGTTTGTGGGGAATTCCAAACCTGCATACAATAGCATTGAACACAAAATCTATTATTTTCTTGGCCGTGATGGTAGCAAGTGGAGCAGCCTCAGCCCATTTGGTAAAGTAATCAACGGCCACTACCGCGTACTTGACGCCGCCCTTGCCTTTAGGCAATTCTCCTATCAAATCTATTCCCCACATGGCGAATGGCCATGGGCTAGTCATCGAGACTAGAGAAGCCGTCGGGCTAGTGATATAGTTAGCAAATCTCTGACATTTGTCACAAGCTCTTGCAAACTCATAAGCATCTTTCTTCAGAGTAGGCCAGAAGTACCCCTGCCTCAAAATTTTCATGGCGAGGGAGTTACCCCCCGAGTGATTATCACAGATCCCTTCGTGGACTTCCCTCATTATATAAACACATTCTTCTCCGTCAATACACTTCAATAAAGGTTGGTTGAAGCCTCTTCGATACAATGTTCCATCATATTCCACATATCGCGCCGCCCTGTAACGAAGTTTCCTAGCCTCACCCTTATCCTCCGGTACCTTTCCTGATTTTAGGAATTCCCATACAGGTGTTTTCCATGTGACCTCAGTCTCAACCTTCTTCTCCAATTGCATTACTCTGACCTCAAGAACGCTCGGCTTCTCCTGAATTTCAAGGGGAATGACCCCTAACATAATGGCATCTTTTTGAGAACCTAACTTGGCCAAGGCATCGGCCTTAATATTCCGGCCCTTGGGGATTTGTTCAATGCGGACTTCGACAAACTTCCTTATCAGACGTTGGGTATACTTTAGATACATCTCCGTCTTCGGCCCCCTTGTTTGGTACCCCCCATTTACCTGATATACCACCAACATCGAATCACTTTGGACAAGTACATGAGTTGCTTTCATTTCTAAGGCGAGCTTCAAACCAGCAATAAGGGCTTCGTACTCGGCATCATTATTCGTTGCCCGAAATGTAAAGTGTATAGCACTCATAAGGTGGTGCCCCTCCGGGCTGATAAGTATCACTCCGGCCCCAGCCCCTTCATTATTTACGGCACCATCTACATGAAGAGTCCACCATAGTTTAGGTGTTTTAATTTCAGGTTTTTTGAAGGACGGTGGCTCTCCAGCCAGAATTATGGCTCTTTCCTTGTTTTCAAAGTCTGGTGGGAACTCTAAGATAAAATCGGCAAGGGCTTGCCCTTTGAGGGCGTTCCTTGGCTTGTAATCAATATCAAACTGACCCAATTCAACCGCCCATTTTAACATTCTTCTCGAGGTTTCAGGTTGATACAAGTACATGGATTTATAAGCTTGTAAGGGGTTAGATCTATAAAGAAACTGTTATTCCCTAGAACAATGTCAATATTTGTAGAAGGGGGGGTTGAATACAAATATTAAAACTTTTTTCTTGTTCTAATATTTGTTCATGATGTTTGAGAATTAGAGAGAATATGTTCAAACAAATTTAAACTAAAAAATAAACTGAACCAACAGATTTAAAATTACTGATGGATCGGTTTTTCCATCAGTGTACATTTTTGCTCAATGTTCCTAGGTTAAAAGAAACCTAGATGCTCTTTTACAAGATTAGAAAACAAATCAAATGTTCTTACAAATATGCCATCAAACTAGAACAGTTGATTAAGAAATATTGTCTAACTTGTCTATTTTCTAATAATGCTGCTACACTTGTTTATATACCACAAGTGTGCTTTTACAATTCCTATTCTAGGATTGTTTCTGCCTACCTTTTTTTTATCTTTTTATATTTTAGAATAAAGGTTTGAAAGACAGCTTCTAATTGAGTCTTCACAACCATCATAGACTGTCTTCCATAGGTGTTCTTTTGCCTTTTTGGATCTCTGACAGATTGCCTTTTTGTCACAGTCAATTGATAATTTGTTGTTAAGCATATCAATTGACTCTTCCTTAATTCATCAACTGATAATGTTCTTCGATTGTTCTTGATATCCATCGATTGATAAGTAAGTTGCCTTATCGATTGATAAATGATATCAATCGATATATCAATCGATGAGTCTTCACATCAGTTGATGGTCTTCAACTCTTGACTTGGTTTCTTCGATTGATCTCTCATCCATCGATGCTTCAATATCAATTGATCATCCTTCACTTGTGTAATTTCCTGTCTTCACATAATTACAATTTGACAGTTTAATTCACACATCAATTGATGATCTATATCAATCGACTCTAACATCAATTGATGAATAAAATATCAATTAATTTACACCTTATCGATTGAAATAGACTAAGTACACCTATACTAGTATCCAAATTATCAGTTGATTCAGATAAACATTTCAACTGATAAATGGTTTCCTGATCAATTGATATTTATAACTTTCATATCAATTGATCAGTTACATCAAATAAAATTTCTATGATTCTAAGATTAATGTTATCATCAAATTACATATAGATTCCTAACAATCTCCCCCTATTTGTGCCTGTGATATGAATAGGCATAAATCTACTTGATGATAACAAAACCCTTAACTATAATCATTTAAATAGAATCAAGAAATTTTCATAGCACTTTTAGGAAATACCAATTGATGATTATTCTTTGCAGACTGTTCCAGTGTCTTCAATTCTACATGATCTTCAATCTTCAATTACTTCTTCTTCTTCTTCTTCTTCTTTTCAGCATTTTCTTTTAATTGCCTCATAAAGGTGCTCCTCAATATTGCTTCATCTTCATCAGTTTCCCCAAGTTGCCTCATAAGATAGTGGATTTCCTCATCTGTGATTTTGTCCAGATATTTGCAGATATCAACGAATTTTGTATTGCCTTCCACAACTGTAAAAATTATGGCATACTTTGGTTCCAACACCACCTTCTTGACTTGAGATTTCCATAGCTCCAAAGGAGAATCAGGTTCAGGTTCAGCTTTTGTTCTCCTCAGCTTTGAGATTTGTTGTTGGATTTCCTGAGAAATAATCACATTGAGTTTGTACCTTTTGTTTAGAAGAGGTAGAATTGTCTTCAACACATTGTAGCCCTGCTTCATAATCACCTTCATTGAGTAAGTGAGTTTAGAACCATTTTCATATTCCAACCTCATGGATTTCTCTTGATTTCAAGTTGCAGGATGGGTTATAACTCCAATTAATCCTTTCTCACTTACAACTGGAGTTCCTTTTAATTGGTATCCTTCAAATGTCACTTCCTCCTTGATTTCTCTTTGAGTGACTTGAGGATTCTCCTGAACCACCATCTTCTGAGATGAATCTGCCCTTTTCTGGATCATTGCTATTTTTCTCCTTTTTCTCAATGGTTGCTCTGCCTGTAGCTCTTCCAAATGCCATTGCATTTCCATCTGTCTAGAAATCACTTCATTCTCCTTTTCTCTCCTTGAGGAATCTGAGATTCCTGTAGTGATGGCTCGTTGAAGTAGTTTTTGGCCTACTGGTTCAGTTTTCTTCTTCTTCTCTTCTTCAATCACTATTGTTTTCCCTTTTTTCTTTTCTTTAAGTGCTTCAATATTCAATTGAAGAAAAGCTTATGTATTTGAGTTGCTTTCCAGAGTGGCCCCCTTTGCACTTTCATTTATTGCTCTGATTTGAGCAATAAATTCATCTAAATTTCCTGACTCTGCAGCCTTTGCAACCAACTCAGTGTTCCTTTTTAGGGTTTTAAGTCTTCGACTTTCCCTCTCAATCATTAGTTGAGTTTTCTTTTCTCTAGAATTTCTTCTAGCTTCCAAATCATCTTCAAATTTCTTAGCATCTCTCTTTTTGTGTTCCATGTTATCTTTGGAATATTTTGAAGATTGACCCTTATAACTTCCACTGCCACTTGCACCACTTTTTGAGGTCCTGCTGTGACCACCCAAATTAACTCTAGGATTATCACTCCTAGCTCCTTCAACACCACCATCACCATCTTTATCATTATTCTTCTTTGTATTCTCCCCCTTTTTGTTATCATCATAATTAGGAGGTGGTGGCATTCTGTCAAGAAACTTCTGAAGAATTTCAGCATGTAGAGTTTGTCCTCTAATTATAGCTTCCGTCTTAGTTTCTATGGACTCTACTCTCCTTTCCAAGGCTGAAAAATTCTTTGACTCCTTAAACAATTTATCCTTAATTTACACCAGAGTGTTCGTTGGCAGTTTCTCATCCAATCTTCTTTCCAATACATTCTTGTTTGTGAGATTGAATCTTTGATGCTGTCCAATTCCCTTCTTATGCCAGTGACTGTCATTTTCTGCAATTTTAACTAATCTTTCATGTAGGTGGCAATTCTCCTGTGAGTTAAGTCTTCAATGTTCACCTCCATCATTGCCCTTCTGTATTGTGATAGAATTTCTGTTTCTACATCTTCAAGAGAACCATCAATGGTACTCATCCATGACTCCTCATCTGAATCACTTTCTAGATCACCAGGAGTCATATGACAGACATCTGTGACATTGATCAAACTTTCCTTCAAGTTTCTAGTTCTCTGTTCAGTATGATCAATTCCTAAGAGTTGTTCAGCATCCATGTTGCTTGATGTGGCTAGTCCTGGTACCTTGGATCAGGATGGACAAAGTTACTTGGATCCAAGTCACCTACATCAACTTCCATATCTTCAATAGCTACTTCCTCCAATAATTCAGCTTCTTTCTCTACACCACTTCCTCCTGCTTCATTTGCATTAGGGACTCCCCCTAACTCCTTTACTCCCTCCTCTTCAGACATCAATTCAATTTCCAACTCCTGAGCAGATTCAAGAATTTTTTTATCACTCTCACTCATCTCTCTATTTTTCATCAAGATCTCATCCTGGAACCTCACATCTCCCTCACTCATTATCTGAGCACCTTCTAAAGTGGGGCCCTCAAGTGTTTCACTCTCATTCCTGGAAGAAATAAGAATGACCTTACTCACTCCCTCTCCTTTTGCATATCAAGGCCTCTCACTCAACTCACTCAATCCTATAAGTGTTTGTGCAACATCAATTGATTGGGTATCAATTGATGTTAAGAAAATATCAGTTGATGAGGTGTTTAGGATATCCATCGATTGATGCATACCCATCGATTGATCTTGAGTATTGATCGATGGCTTATCAGTCGATGGCTGAATATCAATTGATGTTGAGACATCAATTGATGGAGTAGAAACATTTGATGTAATTATTTGAGAAGTTATATTTGAGATGATTTGAGAAATGGAATCCTGAACTTCCTGGGAAGAAATTTCAGAATAGAGTGTTGGCATCTCCTTGAGTAACAAAGAAGGAGAATCTGAAAATGCTTGATTGTCTATCAAAACATTTTTTGAAGAAATTTGATGTGGAGGAGAGAAAGGAATGGAAATAGATAAAGAATGGGACTGCAACTCCACATTTATTGGAGATGCATTAAACTGAATTTGAGAAGGCTCCACCACATTTTTCTGTGATTTTGCAGTGTGTGAATCCCCTTGTGCAATGGTTACTTTATTCTTTCTCCTTTCATAGGATTTGGGGGTTTTAGCTTGAGTGTCCCCATCTTTGTTCTGTGCCCCTGGCTGTGGGCTCTTTTCAACATTGACATCTTTTTGGGAAGATGCCAACAGAGATGTGGTATTATCCTTGTTAACATCCACAGTCTTTTGGGAGACTGTGGAGTGGGTAGGTTTGGG
Source organism: Oenanthe sinensis (assembly GCA_028671895.1). NCBI lineage: Eukaryota > Viridiplantae > Streptophyta > Magnoliopsida > Apiales > Apiaceae > Oenanthe > Oenanthe sinensis. Next base: position 44,868,376 of record CM053814.1, on the reverse strand, counting down.
TTGCACACCCTCTCTCTACTTATCCTTCTGGGTTCTTTGATTTTCCCCAGTTCCCTCACCAGAACCTTCTTCATCTAATCTATCACCACCTGGAGTTTTTCTTTTCTTTGGTTTTACAACAATAGATTTTTGAGAACCTATTGATGTTGGTTTCTTAGATTTGATTGAGGAAATAGGTAGTGTTGCTTGGGTAGGAGGGTTGGGGTTACTGCTAGCCCCCTCCATTGCCACAAAAGGCAAAGAAACTTGAGTTTCAGAAGAAGTAAGGGAAGAAATAAATACCTGAACAAAAGGTGGATAGATCAATTCCACATTGCTGTGAAGATTGATCCTGACCAAGTCTTTGAAGACCTTTTTATTTTGGACACAGCAGTCCAAAGTCTCCATCTCTCTAGTTATTTCAATGTCATTCACAAAATGGTTAATAAACAGCATAATAAATCTAGCATAATATATATGATTTGATCTATTAGCCTTATTACCCAATTTTGCTGCAATTTCATTTAGTATGATGGAAGATAGATTGAAAAATTTATCAAACGAAATACTATATGCTACTTCCTGCATACTAGTTGTTATTGCATCAAAATTGCTAATTTTACCACTAAAGCATTTAATTATGACATCAAAGAAATAAGACCATTCTCTCCTAAGATGTTTTCTAACCACATGACCTAGTCCTATTTCTGGTTCAGCATAATTAACAGATTTTAGCATTAACCTAATTTCTTTATCTATTGGGCTTTTATCGGTATTATTAGCAGGTAACTCTAAGCATTCATTAATAACAACATTAGTAACAGTGTACTTATCTCCTTTACAAGTGAATGTAATTGTAGAGTTGTCACTTGTGATTTCAGCACTTGCCCAAAATTCTTCCATCAAGTTGCAGACGATCTTTGGAGCATCTTTGAGTGCCTTCCTTACCTTGCAACTTTCCAGAAATTTCATCAGAGGATGGAACTCCTGGGGTGCCTCTTCCACTATTGTACATGCTACGAAATTTGTTTGTTCATAGATGTAACCACTATGTGAAACTTTCTTTGATGTAGAGGCCATTGCTTTGACTTTTGACTAGAAATCACTTTCTTGACAAGGATTAAGTATTTGAGAGAGATTGAAAATTGAGAGATTAGTGACTAAGTTCGCAAATTGAGAGAGAGAAAGAGAGAGACAGAGAGAAATTAGTAAACAGAATGCAGGTAAGAGTAAAGAAAAATTTTAATCTCACTATTTATATTTACTAATTTCTCAATCGATATCTTACTCAAAATAGAACTTAATTGATCGTTGAAAAAAAATGAATAAGTGAATTACTTATTTTGGCAATCGACTGTTATACATACAGGATTGTATGTATTTATCAATTGATAAGACAAGTAATCAACGGCTAGATTTTGTACAGGTCGATTGATGACATGGACCCTAAAACTTCCATGCCATCGATTGATAACTAATTTATCCATCGACCGTTAGTACTATCCATCGATAGACAAACACATCATCGATTGATGTAGTTATCAGTCGGCAGATCAATATATCCATTGATATGTAAAATGCTTATCAATTGATTAATGAAAATTCAACAGATTAACATTATCAACGGCTACCTACTAAAACTAAAACTACTAACTAACTTATCAGACATTTCAAATGTTAATTAAAATTAAGCATACCTAAATCACAGACCAATCTATTAAAGGTAGATTCATCTAATGGTTTGGTAAAAATGTCTACAAGTTGTCTTTCACTAGGGATAAAATGTAATTCAACAGTACCATTCATTACATGTTCCCTAATGAAGTGATACCTTATGTCAATGTGCTTGGTTCTGGAATGTTGCACAGGATTTTCTGTTATTGCAATGGCACTTGTATTATCACAGAAAATAGGAATCTTGTTCAAGTTGAACCCATAGTCAAGTAGTTGATTCCTCATCCATAATATTTGAGCACAGCAACTTCCAGCTGCAATGTATTCAGCCTCTGCAGTAGATGTAGACACTGAATTCTGCTTCTTGCTAAACCATGAAACAAGCTTATTTCCTAGAAATTGACAGGAGCCTGTTGTACTTTTTCTGTCAATTCTGTAACCTGCATAGTCTGCATCAGAATAACCAATTAGATCAAATCCAGAATCTCAAGGATACCAAATTCCAAGATTTGGAGTTCCTTTGAGATATCTGAATATTCTTTTTATTGCAATCAAGTGAGATTCTTTAGGATCAGCCTGAAACCTAGCACAAAGACATGTACCAAACATTATGTCTGGCCTACTTGCAGTTAAGTAAAGTAATGAGCCAACCATGTCTCTATAACTTGAAATGTCCACTTTAGCTTCCTTAGTGTTCAATTCAAGTTTAGTTGCAGTGGCCATGGGAGTTTTTGCAGAAGTACATTTACTTAAATCAAATCACTTTAATAAATCAGAAATATATTTGGTTTGATTTATGAAAATGCCATTTTTGACTTGTTTGACTTGCAAACCTAGAAAATAGGTAAGTTCTCCCATTAATCTCATTTCATATTTACTCTGCATCAACTTAGCAAACTTTTGACAAAGTTTTTCATTAGTTGAGCCAAAAATAATGTCATCTACATAGATTTGAACAAGAATCATATATCCATTTATATTTCTGTGAAAGAGAGTTTTATCAACAGTACCTCTTGTGAAGTGATTCTCAATCAAGAATTTAGACAAAGTATCATACCAGGCTCTAGGTGCTTGTTTCAATCCATAAAGTGCCTTTAGAAGATAGTATACAAATCCATGATGAACAGGATCAATAAAACCATGAGGTTGTTCTACATATACTTCTTCTTCTAGTTCTCCATTGAGAAAATCACGTTTCACATCCATCTGATACACCTTGAAGTTAGCATGAGCAGCATATGCTAGAAAGATTCTGATTGCTTCCAATCTTGCAACTAGTGCAAAAGTTTCATCAAAATCTATGCCTTCTTCTTGTGAATAGCCTTTTGCCACTAGTCTTGCTTTATTCCTTGTGACTGTACCAGATTTATCCATTTTGTTTCTGAACACCCATTTTGTTCCAATGATAGACTTGTTCTTTGGCTTGGGCACAAGCTTCCATACCTTGTTTCTTTCAAACTGATTCAACTCTTCTTGCATAGCTATTGTCCAATCAGGATCATCCAAGACTTCTTCAATCCTTTTTGGTTCTTCTTGCGACAGGAAGACACTATACAAGCATTCATTTTGAGTTGCTCTTCTAGTTTTGACACCATCATTTGCATCTCCAATAATTAATTCAAAGGGATGGCTTTTTGTCCATTTCCTTTGAGATGGTAAATTTGTCCTTGAAGATGATGCTTCATGATCATTGGAAGTGTTATGATCATTATGATGTGATTGACTATTTGAGAACCCTCCCCCTGAGATGGACACTCTACTTGAAGATTGTTGAGCAGAGTTGTTATCCATCGAATGATTATCAATTGATGTATTATCAGTCGATTGATGATTGTCAACTGATAAGTTATCTGTTGATGCATTGACATCAATTGATGGGAGGATTCTGGGTACTTGAATTCTTGAGATTTCCACATCATCATCACTATCTTCAATATTACATGTTGATTCATTTTCAAAATGTAACAGATCATGGAATCCTTCATCAATCAACCCTTGAATTTTCTTGTCATCAAAGACTACATGCATAGATTCCATAACAATGTGTAATCTAAGATTATAGACTCTGTATGCTTTGGTTGTTATTCCATATCCAACAAATATAGCTTCATCAGCCTTGGCTTCAAATTTTCCTAGATTTTCACCTTGATTTCTTAGTACAAAGCATTTGCATCCAAAGACATGAAGAAAATTTACTGTTGGCTTCTTGTCCTTCTTCATCAACTGATATGGAGTTTTACCTTGAATTTGATTGACCATGGAGATATTCTGAATGTAATAAGCAGTATTAATTGCTTCTGCCCAGAAGTATGTAGGAAGTTTTTCTTCTTCTAACATAGTTCTAGCAGCTTCAATCAAGGTCCTATTTTTCCTTTCAACTACTCCATTTTGCTGTGGAGTTCTTGGTGCAGAGAAATGATGAGTGATACCTTTTTCTTCACAGAATTCTTTCATTGTTGTATTCTTGAATTCAGTACCATTATCACTTCTAAATTTCTTGAACTTCCATTTAGTTCCATTTTCAACATTCTTCACATGATTGATAATTAATTTACTTGCCTCATCCTTAGAATGCAAGAAGTATACCCAAGAGTATCTTGTGAAATCATCCACAATGACTAATGCATATTTCTTTTTGGCAATTGACATGATGTTGACTGGACCAAATAAGTCCATGTGTAATAATTCCAGAGGCTTATCAATTGATGATTCAGACTTAGACTTGAATGATGCTTTTCTTTGTTTTCCCTTTTGACATGCATCACATAGTCCATCCTTGGTGAATTCCATCTGTGGAATGCCTCTAACCATATTCTTTCTAACCAATTGATTCATGGCCTTGAAATTCAAATGGGCTAGCTTCTTGTGCCAAATCCAACTTTTATCTGTATTGGCTTTGCTAAGTAGACATGTCATAGAATTTGCCTTTACAGAGTGAAAATCAGCCACAAAGACATTTCTTTTTCTTTCTCCAGTCAAGAGAACATCACCAGTTTCTTTGTTGGCTATAATGCATGATCCAGTTGAAAACCATACACTATTTCCATTATCACACAGTTGACTAATACTTAGCAGATTGTGCTTTAGTCCATCAACTAGTGCTACAGGTTCAATGATAACATTTTCTTTTGCAATTGAGCCATATCCCAGAGTAAAACCTTTGTTGTTATCTCCAAAAGTAACTCCTGGGCCAGCCTTTTCCACAAACTTTGTGAGCAGGGACAAATCTCCAGTCATGTGCCTAAAACATCCACTATCTAGATACCAGAGACTCTTTTTCCTGTTTCCCTGTACACAATAAAAACAATCAAGTTGCTTTTGGTACCCAAGCTGCCTTGGGTCCTCTTTTATTAGTTGCAGCCTTAGCCTTTGTTGTTAACTTTGGCTCCTTTTGTTTTAGTGAGTTTAATTCCACTTTAACTTTGGGAGTTGGCTTTTGAGGCTTAGACACCTTGGAACTCATGGCAAAATTTCTATGCACTTCATTATCTATATTAGGCATGTTCCATGGCATACTAGGCATGTTCATATTTGCATATGCAAAGAATGGATTATACATGTATGGAACTTGAGCATAAGGCATATGAACATTAGGTGCAACCAAATTAGAAGACATGGCATTCATGAGCATAGGATTGGTAAGCATGGCATTTGAAGTCATGGCATGTGCATTTAAATCATTTGAAGACATATTCTTCTTTTCATTCTTGCATTGCATAGACAAATGATTTACACTACCACACTTAACACATACCTTTCTAGGTGCATACATATCAGGAGTGTAGTTGTTGTGCTTATTTATGCCTACTTTACCATTCCTATTCTTTTTCTTTTTCTCAGACTTAGGTTGAGTAATTTCCACAGGTGCTATCTTTTCTAATTTTTCTTTTAATATTTTCTTGGATAAGCTACCTATGTTGATTTTCTCAGCCTCAACCTCAACTTGATTTTTGGTTTCCTTAACAAACTTGATAGGAGTGCTAAATTTGTTCTTTTTATTAGCTATCAATGATTTACTTGTCGATGGATGCTTATCGATTGATTCAGCATCAATCGATTGATAATCCTTATCGATCGATGAAGGATTAGCAGTCAATTGATCTTTATCCCTTGAAGCATCATCCAATGGCTTGCCAGTTGAACTGGGGGATTCTCCTAGAGTATCTAAACCCTGAACATTAATGATTTGTTTGGAAGTTTTAGCAAACCTATTCCATCTATTAATGGTTTCTATTTCTTCAGCTAATTATTCTTTCAACAATTCTTCTCTTTTCAAACTGTTTACTAGTTCATCTCTAGCATCTTTACTTTCCTGCTTAAATCTATCTAAACAAACAAGTTCATTTTCAAGAAAAATATTCCTCTCAGTTAAGACATCAATGGTGTTCTTTAACTTGAGGCTTTCTTTGTTTAGAGATTTTAGAGTGACATGCAAATTGTACAATTCATTGGACATTTCATTAATAGTACTATTGCATTCATCAGCAGTAAGTTCAAAAAAGTTGGTAGCTTGTACCTGATTAGATGCTGAACTAGCTTCTTCATCTTCATGATTGGCCATTAGAGCTAGATTGATATATTCTTCAGAATCACTATCCTCAGCAGCCCAATCCTTCTCCTCAGTAACAAAAGCCTTTTCTTTCTGTTTCAAAAGGTCAAAGTATTTCCTTTTATAATCAATACCCTCATATGACTTTGCCTTTTCTTATTTTGGCTTCCTGCACTCATTTGAGAAATGACCAGCCAATCCACAGTTAAAACATCTGAATTTAGATCTATCAACCAAATTTTTATTTTTATTGTTGCTTCTAAACTGGGATCCAGGCCTTTGAGCATTTGGATTCTTCTTGAATTTTAGCTTTGAAAACTTCCTTGACAAAAATGCAAGGTGCTCATCAATCTCATCCAAATCATCCTGAGAGCATGTTTCATTTTCTTCACATTTTCTCTTTCCTTTTCTCTTTAATGATTCTTCAACGGCATCACCAGCCATCATGACAGACTCTTCTACACAGCCAGTTTCTTTCTTCTCTTTCTTGTATTCATTCCCTTTGACCATCAAAGCCACAGTTTTCTCCTTTCTTTGATTCTTCTCAATCTCTTCATCTTGTTGAATCTCCAATTCATATGTCTTGAGAATACCATAAAGTTTCTCTAGAGTATAATCCTTGAAGTCATGAGATTGTCTAATGGAAACAGTCATTGGTTTCCATTCTTTTGGAAGAGATCTAAGAAATTTTAGATTTGTATCCTCGGTTGCATAAACCCTACCATAAACTCCTGCTATAAGTGTCATTGATAGATTCTCCATTCTTGAAATGAAATGATTCATATTTTTGAATCAAGAGTTGCATCTTATTTTTCCTTACTTGCTCAGTTCCTTCACACAGAGTTTAAAGAGTGTTCCATACTTCTTTTGATGAAGTACAGTTTATCACATTATCAAACATATCTTTATCTAGACCATTAAATAGAATGTTCATGGTCTTTTTGTCTTTAAGTACTTCTTTTTCATCCTCTTATGTGAACTCAGAGATGAGTTTTGGAATATAAATCAACTGTAGGAGTTCCATCAGAGTTTACACCTGTAACTAGCTTCATGGGAATATGAGGACCTTTCTCTATGCAGTGAACATAGGAAGGATCAAGAAAAACAAGATGCAGATACATTTTAACCTTCCATGGAAAATATTCATCTATCTCTAAAACTGGAATCATCACACCTGAATCTTTCTGGCCCATATTGACTGTTCTTGATCTTTAAACTTTCTGTATGTTGAAAGCCTGCTTTGATATCAATTTTTATTCCCTAGAACAATGTCAATATTTGTAGAAGGGGGTTGAATACAAATATTAAAACTTTTTGCTTGTTCTAATATTTGTTCTTGATGTTTGAGAATTAGAGAGAATATGTTCAAACAAATTTAAACTGAAAAATAAACTGAACAAACAGATTTAAAATTACTGATGGATTGGTTTTTCCATCAGTGTATATTTTTGCTCAATGTTCCTAGGTTAATAGAAACCTAGCTGCTCTTTTACAAGATTAGAAAACAAATCAACTGTTCTTACAAATATGCTATCAAACTAGAACAGTTGATTAAGAAATATTGTCTAACTTGTCTGTTTTCTAATAATGATGCTACACTTGTTTATATACCACAAGTGTGCTTTTACAATTCCTATTCTAGGATTATTTCTACCTACCTTCCTTTTACCTTTTTCTATTTTAGAATAAAGGTTTGAAAGACAGCTTCTGATTGAGTCTTTACAGCCATCATAGACTGTCTTCCATAGGTGTTCTTTTGCCTTTTTGGATCTCTGACAGATTGTCTTTTTGTCACAATCAATTGATAATTTGCTGTTAAACATATCAGAATGAAGGACAAAAATAAAAGTAACCTAAAAATTATAAAAAAATTCCCAAAATTCATTTTCAATATTCTAATGAAATTACCCAAGGTTTAAGTCATTTGGACATGTGTAGCTAATATTTTGAGAAAAAGATCGTTTCGCTGTCCCTATAGCCGGAAACAATAATCGATAGACATTTGTCACAACTTGTCGACGTTTGGACAAACGTTCTGACTCAAAATATATTCAAATATAATATTCCTAAAATAATAAAGACAATGAAGTCCAAGGAATATTTAATTTCAATTAAAATATAAATTATCCAAGCAAATATGATAATTAAGGGCTTTCGGGATAAAAACTGTATTTTATATCTCGGCAGGACTTTGTTGAAGATGAATTGAACAAATATATTTAGAAAATATATTAAAAAATATATTCTTTTGAAAACCTCCAAAACCAACACTCTTTTAAATAGATAACACATTTTAATTTTGTATCAATTTTCCATTCCTTATAAGCTCCAAAATATTGGTAGATTAGAATTCTTTTATTGAGTAATATTCTAGTTTAAAAACTCTCTTCCGCTTTATTTTCTTCCCTCTTGATTAAAAACTATTTGGTAAAACATTAGTAGTGTAAAAATTTTAATCTTACTCTCATTTTAACAAATAATTAGTATGCAATTCCATTTTACACTCTCTTCCCCTTGATTTGATTATTAATATCAAAAACAATTTGAAGTTTGAAGAAATAATCTTGAAGAATATTTGGAATGTCAAAAACTTCAATTAAATTTCTAAATTGAAAGATTGATGAAATGAAGTAGAGAAACTTCCCTTTTTAATTTATTCAAATTCTGAATAAATTTTCTGGATTAGTCCTTGATTAAATTCGAAATGAAAATTTCGAATATGAAATTTGAATTCCCCGACCTGTTAGCAAAAGTGACACGAATTTTTCATATTTTGAATATGAGCAATTCATATGTTTGCACATTTGTATACCTGATAAAATTATCATAACATTTATACTAATTTCAACACTTTTGTCTGATCAAAACCAAGACATCATAAATAAACTTGACTGGGGAGGGGGAAATGTTGTTGACATAAACTCATACATATATACTTCAAATGAGGTTTAACCTGTAGCAATTGCAATTTATCTACCAAGAATACATAATTTACTAAATATTCTTTTTCCTAATTTTTCTTAAAATTCTTTTTCAATATTCTGATGAAATTACCCATGGTTCAAGTAATTTGGACATGTGTAGCTAATATTTTGAGAAAAAGATCATTTTGTTATCCCTATAGCCGGAAACAATAATCGATAGACATTTGTCAGAACTTTTCGACGTTTGGACTAATGTTCTGACTTAAAATATATTCAAATATAATATTCCTAAAATAATAAAGACAATGAAGTCCAAGGGATATTTAATTTGAATTAAAATATAAATTATCCAAGCAAATATGATAATTAAGGGCTTTCGGGATAAAAACTGTATTTTATATCTCGGCAGGACTTTGTTGAAGATGAATTGAAAAAATGTTATATGCCCTTAAGTACACTAAGTTTGGAGAAGGGGGGGGGGTTGAATACAAACTTACGAATTAATTATATTTCTTGCGGAATGAAGTTTGTTTCAAGGATAGTATTTTTGTGTATAGAGAGAACTGATGTAACTAAGAACTTGACAAGAAAAATACTGAAAACAAAACACAAAAATGTTAAAAATTACTAGTGGTTTTGTTTTCCACTAGTATGTTTTTGCTTTCAATTGATCTTAGTACGAATACCAAGCTGCTTACAAAGTGAGTTCTTTTTTTTACACACTTTGCTACTGTGTACTTCTAACAACTATATAGAAGTTTTCTTCACACCTAATTTCTATCGACAGATAGCAATATAAAATTACAACTTATATTGTTTACATGAAAATAGAAACTAGCTACTTGCATAGTCTTCTTTTTGAACTGACTAGCCCTGGAAGTATCTTTGTCCTGATACATTCCTTGAATACTGTGTTGCCTTGAAAGTCTTCACAATCCTGACAGGACTGTCTTCCATTGATTCAGTTTCTGCACAGTTCCCATAATTCTTGTCTTTAACTAAATTGGGAAACCTTAATCAACTGATAAATGCTGTTAAGCTTATCAGTTGATTCTCCTTTGCTTATCCATCGATGGATAGGATATTTGTTGATCAGTTGATGTGTCGATGGATAATTGAGTTATCCATCGACTCCCTATCCATTGATGGTTCCTTATCCGTTGAATGTCTTTATCCATTGATGACTTGTATCTGTTGATAGCTTTCATCCGTTGAGTAGTGTCTTCATCCATCGACTTCAACATCAGTTGATCACTTCACTTGTGAGAATTCTGACTTAGAATATGTACAATTGATCAGCCATTCTTCACATCTGTTGAGAAGCTAGAAATTGAAGTCAATAACATCAGTCGACTACATCATATCATCCATCGAGGCAATACAATCAATTGATAGTGAAACATAAATCAATGCTACAATCCAGTTTATCAGTTGATAAACAAGCTTCAACTGATAACTGGTTTCCTAGACAATGGATATTTATAAGTCATATCCATCGACCAGTTACAAATTAATTTTAAGTCCCTATTGAAATTCTAAGTAATTTGTTATCATCAAAACTCATAATTCCTAACAATCTCCCCCTATTTATGAATATTTGAAATATGCATAAATTTTCTATTGTTGATAACAAAACTCCTAAACATTTTTATTCTTAGGCAAGAATTACAATATTGACAAAGATAGTTTGAGAGAGAGTAATCAGATACCAGTAAAAGATGAATTCTGATAATTGAGATTGAATCTTCTATCTTCTTCTTCTTCCCTTTGACTCATTCATCTTGTCTTCATTTTCTTTCATCTTCCTGTATAGAGTTCCCTTCAAGATCTTCTCATCTTCAATCCTGTAGTCCAATTAACTTGCTAGATGATTCAATTCCAGATTAGGCAGTTTGTCTATTTCTTGACAAATGTCAATACACTTTTCTCTGCCTTCTCTGTCCTTATATATCATCAAGTAGAATGGCTCATGAAGCACCTTTCTTCCTTCAGGGTTCCAGATCTTTATCCTGTCATCCCTTTCTTCTTGAACAGGTGCCTCCCTCATCTTCTTCATTCTTTCAAGGATGGCATTTCCTAGCTCTTCAGTTAGATAATACTTCCTGTTGAGCATAGTGTAGATTTTCCTTAAGATGCCATATCCTTAATCCAGGACTTGATTGAATGTAAAATTTGAATATGATCCATCTTCATACTCAATGTGAAGAAGATCAACATCCTTCTTTCTTTTTCCTTTTACTACAATCATTCCTTCAGCTTTGATTGGCACAAAGTCTTCAGATTTGTGTTTGAACACCTCTATCTCTCTAGCTTGATTACTCCCAGAAGCTTGTCCTTCAACCTTGACTTCTTTTGGCTTCTTTTCTTTGTCTTCAACATCTAATTTTCTCTTAACTCTAGAAGTTCTTGGTGCATCTACAGGCTTGTTTGCTCTTTGCTTCATTCTTAGCCTCCTTTCACCTTCTTTTCTTCTGGCTTCTTTAATTAGCCTATCCTCCTCATCATATTCCCTTTGCAATTGAATAGCTAATTCTTCTTGAGCCTTTTCTTGTTGCTCCCTTTCTCTTATGCCAACTACTATGGCTTTGCTCAATAATTTTTCACCTCCACCTGTGACAGCTTCCACTTTCTTTTTGTCATCTTCATTCAGCTTGCCCTTTCCTTTCCTGTTACCAGGTTCTGAGCTCCTTGAACTGGTCTCCTTGATTTTGCTGGCAATTGAATCAAATTGCTCTACAATATTCTGAGCCAACTCCTTCTTTGGATTTGTAGACTTTGTCACCACAGCTTCTCTTTCCTGCTTCTCCCCCTTTTTGTTATCAGCAACTGGAACTTGTGCCAATGATTGAGAGATGAGAGGGGTGTCCAAGATTCTGCTCAGAAGTCTGATTTGAGTTTCTTGGTTCTTTATGATTTGCTGCATGTTGAGCTCCATGGCAGTTACTCTTTTCTCCAATGCAACTACCTTGTCATTGGCTGAATACTCAGTATCTAACCATTGCTTGATTCTGGTTAACATTGTGAGGCTGAGTCTAGAATCAATGGTGGTGTCAAAATGCATCCTAGAACTGTCAATTTCTTCCCTTATCTTCTTCAACTCATATTTGGAGCCTGTGACATGCATCTTCTGGATCTTCAGATTGTCTCTGTAGAAGTTCAGAATTCTTCTGTGCAAGGGATCCACCACATCCACCTCAGCCATTGATCTTCTGTAGTGAGAAATGATGGCCCTTTCTGTGTCAGCCAAACTAGTTTCATCACTAGCCACTTGTGGATCAATAAGTTCATCATCAGAGCTGTCTTCAAAATCTTCAAGATTCATGTGGGATACATCATCAGGTTGACTGGCCAAAAACTCCTTCCCACTCCTGAATTGCTCTTCTGTCTGCACCAAACCCAGCATTTTCTCAGCTACTTGATTAGATGCTGTTGCTAATTCTTGATAATGAGGATCTCCATGTTGAAAGGTTGAAGCATCAAGATTGACTTCAATTTCATCCTCCACCTCCAGGTTGACTTCTACAACTCCTGCAGGAACTCCATGGCCTACAACTCCCCCTGACTCTAGCCCCAACTCCTGGGTGAGTTCTGCTACAACCTGCTCAGTTTTAGAAGATGATGCTTCATGAGATGGTGAAATTGGTTTCTCTCTATTCTTTTCTCTCTCACTCTCTTCTCTCTTTTCTTGCATTAGGATCTCATCCTGGATTCTCACCTCTCCCTTACTTTCCTCTCCTTTTGCATCACCTGCTAAGGTGGAACTCTCTTTTCTCACACCCTCTCCTTTTGCCACCTCAGAAGAATTTGAGGGCCCCTCATTCACACACTCTCCTTTTGCCAAGGTATGCAAACCTTGCCTCTCACACACCTCACCTACTCCACTCAATCCTAGTAGAGTATTAGCCACTTAAAGTGTTTCATTGGATGATTCATGAATTGGAATTAAGGTGTCAATCGATGGATAAGAAGTATCCATCGATGGATGAATATCTGTTGATAGGAGCTCGTCGATGGATGTAAGGATATCCATCGATGGAAGTGAACTAGTCAATGGATGTTGGAAATTATCAGTTGATTGAATAATATCCATTGACAGAAGAGAATTTTCAGCATTTTCCTGATCAACCAAGGTGTTAACCTTATTTGGTGATGCAGGTGAGAGTGTTGGCTCCACCCTAAGTTGCAAAGAGGGTGAATTTGAAACAATGAAGTTGTCAATCAACACTGTTTCTGAAGAAATAGATTTTGAAGGAGATTGAGGAGAAGAGACAGATAAAGAATGGGGCTATGCCTCAGGAAGTTTCTGAGACACATCAAAAGAAGATAGTGAAGGCTCCACCAAATTAGTATTCGGCTTTGCATGTGTGTGTGTACCCTGTGCAGTATTTGTAACCTTCTTTCTCCTTTTGTATGGCTGTATTGTTTGGTGATCCTTATCCCCATCTGATGGTCCTGGTTGAGACCTCTTTTCAATAGTTACACCTTTTTGAGAAGATGCACCTAGGGATGTGTTTAAGCTCTTTACTAAAGCCTCAATCTGTTAGGAGATTGGGCTGGTGTGTTAGTGTAGGTGCCCTAGAGGCAATACAATGTTTCCTTTAATAAACCTTTATGTCATTTGATTATTCAATAAACGTATTTATTATGACTTTAATTACTGCGATATATTTGTTAGCATAATAAATGTCCTTAGAATCATGATACACGTTATATAGTTTAAGTACATGACTTGAACTTGAGATTATATAATATATCATATTCTTAAATGTCCCTAGTCGAGTATTATTATTATAGGACAATAATAATACATAAATAGACTAGTATGTTGTTTGACAGATAACCATATCTCATTGGTTATAAGTATGGGGATACTAAAGTCAATGCATAGGTACATGTAGGAGTACATGGTACTGGACAGACCCACAGTGAGATTCTTCATGTTTAATAAAGTCATAAGAAAGACTCACAGTGATAATGGTGTAATGATCCTCTGACTTGAGATCATTATATTTCTATACGAGGATTAATATACTCTGACTACATTAAAAGTTACCTTTGACCGGGTGATGATAAAAGTGGACATCGGGTATATCATGAGTCGTATGAGAAATATGAATGATAGATAAAGGATTTAACCCTCCTATAATTAGGAGAGATATTATTGGCCTCTTGATTGAGTGAGACTATAAAATGCATGGCCGTGCTCAAATAATGATTTGTTTTTCCATAGTCTACTCATGGATCAAGTAAACCCGGATTAAATGTTGAAGAGGATGACTAAACACATGCCTCGAGTTTAATCTATAATATATTTGGTTAAAGGGATTATATTACACGGAAACATTAATCATGAAAGGTTTTATCAAATCACGATTTAATTATTGTTTAATTGGATAGCAATGATGTATTACTAGATACCGCTCATTGTTTATAATTTTATTGGAGAATAAAATTATTGCTAATTAAATAATAGCCTATAGGGTCACACACATAGAGCACCTAGTGGAATAGTTAATTTAAATTATAGATTTAAATTAATTGATGATTATTTGAATTTTATTATATTAATTAAGTGAGACTTAATTAATTAAAATAATATAAATTCGAATTTGAATAATTGTATTTCTGCCAATAATAATTAAGTGTGACTTAGTTATTAATTAAATAATAAAAGCATGTTTTATTATTTAATCCTATGCCTACATGGGTTAGGTTTTGCTGAAAAGGCCCATTAACCAATCATTATAAATAGATAATGATAGGTTAAATGAATGGTACGTTTTATATGATAAAACCCTAGAGGCAGAGCAAGTAGGCAGCAAAGGCAGTCATTCGAATTCATCAAAGGAGGCTAGTACATCCATCCCGTGATCAAGATCGTGAGACGTTCTTGAAGGTGCTCGTGTGGATACCATAGAGGTGCTTTCGAGAGGAAGACACAAAATCGTGATAGCAAGGATCTCCGTTGAGTTCGTGAAAGTCAGGACAAGAATAGGTATGATTCTGTTTACCATAATCCGTCAAGTCTTATACATGATCCTGCGTTAGGGTTCCGATTTTTTTTTTGTTATTTTTACGTTTATCCGCTGCGTTTTATGCCTCGGAACCCAACAATGGTATCAGAGCAACGTGTATAAGGGACTGATTTGGTTACGTGTTAACTGTATTTGATGCAAATATGCCTGTCTTGGTGACTGCCATGAAACTGCCATGCTACTGCTTTGCTACTGCCATGCCTGTTTGAGACTGCCATGCTACTGCCTTGTATATTCGAATTGTTATTCATATGATGAGTAAATAGATGATGATACTAGCATGTTAATGATTTGTCATGACTGATTTATATGCCTGTTTGCGATTTGTATGTTATGCATGAGGGTCGGTTTGTATATGATACAAACTGGTGGACAGATTATGTTGGACATCAGCTGTTAACTGGGATATGATAAGTATGTATATGATACTTGCTTCTGAAACTGTATAAGATGCAGTGGGGAAAAAGGCCAACAGATATGATCTGTAGTTCAGAAATTGATGATTTCTGAATAGGACTGGTCTTCGAAAATAAAAAAAAAAATTCTGATTTCGAGCTGACCTGGCAGCTCGACCCCAGCCTGGGGCTGCCGCCCCCGGACCCCGCCCGGGGCTGCCGCCCCGGACCCCGCCCAGGGGCTGCCGCCCCCGGACCCCCGCCCAGGGGCTGCCGCCCCCGGACCCCCGCATTATTTTGGTTGAGTACTTGAGCATGGTGCTGGTTATGGCCTTTGGACCCCTAGATTAATGGTTTTGGTTTTGGTTTTATAAATACGACTTGCATGTCGTTTTCTTCATTCTTGTAATTGTTTAACCTCGAATGTAACTCGAGTTTTCTTATGTAAGTACATTAGTATAGGTTGTATTCAATTATTCCATGTAATGTACTTGAAGATTGAAGGATGATCCAAGAAGAGGAGCAAGCACCCATGGATACAAGAAGAATGAAGACATGTAATTGTATTTATATTTTACCACCATAGATTGACTTTGATCCTTTCATTAGCTCGAAAGGATCACATAGGAAAAGGGCCATAACCAAGCACGTTTACATACTGCACTTTACATATTGATGTATGAATGTATGTGTAGAGTAGAAGATGCATGTTTTAATTAGATTAATGATGTATGCATGTATTAGATACGTCACCCATGCCATGCTTGCCATGCTAAACAAGATAAAATCTTTAACGATTTAAGATTTTAAAAATTAACAAACGAACGATCATGAGATTCTTGTGTTTATGAAATATGGATTTTAAAACACGGAATTAAATATGAATTTTTGATATCTAAAACTGGGATTTTCTGTCAAAAGCGGATATGCGTATTCGTAAGGCTGATGGGTTTTAAGTGTGACCACTGGTATCCTCCATCTACCTGGGAAATGAACAATTTAAGATGTCAATTTGAAATATTTGGTTCAAGGAAAAATTGAGGATCTCTTCATGATGTGATCATGATCGTCGTAAATTTTCTAAACCCCTTAACAAAATATTAAGTTTTAATCGGATGCTTTCCAATGAATGAACACTCATCGAATCCTAGATCGATTAGGGGAAAGACTGTCAGTGGCAGGGGACTCCTATCTATCGTGGTGAGATGCGACGAATATAAACGGTTATATTCGGCCGTTGTATCATTGGGTCAAACTTAACTAAGTCGTCATAATAAGGTGAAAGTAAACGGTTATATTCAACCATTATGAACTTAGAAGCATAGAGTTTGGTTTAAAAATCTATTAGATAGATAAGATCAATCGTTGCTCACCAAACTATCCAAGAATTATATATGATATAATTGACAACTGTTGTCTACCTAAATAATCATTCTTAAGGACTTCCAGTGGTTGACTTAAGACATGACGAAATATGGATCTTGGCTCACTAGAAAGAATTACGGGATATACTTTCCAAATTAATAGTAAGGGCTATTGATTTGATAAAAATAGTGGGAGATATATTATGAATGTATCATAATCATTTGAACATAATAAATAACTCAGACAATCTAATGTTTATTTTGTGCTTTTATCATTGTAGATACCGAATAATGACAAACAACACAAACACACTATCCGTACGATCTGTCCTTGAGAAGGATAAGCTGACAGGAGGAAACAACTTCCTAGACTGGCAGAGGAATTTGAGGATTGTCCTCAGGCAGGAGCGCAAGCTTCATGTCATTGATATTCCTCCGGCAGGTCCCCTTCCTGAGGGCGCTACTGTTGAGGAACGAGCGGCCCACACAAAGGATGAGAATGATGCAACTGATGTTGCATGTCTTATGTTGGCAACTATGAGTGCTGAGCTTCAAAGACAACATGTGCATATGGATGCATATACTATCAATGAGCACTTGCAAAGTATGTTTGCAAGTCAAACTCGTCAAGAAAGGTTCAACACGAGCAAGTCACTCTTTAACTGCAAACAAGGGGCAAGTGAACCAGTTGGCCCACATGTTCTGAAGATGATTGGTTACATTGAGTATCTTGATACTTTGGGTTTCCCGATTGGTCCGGAAACTGGTATTGACCTAATCTTGAATTCTTTGAACAACAAATTCACTCAGTTTGTTATGAACTACAATATGAATGAATTTGACAAAACACCTACTGAATTGTTGGCTATGTTGAGAACATATGAGACCAACATGAAGACGGCTGAACCCGCTCCCATACTGATGGTGGGCAACAAAGGTAAGGCCAAAGGGAAAGGCAAGTGGAAGGGTAAGAAGAAGACAGGTTCTGATTCTACACCCAAGCCAAAGTCAGGTCCTAAACAGGCTTTAAAGCCTAAAGGTGGGGTCGCTAAGGGTGAATGTCACTACTGTAAGAAAACTGGTCACTGGAAGAGAAACTGTTCAGTTTACTTGGAGGATCTGAAGAAGAAGAGGGCTGAGCAAGCTTCTAATTCAGGTATATATGTTATAGAAGTCAATCTGTCTATTTCTACATCTTGGGTATTGGATACCGGATGTGCTTCTCACATTTGTATAAATGTGCAGGAAATGCAGAGAAGTAGAACATTGGCTAAAGGAGAAATGGACCTACGAGTTGGCAACGGAGCAAGAGTTGCTGCTTTAGCTGTAGGAACCTATTATTTATCTTTGCCCTCTGGGCTAGTTTTAGAACTGGAGAATTGTTATTACGTGCCTGCAATTCGCAGAAACATTTTTTCTGTTTCTTGTTTGGACAAGAAAGGTTTTTCGTTTACAATAAAGGACAACAGTTGCTCTTTTGCTTTGAATGATTTAACCTATGGTGTTGCGCGTTTGTTTAATGGTTTATATGTTCTTGACTTAGATAATCCTGTCTGTAATATAGAAAACAAACGACTTAAAGTTAATGACTCAAATCAAACATACCTCTGGCATTGTCATCTAGGCCATATAAATGAGAAACGCATATCCAAATTACATAAGGATGGACATTTGGATAAGTTTGATTTTGAATCATACCAAGAATGCGAATCTTGTTTGCTTGGTAAAATGACTAAAGCCCCTTTCACTGGTAAGGGTCAAAGGGCCACTGAACGTTTGGAGCTAATACATAGTGATGTATGTGGCCCAATGCGTGTGATGGCTAGAGGAGGCTACTACTACTTCATAACATTTACTGATGATTTCAGTAGATATGGATATGTATATCTTATGAAGAATAAATTCGATTCTTTTGAAAAGTTCAAAGAATACAAGGCTGAAGTAGAGAAGCAAATTGGCGGAGGTGCAAGTATTAAAATCTTACGATCTGATCGTGGAGGAGAATACTTGAGCACTGAATTTAAAGATTATTTAAAGGAGTGTGGTATTGTATCACAACTCACTCCGCCAGGTACACCTCAATGGAATGGAGTTTCAGAGAGGAGAAATCGCACCTTGTTGGACATGGTGCGATCGATGATGAGTCATGCAGATCTTCCAATTAGTTTCTGGGGTTACGCTCTAGAAACAGCGGCTTTCACACTTAACCGTGTTCCTACTAAGAAGGTTCAAAAGACTCCATATGAGATATGGGAGGAGAAACGGTCAAGCATGAGCTTTATGAAAGTTTGGGGATGCAAGGCGTTTGTGAAACGTCAAGTATCTGACAAGCTTGGACCTAAATCTGAAGAGTGCAATTTTGTGGGATACCCTAAAGAAACAAAGGCGTATTATTTTTATAGTCCCTCTGAGCAGAAAGTGTTTATTGCTCGAGATGCTGTTTTCATGGAAAGAGATTTTATTTCCAAAAGAAACAGTGGGAGAACTATAGATCTCGATGAAGATCGAGAACCACAAAATAGCATTGAACCTGAAGTGGAACAAGAGCAGGATAATTATAATGCTCAACAAACACAGGTTGTTCGTAGAACTGGTAGAATTCGCCATGAGCCAGAGAGATATGGATTTCTCTTGACTCAATGTGGTGATTTGATGCTCATAGATGAAGATGAGCCTCTCACATACCAAGATGCTATGATCAGTCCAGACTCTAAGAGATGGCTAGAAGCCACGAAATCCGAGATGGATTCCATGTATGAAAACCAAGTATGGACTTTGGTTGATCCACCTGAAGGGGTAAAACCCATAGGGTGCAAGTGGGTTTTCAAGAAGAAAACTGACATGGATGGAAATGTTCAGACCTATAAAGCAAGGCTGGTTGCAAAAGGTTTCAAACAAATTCATGGTATTGACTATGATGAAACTTTCTCACCAGTGGCTATGGTCAAATCCATAAGGATTTTGCTTGCTATTGCAGCATTCCATGATTATGAAATCTGGCAAATGGATGTCAAAACAGCTTTCCTTAATGGAACCCTTGATGAGGATGTGTACATGACACAACCTGAAGGTTTTGTCGATCCAAGGAATGTTAGCAAGGTATGTAAATTACGTCGATCCATTTATGGATTGAAGCAAGCATCTAGGAGATGGAATATTCGTTTTGATGAAACAGTCAAAGAGTATGGATTTGTTCAAAACGAAGATGAACCTTGTGTTTACAAGAAGGTTAGTGGGAGCCATGTGGCATTCATAGTACTATATGTTGATGACATACTACTAATGGGGAATGACATACCTTTTCTCAAGGGTGTTAAGACTTGGTTAGGGAGCAACTTCTCTATGAAAGACTTAGGAGATGCATCCTACATTCTGGGAATGAGGATCTATAGGGATAGATCTAGAAGGATGATCGGTCTAAGTCAGAGTACATACATCGATAAGGTTTTGCATCGTTTTGGTATGCAAAATGCAAAAAGGGGATATGTCCCCGTATCTCAAGGGATAACGATCTCTAAAGATCAGTGTCCGAAATCATTGGATGACAAGGACCGCATGAGTAAGGTTCCATATGCCTCAGCAATTGGATCCATCATGTATGCAATGGTATGTACTCGCCCAGATGTTTCGTATGCTTTAAGCATGACGAGCAGATACCAATCTAATCCAGGTGAAGGTCACTGGACGGCTGTCAAGAATATTCTAAAGTACTTGAAAAGGACTAAAGATTCATTCTTGGTGTATGGAGGAGAGGAGAAACTGGTTGTAAAAGGTTACACCGATGCAAGTTTCCAAACAGACAGGGATGATACTGTATCACAGTCTGGTTTTGTGTTTTGTCTGAACGGAGGTGCTGTAAGTTGGAAGAGTTCAAAGCAAGAAACAGTAGCTGATTCTACAATGGAGGCTGAGTACATTGCAGCTTGTGAAGCGGCTAAGGAAGCTGTTTGGATTCGA
Organism: Oenanthe sinensis; assembly: GCA_028671895.1. Classification (NCBI taxonomy): domain Eukaryota; kingdom Viridiplantae; phylum Streptophyta; class Magnoliopsida; order Apiales; family Apiaceae; genus Oenanthe; species Oenanthe sinensis. The sequence continues at coordinate 44,847,499 of CM053814.1, read as the reverse complement.
AAATTCATTAATGATTTGGGAGTGGTTCCATCGATCGCAGATCCCATTGATCTATACTGCGATAATAATGGAGCCATTGCACAGGCTAAAGAACCTAGATCTCACTCCCGAACCAAACACATACTCAGGAGATATCACCTCATTCGAGAGATTAATGAAAGGGGTGACATACACATATGTAAAGTGCACACAAATGATAACATTGCAGACCCACTGACCAAAGGCTTATCGCAGAAGAAGCACGACGGTCACACTAGTTCCATGGGTATTAGATACATGGGTGATTGGCTCTAGTGCAAGTGGGAGATTGTTAGTGTAGGTGCCCTAGAGGCAATACAATGTTTCCTTTAATAAACCTTTATGTCATTTGATTATTCAATAAACGTATTTATTATGACTTTAATTACTGCGATATATTTGTTAGCATAATAAATGTCCTTAGAATCATGATACACGTTATATAGTTTAAGTACATGACTTGAACTTGAGATTATATAATATATCATATTCTTAAATGTCCCTAGTCGAGTATTATTATTATAGGACAATAATAATACATAAATAGACTAGTATGTTGTTTGACAGATAACCATATCTCATTGGTTATAAGTATGGGGATACTAAAGTCAATGCATAGGTACATGTAGGAGTACATGGTACTGGACAGACCCACAGTGAGATTCTTCATGTTTAATAAAGTCATAAGAAAGACTCACAGTGATAATGGTGTAATGATCCTCTGACTTGAGATCATTATATTTCTATACGAGGATTAATATACTCTGACTACATTAAAAGTTACCTTTGACCGGGTGATGATAAAAGTGGACATCGGGTATATCATGAGTCGTATGAGAAATATGAATGATAGATAAAGGATTTAACCCTCCTATAATTAGGAGAGATATTATTGGCCTCTTGATTGAGTGAGACTATAAAATGCATGGCCGTGCTCAAATAATGATTTGTTTTTCCATAGTCTACTCATGGATCAAGTAAACCCGGATTAAATGTTGAAGAGGATGACTAAACACATGCCTCGAGTTTAATCTATAATATATTTGGTTAAAGGGATTATATTACACGGAAACATTAATCATGAAAGGTTTTATCAAATCACGATTTAATTATTGTTTAATTGGATAGCAATGATGTATTACTAGATACCGCTCATTGTTTATAATTTTATTGGAGAATAAAATTATTGCTAATTAAATAATAGCCTATAGGGTCACACACATAGAGCACCTAGTGGAATAGTTAATTTAAATTATAGATTTAAATTAATTGATGATTATTTGAATTTTATTATATTAATTAAGTGAGACTTAATTAATTAAAATAATATAAATTCGAATTTGAATAATTGTATTTCTGCCAATAATAATTAAGTGTGACTTAGTTATTAATTAAATAATAAAAGCATGTTTTATTATTTAATCCTATGCCTACATGGGTTAGGTTTTGCTGAAAAGGCCCATTAACCAATCATTATAAATAGATAATGATAGGTTAAATGAATGGTACGTTTTATATGATAAAACCCTAGAGGCAGAGCAAGTAGGCAGCAAAGGCAGTCATTCGAATTCATCAAAGGAGGCTAGTACATCCATCCCGTGATCAAGATCGTGAGACGTTCTTGAAGGTGCTCGTGTGGATACCATAGAGGTGCTTTCGAGAGGAAGACACAAAATCGTGATAGCAAGGATCTCCGTTGAGTTCGTGAAAGTCAGGACAAGAATAGGTATGATTCTGTTTACCATAATCCGTCAAGTCTTATACATGATCCTGCGTTAGGGTTCCGATTTTTTTTTTGTTATTTTTACGTTTATCCGCTGCGTTTTATGCCTCGGAACCCAACATGGTGGCTGGCTGGTTTCTCTCAATCTCATTCTCCTTATCCTTCTGGCTTTCTTGATGTTGGCCAGTTCCCTCACCCTTATCAACCACCTTCACACTCCCCTCAGTGGTTTTTCTTTTCTTAGATTTTACAACAGTAGTCTTTTGAGAAACTACTGAGGTGGTTTGTTTAGACTTGTGTTTGGAAGGTTGTGCAACTTGGGTAGGAGGGATGGAGGCACTTCCATCTCCCTCCATTGTTGCAGAAGGCAAAGAAATTTGAGGGTTTGAGGAAGAAGTTAAAAGATTGAGATTCTTAAGATATACCTGCACAAGAGGAGGATAAATGAGACACAACTTAGGATGCAAGTTGATTCTCACAAGATCCTTGAAAACCCTCTTGTTTTGCATCCAAGGCTCTAAGGACTCCATATCTGCACTAATCTTGTATTCTCCAATGGAGGCATTAATAATCATCATGAAAAATCTAGCAAAATAAATGTTATTTTTCCTAGATGCCTTGGTTCCTAACTTAGCAGTTAAATCATTTAGGAGTAGTGTGCTAAAATTGAAGTACTTATCAAATAGGACAGAATAAGCAATTTCTTGCATACTTGTGGTAATTGCATCAAAATTACTTATTTTTCCAGAAAATACTTTAATAATGGCATCAAAGAAGTAACTCCATTCTTTTCTAAGATTTTTCCTAACAACTTCACCTAATCCAGTTTCAGCATTTGCATAATTAACAGATTCTAGCATGTCCCTAATTTCTTCTTCAGTTGGTGACCTATCACTATTATTTTCAGGTAATTCTAAACATTCAGATAAAACAGTACTTGTAATGGTATAAGAGTTACCTCTACAAGTATAAGAAATTACCTTCCCATCTTGTGATACTTCTGCAGAGTTCCATAGTTCCTCAACAAAAGAACACACTATTGTGGGTGCTTCACTGAGTGCTTTGGACACCTTGCAGTCACCCAGGAATCGCATCAAGGGATGGAAATCCACGGGAGCGTCGTTCAACGTTAGGCATGCTGTGAAGTTATTCTGCTCATAGATGAACCCAGTGGAGGAAACAATCTTCTTTTGTGGTGCCATTTGTCAGTTATTCTTAAGAGATTAAAGAGAACTTGGAAGAGCTTAAGAGAATTAGAGAGAATTAGAGAAAATTATCTTGAGAAAGAGACAGAGTTGCAGAGATTAGAGATAGAAAATAAAATGGCAAGTAAGAATGAATTGTTAATTGTAACTGTTATTTATATTTTCTGATATTAAAATGACTTGAAAAGTCTTTTTAATTAAGGATATAACCGTTGATGAATAAAAGAAAGTAATATGTTACCCTAAGTGGTAATTATCCAACGGCTATAATCTGATCAATGGATGAATAAAACTATATAAATTCTATTACCATCGATGGATAAAATAAAGAATTAATCATTTATCGATCGATAAATAACTACCAGGGTAATTATCTGTCGATAGATAAATATCCATTGATAGGAATAAAATTTATATGTTGATCAAATAAGAAAGAATTTATCAATCGATAAACAATTACTGAGGTAATTATCTGTCAATAGATAAATATCCATCGATAGGAATATATTTTATCTTTTGATCAAATATATCCATCGTTAGTTGAAAAATATCCATTGATAATTAACACACTTATCAATTGATTACTTGTTTTCAACAGATAATTGTGAACAATGGCTACAAGATAAAGAAAACTTGACAGATATTTTAAGATTGAACAAAATTGAGCATACCTAACTCACAGACTAATCTATTAAAGGTAGACTCATCTAGAGGTTTGGTAAAGATGTCTGCAAGTTGTTGTTCACTAGGGACAAAATGTAATTCAACTGTACCATTCATTACATGTTCCCTAATGAAATGATACCTTATGTCAATGTGTTTGGTTCTGGAATGTTGCACATGATTTTCTATTATTACAATGGCACTTGTATTATCACAGAAGATAGGAATCTTGTTCATGTTAAACCCATAGTCAAATAATTGATTCCTCATCCATAATAATTGAGCACAGCAACTTCCAACAGCAATGTACTCAGCTTCTGCAGTTGAAGTTGATACTGAGTGTTGCTTTTTGCTAAACCATGACATAAGTTTATTTCCTAGAAATTGACAGGTGCCTGTAGTACTTTTCCTTTCTATTTTGCAACCTGCATAATCTGCATCTGAGTAGCCTATTAGATTAAAACCAGAATCTCTAGGATACCAAATACCTAAATTTGATGTACCCTTGAGATATCTAAAAATTCTTTTAATGGCCACTAAATGAGATTCTCTAGGATCAGCCTGAAATCTAGCACATAAGCATGTAGAGAACATTATATATGGCCTGCTAGCAGTTAAATATAAAGTGAGCCTACCATGCCTCTATAACTTGAAATATCCACTTTAGCTTCCTTAGTGTTTAATTCAAGTTTAGTGGCAGTGGCCATGGAAGTTTTTGCAGAAGAACATTCACTTAAGTCAAATTTCTTTAACAAGTCATGAATGTACTTTGTTTGATTTATAAAGATACCATCCTTAACTTGTTTGACTTGCAATCCAAGAAAGTAGGTAAGTTCTCCCATCATGCTCATTTCATATTTATTCTGCATTAATTTGGCAAACTTTTTGCGAAGTCCCTCATTAGTTGAGCCAAAAATAATGCCATCCACATATATTTGTACAAGTATAGTAGAGCCATTAACATTTCTACTGAATAGAGTTTTATCAACAGTACCTCTTGTGAAGTGATTCTCAATGAGGAACTGAGATAAAGTGTCATACCAGGCCCTTGGTGCTTGCTTCAAGCCATAGAGTGCTTTGAGTAGATAGTAGACAAAGTCAGGGAAATTTGGATCTTCAAAGCTAGGAGGTTGTTCCACATAGACTTCCTCTTCTAATATTTCATTCAAAAATGCACTCTTCACATCCATCTGGTAGACTCTGAAATTAGCATGTGCAGCATAAGCTAGAAAGATTCTAATTGCTTCCAGCCTTGCAACTGGTGCAAAAGTTTCATCAAAATCAATTCCTTCTTCCTATGAATATCCCTTTGCCACAAGCCTTGCTTTGTTTCTAGTCACAATACCAGTTTCATCCATTTTGTTTCTGAATACCCATTTTGTACCAATTACTGATCTATCTTTTGGTTTGGGCACCAGCTTCCACACTTTATTTCTTTCAAATTGATTGAGTTCTTCTTGCATAGCCAAAACCCAATCAGGATCCATAAGAGCCTCTTCAATTCTTTTGGGTTCTTCTTGAGATAGAAAACTGCTATACAAACACTCATTTTGAGTATCACTTCTTGTCTTGACACCATCTTCTGCATTTCCAATGATTAGTTCAAATGGATGGCTTTTTGTCCATTTTCTTTGAGGAGGCAAATTTTGCCTTGATGATGAAGCTTCATGATCATTTGTATTGAACTCAAATTGATTTGAATTTGTAGATTGATTCTGAAACCCTCCCCCTGAATTGGATACCCTAGATGTAGATTGTTGATTATCCGTTGAGGAGTTATTAGTTGATGCATTATCAGTTGATGGATTTCTGTCAACTGATAAATTATCCATTGATGCAGTAACATCAACTGATATTGGGTTTCTGAAAACTTGAGGTTTTATAATTTCTGTCTCTTCATCATCATTTACATCATTTGATTCATTCTCAAAGTGCAGTATGTCATGATTTCCTTCATCAAACAAGCCTTGAATCTTTTTATCATCAAATACTACATGTACAGATTTCATAACAATGTGTAGTCTGAGATTGTAGACTCTATAGGCTATGCCTGATAGTGCATACGCAACAAATATGGCTTCATCAGCTTTGACTTCAAATTTTCCTAGGTTTTCACCTTGATTTCTTAGCACATAGCACTTGCAGACAAAAACATGAAGAAACCCCACTTTTGGCTTTTTGTCTTTCTTGATCAATTGATAAGGGGTCTTCCCTTGAGCTTGATTTACTATGGAGATGTTTTGAATGTAACATGTGGTGTTTATGGCCTCAGCCCAGAAGTATGTTGGTAATTTAGCATCCTCCAACATGGTTCTAGCTGCTTCAATCAATGTCCTATTTTTCCTTTCAACTACCCCATTTTGTTGAGGTGTTCTTGGTGCAGAGAATGTGTGTATGATTCCTTTTGATTCACAGAACTATTTTATTGTGGAATTTTTGAATTCTGTCCCATTGTCACTCCTTATCTTCTTTACATCCAATTCAAGGTTTTTCTCAACTTCTCTTATGTGCTTAATGATGAGATGACTAGCTTCATCCTTTGAATGCAGAAAATAAGTCCATGAGAATCTTGAAAAATCATCCACAATGACTAGAGCATACTTCTTCTTTGCAATAGACATGATATTTACAAGACCAAACAAATCCATATGTAATAACTCAAGTGGCTTTTCAATTGATGATTCCAATTTTGACTTGAATGATGCCTTCCTTTGTTTTCCTTTCTGACAAGCATCACAAAGTCCATCCTTGACAAATTCCATTTGTGGTAAGCCTCTCACTTGATTTTTCTTGACCAACAGATTCATTGCTTTGAAATTCAAGTGAGCTAATTTCTTATGTCATAGCCAACTTTCATTTGTACTTGCCTTAGAGAGAAGACAAGTCATTGATTCTGCACTTGTTGAGTTGAAGTCAGCTATGTACACATTTCCTTTTCTATTCCCAGTCATAACCAGGCTTCCATCTACCTTGTTGGAAATTATGCATGCTTCTGATGTGAAACAAACTTTATTTCCATTGTCACATAGTTGACTTATGCTTAACAAGTTATGTCTTAAGCCATCAACTAATGCAACAGGTTCAATGGGGCTCTTTTGAAATCAAGCCATATCCCATGGTGTACCCTTTGCTGTCATCTCCAAAAGTTACTACAGGGCTAGCTTTCTCCTCAAACTTTGTGAGCAGGGATTTATCTCCAGTCATGTGTCTTGAACACCCACTGTCCAAGTACCAAAGATTTCTTCTTTTTCCCTGCACACAGTCAAAACAAATCAAGTTGATTTTCGTACCCAAGTTGCCTTGGGTCCTTTCTTATTAGTTGCCATCTTTGGCTTGGTTTCCAATTTTTGTACCTTTAGTTTATATGGCTTTACTTCTACTTCAACCTTAGGTGTTGGTTTCCTTACCTCAGAATTCTTCGTGCTAATAATTGGAATGCTCATGCTTGCAGAATTGGAAAAATTTAATGCATGAAGATTGTTAAGCATATTCCATGGCATAGCAGGCATATTCATGTTGGCAAATGCAAGATATGGATTAAACATATAAGGCATTGATGCATACTGAGCATGAATAGCATGAGAATCAACTAAATGAGGAAAAACAGAATTAGAATGCATGTTAGGTATAACAGGCACATTGGTTGTTGTAGGCATGTTGAGTTTGCATTGCACAGATAAATGATTTTTACTACCACACTTAGCACATATCTTCCTAGGAGCATATTTGTCAGGTGTGTAGTTATTGTGCTTATTTATGCCTACCTTACCATTTCTATTTTTCTTCTTCTTCTCATTAGACTTAATATTAGGTTCTATCTTCTCTAATTTTTCCTTCAATTGATCTTTAGATAAGAATCCTATATTAGCCTTTTCAACTTTGACTTGAGATTTAGAGGAGCTACCTTCTTTCACAAATTTAACAGGTCTGTTAAGCTTGGTTTTTAAGACAGATTGTTTAGCAGTTGATGATTCCTCAATCGATGGATAATTATCCATTGGGAAAGAAATATCAATCGATGGATGATTATCCGTTGGAATGACATTATCAATCGATGGATAATTCTTATTAGTTGATTCAGAATTAGCAATCGATTGCTTCTTTTCCAAAGATTGATTTTCATCAATGGCTAATTTCTCAAGAGTTTCAGACAGCATGGTGAAGGAATTTGTTCCATGTATGTCATTCATCTTCTTACTAGCTTTACTTGACCTGTTCCACTTGTTCTTAGTTCTTCTTCCAATTTTTCTTTCAAATTCTCTATTTCCTTTTTGCTCTCAACTAGTTCATCTCTAGCATCTTTGTTCTCTACCTTGAGTCTGTCCATTCTCTAGGAAATTGTTTCTTTCAGTGAGAGTTTTTAAGGTTAATTTGAGCCTAGTGTTCTCTTTGTTGAAGGACTTAAGAGTGACATGAAAATTATACAATTCATTTGACATTTCATTAATAGTAATATTGCATTCATCTTTGGATAACTCAGATAAGTTTGTAGAAATTACCTGATTGCTAGATGAACTAGCTTCCTGATCATCTTGATCGGCCATTAGTGCAAGATTGATGTGTTCTTCTTCTTCTTCAGAATCCTCCTCAGCAGCCCAGTCCTTTTCTTCTGTCACAAAAGCCTTCTCTCTTTGTTTAAGCAAGTCAAAGTACTTCTTCTTATAGTCAATACCATCACTAAACTTTGACTTCTTTTCTATTTTAGGCTTTCTGCATTCACTTGAAAAATGACCAGCCGATCCACAGTTGAAGCATCTGAATTGAGTCCTGTCAACAAGATTTTTGCTTTGTTGAGTGTCTCTTCTGAACTGTGATCCAGGCCTTTGCATAGGATTCTTTTTGAACTTGAGTTTTGAAAATTTTCTTGATAGAAATGCTAAATGCTCATCTATTTCATTCATTTCATCTTTAGTGAATGACTCATCATCCTCACAAATTTCTTTTCCTTTCCCAGTAGAAGATTCATCATATCTAACATTGCTTGCACCATTGCCATGACCTTCTTTCTTTCCTTCTTTGACAGGAGCAACTTCACCTGATTCTGCAACTTGCTTATCCTTGACAACCAAAGCAATGGAATTTTCTCTCTTCTGACTTTTCTCAATCTCCTCATCTTGTTGTAGCTCCAACTCATAGGTTTACAAGATGCCATACAACTTATCAAGAGTATATTCTTTAAAGTCAGGAGATTGTCTTATAGAAACAGTCATTGGTTTCCATTCCTTAGGTAAGGACCTCAAGAATTTGAGGTTGGTGTCCTCAACAGCATATACTCTTCCATATAGTTTAAGCTCATTCAGAAGCTTTTGAAACCTACTATATGTATCATTGATTGCTTCACCACTCTTGAAGTGAAAGGCCTCATATTTTTGAATCAAGAGTTGCATCTTGTTCTTTCTTACTTGTTTTGTGCCTTCACAGAGGGTTTGAAGAGTATCCCAGACTTCTTTGGAGGTTGTACAGTTGATAACATTATCAAACATATCCTTGTCAAGACCATTAAATAAAATGTTCATAGCCTTTTTATCCTTGTGTACTTCCTTCTCATCTTCATCTGTATATTCACTCACTGGTTTAGGAATGAGTTTGTCTGGTGCCTGAGTACCATCTGCATTTACACTTGTAACTATTTTCATAGGCACATGTGGACCTTTCTCTATGCAGTGAACATAGGAAGGATCAATGGATAGCAGATGCAATTGCATTTTCACTTTCCAGGGAAAATACTCATCTTTCTCTAGAACTGGAATCTTAACTCCTGTGTCTTTTTAACCCATACTTGATGTAATTTTAGATCTTAACTTTCTGTATGTTGAAAGCTAGCTCTAATACCAATTGTTATCTGCCCTTAAGTACACTAAGTTTGGAGAAGGGAGGGTTGAATACAAACTTAAGAATTAATTATATATCTTGCGGAATGAAGTTTGTTTCAAGGACAGTGTTTTTGTGTATAGAGAGAACTGATGTAACTAAGAACTTGACAAGAAAAATATTGAAAACAAAACACAACAATGTTAAAAATTACTAGTGGTTTGGTTTTCCACTAGTATGTTTTTGCTTTCAATTGATCTTAGTACGAATACCAAGTTGCTTACAAAGTGAGTTCTTTTTTTTTACACACTTTGCTACTGTGTACTTCTAACAACTATATAAAAGTTTTCTTCACACCTAATTTCTATCGACAGATAGCAATATAAAATTACAACTTATATTGTTTACATGAAAATAGAAACTAGCTACTTGCACAGTCTTCTTTTTGAACTGACTAGCCCTGGAAGTATCTTTGTCTTGATACATTTCTTGAATACTGTGTTGCCTTGAAAGTCTTCACAATCCTGACAGGACTGTCTTCCATTGATTCAGTTTCTGCACAGTTCCCATAATTCTTGTCTTTAACTAAATTGGGAAACCTTAATCAACTAATAAATGTTGTTAAGCTTATCAGTTGATTCTCCTTTGCTTATCCATCGATGGATAGGATATCTGTTGATCAGTTGATGTGTCGATGGATAATTGAGTTATCCATCGACTCCCTATCCATTGATGGTTCCTTATCCGTTGACTGTCTTTATCCATTGATGACTTGTATCTGTTGATAGCTTTCATCCGTTGAGTAGTGTCTTCATCCATCGACTTCAACATCAGTTGATCACTTCACTTGTGAGAATTCTGACTTAGAATATTTACAATTGATCAGCCATTCTTCACATCTGTTGAGAAGCTAGAAATTGAAGTCAATAACATCAGTCGACTAATTCATAGCATCCATCGAGGCAATACAATCAATTGATAGTGAAACATAAATCAATGCTACAATCTAGTTTATCAGTTGATAAACAAGCTTCAACTAATAACTGATTTCCTAGTCAATGGATATTTATAAGTCATATCCATCGACCAGTTACAAATTAATTTTAAGTCCCTATTGAAATTCTAAGTAATTTGTTATCATCAAAACTCATAATTCCTAACAAAAAATATATTTAAAAAATATATTCCTTTGAAAACCTCCAAAACCAACAATCTTTTAAATAGATAACACATTTTTTGTCATGAAAGCTATATTAAAATACTATATTTGTTCATTTTCAGTCTTTACCTCAAAATGTAACATATATAAATTAGATTTAATTTTATCATTATTTTGATAAATCTTATCTAAATATATGTAAAGAGAAAATCATTTCCAAAAATTTTATTGTATGGCTTCCATATATTGATAAGAAGTTTTAATTTTGTATCAATTTTTCATTCCTTATAAGCTCCAAAATATTGGTAGATTAGAATTCTTTTATTGAATAATATTCTAGATTAAAAACTCTCTTCCCCTTTATTTTCTTCCCTCTTGATTAAAAACTATTTGGTAAAACATTGGTAGTGTAAAAATTTTAATCTTACTCTCATTTTAACAAATAATTAGTATGCAATTCCATTTTACACTCTCTTCCCCTTGATTTGATTATTAATATCGAAAACAATTTGAAGTTTGAAGAAATAATCTTGAAGAATATTTGGAATGTCAAAAACTTCAATTAAATTTCTAACTTGAAAGAGTGATGAAATGAAGTAGAGAAACTTCCCTTTTTAATTTATTCAAATTCTGCATAAATTTTTTGGATTAGTCCTTGATTAAATTCGAAATGAAAATTTCAAATATGAAATTTGAATTCCCCGACCTGTTGGCAAAAGTGACACGTATTTTTCATATTTTGAATATGAGCAATTCACATGTTTGCACATTTGTATACCTGATAAAATTATCATAACATTTATACTAATTTTAACACTTTTGTCTGATCAAAACCAAGACATCATAAAGAAACTTGACTGGGAAGGGGGAAATGTTGTTGACATAAACTCATACATAATATACTACAAATAAGGTTTAACATGTAGCAATTGCAATTTATCTACCAAGAATACATAATTTACTAAATATTCTTTTTCCTAATTTTTCCTAAAATTCTTTTTCAATATTCTAATGAAATTACCCATGATTCAAGTAATTTGGACATGTGTAGCTAATATGTTGAGAAAAAGATCGTTTTGTTATCCCTATAACCGGAAACAATAATCGATAGACATTTGTCAGAACTTTTCGACGTTTGGAGTAATGTTCTGACTTAAAATATATTCAAATATAATATTCCTAAAATAATAAAGACTATGAAGTCCAAGGGATATATAATTTGAATTAAAATATAAACTATCCAAGAAAATATGATAATTAAGGGTTTTCGGGATAAAAACTGCATTTTATATCTCGGCAGGACTTTGTTGAAAATGAATTGAATAAATATATTTAATAAATATATTCCTTTGAAAACCTCCAAAACCAACACTCTTTTAAATAGATAACACATTTTTTTGTCATGTAGAAGCTGTATTAAAATACTATATTTGTTCATTTTCAGTCTTTACCTCAAAATGTAACATATATAAATTAGATTTAATTTTATCATTATTTTGATAAATCTTATCTAAATATATGTAAAGAGAAAATCATTTCCAAAAAATTTATTATGTGGCTTCCATATATTGATAGGAAGTTTTAATTTTGTATCAATTTTCCATTCCTTATAAGCTCCAAAATATTGGTAGATTAGAATTCTTTTATTGAATAATATTCTAGTTTAAAAACTCTCTTCCCCTTTATTTTCTTCCCTCTTGATTAAAAACTATTTGGTAAAACATTGGTAGTGTAAAATTTTTAATCTTACTCTCATTTTAACAAATAATTAGTATGCAATTCCATTTTACACTCTCTTCCCCATGATTTGACAATTAATATCAAAAACAATTTGAAGTTTGAAGAAATAATCTTGAAGAATATTTGGAATGTCAAAAACTTCAATTAAATTTCTAACTTGAAAGAGTGATGAAATGATGTACAGAAACTTCCCTTTTTAATTTATTCAAATTCCGAATAAATTTTGTGGATTTGTCCTTGATTAAATTCGAAATGAAAATTTAAAATATAAAATTTGAATTCCCCGACCTGTTGGCAAAAGTGACACGTATTTTTCATATTTTGAATATGAGCATTTCACATGTTTGCACCTGTGTATACCTGATAAAATTATCATATCATGTATACTAATTTTAACACTTTTGTCTGATCAAAACCAAGACATCATAAAGAAACTTGACTGAGGAAGGGGAATTGTTGTTGACATAAACTCGTACATATAAACTACAAATGAGGTTTAACCTGTAGCAATTGCAATTTATCTACCAAGAATACATAATTTACTAAATATTCTTTTTCCTATTTTTTCCTAAAATTCATTTTCAATATCCTAATGAAATTACCCAAGGTTCAAGTAATTTGGACATGTGTCGCTAATATTTTGAGAAAAAGATCGTTTTGCTATCCCTATAGCAAGAAATAATAATCGATACACATTTGTCAGAACTTTTCGACGTTTGGACTAAAGTTCTGACATAAAATATATTCAAATATAATATTCCAAAAATATTAAAGACTATGAAGTCCAAGAGATATTTAATTTGAATTCAAATATAAATTATCCAAGAAAATATGATAATTAAGGGCTTTCGGGATAAAAACTGTATTTTATATCTCAGCAGGACTTTGTTGAAGATGAATTGAATTAATATATTTAATAAATATATTCCTTTGAAAACCTCCAAAACCAACACTCTTTTAAATAGACAACACATTTTTTGTCTTGTAAAAGCAGTATTAAAATATTATATTTGTTCATTTTCAGTCTTTACCTCAAAATGTAACATATATAAATTAGATTTAATTTTATCATTATTTTGATAAATCTTATCTAAATATATGTAAAGAGAAAATCATTTCTAAAAATTTTATTGTATGCCTTCCATATATTGTTAAATTTTTTAATTTTGTATCAATTTTCCATTCCTTATAAGCTCCAAAATATTGGTAGATTAGAATTCTTTTATTGAATAATATTCTAGTTTAAAAACTCTCTTCCCCTTTATTTTCTTCCCTCTTGATTAAAAACTATTTGGTAAAACATTGGTAGTGTAAAAATTTTAATCTTACTCTCATTTTAACAAATAATTAGTGTGCAATTCCATTTTACACTCTCTTCCCCTTGATTTGATTATTAATATCGAAAACAATTTGAAGTTTGAAGAAATAATCCTGAAGAATATTTGGAATGTCAAAAACTTCAATTAAATTTCTAACTTGAAAGAGTGATGAAATGAAGTACAGAAACTTCCCTTTCTAATTCATTCAAATTCCGAATAAATTTTCTGGATTAGTCCTTGATTAAATTCGAAATGAAAATTTCGAATATAAAATTTGAATTCCTCAGCCTGTTGGCAAAAGTGACACGTATTTTTCATATTTTGAATATGAGAATTTCACATGTTTGCACCTGTGTATACCTGGATAATTTCACATGTATACTAATTTTAACACTTTTGTCTGATCAAAACCAAGACATCATAAGGAAACTTGACTGGGGAGGGGGAAATGTTGTTGACATAAACTCATACATATATACTACAAATGAGGTTTAACCTGTAACAATTGCAATTTATCTACCAAGAATACACAATTTACTAAATATTCTTTTACCTAATTTTTCTTAAAATTCTTTTTCAATATTCTAATGAAATTACCAAAGGTTCAAGTCATTTGGACATGTGTAGCTAATATTTTTAGAAAAAGATCGTTTTGCTATCCCTATAACCGGAAACCATAATCGATACACATTTGTCAGAACTTGTCGACGTTTGGACTAAAACTCTGACTCAAAATATATTCAAATATAATATTCCTAAAAGAATAAAGACTATGAAGTCCAAGGGATATTTAATTTGAATTAAAATATAAATTATCCAAGCAAATATGATAATTAAGGGCTTTCGGGATAAAAATTATATTTTATATCTCGGCAGGACTTTGTTGAAGATGAATTGAACAAATATATTTAATAAATATATTAAAAAATATATTCCTTTGAAAACCTCCAAAACCAACATTCTTTTAAATAAATAACATATTTTTTGTCTCGTAAAAGTAGTATTAAAATACTATATTTGTTCATTTTCAGTCTTTGCCTCAAAATGTAACATATATAAATTAGATTTAATTTTATCATTATTTTGATATATCTTATCTAAATATATGTAAAGAGAAAATCATTTCCAAAAAATTTATTGTATGATTTCCATATATTGATAAGAATTTTTAATTTTGTATCAATTTTTCTTTCTTTATAAGCTCCAAAATATTGGTAGATTAGAATTCTTTTATTAAATAATATTCTAGTTTAAAAACTCTCTTTCCCTTTATTCTCTTCTCTCTTGATTAAAAACTATTTGGTAAAACATTGGTAGTGTAAAAATTTTAATCTTACTCTCATTTTAACAAATAATTAGTATGCAATTCCATTTTACACTCTATCCCCCTTGATTTGATAATTAATATTAAAAACAATTTGAAGTTTGAAGAAATAATCTTGAAGAATATTTGGAATGTCAAAAACTTCAATTAAATTCCTAACTTGAAAGAGTGATGAAATGAAGTAGAGAAACTTCCATTTTTAATTTATTCAAATTCCGAATAAATGTTCTGGATTAGTCCTTGATTAAATTCGAAATGAAAATTTCGAATATAAAATTTGAATTCCTCGACCTGTTGGCAAAAGTGACACGTATTTTTCATATTTTGAATATGAGCATTTCACATGTTTGCACCTGTGTATACCTAATAAAATTATCATACATTTATACTAATTTTAACACTTTTGTCTGATCAAAACCAAGACATCATATGGAAACTTGACTGGGGAGGGGGAAATGTTGTTGACATAAACTGATACATATATACTACAAATGAGGTTTAACCTGTAGCAATTGCACTTTATCAACCAAGAATACACAATTTACTAAATATTCTTTTTCCTAATTTTTCTTAAAATTCTTTTTCAATATTCTAATGAAATTACCCAAGCTTCAAGTCATTTGGACATGTGTAGCTAATACTTTGAGAAAAAAATCGTTTCGCTATCCCTATAGCCGGAAACAATAATCGATATACATTTGTCAGAACTTGTCAACGTTTGGACTAAAGTTCTGATTCAAAATATATTCAAATATAATATTCCTAAAATAATAAAGACTATGAAGTCCAAGGAATATTTAATTTGAATTAAAATATAAATTATCCAAGCAAATATGATAATTAAGGGCTTTCGGGATAAAAACTGTATTTTATATCTCGGCAGGACTTTGTTGAAGATGAATTGAATAAATATATTTAAGAAATATATTAAAAAATATATTCCTTTGAAAACCTCCAAAACCAACCTTCTTTTAAATAGATAACACATTTTTTGTCTCGTAAAAGCAGTGTTAAAATATTATATTTGTTCATTTTCAGTCTTTGCCTCAAAATGTAACATATATAAATTAGATTTAATTTTATCATTATTTTGATGAATCTTATCTAAATATATGTAAAGAGAAAATTATTTCCAAAAATTTTATTGTATGCCTTCAATATATTTATAAGAATTTTTAATTTTGTATCAATTTTCCATTCCTTAAAAGCTCCAAAATGTTGGTAGATTAGAATTCTTTTATTGAATAATATTCTAGTTTAAAAACTCTCTTCCCCTTTATTTTCTTCCCTCTTGATTAAAAACTATTTGGTAAAAATTGGTAGTGTAAAAAATTTAATCTTACTCTCATTTTAACAAATAATTAGTATGCAATTCCATTTTACACTCTCTTCCCCTTGATTTGACAATTAATATCAAAAACAATTTTAAGTTTGAAGAAATAATCTTGAAGAATATTTGGAATGTCAAAAACTTCAATTAAATTTATAACTTGAAAGAGTGATGAAATGAAGTAGAGAAACTTCCCTTTTTAATTAATTCAAATTCTGAATAAATTTTCTGGATTAGTCCTTGATTAAATTCGAAATGAAAATTTCGAATATAAAATTTGAATTCCTCGACCTATTGGCAAAAGTGACACGTATTTTTCATATTTCGAATATGAGCATTTCACATGTTTGCACCTGATAAAATTATCATAACATGTATACTAATTTTAACACTTTTGTCTCATCAAAACCAAGACAGCAGAAGGAAACTTGACTGGGGAGGGGGAAATGTTGTTGACATAAACTCATACATATATACTACAAATGAGGTTTAACATGTAGCAATTGCAATTTATCTACCAAGAATACATAATTTACTAAATATGTTGACTCTTAACAAGACATCCCTGTAGCAATTTTATGGATTTAAATTATGAATTGATCTTTTTAGATCACTGTCATGTTCCAAAAAAACTGAGTACAAATAGAATTGCTCCTTACAACCACTTGCTTTCTTAGACCTGGAAATCCAATATTGTCAATAATGGAACAAGAAACAAAGTATTCAAAGAAAAATTCTACCAAGTAAAATGGCATTTCATTCATTAATATAGCTACATTACAGACTTGTACCAAGCTTTAATCAAAAGAATAGTATTTCTAACATGACCCTAGCATTAAGAACTATACTAGGTCATACATACTCTCTAACAGCTGCACTCATCACAAAAAATAAACAGATGAAGCCACAAATGAGATCAACAAAATACAACCTCCAAACCATGAAACAGAAGATAGCAGGACTAATCACCAAGCAACAATCACACAAGCACTGATGAAACTTCACACTTAAGAGATATGCAGACATCTTAGAGAACCAAACACAGAAAATGACACCCATAGATAAACACATAAGACACAAACTACGCCACCACCATATCCCTACCAAGTCTTCCAAAACAAGAATCAGTTCTCAAGTCACTCAATCAGTGGTTGCAGACTTGAAGATTCGGGCAAAGTGTTAATTGCACCATTAGTGTCCATTTCCCTAACCTCATTTCTAGTGACTAGCCCTACATCTCCTTCTGCTATCACAGGCATATCATCATGTGTTTCCTCAACTAGGGGCAGAAAGGGGATGCCCAACAATCCTAATTGTGCATTAATCATCTGGGGCAGTCCATCATCCACTCTTCATGCTCTAGTGACTGAGTTGGCTAAAATCTCTACCAAGGCACCTATCTTAGTTTCAGTCAACTGAAACTTCTCAGATAAATCCCTGAATTGTTCTTGAAGAGTCTTAAGCAAGGCCTCAAGTTCAGTGTGGCTTTTCTCAAGTGTAAGAAGCTTGGTTTCATGCTCCAGATAATGAGACCAAATCATCAGGAATAGGTATAACAGGCACCACTGCATCATCATTTGCAGGCACCACAACCAAAGGAGGAGGAGGTCCAGAGAAGCCAGGTAGGGGTATAACAGTTCTGACAGCTCTGTCAGAGATAGTACTGGCCACTTGAAAATAAGGCAGTTGATTGATATTGAGTTTGAAATATTCAAACACCTTGGTAAGCAATAGACCATAAAGCATGTAACCTTTCTTAAAACCATTAATCATCTGAAGTAAGATCACATAAGAAAGATTAAAGGTAACCTTTTAACTAGCCAATTTGTACATGAATTTGATTTCAGCAAAGGACATGAGTTTGTCAGGAGTAGTGTTTGGATAGATATTTCCTCTTATAATCAAGGAAAGGTTTTGAAAGATGGGTGAAATATGTTCATAAGATACCCTTTTGTCTTCTACAAAGAGGTTGTTGGGGACCTCAACTTCACAGAGCACAGATAAATAGAGCTTAAGCTCCATTTTGTTGAAAGTAAACTCCTTGGAAATGTCAGGAAATGTCAATGCTGGCTAGATTGAGAAGTTTAAGGCTGAGTTTGAGAGCCTTACAAAGCTCTATGTGATCCAACAACAATGCTTTTCCATTCACAACAGATGTGACAAAGACAGTATCCCCAACCCCATACATAATCTCCACATTATTATAAAACTCAGTAACCATGTTTGGGAGGACCTTTCTGTTTGGATAAAACAAGATTGGTTCCCAATTAGACTTAGCAAACATTTGATACAACTCAGTTCTTTTATCAAGGTGGATCAGACAGCCAGGTTGCAGCTTGGATTTGATAGACCTAGACATTGGGTTGTTATAGGTGGACATAGGATGATTTTGTTTCCTTGGTTTCTTCTTATTCCTATTATTGGAAATAGAATGGACTGTGGTGGTTGAGACTTGACCAAGACAGAGAGTTGTGTTTACTAGGTTAGGATTAGACTCCATTGAATGCCCACACAAGAAATGAATGCAAGAAGACACTAAGTGTTTAAGAATGCAAAACAAATCTGAAGGGTGCAGGGTATATATGCATGCATATAGCATTTAAGGTGTAGAAACAGATACAAATAAGTCCATGTACTCACATACATACACAAGTATACATATAATGTATATATCAGATAGCACATAGGAGGACTGCATGGCATAATTGTGTTGAGACAACTGTGTGGAAGGCATAATATGTGCAGCAAACAATTTATTTAAAACTGATCATGTTGCAGATAATTTGACATAAATAAATAAATAAATTTATACTTAGCAGTCAAATACAGATCAGTCACCAAGCAGTCAATCTAAACAGTGCACAGTTTGCAGATAAGATGTACATGACTGACATGTAAACAGTGAAAAGCAGATCACAAGTACATATACATGCCATGCTCATTAAATGAGAACCTCCTTACCTTATCAGCTACTAAACATATACAATAACTTATATATCTGTCAACACATAAGAATATAACAAATTCCTTATTATACTTTACAAGTAACAGTATTAAAGGCATGTTAGCAGGTAGAATTTAATTCTACAGACTAAGCATGATACAGGCTCAGATTATCAATTCATGCATCTCAAGAGAACTCATTTAGCAGACAATAGAATTGTATTATTATATGTTTCAACATAAAACTGAGCCCTTTTCAAGTTATGAATAGTGTCATACCAGCAAATAAATTGAGACGAGAAAAATCTCTGAACAAGACCAAATTCTACTAATCACCTCTAGTATACCTATCTTCATATCAAGCAATGACTTAATCACAAATAAAGCATGTCAAGGTTCCAAAAATAAATCATACTAATTTTATTTCAAGAGGTGAAATAAGATAAAATTTATTTTTAAACAGACAAGTATAGTGCAGCTCAACAAATTATAAATCAAGCATGCTCGCTAATTCACATAGGCCAACAGTCTATACTCTTAGACAAATTTTATACGAGAATTAATATACTTTGATTACACTCAAAGTTACCTTTAACCGGATAGTGATAAAGGTGGACATTGGGTATGCTATGAATCGTATGAGAAATATGAATGATAGATATATGATTTAACCCTCCGATTTTAGGAGTGATATTATTGGTCTCTTGATTGAGTGAGACTATGAAATACATGGTCATGCTCAAATATTGATTTGTTTAAATAGTCTACTAATTGATCAAGGAAACCAAGATTAAATGTTGAAGAGGATGACACTATACATGCTTCGAGTTTTATCTATAATATAAGGTTAAATGGATTATATTACATTGCACATTATTCATGAAATGTTTAATTAAATCACCAATTATTATTGTTACTTGGGTAACAATGATATATTACTAGATTCCGCTCATTGTTTATAATTTTATTATTAGATAATAAAATTATTGCCAACGTAATAATAACCTAAAGGGTCACACACAAAGAACGTCTAAACGGAGCTTTATTTAAATTACGAATTTAGATATTTTGTTATTAATTCGAATTTAATTATGATTGAATTAATTAAGTGGGACTTGATTAATTATATTAGAATTCGAATTTGATAATAATAATAATAACCCAAAATCAGAATGGGTTTTGGAAACCACATGGATTAGGGTTAAGCCCATTATCTCTAGCTCATATAAATACATTATGATGTGTTTACAGGCCTCACATTTGTGAATTTGTTTTATCAGATAAAACCCTAGCAGCTCTATACCAAGAGAGGCTAGCAAGTGAGAGAGATTGAGAAGAGATAATTCATGGTTGTTCTTAGCTAGTACCATCTCCGCTGATCGTTAGACGAATCGACATTCATGTGGATACCGTTAGAGAGTGGTTCTTGAAGAAATGACCGATGTGATTCATCAAGCAAGGACCTACCATTAAACATCAATTCGTAAGGCTTCTAAGGTACAAATTTTATTCACCATAATCGTTCATACATTATACACGGATCATGCGATGGGGTTTCAAATTTTATTATTTTTACGTTAATTCTGCTACGTTTACTTGCTCGAAACCCTTCAGTTTCATCAAAATCTATTCCTTTTATTTGAGTATAGCCTTGAGCAACTAAATATGCTTTATTTCTTACCACTATTCCACTTTCGTCTAACTTGTTACGAAAGAACCATTTTGTTCCAATAATGGAAGTATCAGGGGGTTATGGAACTAGTTCTCATACTTTATTATGAGAGAATTGGTTTATCTCTTCTTGCATCGCAAAAATCCAATCCTCATCTAATAAAGCTTCCTTTGTGGTTTTGGGTTCTATTTGTGATAGAAAGGTCATGTGACTCACAAATGTTTTGTAATTGAGCACGAGTTTGAACGTCTTTAGTTAGATCCCCTAAGACACAGTTAATAAGATGATCTTTAAGATACAGTATTTCCGTAGACAGTTCAAGTTCATTCTCAACTTTTTCAAGAGGATTCTTATGAATTATCATTCCTAGATTCATATTTCCAATTTGATGGATAACATTTTCAACGTCACTTGGAATTTGACCATTTGAATCTTGTTCCTCTTCTATCATATATTTAAACTTTGAGTTTAGTTTAGACTCATCGAATACTACATTCATTGATTCTTCTATAACCAAATTATTAAGATTCAAAACTCGATAAGATTTGTTATTACTAGAATATCCTAGAAAAACACCCTCACCAGATTCACCAGATTTAGGGTCGAATTTCATTTGATAATCCTTAGTATTCATAATATAGCACTTACTTCTAAAAACTTTGAAGTAGCTAAGCTTGGGAGTTTTACCAAAATAAAGCTCATAAGAAGTCTTCATTTTTATAGGTCGTAGTAATACTCTATTAAGAACATGGCATGCAGTAGACATAACTTCGACCCAAAAATATTTTGGTCGACGATATTTATTAATCATAGTAGTTGTCATTTCTTGTAACATTCTATTTTTCCTTTCTACTACCCCATTTGATTGAGGTGTATAAGGAGCAGAAAAGCTATGAGTAATATCATACGCCTCACAAAAATGAAAAAAAATTACATTATCAAACTATTTTCCAAGATCCGTTCTGATATAGATAATTGAGTTATTGTGTTGATTTTGTATGTGTTTGCAAAGAGCCATAAAATATTTAAATGCGTCACTCTTTCACCTTAGGAACTCAGTCCACGTATAGTAAGAGTAGTCATCAACTACCACAAGGGTGTATTGACTTCCTCCTAGGCTTTGTATGGGAACCGGTCCAATGAGATCTATATATAATAGCTCAAGTGGTCTAAAAGTAGACACCATGAATTTGGCTTTATGAGATGCTCGAATCTATTTGTCAATCTCACAAGCTTCACATATGTGATCTTTAACGAAATTGAGTTTTGGTAATCCTCGTACATGTTCTTTCGAACATATAGTCTTAATGAGTTTCATGTTTATATGACCCAACCTTCGGTTCCATAACCATGGATTGTCATTAATGGAAACCAAACATACATTCTCATATTTCGTAGTATCACACGTATATACATTTTTGTTACGTGGACAATTTAAGGCTACTCTTCCGTCTATATTGTAAATAGAACAATGTGTTGACCGGAAGATTACTTTGCAACCATTATCACATAGTTGACTTATTGAAAGAAAATTGTACTTTAGTCTCGTAACTAATTATATATTTGTTATTTTAAATCTTTCATTTCCAATAACCCCAATGCCAATGATATCACCTTTACTACTATATCCAAAAGTTACACTTTAGGAATCCATTTGCACTTCCCCTTAAATTCACCTTCTTTAGCTTTGTAATATAGACGAATATGTCCACTTACATTGCAATAAGTACACTTAGGCATAGGTTATTTGGGTAGAGTACTAATCAGAGGATTAGCTTTATGATCTTCCTTTTTAGTAGGATATTTGTGTTCATAACCCAAGCCTTCACGATTAAATAATTCCCGAGAGCTAAACACCATTCTTTCTAAGATGGCATTGCTCTTAGTGAATTGTTTCAAGGTGGATTCGAGATTTTCCTTTTCCTTAATCAAGATATTAATCTTGTTAGTTATGAAACTCTCTTTATCCATAATTTGAGATAAGAGCCTTTGATTTCCATCTTTAAGCCTTTGACTTTCCAAATTCATCGATTCTAAATCTGAATTAAGTTTTTGAAGACTGTCTGATTCGATATCCAACTTGCTCTTAAGTTTAGCAAATTTTCTATCTTTTTCGGATAGTTGAATTTGGTAGTCAAGATTTTGTTCCATCAAGGCTTGATGAAGCTCTTCATCTACATCTCCCGTGAGGGATTGTTCGAGGTCTTTTATACGTTCGCATCATGTCAAATTCTCTTGAATCAAAGATTCATTTTGAATTTTCAAATTTAATTGCTCAACATGGAGCTCATGATTATGTTCATTAAAGAGCATCTTATCATTCTCAATCTCTTCAGCTTGCATAATCAAAGACACATTTTCGATTTCAAGGGTACGAATTTGGTCATCATTTCCGTTCATCTCGATTTTCAATCTTTCATTTTGAGAGAGAATATTAGTAACGTACTCCATGTCTTTGACATGTACGTCGGTCAAACTAGTGACCTCTTTTTGAAGTTCGAGACACAAATCCTCATATTTATTTTTTTGGGATTTTGTCTTAACATAACTTTGATTCAATTCATCATGATCAATTTTCAAATTTTTAACCAAGTTTCTAAGCTCAAAATATCCATACTATAATGATCTACTTTAGACAAGTTAACATCATTACTATCATATGATGAGATCAAGATTGGTTTGGATGTTACCTCTTGTAGAGAAGTGGATTCTTCTGTTGGAGTAGTTTCGTCTCCAATTGCCATTAAGTAAAGATTCACAATTTCTTCATTTTGCTCAGAAGCTTCTTTATCTTTGCTTAGATTCCATCCACTTTCGGCTACAAGGATTTTTCCCTTAAACAAATTTAAACATTCCCTTTTAAAATGACGGAGTTGTTTACATTCGAAGCAAACATTTTTTGTTTCTTCGAGAATTTCCTCTTTAGGCTTAGGTGCATAATTACTCATAAATTTTGAGTTAATGTAAGCATTGTTCTCTTGTTGTTATTCACACCTTTGCCTTTAACATAGCTAGTAGTAGAAAAGTTGCTCTTATAGTTCGGCTTACCCTTAGAGTTAAAAACTCGTTATAGGTTACTCGATTTAAGAAAGCCATTTCCATATCTTTAAGCCTTGCTTTATAAAACGCAACGGAGTTGTCTCGACAATAAAACAAATTCATGCTTGTCGAGATTTTTTAACTCTTCATTCAAATCGTCGTCATTTTCATCTTCATCGATAAGTATTGCCTTTAAGGCCATACTTTTTCTCTTCTCTTTAACTTTTCCACCACTTCTCCGTTCATTTCCAATACTAATCGTGAAACACCATGAGCAACAACTTTTGGAAGAGGTTTATCTGAAGCATTATCTTCTTCGTAAGCACGAAGGTTGCCGAATAAACTATCGATGGTATATGCATTTAAATTATGCATTTCTTTTATAGTGGTAACTTTAACTTTCCAACTCGGAGGTAAGGCTTTTAAGACCCTCCGATTTTTCTCATTAATAGAGTATACCTTTCCAAGTTGAGCAAGTTCATCGATAATACGAGTAAATCTCGTTTCCATATCGATGATGGTTTCACCCTCGAAGAGTTTAAATTTCTCATATTCTTGGATCAAAGTATCCATTCGAGAGTCTTTAATATCCATTGTTCCCTAGTAGGTGATAACCAATTTGTTCTACATTTCTAGTGCGGACTTGCAATTATTAACACGTTTGTATTCTTTTTCTGCAAGTGCACTAGTTAAGACCATTTCCGTTTTAGCGGCTATGTTCATTAACTCTTCTTCTTCACGGGTGTGTTCACTGACTTTCTTTTCAATGACTATTTTGTCAACTACTTTTATCAGAATTACAACACCGTCTTCGATAGCCATCCACACTTTGACACCTTGGGATTTAGCATATATTCTAAATCTTGTTTTTCAAGTAACAAAATTGGTGTCATAAAATAAGGGAGGTCCCAAACTCAAGAGATCTTCACCACAACCAATGGTACTCAAATACGCCATAAAATTTCTACTCTTTGTCGCGTTCGTAGGCACTAAAAAAGGCCACGAAATAAAGTTAAGAGTATTTCTCTGATACCAACTGTTAGGTCCCAAATAATGAGAGGTATTAGCTAGAAGGGAGGGGTTGAATAGCTTAATACCCTTTTTAAAATTTAGAGCTTGGCATTTTTTTTAAAAAAATCTCTTTTAAAATAATTACTAGTCAACTAGTAATTCAAAATCAGAAAAAAAAGAAGAGAAAATGTGATGCTTCTAAATCCGGGGTCATGGATCTGGTCATCACTGCGGAAATTCTTAACATAAAACCAACTATTTAACAATTATAATTTCACCTGTAGACATTCAATAACTAAAAAATACATCTGCGACCACAACTCCTAATAATCTTTTAGGTTATAGGGCTAGAAACAAGAATCTCAAATCATACATCAATTATTAGAATACTCAACAAGCTAAATCACACTTGTGACCCCATCCATAAAGTTCCTCAAAATTAGATTTTTAGAAACAATTTCCCAATTACCATAAATTGTTATAACTAGTCTATGTTTACACAAATCTTATAGAACTAGTATAACTTCGATAAGAAGTACACCAGCTACCAATAATGTTCTATACAAGATAATATTTATTACATATCAACTTATAAATAATTCTTACACCAGATCTAGATACTCTGAACCAAATCCTCTTCATCATGGCATCTTTCTTTCTTCTTTTGAACTATGCAAATAAGTCTCGTCAAGCTACCTTTCACTATAGGGTTACAATTTAAAATAATGTGATCCATCTGATTTAGCTGTTGTGTTTTGAAAATTTTAAAACAAAGCAATGATGAGCTACTATAGCCCAGCAATAACTCCAGTCAAATATCAGTTAAAATAATTTATGAAATTTTAACTTAATGTAAAAGACAATTTAAGAAGCTGAAATTTATAGTACACCACAAGTTTGAAAAGTAAACAATTCTAGATATTGTTAAGCACACCATAAAAGTTCTCAAGCTCTCGTCAACATTATCAGTAACTTACCATGATGGCATCAATTACAATGTTACTATTCATTTAAGAATCACTAAGAAAGAAATTCAAGATATCGAGAAAAGAACAGTAAAATTTTAATAGTTCCCATTAACACTATGGATAACTTAACATCTTGGCTTTCGTTATAGTGTAAGAATAGTGAAAGTTCAACAGTTCCCATTAACACTATCGATAACTTAGAACCTTTGCTTTCGTTATAGTGTAAGAATAGTGAAAGTTCAACAGTTCCCATTAACACTATCGGTAACTTAGCACCTTGGCTTTCGTTATAGTGTAAGAATAGTGAAAATTCAATAGTTCCCATTAACACTATCGGTAACTTAGCACCCAGGCTTTTGTTATAGTGTTAATGTCAAATTTAAACTGGAAGAAATGGGAATATACTTTGGAGCATTCACTACGCCAAACTGTACACGATGAACAGTCGTATTGTACAATAGAAATATTTGTCACTTTCTCTACTAGTAGAAGGATGATTCGTAATAGGTCATCACCCCAGGAAACACATGGGCCTTTAAATGTTGGATCGTGCGTCACTCGGCCTCTTACGCTATGATGGACTATGCCGGACACAAGCCTCTTACACTTTGATGGACTGCGCCGCACACAAGCCTCTTACACTTATACCTCTAGTCCCCTTTGAATATATGAAAATCAATTAGTCTGGAAGGAAAATTTAACCCAACATTCCAGAATAACAACAATCTCTTCTAAGATTTCAACACCAGATGATTGATTTTCTCCCTGAATTATGTGGAAGTAATCTTACATGTGCATGTTGACTTTTAGTCAACTGATCCATATTTGATAAAGTTTGACTTTTGACAAAAGTTTCACACGAACGCGACTGAGGAGTTGTTTTAAAGTCATCGAAGTCCCTATATCGGATACATATCGAATAGAGTGAGATATTACTCTCTATTACACCAGTATACATATATGGGAAGAATGATAAAAATTATTTATTCATTCCCTAGTATGGAATTATTAACTCAGAATGATTGCAGAATCGCTATATTATTTTTAGAAAATTTAAATTCATTTAAGAATAATATTAATGAATTTTGGATAACTCGAAATAATTCTCTCAAGGTCAAATAATATGTAAGAGACCTTAAATAATATTTAAAAGTTTAAAGAATAATTAAAAGAATTTAATAATAATTTAAATAATATTTAATCTCTCATTAAATAATATTTAAATAATTGGGTAAATTTTTAAATACTTAAAGGATATTTAACAAAATATTTATTTAATATTTGTGAATATCCAAAACATCTCCGAAGAAAAGTTCTCCGGACACTATTGACAAAATGTCAGAAACGAATACACTAACTCCCGGTCAAAACCTCGAGTACGAAATATGCAACTCGACTCTTAGAACAACTAGTATAATTCAAATTTCCCTATTTTAGTTTGTTGCTTGTAACCAACCAATTTTTTCATCAAAAAAAGTATTCCTAAATATCTTTTAAAACTGAACATAAAAATGAAAGAAAAACACACTTCAATAGGCTCAATGGATTTTTATCCAATCATGTGGATAAACAAACCTATTTTCTTCATGAATTTTTGGAGGTGAATTCCATATGAATTTTCCTCCTTTTCTGTCCACAAGCAAAAAGTTACTGATATTATCCCTCTCTTTGGTATATCCACTCCTAGTTATTTTTTGAAGTCAAAATCATGACGCGAGTTCAGTTAAAAAATAGAATATAACCCAACCAAAATGGAATCGAATATTAATTCACATAAGTATAGGAATGACCTACTTTATTTGTGCACAAGCTAAAGTTTGGAAAACAACTATTTTTGGTAAGTTCTATTATTTGCTCACAATATGGGATAGCTATTCTCTTGTCACATGATGTCACAATACTCCGACTTGATAAAATTCTAGTGGAACAGAAATATATTTTAGCTCAATCTCATGTCTCCATCAAATACAAACCGACTACACACTTGGTTATTAAAACCCAACCTCAAACCCAACCAAACTAATCCCCATTAGGAAATCCTCAACTTCTTATTACACATTTGGTTTATCAATTATACCTCACAACTTCCATTTAAAACTATTCCTCGATATTATCTCATATATAGATGGTCATATCATTTAGTCATGCTACTCTATTTTACACTTAAATATTTCGTTTATTAAACATAAGTGAACGTATTTTCTATAGAAAATTGGGCATGATCTATTCATAAAATGAACTTTGCCCTGTATAAAAATACCTCAATTACAGTCCCAACACATTCACAAACAATCCACAATTCATTTTAACATTTCATTCATCTCCAATAGCAATTCATCTATTATTTTTAACTATTACACCTTTGAAATTATAAGTTAAAATATTAAACACCAATTCAATTCGTACCATTCTTAGTATACAATTAGACAAGACCGAAACTAATAACTTTCATATTTTAATCATTTCGAAACAAGTCCTCTAACTCACTCGAATTTAATTCCCAAAATGTTTCCCTAAGATAGTCTTCTTAAGGACTCTTTACTAACATCTCATCTTTAAACATTTTTCATAAATTCATATTTTGTTCTTTTTACACCAAATCTTTTTCTTGGATAAACTAGACATTTTAGGCTACAACATATTAAAATTTCACTGTATAATGTATCATACACAATTTATGGTGTAATTTTGAAATCCGCCCTATGGTCAGTCCAAAACTGTTAGGATCATCCATGTTCCAACAATCATATCTCAAATTCTACAAGTCTGGTATATACCATATTTGGCAGCCACAAAGACAAGACATAAACTTATAACTTTCATTCTTTGACCATCATTAAATAAGGCATTTAACCTCTTTAAAACCCTTTCTCAAAACCGGACAGTAACCTTGAACAATTTAAAAGTTACTGCGCACATTTTACTCAAATATTTTTAATAAATCAAAAAATAATCATTTTAACTCGACTCTTCTATGGGATCATCTTGAACTTTCCTCAATCTCCCATAAAAGTTTTTATTGAAAATAAGAAATTTAGCCAGGTGAAACAACATCTCAACTTTAAGGTAAGTACTTAGTTGCACTAGTCGCACTCAAATAGTCATAACTCCTTAAGCGTTAATTCTTTCAATGCATTTCTTTCGCAGGGATATTAAAATAGAATCATAACCATCCGAGAACAGGGCTCTAAAATAGGGACTCTAAAATGGACTGTTTTGTGAATTACTATTACACAATTTGCACTCTAACATTTTTAACAAATCATAAAAATAAAATTTAAAAACGAAACCACCTCTAAACTAAGCTTAAGTATTTTTAATATTTTTCATAAAATATTTGATTTGAAAACAAGAGTTGAACTTCGTGAAATGTATTTTAGAAGTTGAGTCAACTACGGAGTTTCACTATTTGCGCTACTTTTACTAAATCGGTCATAACTTTTGACTCAAACTTCCGAATGATATAAAATTAGTGCGCAAACGATCTAGAAACCACCCTCTACGCAACCATATCAAGAACTAGTCAGGAAAATTGAAGCATCACAGTCGGGTTTTGCAACAGTTGGGCAGTGGGAAAAATTTGGCAATACAACGTTTGTAATCTTAACATTTTCCTGAGATAATCTCATGAACTTTATTCTCATTTTTAAAATAGATAAGATAACTCATATTTTAGGATTACTGTAAAATGTTGTAACCTAATTACATAGTTAGACCATGATCACTTGAACTTACATTTGTTATGTAATATTTTTTTATATTGTATTTTATAGTAACTTATAATTATTTTTATTCTTTTTTATAATATTTTATAATCAATATGTATTTTCTAAATAGAATCATTAATTTTTTTATATAACCTATTTCAATTTTTTAAAGATTTTGATTTTTAAAATAGTTATATGTCTTTTATATAATAGTTTTGTATTATTATATATTTAATTATATATTTATTTTATAGTAGTTTATAAAAGATATATATTTTCTAAATAATAACCTTAAACATTTATATTTTTAAGTTAATTTTATAATTCATATTATAATAAATTAATCTTTTGAGTGGAATTTTTTATATTTACTTTATGAATATGAAATCATATAATTATAATTAAGTTTTATATATTTATTTTTAAGAAAAATTATAATTACTCCCTCGGTTCCATTTTACATATCACTTTTGAAAAAATTACGTACTGAAGGTCAGTGCCTAACTCAATATATAATTTCATGCAAGTGTATGAACATCGTGCCATAGTTTTAATTGCTTGCTCATTGATCAATGATTATTAATTAAAACTGTCTTTGAAATGCTAGATTGATGAAAATGGTTTTAGTAGTAATTCTTCCATAGGATATTAGGATTCTTTTCGTGATTTTATTATACCATACGTAGACAAGTACTATAGGCTTCAAATTAAAAACTAATCAAGATGACCCCTATTTATATTTGATAGAGCAAGGGCAAACATCCTCTCATTTATTACACAAAGGTAAGATGATAAAGTTCTCATGGCTTGAACCATTTGCCGTTCGCAATGAATCTTGCAGTTGCTTAAATGACATACTTGGAAGGTAAGGCCTTAAAATCGTGTCCTGGACTGACTCTTACAACTGTCAGCATATTGGTCATTATGGTAAGAGATGAACTGGACATTGGTGGTGAGAGAATTATTGTGTATTGTATTTATAGGAGGGAAGGTACATGTTTTATGTGTGCGTTGGGGGAAATATATCTTAATTTGATGTGTTTTACTGACTAAATGTTTTGTTATAGATTTTAGTCCAGTTAAATATGATAAAAAGGTTCTGGAGATGATCAGAAGGAAGCTGAGAAAGAACAGTGTTGCGCATGATGTTAACTTTGACGATGAGTATGATGATAAGACAGAGAAGCTTCAAGCCCTGTTTTCTGCTGTGAACAATAATGATAGTAGTCACATCATTCATGGTCTTGGTGGTGCTAATGTTCTTTCTGATGTTCTTATAAGGTTGGTTAGTGCCAAATGTCTATATTTGTTCTAATCATTTACATATGCTTGACTTGGGATTTTGTTTTCTTTGACACTCCTATATTTACTGCTAATGGAGATGGGGAAGTAGGTTTGCAGCTGCAGCTGGCGGTGTATTTGGTTTTCATTTTGATATGAATCCTGAACTTGCTCTTGCACTTACAGAAAGATGTTACAACTTCTGGGTTCAAACTCTGGGTGTGGATTTCACCTCCAGTATAGGGACACCACATTGATGATGCTACCAACAATGAAGCTGATCATTCTGCCACTGGTGCAAATTGTCATGACGACTTAATTCATTAAGAAAGAATGGGCAATGGAATTATGAAAATGAGGAAGAAAAAGTGTTATTTCCCAGAACTATGCCAATATTTGTAGAAAGGGGGGTTAAATACAAATATTGAAACTTTTACTTATTTTAATATTCGTTACTCATGTTTGATAAATAGAGAGGATATGTTTGAACAAATTAAAACTGAAAGATAAATATAACAAAGAGATTTAAAATTACTGATGGATTGGTTTTTCCATCAGTGAATATTTTTGCTCAATGTTTCTAGGTTAAAATAAACCTAGTTTCGTTTTTACAAAGTTAGAAGATAAACCAACTGTTCTTACAAAGTGCTCTAAGACTGAACAATTGATTCAAAAGATAAAATCTAACTTCACATTTCTAACAATGCTACCACACTTGTTTATATATTACAAGTATGTTTTTACAATTCCTATTTTTAGATTGTTTCTATCTACCTTCCTTTTACCTTTTTCCTTTTCTAGAAAATAGGCTTGAAAGAAAGCTACCGATTGAGTCATCACAGTCATCATAGACTGTCTTCCATAGGTTTACTTTTGTCATCTGGATCTACAACAGATAGTCCTTCTGTGTTGTCTCACTCAATTGATAATTTACTGTTAATCATATCAATTGATCCATCCTTTAATCCATCAACTGATGTTCTTCTTCAATTGATCTTTATATCCATCGATTGATAAATGATGACTTATCGATTGGTAGATGTTATCAATCGATATATCAATCGATGGGTCTTCACATCAGTTGATGGTCTTCAATACTTGACTTTGTTTCTTCGATTGATCTCCTATCCATTGATGCTTCAATATCAATCGATCATCCTTCACTTATGTAATTTCCTGTCTTCAAATAATTACAATTTGACAGTTTAATTTACACATCAATTGATGATCTATATCAATTGACTCTAACATAAATTGATGAGAATAATATCAATTGATTTACACCTTACCGATTGAAATAGACTAAGTACACCTATGCTACAATCCAAGTTATCAGTTGATTCATATAAACACTTCAACTGATAAATGATTTCCTGATCAATTGATATTTATAACTTTTATATCAATTGATCAGTTACATCAAATAAAATTTCTATGATTTTAAGATTAATGTTATCATCAAATTACATGTAGATTCCTAACAATCTCTCCATATTTGTGTCTGTGATAAGAACATGCATAAATCTACTTGATGATAACAAAACCCCTAATTATTTTCATTCAGATAGAATCAAGAAATTTAAATAGCACTTTTGAATTTTGAAAGTACCAGTTTGTTAGATAACTCCTGCAAGCTTCTTCAATGTCTTCACCTCTTCATAATCCAATTAGTTTCTCTTCCTTCTCTTTTAAGCATTTTCCTTTAGTTTCCTCATGAAAGAACTCCTAAAAATTGCTTCATCTCTGTCAGTTTCCCCAAGTTGCCTCAAAAGATAATGTATTTCTTCATCTGTGATTTTGTCCAGATATTTGTAGATATCAAAGAACTTTGTGTTGCCCTCCACATATATAAAAATCATTGCATACTTTGGCTCCAACACCACCTTTTTAACCTGAGACTTCCATAGCTTAAGAGGTGAATCAGGTTCAGCTTCTTCCTTTGATCTCATTTTCTTTCAAATTTGTTGTTGAATCTCCTGAGTAATTGTTGTGTTGAGTTTGTACTTTCTGTTGAGTAGTGGAAGGATGGTCTTCAGAACATTGTAGCTTTGCTTCATTATTACCTTCAATGAATAAGTGATCTTCGCTCCATGTTCATATTCCAACCTCATAGATTCTTCTTGGTTAGAGGTTCCAGGGTGAGTCCTTAGTCCAATCAGCCCTTTTTTACTGATCAATGGTATTCCTTTCATATCATATCCTTCAATTGTAACCTCCTCATTGATTTCTTCTTGTTTACCTTGGAGGTTTTCCTGAACCACTCTTTCTTGAATATATCTTGACCTTTTCTTGGCCATAGCTATTTTCCTCTTTTTTCTCAGTGGTTGTTCAATTAATTGTTCTTCCATGATCCATTCCATTTCCATTTACCTTGCAATTTCTTCATTCTCCTTTTCTCTTCTTGCAGCATCTGACAATCCTGATGAAATGGCTCCTTAAAGAAGCTTTTGGCCAACTGGCTCTTTCCTTCTCTTTTCTTCTTCAATCATTACGGATTTGCCCTTTTTCTTTTCTTCAAGGGCTTCAAGATCAATTGTTAGAAAGGCTTCTGCATTTGAAATGCTTTCTTTGACAGCCTTTTGTGCATCTTCATTCACCTTTCTTGTTTGAGCAATGAACTCATCCAAGTTTCCTCTTTCTGCTGCCTCTGTCACCAACGCAGTGCTTTTCTTCAAATCTTCAATCCTTTTCCTTTCCCTCTCAATCATAGACTGAGTTTTTCTTTCCCTAGAAATCCTTTTAGCTTCTAGATCATCTTCAAACTTCTTGAATTCTTTCTTTTTCTGTTCTAAGTCATCTTTGGGTGACTTAGATGACTTTGAAGATTGATCATCTCTGTTGCTTCCATATTTAGTCCTTTTAGCTGCAGAACCTTCAATGCCACTTGTTTTGTCCATACCAGAACCACCAACACCACCACTACCACTACCTTTGCCATCACCATTACCATCACCATCACCATCTCTCTTCTTTGTATTCTCCCCCTTTTTGTTATCATCAATTGGAGGAAGTTGTGGCATTCTGTTAAGAAATTTCTGAAGAATGGAAGAATGTAGACTCTGGCTTTTAATTATATCATCCATCTTCTTTTCTAGAGATCCCACTCTAGTTTCCAAATCTGTAAAAATTTTAGATTCCTTGAAAAGCTTGTCCTTGATTTGACCCATAGTGTTAATTGGTAGCTTCTCATCTAACTTTCTCTTCAATGCATCCTTGTTAGAATTGACAGAATCCTTGATGATCTCCAATTCTCTCTTCACTCCGGTTACTATGATCTTTTGAATTTTCAATGACTCCCTTATATAGTGAGTAATTCTCCTTTGATTTGGATCTTCAATTTCTCCTTCAACCATTGTCATCATATACTGAGAAATAATCTCAGTTTCAGCAGCTGCTAAGGAACCATCAATTGTGCTCATCCATGGCTCCTTATCAGAATCACTTTCCAACTCCTTAGGTGCCATATAACATGTGTCTATTGTATTGGCAATGCTCTCCTTCAGATTCCTGGTCTTTTGTTCTGTATGATCTATTCCCAATAGTTGTTCTGCATCCCTGTTACTTGAAGTAGCCAACCCTTGATATTGTGGATCAGGATGAATGAAATTCTGTAGATCCAAGTCACCAGCATCAACTTCCTCTTCAATTTCCTTATTAATTCCACTCCCACTAGCTTCTGCATTTGATGCTCCCCCTAACTCCTTGATACCTTCCTCCTCAAACATCAACTCATTTTCCAATTCCTATGTAAATAGTAAAATTGTTTTATCTCTCTCATTCATCTCTCTATTTTGCATCAGGATCTCATCCTGGAATCTCACCACTCCCTTACTCATATCCTGTGCACCTTCTAAGGTGGGGCCCTCAAGTGTTTCATTCACATTCCTGGAAGAAATAGGAATGACCTTACACATTCTCTCTCCTTTTGCCAGGCTGCAATCCTGCCTCTCACTCAACTCAATCGTTCCTAAGAGTGTTTGTGCAACATCAATTGATTGAGCATCAATTGATGTAAAGATGTTATCAGTTGAGGTGTTTGGGATATCCATCGATTGATGCATACTCATCGATTGATCTTGAGTATCGATCAATGGCTTATCAGTCGATGGCTGAATATCAATTGATGAAGGAACATCAATTGATGGAGAAGAAACAGTTGAGATAATTATTTGAGAAGTGATATTTGTAATGATATGAGAAATGGAATCCTGAATTTCCTAGGAAGAAAATTCAGAAGAGAGTGTTGGCTTCTTCTTGAAAAATAAATAAGGAGAATTAGAAAATGTATGATTATCTATCAGAATATTTTCTGAAGAAATTTGGTGAGAAGGGGAAGGAAGAATAGAAGGTATTGGAATTGAGAGAGAATGGGGTTGCATCTCATTATTTATATGAGATGCATCAGATTGATTTTGAGAAGGCTCCACCACAGTTTTCTGTGATTTTGCAGTGTGTGATTCCCAAAGTGAAAAGGTAACTTTCTTTTCTCTCCTACCATAGGTTTTGGTAAATTTGGATGGTGTGTCCCCAATTTGGTTCTGTGCCCCTAGTTGTGGGCTATTTTCAATACTGTAATCCTTTTGGGAGGATGGCAATAGAGATGTGGTATTTTCCATATTAACATCCACAGTCTTTTGAGAGACTGTGGAGTGGCTTGGCTGAGGTTGAACACCCTCACTCTCCTTATCCTTCTGGGTTCTTTGAAGTTCCCCAGTTCCCTCACCATTTACATCTCCTTCTAGTCTACCTTCCACAACAGGTGTTTTTCTTTTCTTAGATTTTACAACAATAGGTTTTTGGGAACCTGTTGAGGTTGGCCTTTTAGATTTGGACTTAGAAACTGGATGTGTGGCTTGGGTAGGAGGGTTGGGGTTATTACTAACACCATCCATAGCCACAAAAGGCAAAGAAGATTGGGGATTAGAAGAAGTTAAGGTAGAGATAAATACCTAAACAAAAGGTGGATAAATCAATTTCACATTACTGTGAAGATTGATTCTTACCAAGTCTTTGAAGACCCTTTTGTTTTGAGTCCAACACTCAAGGGTTTCAGTTTCCCTGCAAATCTCAATTTCTTTGACAATGTGGTTAATAAAAATCAATATAAATCTAGCATAGTAAATATGATTAGACCTATCATGCTTCTTTCCTAACTTAGTAGCAATCTCAGATAGCAATATTGAAGATAAATTATGATATTCATCAAATAAGACACTATATGCTATTTGTTGCATGCTAGAAGTTATGGCATCAAAATTGCTAATTTTACAACTAAAACATTTTATTATTACATCAAAGAAATAAGACCATTCTCTCCTAAGATGCTTTCTAACTACTTATCCTAAATTAATGTCAGGATTTGCATAATTGACATCCCTAAGCATGTTTCTAATATCTGATTCACTTGGCATATTATCAGTATTATTAACAGGCAAATCTAAAAATTCATTTAAAATTAAAGTAGTAAGAATGTACTATTGTCCCTTGCAATTGAATTTGATGCTTGAAAAGTCATCAGCAACTTCTGCAGAGGTCCAAAACTCTTCCACCAGATGGCAGATTATTGTTGGTGCTTCTTTCAACGCCTTTTGAACTTTACATCTTTCCAGGAATTGCATTAAAGGATGAAATTCTTTTAGAGCTTTTTCAACCATAGTGCAAGCCACAAAATTGTTGAGCTCATAGATGAAACCGGCTTATGAGACTTTCTTGGATGAAGATGCCATTTGAAAGGCATAGGTGTACTAACTTGTAACACTTAATTATTTTGTAACTCAACTAAATAAAAGATAAAACAACAGCAAAACAAGAGAAACTGAAGAAGCACATGGAATCAATCAACTGAAGAAATGGTAATGATACTTGGTAACTACAAGTAACTAATTTGGTTAATCAAGGATGCATAAGTGAGAAGAAGTTCAATCTGAGTATTGCTCATGCCCTAACTTATCTAATGGAGAATCAAATTAATGTCAAGGAAGTATCAAGAAGGCCAAAGTGATTTCATGTAATGTATATCAACATCTGGATAATGTAAAGGTTAATCAACAAATGAGAACTGACATTCAGAAGCAAGAACCCCTACAAGACTAGTCACTTATGAACCAGACCATTGCATCAAGTGTCAGGACATTGGAGGCAAGTTCGTGTCAGTAATAGAAGATCTCATTTGAATTGAGTGAGGAAAAGAAATTGAAGAAGCTAAGGAAACTTGCTCACAAAGGTTAATTCTCAATTAGTCACTAAAGAAGGTCAACATTGGATGTGTGCATATTTGCCAAGGCAAATGTCGATCCACAGCAGATCGAGATGCGGATCGAGATTTACAAGTGAAGTAAAACACTGCAAAGGCAAATCTCGATCCAGGCGATAGATCGAGATCGA
The DNA here is from genome assembly GCA_028671895.1 of Oenanthe sinensis. Classification (NCBI taxonomy): domain Eukaryota; kingdom Viridiplantae; phylum Streptophyta; class Magnoliopsida; order Apiales; family Apiaceae; genus Oenanthe; species Oenanthe sinensis. Next base: position 44,810,202 of record CM053814.1, on the reverse strand, counting down.
GATTCTCCCAGATCGAGATCGAGATTTTCACAGATCGAGATCGAGATTTTCCCAGATCGAGATCGAGATTTTCACAGATCGAGATCGAGATTTTCACAGATCGAGATCGAGATTTTCACAGATCGAGATCGAGATGGGTCCAGGCGAAGATCGAGATGCGGGTAGAAATGTAACATTTAATGTTCAAGGGACAAGTGGCTTATTGTGAACGGTTGATCCAGAGTTGTTGGGAAAGTACTTTTTGTTGTCGAAGTCCTGATTGGGCCACGTACACAAAAAGGACAAGATCAAGACTACATGACATTATAAAAGCAGCACTTTGTTTGTATTTTTAGAAGTAACTTGTATCTCTGTATTTTAAACGATAATTTTTAAGAGAGAGCATTTACTGTAAAACAAAAAGTGAGAGAGAGAGGATCAGTTGAATCTAGCTTTAATTGCTGTATTTATTGTTCAACTGATCATGATGCTTTTATGAATGTGGTAGCAAATCCATCAATGAATATAATGATATATTCTTGAAATTCTGAGTCATCATTTATTACTTGCACATTGTTTATTCTCTCATAAATTTTAAACAGTTGTATTCACCCCCCCCCCTCTACAACACTTTGGACCTAACAATTGGTATCAGAGCTGCTGTTAAACACATCTAACAGAGATCCTACTGTGTTGTTTGAGTTGGTTCTTGAAAATCCCAGATCTAATTTTTCCTTGAAGTTTGTGCCGAAAGTTTTTATTTGTTTCTTCTTGAAAAAAATATATCGTAGATCTAAAAAGTTCTGAGCCATGGTGTAAGGAATACTTGTACAAAATTCCAAAATACTGTACTTTAGAGCTTTGTGGATTTTCTTGTGGTCAAAACTGGAATCAACTGATTGGCTAAACAAAAAGGACAATTTCGAACTTCTGTCAACTAGAAAGTGGACACCTTTTTGTTTGGACTTGAAAAATTGTGGACCCTGCTACTGTTCCTGTGATTAAAACTAACTTGCTTGAATCTTAAGTGCAGAATCCGTTGGATATTAATTGTTGGACATTTAAAGTGAGATAATTAATTTTTCAAGTAAATACAATTTATTGTAATTTGAAAAGTGTATTATCTTAATTTTAAACTTTATTAAAATGGCCGCCGCACACAGATTTAAGATACCTCCGTTTGATGCACAACATTATGACGAATGGACCGGAAGGATGAAAGCTTACCTTGAATCAATAAACAAGGTATACTTGAGAATATTGGAAAACGGTCCATACATACCCATGAGAATTGAGCCAGAGCGAATGGAAGGAGGGATACTAATTCCATCCCGGTCTGTTCCTAAAGAGGAAATGGAGTTTTCAGACGCAGATAAGGAATTGGTTGGTATGGATGCGTCATTACGCAACGTCATAATTGAATCCCTAAACTCAGAGTACTATGTTCAAATAAAGGGATTAAAAACAGCTAAAGCCATGTGGGATAAACTGGCTGTGGTGATGGAGGGGACCGAGGAAGTTAGAGATAATCACAAACGCATTCTGATATCTGAATATGAATCGTTCAGATGCGAACGAGGAGAAAGCGTAGCAGATGTTTACAAACGTTACAGTAAATTGCTTATAGAGCTGAGTATAAGAGATAAAGTCTATCCACTAGCAGATTCAAATATCAAGTTTCTCTTGAATTTGCCTAAACATCTGGAACACAGGATCACTGCCATTCGAGAGTCAAGAGACTTGAAAAATACTTCTCTGGAAAAGCTGTATGGTGTTTTGAAGACCTACGAGCTGGAGCAGGAACAAAATGACAGAAGAAGATCCTACAATAGTGGAGAAAACAAAGCGGTAAGTGAGTCTGGACTTGCAGCTGAAGAATCTGCTGTAAAGGCACTTGCAGCTGTCTCATTGAAAAATGATAATCCTGAAAGGGTGGTATTAGACATTGAAGATCCATCCGAAGAAAGTGAGGATGAATACTATACCCTTGAAGAGCTGGACAAATTAGAAGACAAGTCATATGCTTGTATTGCTCGAGAATTTGCTCATATCAGCTTCAGGAAGCAAAGAAGTGGTAAAGGACGATTTGGTAGTTCTTTCAGCCGAAGAGGCAGGAGAGGCAGTAGTGTAAGTGGTAGTGGAAGTTACAGCGGTCGGAGTAGCACATCTGGTAGTGGCTACAGACCTAACCTGGTAGACAAGAACAAGTTCAGATGCTACAACTGCAATGAATTGGGGCACTTCGCAACAGAGTGCAAGAAGCCCAAGTACGTTCATCCCAAGGAATCCTATGCTGATTTGAAAAAGAAATATGATGCCTTGGTTAGCAAGCAACAGAAGGGAAGCCGGGCGTATGTTGTGACTGAAGGGAAGGGTTGGGACGAGTCTGATGAAGATGAAGATCAGGAGCTATGCAACTTTGCTTTAATGGCAAAATCTTCAGAACAATCAGAGGTACCAATTCTAACCGTAAATGAAATGTCTATTCCTGAGTACCAAAATGAATTAGCTGCCATGACTAAAGATATGTACAATCTCCAACTTAATCTAATTGCTGTTAATGAGGAAAATGCTAAACTCTCCCTTAAGAATAGACTTCTCGAGGCCAGGGTAGAGGAATTAGAATCAGGAGAAAGTAAGGAAAGGCAGTTAATGAATCAGGTAGATGTTTTAGAACACAAGCTTAAGATTAGGGAAGACCTTAACGAAGAACTTAAAAATGAATTAGCTGAGCTTAAAGTAACATGTAAATCTTTTGAAGAAGCCGCTAATAAAGTTTTCGTAGAAAGGGACATGTACATGAAACTGGCAGGCAAGAGCAAAAATGAAAAAGTTAACATAGGACTTGACTACACACAGAAAAAGAAAAATAGGGCTGCTGAGTTGTTAGAGCCAGTGTTAGTCAAAGAAAATGTGCCTGAGGTTTTAATGGATGTTAGAAAACCTATCTTTAAACATTTTGAGCCTAGGACCATAGATCCTGTTGCTACTGAAATTGAACATGAGATTAAAATTGAAAGAGATTCAGAAGAAAAAGTAGTAGAACCTACAACTTCTAAAAGAGCTAGTAAGATTGCTTATGCTAAGAGAGGTGTAGGAACCAAGGAGGCTAAGACGGTGTCATATAAACAATGGGTAGCAGGGTCAGACCAAATGAAAGCACCTGTAAAGGCAGTTAAAACTGAACCTGCATCTGTATCTACATCTACACGAGCTAGAAAAGCATGCTATATCTGTAATCAAACTGATCATTTGTCTTACTATTGCCCGTTCTATGTAGAGGAAGAAAAATCTGTTGGTTGTAATACCATGCCTGCAACTACTGCTGTGCCTAACATGCATGCAAATCATGCTAAATGCAATCATCCTAATTGTATGCCATGTGCTGTAAACATCATGCATGCTTATTTTAATTTAATGAATACTGCTAGTGCATCTGTTGAACATACATCTAGTAGTGGTAAGAAAAAGCATGTGGGGTCAAAAACTAAGACTTCAAGTCCTCCTAAAGTTAGGAGTGACCAGTCTACTTCCAAACATGACAAACCAGTCAAGGTTGACAAGGGAAAAGACAAAGTCAAGATGAATGCCCCTGATGGCATCAAGGCAAAGCCTTCTGTATCTGAAAAGAAAAAGGAAATTATTGATGCCGGGCCCAAACATCATTGGGTTCCGAAGAACACCTAACCTTTCTGGATTTGCAGGGCAGTGTACAGGAAAAGAGTAAAGTCATATGGGTGCTGGACAGTGGAGCATCGAGGCATATGACCGGCAATAAGTCCCTGCTAACAGATTTGGTGTTGAGAGCCGGCTCCGTGGTTACTTTTGGAGATAACAGCAAAGGTTACACCAGGGGATATGGCAAGATCGTTTGTGGAAATGTTATCATTGAGGATGTATCTTTTGTGGAAGGATTGCGACATAATCTTCTCAGCGTTAGTCAGTTCACCGACAAGGGTTTTGACGTCAACTTTGGGAAGCATGATTGTTCGATTCGAAGCAAAAAGGATGGAAGCCTTGCTCTCAAAGGAGTAAGGAAGTCAAATTTGTTCATAGCTGACATGAATTCTGCTGATCAGTCTGAAGTCACGTGTTTCTACAGCAAGGCTTCTGCTGATGAAAGTTGGCTATGGCATAAAAGATTATCTCACCTGAACTTTAAAGCAATGAATAATCTCGTAAGAAGAGAATTGGTGAGAGGGCTGCCGCAGATGGAGTTCACTCCAGATGGACTCTGCGAAGCATGTGAGATGGGAAAATCAAAAAGAGCCTCGCATAAGGATAAACAAGTGAATAGCATTACCGAGCCCCTACAACTCCTTCACATGGATTTGTTTGGACCTGTTAATGTTATGTCAATGTCAAGGAAAAGATATGCGCTGGTAATTGTCGATGACTTTTCCAAATACACATGGGTGAAGTTTGTGACATCGAAAGATGAAGTGCCACATGAGATCATTAGACATGTACTGGTAATTGAAAACGTAGCAAGTCTGACTGTGAAGACTATCCGATCCGACAATGGGACAGAATTCAAGAACTCAGTGTTAATGGATTTCTGCATATCTAAAGGGATCAGACGACAGTATTCAGCACCGAGAACACCACAGCAAAATGGGGTGGTAGAAAGGAAGAACAGGACACTGGTTGAAGCAGCTAGGACAATGCTGTATGAGTCAAAACTTCCTTTATATTTTTGGGCTGAAGCAGTTAACACGGCTTGTTATACACAGAACAGAACCCTGATTATAAAGGACCATAATGAGACGCCGTATTACATGATGAATAAACGAAAACCATCTATCAAGTACTTTCACGTATTCGGTGCCAAATGCTTTGTGTTAAGAGACAATGCACAACTTGGAAAGTTTGATGCCAAAGCAGATGAAGGGTTTTTCATTGGATATTCTCTTGAAGTAGTAGCAGCGTACAGGGTGTTTGTGCTTAATGATCGCAAGGTGGTTGAAAGCCTTAATGTCACATTCGACGACTCAAGGCTCCCTTCTATACAAAAAGAAGATAGTGAGCCCACTTCCCTAAGATTTGAAAATATGGATGTTGATGAATTGGATACAGTTCCTGAGTCAGTAGTGCAGGGTAGTGATCCAACTATAAATAATGAAATTAATCAAGAGTCTAGTGTTTCGCAAACTCAAAACACTAGGACTGAGGGATCACCTTCCGTCAGACCTGGTACTAACTCAGGGGGAGTCAGTATGCACTCAGGGGGAGCAGCTCACTCAGGTGGAGCCAGTACTAGCTCAAGGGAAGCTAGTGAAAGTGCTTCTAGACTAAGTCACTTTCACTTACAAGATCAAGCTGAATCATCAAGAACATTTGCTAGGGATCGCACTTGGAACAAGGACCATCCGTTCGAGCTAATTATTGGTGATCCAGAGGCCGGAGTGACTACTAGAGGAAAAGCTAGAGCTGAAATTGCCACTGAGAATGAATGTCTATATTCAGTGTTCCTTTCCCAGATAGAACCTAAAGTGGTGGAAGAAGCTCTAGATGACGCTGATTGGGTGATTGCTATGCAAGAGGAACTCAATCAGTTTGAAAGGCAGAAGGTGTGGAAGCTGGTACCCAGACCAAAGAATAGATCTGTTGTTGGGACAAAATGGGTATTCAGGAACAAGCTGGATGAAGACGGACGTGTAACACGAAATAAAGCTCGCCTGGTTGCTAAGGGTTATACTCAAAGAGAAGGAATTGATTATGATGAAACCTATGCACCAGTAGCAAGGCTAGAGGCAGTAAGGATGTTCTTGGCATTCGCAGCACATCATGGTTTTAAAGTCTATCAAATGGATGTCAAGAGTGCATTCTTAAACGGTGAACTGGATGAAGAGGTGTATGTCGAGCAACCTCCCGGGTTTATCGATATCAAATATTGTGATTATGTTTATCGACTCTTCAAATCAGTATATGGCCTTAAGCAGTCTCCGCGGAAGTGGTATGAAACTCTGTCAGACTTCTTACTAGAAAGTGGTTTTACAAGAGGAGTAATCGACAAGACGCTTTTCTACAAGAAATGCAAAGATGATCTAATAATGGTGCAAGTATATGTGGATGACATTATCTTTGGGTCTGCAAATGAGAAGCTGTGTGCTAAATTCGCTAAGTTAATGCAATCAAGGTATGAGATGAGCATGATGGGAGAGCTGACGTTCTTTCTGGGCATTCAAGTTAGTCAGAAGAAGGACGGAATATTTATCTGCCAGACCAAGTACATTCATGATCTATTGAAGAAGTATGGTCTCCAAGATGTATCACAAGCAAAGACTCCTATGGCAACAGCCACGAAACTTGACGAGGACAAATCGGGTAAACCTGTAGACATCTCAAGCTATCGAGGTATGATCGGCTCACTTTTGTATTTAACTGCTAGTAGACCTGATATTATGTTCTCTACATGCTTATGTGCAAGGTTCCAAGCGGATCCTAGAGAGTCACATCTCATAGCCGTAAAGCGCATTTTTAGGTATCTCAAGGGAACATCAAATCTCGGGATTTGGTACCCAAGAGATACAGGGTTTAATCTTGTTGGCTATTCGGATTCAGATTACGCAGGTTGTAGAATAGATAGGAAGAGTACTTCAGGAAGCTGTCAGTTCCTTGGAAGAAGGTTGGTGTCTTGGCAAAGCAAGAAACAACACACATTATCTACCTCGACAGCTGAAGCAGAATATATTGCTGCTGGAAGCTGTGTGGCCCAGATACTGTGGATGAAGAACCAACTCAAGGACTACGGTGTGGAAGTATCTAAGATTCCTATCATGTGTGACAACACAAGTGCTATTGCAATGACCAACAATCCTGTGGATCACTCAAGGACCAAGCATATTGACATCAGGTATCATTTTATTAGAGAGCATGTAGAAAATGGAACTGTAGAGTTGCATTTTGTGTCTACTGAACGTCAAATAGCAGATATATTCACTAAACCCCTAGACGAATCAACATTTTCTAGATTGGTTGGTGAATTAGGGATGCTTAACACCTGTTAGTTTTGCTACCTATCTGTTATAATTCAGCTTGTGTACATATTATTGTTATTCATGAATATTCATAATTAATAATGTGTACTTAACTTCATAAATGTATGTGTTGCATATCATAAGGAGTTAGAAAGTTTCATGACATTAATCTTGTGCTGATCTGTATATCATTATGGTTAGTGTCTAAATGAAGTAATGAGAAATTTTCTATGGCAAATCTCGATCTATCCACATCAAGATCGACATCGAGATGTAGATCGAGATGCGGATCGAGATCGACATCCAGATCGACATCTAGATGTAGATCGAGATGCGGATCGAGATCAACATCCAGATCGACATCTAGATGTAGATCGAGATGCGGATCGAGATCGACATCTAGATCGACATCTAGATGTAGATCGAGATGCGGATCGAGATCGACATCTAGATCGACATCTAGATGAGGATCGAGATGCGGATCTCGAGATCGAGATGTGACGTGTCTTTTCAGTCATTTTTTTTTTGGCGTGCAGGTATATATTATAGCATTAAAAAGGCTGTTCATTATTTACATTAACTTTCTTTCTCTCCAAAAGCTTAAGCTCTTCATATACACTCGCGTATACATACATTACATCAAGTTTTCTTGTGATTTTCTTAAACAAAAATCACTAACTGTTACTTAAAAGCATCAATAACTAAAACGAAACTCTGCTAAAATTTTGTTTACAACTGTTGAACTTCTTGCGTTGTTTTTATCGTTATTACTGTTCTTGTAATTAGTTCTTTAGTTTTCTTCTTCATTCGAGTGAGTTTGGTTTTTGTTTCGTGCTTTCTTATTCTTAAGTACTTTTGTGTTCTTGAGCAAAATAGTTGTGAGTACTACTGGTTAATCCTTAAAGTGCAACTTTACCGCCGTGTTTGTGGTTTTTCTGGAAAAATAATTTATTTTGTAACGGCTGTTCACTTTAATTTTCGAAAACTCAACCGTCAATCATTAGTGGGGAGTTAAGTGGTCATTAGTGGGCAGTTAATTTGTTTTAATTTGTGTCACTAATTACGTGGGGTAATTAGTGGGGTTCGTGTACGTTTTTTTTGTTGTTTAAATTTAGAACTTGTTCTCTAAAAATTTCCATTGCCAAACCATTTCAGAACATTTCTTTTCTCAAACACAACTTTAAAATGGCAAACCCAAATTTCACAATTCCCAAGACCAACTTTGTTAATCTCTCTGCTGATCGAGCAACTGGTAGATTTATTCACTATCAGTTCTGGATTGAATCCCTCAACAACACATCAATCATAAGTCACGCGTTAACCGCCTCTCCCATCCTGAATGTCGAAGCCCTTCAAGCTGCTTACTCTACACTAGAGATTCAGGGTGGAAAAGCCAATCCAACAGGACTATCCTTTACTATTGGTGGTGTCAAATATGAAGTCAGTCTGCGGAAGTTCAATGAGTTACTCGGGCTTCCTACAGAAGATTATGCTCCGGAACCCACTATGGAGGATATGTTGCAATTATTCACGGAGATAGGTTGTCGCCCTCCCACGGGTCCTATCAAGGTAACAAAGGTTAACACCGGTATGCTACCAGCTGAGTGGGATTATGTAGTTCAGGCCATTCAGCGCTGCATGTTCCCAAAAGACAAAGACTACAGGCCAATGAACAACAGCTGCCGGGTAATACTATATGGAGTGGCAAACAACAGGAGAGTGAATGTGGGCAAACATCTGTTGATTCAGTTACATGAGAGGTGGGCATTGGAGAAAAATGCCTCAAGGAATCCAGAAGATGGTCCAGTCAAATGCTGGATGCCAAGATTTCTTCAGATTGTTCTGGATGACGTCCTTTCAGAGGAACACAGAAGAATATTTCAAGGCTCTGAAAGGATGGCATGTTTTGATATGACTCTAAAGAGTATCTCCACCATGGAAACCCAGCAAAAGTCAAGACTTTTTGAGTTGCGCCTGACTCCATACTTCCAGGATCTGCAAGATGAGTATGCTAGGAGGCATGTTTCTCAGTTTACTGCAGTAGAAGCTGAGAGTAGTGGTAACGAAGCTGAAGGTGGAGATCCAGTGCCTAGAACTTTGGAACAAGCAAGAATGGATGTTGATATGGCCGAGGCAAATGTTGCAGAAGCTGGAGCTGACAAGGATGACGATCTTCTTAGTCAGGTACCTATTCTTGCTAATCTTGATCAATCATCAATTCAACCTGTTTTCTACAGCCGTGGGCCTGAAAACCCCCAGGCTCTATCCCAGGCTGCAAGCCCTTCTGTTCATAAACGTTCAGCCAGCCCTAAAACTGGTGATAAAAGGAAGGCAAGCTTATCTGAGTCGAGTGATTCGAGTGGAGGAAGTGTAGGAGTTGAGAGAGTAGTCACTTCAGCAGCTCTGCCACCTTCAAAGAAGCAAAAGGTGGATTCAAATCCAGTGGCAACTGCACAACCTGTTAATGCTAGTTCACCTCTCACAGCCACCACACCTCACGCTGGTGGCTCTCCTCTCCAAATCATTTCAACACATTCGCACTCGCCTAGGCATGTTGGTGAGAGTCAAGAAGGGGGTCCATCTCAACAGCCAATAGGAGCTGGCCCTACCTTCCCTGAGTTGTCCGCTCAGGGCTCTTTGAGCAATTTCTCGGAAGGGGAATGGCAAACTGAGACTAGCACTTCTGATACTAGTATCTCAGGCAGTTTTAATGAGGAAGAGTCTGTCGAATCCAGTACGGATGACGCTTCCTCATCTAAATCAGAAAACAAGTTGCTTGCAGAGCAACGACATCTGGTGACTGGTGGGTCTACGCCTCCAGAACAGCCCAGCGAACCAGAAAAGGTTCTAAGTGATCAAGGGGATGACATGGTCATAACGTCATCTCCCGTCGTAGACACAGCGCTTAAAGGCTCAGTCTCACTGACCGATATCGCCGACCAACTCACCGCTAGTCCCCAGAGATTAGTGGATGAGGCTCTAGTACTGTTAGGCTCTAAACACGAGGGAGAGACAGGGAGAGTAGATCCCTTCTTTTTAGGGATCTTGAGTGAAACAGAACCCGGCGAGAGTAAACAGTCTAACCCAAGCCAAACACCGTCCCCCAAATTGCAGGATCTAGTGAAGAAAGTGGAGGCTTTGGAGGCTGGAGTTGCTGGTGTTACTGCTGCTGTCTCTTCTCACTCTGGAAGATTGGAGGTTGGAGCTCAGTTCATGGAGAACCTGATTGCCGTCCAAAATCAGATGATTGACAAGATAAACAATCTCGGATTGGCACAAGTGGAGGTCGGGAGGTCAGTAGATGATGTCACTTATGGCATGTCTCAGGTTTGGACGAAACTGCATGAACTACTTGATGCTGTCTTTGGACGTAACAAGGATGGACCTGGTCCTTCAACTGGTGGTGGTGGTGACGATAATAATGATGATGATGCTCCTGATGAGGATAACACACCTAAGGGGGAGAAAGAGGATCAGGGTCTGAAAAAGCTGACTAGTAAGGGTCCGGTGATCGAGTCCTCAAACAAATCTGGTGAAAAGGTGGAGGAGGCTCAACCGGCTCTTAAGGACAAAGGCAAGCAGAAGAAGAAGCTGAGAAAGAAACACCTCTTGTTGATACATTTATGGGAGACTTTATTGAAGATTCTGATGATGACGAGATGGATGTAGAAGCCTTAGTGGCAAGGAGGTCGAGACTCGAGCAACGAGCAAGAGAATGGGAACAAGAAAGAGGTCTAAATCCTGGCGGATCTGGCGCAGGAGTTGCAGGTGATGCAGGAGACCACTCGGTTGCTGACGAGCATGTTCCAGAAGAAGAAGTTGATGAAGCGGAGATGCAAGGAGAGATTTTCAGGGAAGCCAGAGAAAGAGTAAATGAAGAAATTCTACAAGGGATAGTTGAAAAAGAACAAATGGCAAAGGAGAAGAGAGCGGCTCAGAAAACTCAGCATGAGTTTGAAATGAAAAAGATCAATGATCCTAAGGTCCAGGCTGGCATAAGGAGGGAAGGTCCCGAGTGGGACAAGGCTAGAGAAGCCTTAGCTAGACCAAGAGCCTATGCTCATGACTCAGGAAGATTGAGCTTTCTTCTTCATAAGCTAGAAAATCTAAACCCTGGGCTGCTGAATTATCTAAATTGCATAAGACAGGGATGCACCTCCGTACAAGTCATATTCAAGGAGAAGGCATGGAATCTGATGATCACTTGGACACCCATAACAAAAATCGGGCCGTGTATGGTCGATGAAGCTTTCTTCCATGAAAGGGGTGCAAGTGAACTGGTAGAATTCGCTCACAAGGTAGACACCTCTGTCAAGACTGGAGTGCTGTTTAAGGAGAAATTGTTGAAGATGGCTGAAGACAGAGGGGTTGACATCATTCTAAATCCCTACCAGATCAGATATGTCCATGACAAGGTCTTGAGGATCGTAAATCTGCATGATTCGAAACTAACTCCGAGCGGAAATGTGCTGAAGGCAGTTGCAAAGCTAGTTCTCTCTAAGGGTTTTCTAACAAAGGAAAAGAAGCTGGTGGCTAAGGACTTGGAGAAGCTGATAAGAAGGCAAGATTCTAGATACAAGTTGCCTGAAGCTACACTACCAGTGGTTAAGAAGGAACCTGAAGACTATGCATTCGAGCTGCAAAACGAGGCAATAAGAGAGCATGTGCAAAGATACGGAGATGCAAGGATAGACATTCCAGAAGAAGGGGAAATAAGAAAGGAAGCTAGTGCAGTGGTTAGTGCAAATGTCAAGTTTGTCAAGAGCAAAGCTGAGAATGAGAATGATCTGCTGATCTATACAGACAAGCATAAGGTGGAAACCATCATTGAAATCAAGTACGACATCTTTGCAGAACACAGTCATGAAACACTGTGTAGTATAAGAGAATTGATTGAGGAGATGGATGATATTGACGAGTTTGATCAGGATTATCTGAGGGTCACGTTTGATAACTTCTGTAAGAGAAGACAACAACTTGATATTCAGAGGCTACAGCAATGCACCACCGCTATTGTCATTGGATACCCTAAGCAGCTGGTCATACGGAAGAAAGGGGAAAAGGGGTACCCTGACAAAGTCACAAAGCTGAGGTTTGAAGACATTCCCACGAAGCTTACCACTCGCAGCATGGTTGAAAGGTGGTTGAGGTTGTTTCGAAATTACAAGATCAGAAATCATGTGGAAGCAGAAGGACTTAATCTTCTCAAGAAAAGAATGGATGAAGTCTGCAACCCTGAGTTCATGAAGAAAGAAAAAGCAGCCAAGAAGAAAGCTCGTGAGGAAGAGGAGCGCAAGAAATAAAAGTTTTAATGTATCATGCTTGTAATGTTTCTTTGCGTTATAATTTGTTTTCTTGTTTTCCTGCATTGTAAAAATATATTATCTGTTGTCTTGTGTAGTGTAAGGTAGAAGTTAGTTAGCTAAGTGTCTTGAAACTGGTTTATATAAGGCATCAATTATTTCGCGAAGTTCGGCGGTGGTAATACTGCTAAAAGGACTTCAGAAGGATAATTGAAGATTGAGTGGACCGTGCTCTTAAAGTACTTAGAGAAAATCTCTAGAAGAGCATGAAGCCATTTAATCGAGCCAACAGGTGTCCAATTTTGGCACTTGAAGTATCAGTAATAGACATGAAGTTAATTAATCAAGCCAAGCATTATGCAAGTTGACATGATCTTTTATGAATGTTATTTTATCTTTTTCAGTCCCTGTTTAGTTGAGTTATCCTCATTGTGAATTTGGTTGTCATTGTTAGACAATCAAATAGGGGGAGATTGAAAGGCATAGGTGTACTAACTTGTAACACTTAATTATTTTGTAACTCAACTAAATAAAAGATAAAACAACAGCAAAACAAGAGAAACTGAAGAAGCACATGGAATCAATCAACTGAAGAAATGGTAATGATACTTGGTAACTACAAGTAACTAATTTGGTTAATCAAGGATGCATAAGTGAGAAGAAGTTCAATCTGAGTATTGCTCATGCCCTAACTTATCTAATGGAGAATCAAATTAATGTCAAGGAAGTATCAAGAAGGCCAAAGTGATTTCATGTAATGTATATCAACATCTGGATAATGTAAAGGTTAATCAACAAATGAGAACTGACATTCAGAAGCAAGAACCCCTACAAGACTAGTCACTTATGAACCAGACCATTGCATCAAGTGTCAGGACATTGGAGGCAAGTTCGTGTCAGTAATAGAAGATCTCATTTGAATTGAGTGAGGAAAAGAAATTGAAGAAGCTAAGGAAACTTGCTCACAAAGGTTAATTCTCAATTAGTCACTAAAGAAGGTCAACATTGGATGTGTGCATATTTGCCAAGGCAAATGTCGATCCACAGCAGATCGAGATGCGGATCGAGATTTACAAGTGAAGTAAAACACTGCAAAGGCAAATCTCGATCCAGGCGATAGATCGAGATCGAGATTCTCCCAGATCGAGATCGAGATTTTCACAGATCGAGATCGAGATTTTCCCAGATCGAGATCGAGATTTTCACAGATCGAGATCGAGATTTTCACAGATCGAGATCGAGATTTTCACAGATCGAGATCGAGATGGGTCCAGGCGAAGATCGAGATGCGGGTAGAAATGTAACATTTAATGTTCAAGGGACAAGTGGCTTATTGTGAACGGTTGATCCAGAGTTGTTGGGAAAGTACTTTTTGTTGTCGAAGTCCTGATTGGGCCACGTACACAAAAAGGACAAGATCAAGACTACATGACATTATAAAAGCAGCACTTTGTTTGTATTTTTAGAAGTAACTTGTATCTCTGTATTTTAAACGATAATTTTTAAGAGAGAGCATTTACTGTAAAACAAAAAGTGAGAGAGAGAGGATCAGTTGAATCTAGCTTTAATTGCTGTATTTATTGTTCAACTGATCATGATGCTTTTATGAATGTGGTAGCAAATCCATCAATGAATATAATGATATATTCTTGAAATTCTGAGTCATCATTTATTACTTGCACATTGTTTATTCTCTCATAAATTTTAAACAGTTGTATTCACCCCCCCCTCTACAACACTTTGGACCTAACACCATTCCATAGAGTAATAATTTAGTAGAACAAAAGCTTTGAAGTTGTAGAAAGTTTGAGTACAGAGAGAAAAAAATTAGGGATTGAGTTCGTAGATAGAGAGAGAGACAGAGACAGAGAAATCTTTAGTAAAATTACAAGTAAGAATTAAAAGTTGTTTTAATCTCACTATTTATATTTACCGAGTTTCCAATTACTTTCTTACTCAAAATAGAACTTAATCGACCGTTGAAAGAAAAATAAAAAGCAGAAATTACCATTTTTGGCAATCGACTGTTATACATACAGAGATGTATGTATTAATCAATTGATAAAATAAGTAATCAATGGCTAGATTTTGTACAAGTCGATTGATGACATGGACCCCTTTAAATTCCAAGTCATCGACTGGTAATTAACTTATCCATCGACATATACAATTATCTATCGATAGATAAATATATCATCAATTGATATATTTATCTGTCGATAACTACAATTATCCATTAATTAGTAAAATTTTTACCAATTGATTAAGGAAGAATCAATAGATTAACATAGTCAATGGCTAAAATTAACCTAAATACATAACTTGTCAGACATTCAATGAATTAAATATAATTAAGCATACCTAAATCACAGACCAATCTATTGAAAGTAGATTCATCCAGTGGTTTGGTAAAAATGTCTGCAAGTTATCTTTCACTAGGGACAAAATGTAATTCAACTGTACCATTCATTACATGTTCCCTAATGAAGTGATATCTTATGTCTATGTGTTTGGTTCTGGAATGTTGTACATGATTTTTTGTTATTGAAATGGCACTTGTGTTGTCACAGAATATAGGAATTTTATTCATGCTAAACCCATAGTCAAATAGTTGATTCCTCATCCATAAAATTTGTGCACAACAACTTTCAGCTGCAATGTATTCAGCTTCTGCAGTAGATGTAGATACTGAATTCTGCTTCTTGCTAAACCATGATACAAGCTTGTTTCCTCAAAATTGACAGGTGCCTGTAGTACTTTTTCTGTCAATTCTGCAATCTGCATAGTCTATATCTAAATAACCAGTTAGATCAAATCCAGAATCTCTAGGGTACCCAATTCCAAGATTTGGAGTTCCTTTGAGATATCTGAAGATTCTTTTTATTGCAATCAAATGAGATTCTCTAGGGTCAGCCTGAAACCTAGCACAAAGACATGTAGCAAATATTATGTCTGGCCTACTTGCAGTTAAATAAACTAATGAGCCAACCATGCCTCTATAACTTGAAATGTCCACTTTAACTTCCTTAGTATTCAATTCAAGTTTAGTTGCAGTGGCCATGGGAGTTTTTGCAGAAGAACATTCATTTAAATCAAATCTCTTTAATAAATCTGAAATATATTTGGTTTGATTTATGAAAATACCATATTTGACTTGTTTGACTTGCAAACCAAGAAAATAGTAAGTTCTCCCATCATGCTCATTTCATATTTACTATGCATCAATTTAGCAAACTTTTGACAAAGTTTCTCATTAGTTGAGCATGTTAGGCCCCGGAAGTATCGTAGAAGGGGGGTTGAATACGATACTCACTAAATCAAAAAATTCTTTCGAATCTTTTGCAGATAAATAATTTAGAGTTCGGTTAGTGGGCTCGTGTTCTTGAGGTGAATAGTGTTTACGGAGCTGCTTACTAATTTTCTGTGTTTAGGATTAATCATTTCGGTTCTAGAAAATCATTAGGAAAATAAACAACACAAGATTCGGGGAATATATCATTTGATAAATATAAACCCTGAGGTTGCTACACCCGGCCAACAAATCCAGTCCGAAGAACAAGTTCTTCGCTGCTTAACAAAAATATAACTCTCAATTTCCTATACAAGTATTTCTAGATCAGTACAAAGGAAACCAAGACCGTAGAGAGTGATATATAGTGGCTCTGAATATTTTTCATTAAGGAACCGACCACTAATACATCTCCGGTGAGGAGGTATAGATTTTTCTAGTGTTCTCTCCTTTCCGGCTTCGCCTTCTCTCTCTCTGAATATTTTTATTGTGTTGTAGAAGACTCTCCCAAATGAATGGCTCTGCTTCAATATATGTGTAGAATTTTTCAACCAAGGATACGTGGCTCATTTAGGACCAAGTAAACTAGTTGCTGCTTCACTTCTGTTTTTCCTTAAGTATCGGGAACAATTTACTGATTAATTGTTTAAGTATCGATGAGTCTATAGAATAACCATCGGAGACTTAAAACAATTCCTGAAATAAAATCAATTACTTCAAACATTAGTAACCATCGGCAAGTGGCTAGTTTTGCTTTTGTTTCTTTTCCGATAGTTAGTAACTATCGGCTAATAGGACAAAATAAGCCCTTGAATTATTCACCATTTCTTTTCTTTCACCCGATGGTTGTTAACCATCTGTGAATAAGACAAAATAGCTTTATTAACCATTGGTGAATAAGACGAAACAGCTTGACCAAGTTGACTTCTGGATACAGCTTCTGTAGTCTTCTTTAGTTAGCCAAATTCGAACCTGATAAGCCCTTAATATAATTTCTTCCACTGCAACCAAGTCAAATAAATATTTCCCTGTTAATTCGACCTTGATTTATTTCTGGGATTAGTCACATAACACTTCACTTGTTACTAATTTAATCATACAGTCAATTCTTCTGATTCATAGATGCAATTCTCAATCTCTTTTGTGCTGACGTTTGGTGCAACTGGTCTGGTTCACAAATGTCTAACACGATCTTGATCTTCACATCTTCTTTACAATACAATTGACTTTGTTCCTTGTTGATTAGAAGTGCTTCGATTGTAAGTACATTGGAATCCTCTAGCACTTATGCTGAACCACAAAATTATCTGAAACCCTGAACATCTTCGAACTTTATCCTTCACTGAAGTCTGAACATATGAATGAACTTCCTCTAGCAATCTATAATAGACTCCAAGATTCCATCAAATATTTTGATTCTTTGTATTTGTCGTATATTCTATCTTCTCGATTCCTGTACTTGAGCTCTGCAATTCATTGCTTGACTAATTTGCAGATTTGGATCACTAGAATCTTTCTAGTACTTTGACAACTGCTTCACTGCTTCCACATCCTTGAATACTTCAACCTTTATTCTTCACTGAGGCATGGACATACTAATGAACTTCTTCCAGTGAGCTAATGCTTCAAGTCTGTAGATTTCTTCTTTATCCTTTGTCTTTACCAAGTCTTCATGTCTTCCTGATTCTGGTGATAACTTCATATTATTTACACGTCCTGTTCTTATGTTGAGTTATAACCCTATGTTACATATAGGTCTATACATACAGCCTTTCAATCTCCCCCTATTTGTTTGGTAGAGATTAACAAGCAAATCCCTAGAGGATAACTCAACTAACTACAAGAAAATATTAATGCTCTAGACTTATAAATAATACTACTTGGGTTCTGGATCATATAATACATTTCCAGATTTCTATAAAGTAAAGAGAAATAAAAAAATGAGTGTTCCTTTAGCACTGGACGCATCTTCAATAGATATCATCTTCATTCCTCTGTGTTTGAGCTTTTCTCTGCTTCAAAATCCTTCATTGCTTGACCTATAAAGAACTTATCATAAACTGAGCTTCATAAGAATCAAAATTCTTGGGAACATCTTCAATAAAATATAGAACATTGCTCAAATAATGTTCTCCCCCTGAGAATGTGATTCTTCTTCTTTTTCTTCTTCTCCCTTTAGAAAATCAATAGAAGTGTCAATTCTTCTCTGTTCTTCCCACTTGGATGAGGAATCCTCTTCTGACAACTCCTTTCAAGTATAGGATACCGTTTCTTGATTCTCCCAAGTATAGGATCAGAAGATAAGATTTTCTTCTTTTTCTTGTCTAAAATCTCCCCCTAAGGATATTAATGTCTCCCAAGGATACGAACCCACTTTTTTTAAGGATCTTCCCTTAAGGATCTAGGATACGAACCCCTTTAGGATATTAACTTTTCCCAAGTGCGGAGATAAGACTTTATCAACTTCTCCTTTTTCTCCCTATAAATTCTCCCCCTTAGTTGAGGAATCCTCCAATAGCCCACTTTTGAATGGTTTGTCTTCCAAAGAAGGTTCTCGTCTGTCATTGATCGGGAAAAATATAGTAGCTTTTCTTTCAGAAGTAGCAAGTAGCAAGGGTAAGTGTTTGGTTTAAGGTTTCCTCACTTCTACTACGTTCTGTTGGTGTTTACACTCAAGTGTCGAGCACTTAGAAGTGTTTAACTCTTTCTCTCCTTATCTCTCACTCAAGTGTATCTCTCCCTCACTTTCACTTAAGTGTTTCTCTCTCTTTCACTTTCACTCTACATTCCAAATATAGCATTATGTACCTGCAAGTGAAATCCGTCAATTCATATATTCCCAACACCTGATTCATCAGAATGAACTGAATCACTATCAAGTGGAGAATTGCCTCGTTGAGGTGTTCTTGATCTATCATTCATAAGCACTGTCTCAGCACCAGACTCAATAGCAATTGCTAAATCACTGTCTAGTGGAGCCTCACCTCTTTGAGATGGGTTATCCCGAGATATAAAATCTATTAGGGAATCCTGCCTTGTTCTATCAATGAGTTTCCTCACACCTTCTCCGTAAACGGGAGGTGGACATTCCTTTTCAGGATCTGGAAATGTTCCTTCCAAGAGGGGCGACGTAGTAGACAATGTAATGAATGGCAAATTAGAGCCTACGTTTCCCTCGTAACCCTGTGACGGGAATTTTGTATAAATACCCTACTTGAATCATCCAAAGAATTCTTGTCAAGCAGTTGCCTCTCAAGCCCAGATAAATCTGAACAAGAGATCTCCCTTTTGGGATGCAGAAGATTAACTTCTGTTTGAGGTAGAGACTTGGACAATGTACTGTATGGCTAGAGTCCGTATCTCCTCTAGATGCCTATACCTCACACTGTGCACGCCTTGCAATGTGTTTCTAGAATTTATCTATTTAGGCTTACCATCAGCGTGAATGCTTTTGGTGTGCTTGACTCATTACAAGGTGCTCTAGCTGACGAGCGAATTTTCAATGAAATCACCCTGTTGAGAGAGTTCATTCAGAAACGGTTGAATTGCCTTTTCAGCTCTGCATCCTTTTGAGAAGATACAGATGAGCTTACAGATACCTCAATTATATACTTCTTTACTTCGCTGGAGGTAGAGCTGTGGGTGCACTTCCGACTTCATCCTTATTTGCTGCATCAAGTGCAGTTTATCCCTTATCAACCTCTAACTTACATATGTTCCTTATATCTCCAAGGGTTAATATATGGAAGTGGATGAATCAGTTTGGTATTATGGCCTGGGTAAGAGATTGATGGGTTTTCAACCTCATGGCCAGCTTCTATAGCCTCTAGGGGCTAAACGGATAAAATCATTTAAATAAGATAAAAAGATAATCACTTTAACATTCCAAAACATAGTTTTCATCTCAATGAGAAAGAAAAATATATGAAGGAATGGTAATGGATTGCATTAAAACACTTTTAATAAAAGAGTTTTGTCGGTTCTAAAGATTTATTATTTAAGAGCGTGAAACCAATAGAAATTTTCTTTAAGATACTTATCCCTTAATAAAACGCGGGAATGTGTATCAGAGAAAAAAGTTTCTATCCCTTATGAATTTTTTATAAGGCAAACTTCCCATAATAAAACACGGGAATTTACACTAATGAAGAAATTCAACTCTCTTACTAAATTTTATCTCAATAAAATGACTCTTTTCCATTAAACCTAAGCACTGTATGTTTTGAAAACAGTTTTGCAAAACATCCTTATCAGATAGAAAACAATGATTTTCCGAATCATAATTAAATTATGACTTACATCATTTTCGTCCACCTGATAGTATCCTCGACTTTAAATAAAAACATGACAATTAGGGTGAATGAATGCTTAATAATATAGTACTAGGCCTTCAAAGCAACAATCACTGTTTTGGTACTATGAATCAATGTGAAACATACATTGAAACAAGTATTTAAAAACAAATCAATTTACAAGTGATTGGTACCTCAAAGTTAAAACAATTTTTCCAAATAAAATAACAGTAAAAAAGTTTCTACTACTTTAAAAAGAAAAATTTAGAGAGAAAAACGGTTTTGAAAATATAGCATTTAAAACCAGCTTTGGAGAGAGGATAAAATATTTTGAGATTGGAGAAAAATTATCCTCAAGAAAAGTTTGATTCACACCCTAAGATTGGAAAAATAAAGTAGGGCTATAAAACAAAAGATTTTCAAAAGAGAAGTTTTGAAAAAGAATATTGAAGTTTTCTTATCTAAAACTGATAGAAAGTGAATGTATCTTTGAATAAGATATTTTGAAAAAGAAATAGACAAAGATTTCTTTTAAATACATTCAGGATTATAAATCAGTCAAAGAAAGAAAACTAAATATACTAATACTAACGACCTTTTCAAAAACCAATATTTACTTAGAATAAAGACTAAGCAAATCCATTAGTATCAATATATCACAATTATTTTGTAATAAAATATTAATCAATTATCACAAAGTAATAAAAGAGAATATTTATACTACGAATAATTATGCTGCAAATTTATTTTAATTTACTTAAATCATGAAACCAATATATCACTGAATTGTTTTATATCATCATAATTTAAGTAAATCAAAATAAATTAAATACTTATATTGTACTAAACAATTACCAATAACATGCATATATACAAATCAAATAGACATGGCAATCTTTCAGTAGAATAATAAGCATTTAGACATATTTTTATTATTAGTGATTTCAGATAAACAACTTGTATTATCACTAATATTAAAAATATCACAATTAATTGCACGCTGATACCAATTATTCGATATTTATCAATAATTTCAAGATGCAAAAAATTGTGCTTCTTATATTTTATCAAATCAAAATTATGAAACTGATAATCATTGTATTGCTTCAATCCATAATTTTAATAGGATAAAATAATTTCGCTAAATACTAAAATATTCATTAAATTAAATATTAGCATTTAACTTCCTACACTATATCTAATAATTGTCACTCAAGCACATTGTAAGCATGTTGATAACAATTATTAATGATATATGTAAGCTCGAGAATTAGTTGAATAGAAATTCACAAGTCCTTTAAATATTGACATTTAATACTTGTGATCCTAATTACAACTTCTCGCAAATAAACTCAAATTTTAGAAATATTTTCTAAGTATATAAAACATTGAGAATTTTATACACATTACTTAAAAAATACTTCGTCTTCCAATATTAGTGAGTTTTGAAATATGCATTATTTATTTAGAAAAGAAATTCTAAATACTGTCACTAATATCAAAAGTATCACAATTATTTGTAATAAAATATTTAAAAATATCAGAGCAATTAAGCAAGATATCATTGACTAATACTCATCAAATATTTAACACACAAATAATTATGTTTCTAACTTATACTAAATAATTTAACTACCACTTATGCATATTACAATGTAAGCATGGTAATTAAACTAATAGCAAAAAGTATGAGGTACGGGTTTTAAAATAAATTCACAAGTCCTTTAAATATGGACAATTTAATACTTGTGAACTCATTTAAGAATTTCTTGCAGATGAGATTTCCAACATATATGCATATAAATAATATCCCAAATTCACTAATCAACTTAGATAGAATGAATTCATCAAGTTGTTTAACAAATATCTGCAAGTTATTCTACTAAGGACAATCTCAAAAGAAATGATACCTGGTGTCCATGAGCTTGTTCCTTAAGTGGTGTGGAGAGATCAACAGAGTTGTTGGAGTTGAAGTGGTTTCATTGTCTAGTAGATCAGAGCATCACATTCATTAGCTGCTTTAAGTTTAGCCTTTGCTGCAACTATGTGTGTTGAATGCTTTCTCTCATTTCAACAAGAATCCAACTTCTTCCACGAAATTGACAGCTTCTAGGAATGACTTCCCTGTCTTTCTTACAACCTGCATTATCTATATCTTATATAGCCAATTAGGTTAAACCTAGTATCTTTAGGCTACCTAATTCTAAGAATTGGCGATCCCCTAAGATATCTAACAATTCATAACTTAGCTATAAGATAAGATTCTCTAGTATCCACTTGGAAACTTGCACATAGGCATATCGAGAATAAAATATATAGTCTTTATGCACTTGAATAAGTAATGAGCTGATCATACCTATAGCTTGTCACTTCAGTTCATATACCTGATTTGCCCTGATCAAGCTTAGTGGTTTGTTGGCAAGAAGTCTTGGCAGGTCTAGAATCTTCCAAATTACGCATCTTCAAAAGATCCTTGACTTACTTTAATTGCCATCATTCTTTTGAATTAATTGTAATCCAAAAAGAATTGCAACTCTTCCAACATGCTCATGTTGTACCTACTCTGCATTAACATAGCAATAAACTCTTGCCAAAGTTTTCGTTAGTAGACCCACATATAATATAATCATGGTATTCTTGAACATACATGACATTGTGTGTGCCATGTATTCTAGAGAGATATATGTGTATAACAGCTCTAATACAAAATCATTTTTAAGTAATTAACTATTAGAGTGTCATACCATGTCCTTGACGATTTGCTTCAATCCCTATATCCATTCATAGAGAGCTTGTGAAGAGAATGATATACAAATTCCAATGGATCTGCAACTTCAAAGTTCAGGAGTTGTACATCAACTTCAACTTCTAACTCACCATTCAGGAGTGCACTTGTTCACATTCATCTGATAGATATTCATGCTTGAATGCTCCACATGTGCTAGGGATATCTTGTTAGGTCCTCATCTTGTTAGGCCCTAAAAGAATCAAGTCTCGTCACTGGTGCTTACTGTTTGATCTTGAAAGTCCCGAAGATTCTGTTTTCATCATCGTCGACACCTTCTACCTGAAAGTAACCTGTAGCAACCAGTTTGGCTTTGTCCCTCATAACAATGCCAATAATCATCCAGTCTCTGAAAACCCTTACAATACCAAATACAGTCTTGTCTTGTAGTTTGGGTTCCAGCTTCAGTAGATTCTGCCTTCGAACTGATTGAGATCATCTTGCAATGCAATCACCCAATCTGGATCAATCAGTGCATCTTCATTATTCTTTGGGATACCAATTATTGATTGTAGGGTCCCGAAAAATATATGTTCATTTTGATTAGCACTTCTAGCCTTCACTCAAAATTCGGTTTACTAAGAACTAGACTCCAGGAATGACTTTGACTTCAAACCCTTTGTCTCGGCAGATATGTTCTTGATGTATTCCTTTTATCTTCATTATGTTGAGTACGACTAGTAGATCCTTCTTTTATTTTGCTCCCCCTGAGTTGCTGTTAGGATGTGTTGAAGATCCTTCACCTTTTTTAGTAGATTCTGTTAAAGTTCACGAGTTGTGTAGATTCACTACCAATTCCACTAATAGGATCTGAATCAACATCATTATCACTGATTCCTTCTGCAACCTTAGTTTCAACATTAGTATCTGAATTTGACTCTGACGGGATGTCAAACTTCAAAGATTCAGAATAGACTTTCATTTGAATGCTTGGGAGCTTGGTGTAGTAGAACGAAACATTCAGTCTTTCAATCACCTTCTAGTTTTTAATCACAAATGCCTTGATAACTTTCGACTAAGTCTTTTCACGATCTTTGTTGAATACAGTAGCATGCTGTGTTAATTGCTTCAGCTTCATAATCCCCTTAAAGTGCAGACTTCATTTAGAACTTCATTCGCGAAATTCAGTTCCATTATCTGACTTTAAAGTTCTCACAGCTTACTTTGCTTCCAACTTGATCTACCTGATTTGATCAATTACCATCTATGACATTTTGTCTATTGAATGCATGAACATCACCAACTTGTAACTAGGGTTGTCATCTTGACTTCCCTATGTGACATACTTCAAAATGTCCTTCTAGATAGAATTCCATTAGAAGCAGTCCTCTCACCAATTTCATCTTTCTCAGAGAATCCATTGTCTTGTTGACCAAGTGTGAGAGCTTCTTATGCCATAGCTAACTCTTTACTGATGAAATTTTACTGAAAAGTTCACTTCACCTTTGCATATAAACTCCATGTCAGCTACGAACAAACTTCCTCACTCTCAGTTGAATGAGCTTCCAACCTTCTTATTTGAGATCAAACACTTTTCCTTTTCAATGCTTTTCCAGAAAACCCTTGATAAAGAATTCCTTAGTGCCCTGTAGATAGTGCTTAAGTCCTTCAACAAGAAAGATGCTTCCACTGATGACAGTTCTTAAATCATGATAGCCATATCCCTTGTACATCCTTTGCTGTCATCTTCAAAGGTTACCATCGGGGAGGCCTTCTCAACCAACTGTGATGTTAGATCTTTAATCTATGTCTTTTGTACATACTCTGCAATCACAAATGATTAAGCTTCTTGGTACTCAATTTTAATTGAGTCCTGATGGGTTAGAGATATTATCAGAGATAACAACAGCTTCAATATGCATAAAAGCACATGGATAGAAGAACTAACAAATTAATTACTAATTATGTCTAGTCCATTTCTGTCATTGTCTAACATTTTTAACTATCTCTAATTACCTAAGTCAGTTTTAGATTAAACCTTGAATCTACAAATGTTACTGACAACTTAGATAATTCTATCATCTTATCCCTAACAAGCAATACATGATCTAATATGACATTTAAGTACAACTATGTGAGTGCAAGCAAATCATGTGAAAATAAGCACATAAATAATTTAAGAATATGCAGAATATTTGAATAAAACATTATAAGCAATATCAAATTCCGCATATACTTATCAAGTCATTTATCACAATAAGAACAAATATAAAATATATGATCTATGACCTGTTTGTATATTAGCAATTTTCACAACATTACCAGAGGTATTAAATCACAGAAGATTTAAATCAAGTTTCAGCAAATGTTTAGGGATACACCTAACCGTCTAGAACACCCTATCTAATTCTAGATATTCATTTTACTGCATAGAAAATCAAGTATGAAATGTACTCACTAAACTCATATAACTAAGCATGAAATCTTATTATTAGCAATCAATTAAGCATTTAAGTTCTAAGATGCTAACATGCTGACACGAGTCTAATACATTTCAAAACATAATAATCATACAGTTATGAATTAGATAAAGATATACTAGTTAGTAAGTGTACCTGTGAAGTGCTTAGTGATTCATCTCTAGTGTTGGTCATTGATGCCAGATATTCATTTGGTTCATCACTGTCACTGATAGAATCATCCTTGCATTTAACTTCATCAACAAATGTTTTCCCTTGCTGAATCCTCACTAATGCCTAATTCCTACTACAACCCAACATAGTCTCTGTCATCATTTGCTTGTACAGGCTTCTTCAAACTATGTAGCAAACCCCTGATCTTGTCTTTCAACTTTAAACCATCCCTGTCTTGCAACCACCTCTTGAACTGATCTTGAAAATCTCCTTAATGGAATCTATAGGTAAGGACCTTAGATTTAGAATTGGGATTCCATCTGAATCTGACGTCACTGAACTTCCAGTTGCCCTGCAGGCTTGACTTGTAGTCCAGTTTTCAAGATATTCCAAAGTGTCAAATTCACATGCAACACCTTGACCACTACCTCGAGCTACAACATCTTCAATTCAGCTTCTAGGATCTTTTCATTTCTGTTCAGAGGTTTTCAACCTTGACTTCAATCAAATTTGGTTCCTGGGTTACATATACAGTGGATATGCTAACAACTTCTGCTTTACCAAATATTATCTTCTTCAGCTCTTGTTCTAGTTTATAGGCCTTCAACACAACATGTAGATCTTCTAAAGATAATGTGGTTATATCCTTAGAATCCCTTGTAGCTGTAATCCTATGTTCCAGATGATCTGCAGTGATAGCACGAACTTCCTGTAATCTCCTTGTAGAATAATCTTTACGTCTTCTGTACTGAGATGCTAGGATGTCCAGTTTGTTCTCCTTCACACTACTTAAACCCCTAAGATTTTTCATCTTCAAATTCAACTCAAACCAACTAAAAACTATACCCAAATAATCTTTTCATAACCAGAATCAACTTCTTTGGATAATCTTCAGTCGATCTTTATTGTCTTCAATAACCCGTAAAAATCTTCAACTACTAACTTCTGAGCATCCTCGAATAAGTACTTAAGAAAAATTTAAATTTACAGAATTTTTAATTTTCATAGAAAATAAATTAATCAAAAATAAAAATTTATAAAACTTAATTTTCAAGAATTTCAAATTTCCTTAAAAATTAAAATATTATAAATTAATATTTAAGAAAAATTTAATTAACAAGAATATTAAATTTTCTGGAAAAATAAATAAATCTAAAATAGATATTAGAGTTTCAAAACGTTAAGTAGGCAAAAATAGCATCTGAGACGCTTATGTCCAAGAGTAACACTAATGATTCACATTTTTTCTCAAAAAGAAACTTCGCCAATATTAATACCTAAGACATGATTACACAGTAAAAATACTATATGATCATGTTTCAGAGTTTAATAAACACTGGTCAATTTTTATTCCGGAAACAAAAATTACACCAGGGGCAAATATCTTTTTCTGAGACGCAATTCAAAAATGAACACTCTACGACGTCCAAGCAGCTTCGACACCCTTAATTTAATATTTAAGAAAAAATTAAATTTCCAAAAATTTTAATTTTCTTAAAAAATAAATTAATCAAAAATAAATATTTACAGAAAAAATTAATTTTCAAGAATTTCAAATTTTCTTAAAAATTAAATAAATCGTAAATTAATATTTAAGAAAAATTTAAAGTTAAGAATTTTTAAATTTTTAAAACATAATAAATCAAAAATAAAAATTTCAGAATGCGGCTCCGATAGTTAGTAATTATCGGCCAACTGCTTTTTCTTTTCCCGCGCGTGAAATACACTTAGTTGCGCCTTATTTTATGCTGCGCTGCGCGTGGATAACTGTTGCTCTTTTTTTTTCAATTGGTGGCAACTGGTCAACTCCCATGAATTGCTTCACTTGACAAACAACATGTACGAGAATTGAATTCAAGTTGGCCAGGAAAAAAAATGGTCACGTTTTAATAAGTTTTATAATAAACTTAAATTTAAAACTTATAAAATAAACTAATTAAAATTTATAATATAAACTAATAAAAATTTATAAACCAAATTTTATAAAAGTTTCTAAAATAAATTTAATACTAAGGTTATAAAATAAACTAATTAAAATTTATTATATAAACTAATAAAAGTTTATAAAACAAATTTTATAAAAGTTTATAAAATAAATTTAATATTAAGTTTATAAAATAAACTAATTAAAATTTATAATATAAATTTATAAAAGTTTATAAAACAAATTTTATAAAAGTTTATAAAATAACTTTATAAAAAATTTATAATTAAACTTATTTAACAAGGCCTCCTTGAGTAAGCAGCTTGGGCATGGCGAGCTTCACTGAGTTACGGATCCTGATTTGTATATCAATCAGTCAGCTCTGATACCAATTGTTAGGCCCCGGAAGTATCGTAGAATGGGGTTGAATACGATACTCACTAAATCAAAAAATTCTTTCGAATCTTTTGCAGATAAATAATTTAGAGTTCGGTTAGTGGGCTCGTGTTCTTGAGGTGAATAGTGTTTACGGAGCTGCTTACTAATTTTCTGTGTTTAGGATTAATCATTTCGGTTCTAGAAAATCAGCAGGAAAATAAACAACACAAGATTCAGGGAATATATCATTTGATAAATATAAACCCTGAGGTTGCTACACCCGGCCAACAAATCCGGTCCGAAGAACAAGTTCTTCGCTGCTTAACAAATATATAACTCTCAATTTCCTATACAAGTATTTCTAGATCAGTACAAAGGAAACCAATACCGTAGAGAGTGATATATAGTGGCTCTGAACATTTTTCTTTAAGGAACCGACCACTAATACATCTCCGGTGAGGAGGTATAGATTTTTCTGGTGAATAAGACGAAATAGCTTGACCAAGTTGACTTCTGGATACAGCTTCTGTAGTCTTCTTTAGTTAGCCAAATTCGAACCTGATAAGCCCTTAATATAATTTCTTCCACTACAACCAAGTCAAATAAATATTTCCTTGTTAATTCGACCTTGATTTATTTCTGGGCTTAGTCACATACCACTTCACTTGTTACTAATTTAATCATACAGTCAATTCTTCTGATTCATAGATGCAATTCTCAATCTCTTTTGTGCTGACGTTTGGTGCAACTAGTCTGGTTCACAAACGACTAACACGATCTTGATCTTCACATCTTCTTTACAATACAATTGACTTTGTTCCTTGTTGATTAGAAGTGCTTCGATTGTAAGTACATTGGAATCCTCTGGCACTTATGCTGAACCACAAAATTATCTGAAACCCTGAACATCTTCGAACTTTATCCTTCACTGAAGTCTGAACATATGAATGAACTTCCTCCAGCAATCTATAATAGAGTCCAAGATTCCATCTAATATTTTGATTCTTTGTATTTGCCGTATATTATATCTTCTCGATTCATGTACTTGAGCTCTGCAATTAATTGCTTGACTAATTTGCAGATTTGGATCACTAGAATCTTTCTGGTACTCTGACAACTGCTTCACTGCTTCCACATCCTTGAATACTTCAACCTTTATTCTTCACTGAGGCATGAACATACTAATGAACTTTTTCCAGTGAGCTAATGCTTCAAGTCTGTAGATTTTTTCTTTATCCTTTGTCTTTACCAAGTCTTCATGTCTTCCTGATTCTGGTGATAACTTCATATTATTTACAAGTCCTGTTCTTGTGTTGAGTTATAACTCTATGTTACATATAGGTCTATACATACAGCCTTTCAGAGCAAAAAATAATGCCATCTACATAGATTTGAACAAGAATAATAGAGCCACTAACATTTCTATGAAAGAGAGTTTTATCAAAAGTACATCTTGTGAAGTGATTCTCAATTAAGAATTTAGACAAAGTGTCATACCAGGCTCTAGGTGCTTGTTTCAATCCATAAAGTGCCTTGAGAAGATAGTATACAAATCGAGGATGAACATGATCAATGAAACCATGAGGTTGTTCTACATATACTTCTTCTTCTAGTTCTCCATTTGGAAAAGCACTTTTCACATCCATCTGATACATCTTGAAATTTGCATGAGTAGCATAAGCTAGAAAGATTCTGATTGCTTTCAACCTTGCAACAGGTGCAAATGTTTCATCAAAATCTATGCCTTCTTATTGTGAATAGCCCTTTTCCACTAATCTTGCTTTATTCCTTATCACTGTACCAGATTCATCAATTTTATTTCTGAACAGCCATTTTGTACCAATGACAGACTTGTTCTTTGGTTTGGGAACCAGCTTCCATACCTTGTTTCTTTCAAACTGGTTCAACTCTTCTTGCATAATAATTATCCAATCAGAATCATTCAAGGCTTCTTCAATCCTTTTTTGTTCTTCTTGAGATAGGAAGCTACTATACAAGCATTCATTTTGAGTTGCACTTTTAGTTTTGACACCATCATTTGCATCTCCAATAATCAATTCAAAGGGATGACTTTTTGTCCATTTCCTTTGAGATGGTAAATTTGTCCTTGAAGATTATACTTCATGATCATTAGAATTGTTATGATCATTGTGATGTGATTGTTCATTTGAGAACCCTCTCCCTGAGATGGACACTCTTCTTGAAGACTGTTAAGTAGAGTTGTTATCCATCGAATGATTATCAATTGATGTATTATCAGTCGATGGATGATTGTCAACTGATAAGTTATCTGTTGAGGAATTGACATCAATTGATGGGAGGATTCTAGGTACTTGATTTCTTGAAATTTCTACATCATCATCACTATCTTCACTATTGCTTGTAGATTCATTTTCAAAGTGTAATAGTTCATGAAAACCTTCATCAAACAACCTTTGAATTTTCTTGTCATCAAAGACTACATGCATAGATTCCATAACAATGTGCAATATTAAATTGTAGACTCTGTATGCTTTGGTTGTTATTCCATATCCAACAAATATAGCTTCATCAGCATTGGCTTCAAATTTCCCTAGATTTTTACCTTGATTCCTTCATACAAAACATTTGCAGTCAAAGACATGAAGAAAATTAACTGTTGGCTTCTTGTCTTTCTTCATCAACTGATATGGTGTTTTGCCTTGAAGTTGATTGACCATGGAAATATTTTGAATGTAGCAAGCAGTGTTAATTGCTTCTGCCCAGAAATATGTAGGAAGTTTTTCTTCTTCTAACATAGTTCTAACAGCTTCAATCAAGGTCCTATTTTTCCTTTCAACTACTCCATTTTGCTGTGGAGTTCTTGGTGCAGAGAAATGATGAGTGATACCTTTTTCTTCACAGAATTCTTTCATTATTGTATTCTTGAATTTGGTACCATTATCACTTCTGATTTTGTTGACCTTTCATTCAGTTCCATTGTCAACATTCTTCACATGATTGATAATGAATTTATTTGCCTCATCCTTAGAGTGTAAGAAATATACCCATGTATATCTTGTGAAGTCATCCACAATGACTAATGCATATTTCTTTTTGGCAATTACCATGATATTGATTGGACCAAATAAATCCATGTGAATCAATTCCAAAGGCTTATTAATTGATGATTCAGACGTTGACTTGAATGATATTTTTCTTTGTTTTCCCTTTTGACAGGCATCATAAAGTCCATATTTGGTGAATTCCATCTGTGGAATGCCTCTAACCATATTTTTTCTAACCAATTGATTCATGGCTTTGAAATTCAAATGGGCTAGTTTCTTGTGCCAAATCCAACTTTCATTTGTATTGGCTTTGCTAAGTAGGCATGTCATTGTGTTTTCCTTTACAGAGTTGAAATCAGCCACATATACATTTCCTTTTCTTTCTCCAGTTAAGAGAATTTCACCA
The DNA here is from genome assembly GCA_028671895.1 of Oenanthe sinensis. Classification (NCBI taxonomy): domain Eukaryota; kingdom Viridiplantae; phylum Streptophyta; class Magnoliopsida; order Apiales; family Apiaceae; genus Oenanthe; species Oenanthe sinensis. The sequence continues at coordinate 44,779,267 of CM053814.1, read as the reverse complement.
GATTCTTTGTTGGCTATGATACATGATCCAGTTGTAAACCATACACCATTTCCATTATCACACAGTTGACTAATTCTGAGCAAATTATGCTTCAAACCATCAACTAGTGCTACAGGTTCAATGATAACATTCTATTTTGCAATTGAGCCATATTCCAGAGTAAAACCTTTGTTGTTATCTCTAAAAGTAACTCCTGGGCTAGCCTTTTTCACAAACATAGTGAGCAGGGACAAATCTCCAGTCATGTTCCTTGAACATCCACTATCCAAATACCAGAGATTCTTCTTCCTGTTTCCCTGCACACATATAAAACAATCAAGTTACTTTTGGTACCCAAGCTACCTTGGGTCCTCTATTATTAGTTGCAGCCTGGGCCTTGGTTGCCAACTTTGGTTCCTTTTGTTTTGGTGAGTTTAAATCCACTTTAACTTTGGGAGTTGGCTTTTGGGGCTTAGACACCTTGGAACTCAGGGCAGAATTTTCATGCATTTCATTATCTACATTAGGCATGTTCCATGGCATACCAGGCATGTTCATGTTTGCATATGCTGGGTTCCGAGGCATAAAACGCAGCGGATTAAACGTAAATATAACGAAAATTTTTGGAACCCTAACGCAGGATCATGTATAAGCTTGGACAGATTATGGTGAAATAGAATTATACCTTTTCTAGTCTTGACTTTCACGAACTCAACGGAGATCCTTGCTTGATGAATCACAGTAGTCCTTGCTTCAAGAATTGCTCTCTAACGGTATCCACATGAACGTCGATTCGTCCAACGATCAGCGGAGATGGTACTAGCCAAAACAGCCACGAATTATCTCTTCTCTCTTACTAGCCTCTATTTTCTATGAGCTGCTAGGGTTTCTGTTGTAAAACAAATTCACAAGTAATACCCTTGTAAACACATCATAATGTATTTATATGAGCTAGAGATAATGGGCCAAACCCTAATCCACGGGGCTTCTTAAAAACCCATTCTGATTTTGGGTTTAATTATTAATCTGAATTCTAGTATGTTTATAATTAATCAAGTCTTACTTAATTAATTATAAATTCGAATTAATAATAATAACATTATTTAAATTCATAATTTAAATAAAGCTCCGTTTAAACATTCTTTGTGTGTGACCCTTTAGGTTATTATTACGTTGACAATAATTTTATTTTCTAACAATAAAATTATAAACAATGAGTGGCATCTAGTAATACATCATTGCTACCCAAGTAATAATAATAATTGGTGATTCAATTAAACCTTTCGTGATTAATGTTTCTGTGTAATATAATCCCTTTAACCACATATATTATAGATTAAATTCGAGGCATGTATTTAGTCATTCTCTACAACATTTAATCCGGGTTTACTTGATCCATGAGTAGACTATGAAAAACAAATCATTATTTGAGCACGGCCATGCATTTTATAGTCTCACTCAATGAAGAGGCCAATAATATCTCTCCTAATTATAGGAGGGTTAAATCCTTTATCTATCATTCATATTTCTCATACGACTCATGATATACCCGATGTCCACTTTTATCATCACCCGGTCAAAGGTAACTTTTAATGTAGTCAAAGTATAATAATCCTCGTATAGAAATATAATGATCTCAAGTCAGAGGATCATTACACCATTATCACTGTGAGTCTTTCTTAGGACTTTATTAAACATGAAGAATCTCACTGTGGGTCTGTCTAGTACCATGTACTCCTACATGTACCTATGTATTGACTTTAGTATCCCCATACTTATAACCAATGAGATGTGGTTATCTGTCAAACAACATACTAGTCTATTTATGTATTATTATTGTCCTATAATAATAATACTCGACTATGGACCTTTAAGAATATGATATATTATATAATCTCAAGTTCAAGTCATGTACTAAACTAAACAATGTGTATCATGATTCTAAGGACATTTATTATGCTAACAAATATATCGCAGAAATTAAAGTCATAATAAATACATTTATTGAATAATCAAATGACATAAAGGTCTATTAAAAGAAACATTGTATTGCCTCTAGGGCACCTACACCAACAGCATATGCAAAGAAAGGATTATACATGTATGGAACTTGTGCATAAGGCATACGAACATTAGGTGCAACTAAATTAGAAGACATGGCATTCATGAGAATAGGATTGGTAAACATGGAATTTGCAGACATGACATGTGCATTTAAATCATTTGAAGATATAGATTTCTTTTCATTCTTGCATTGCATAGATAGATGATTTATACTACCACATTTAGCACATACCTTTCTAGGGGCATACATATCAGGAGTGTAATTGTTGTGCTTATTTATGCCTATTTTACCATTCCTATTCTTTTTCTTTTTCTCAGACTTAGGTTGGATAATTTCCACATGTGCTATATCTTCTAATTTTGCTTTTAATTATTTCTTGGATAAGCTACCTATGCTGATTTTATCAACCTCAGCCTCAACTTGATTTTTGGTTTCCTTAACAAACTTGATAGGAATGCTAAATTTGTTCTTTTTATTAGCTATTGATGATTTACTTGTCGATGGATGCTTATCAATTGATTCAGCATTAATCGATTGATAATCCTTATCAGTTAATGAAGGATTAGTAGTCGATTGATCTTTATCCATTGAAGTATCAGTCAATGGCTTGCCTATTGATTTAGGGGATTCTCCTAGAGTATCTACACCCTGAACATCAATGATTTGTTTGGCAGTTTTAGCTGACCTATTCCATCTGTTAATGGTTTCAATTTCTTTAGCTAATTATTCATTCAACAATTCTTCTCTTCTCAAACTGTTTATTAGTTCATCTCTAGCATCTTTACTTTCCTGCTTGAATCTATCTAAACAAACAAGTTCATTTTCAAGAAAAGCATTCCTCTCATCTAAGGCATCAATGGTGTTCTTTAACTTGAGGTTTTCTTTGTTTAGAGATTTAAGAGTAACATGCAAATTGTACAATTCATTAGACATTTCATTAATAGTACTATTGCATTCATCAGTTGTAAGCTCAGAAAAGTTAGTAGCTAGTACCTGATTTGATGATGAACTAGCTTCTTCATCTTCATGGTTGGCCATTAGAGCCAAATTGATGAATTCTTTAGAATCACTGTCCTCAGCAGCCCAGTCCTTCTCCTCGGTAACAAAAGCCTTTTCTTTCTATTTCAAAAGGTCAAAGTATTTCTTTTTGTAATCAATACCCTCATATGACTTTGCCTTTTCTTGTTTTGGCTTTCTACATTCATTAGAGAAATGACCAGCCAATCCACAGTTAAAGCATTTGAATTTAGATATGTCAACCAAATTTTTGTTTTGATTGTTGCTTCTAAACTGGGATCTAGGCCTTTGAGCATTTAGATTCCTCTTGAATTTAATCTTTGAAAACTTCCTTGTCAGAAAAGCAAGGTGCTCATCAATCTCATCCAAATCATCATGTGAGCATGTTTCAATTTCTTCACACTTGCCCTTTCCTTTTCCCTTGGATGATTCTTCAATAGCATCACCAGCCACCATGACAGAATCTTCTACACAGCCAGTTTCCTTCTTCTCTTCATTTCCCTTGACCATCAAAGCCACAATTTTCTCCTTTCTTTGATTTTTCTCAATCTCTTCATCTTGTTGGATTTCCAACTCATATGTCTTGAGAATACCATAAAGTTTTTCCAGAGTATAATCCTTGAAGTCCTGAGATTGTCTGATGGAAACAATCATTGGTTTCCATTCTTTTGGAAGAGATCTAAGAAATTTTAGATTTGTATCCTCAGTTGCATAAACCCTACCATACAGCTTTAATCCATTTAACAACTTCTGGAATCTGCTATAGGTGTCATTAATAGATTCTCCACTCTTGAAATGAAATGATTCATATTTTTGAATCAAGAGTTGCATCTTATTTTTCCTTACTTGTTCAGTTCCTTCACACAGAGTTTGAAGAGTGTCCCATACTTCTTTTGATGAAGTATAGTTTATCACATTGTCAAACATATCTTTATCTAGACCATTAAACAGAATGTTCATGGCCTTCTTGTCCTTAAGGACTTCTTTTTCATCCTCCTCTGTGAACTCATTGATGAGTTTTGGAACATGTTTGTCAAGTGCAGGAGTTCCATCAAGGTTTACACCTGTGACTAGCTTCATGGGAACATGAGGACCTTTCTCTATGCAGTTAACATAGGAAGGGTCAAGAGAGAGTAGATGCAGATGCATTTTCACCTTCCATGCAAAATATTCATCTTTTTCTAGCATTGGAATTTTCACACCTGAATCTTTTTGGCCCATATTGACTGTTCTTGATCTTTAAACTTTCTGTATGTTGAAAGCCTGCTCTGATACCAATTGTTATTTCCCAGAACTATGTCAATATTTGTAGAAGGGGGGGGGGGGGGTTGAATACAAATATTGAAATTTTTGCTTATTTTAATATTTGTTACTGATATTTGATAAATATAAAGGATATGTTTGAACAAATTAAAACTGAAAGATAAATATAACAAAGAGATTTAAAATTACTGATGGATTGGTTTTTTCCATCAGTGAATATTTTTGCTCAATGTTTCTAGGTTAAACTAAATCTAACTTCGTTTTTACAAAGTTAGAAGATAAACCAATTGTTCTTACTTCAGACTTCTAACAGTGCTACCACACTAGTTTATATATTATAAGTGTGTTTTTACAATTCCTATTTTTGGATTGTTTCTATCTACCTTCCTTTTACCTTTTTCCTTTTCTAGAAAACAGGCTTGAAAGACAGCTACCGATTGAGTCCTCTGGATCTACAACAGATTGTCCTTCTGTGTTGTCTCACTCAATTGATAATTTGATGTTAAGCATATCAATTGATCCATCCTTTAATCCATCAACTGATGTTCTTCTTCGATTGATCTTTATATCCATCGATTGATAAATGATGACTTATCGATTGATAGATGTTATCAATCGATGGGTCTTCACATTAGTTGATGGTTTTCAATACTTGACTTGGTTTCTTCGACTGATTTCCTATCCATTGATGCTTTAATATCAATCGATCATCCTTCACTTGTGTAATTTCCTGTCTTCAAATAATTATAATTTGACAGTTTAATTTACACATCAATTGATGATCTATATCAATTGACTCTAACATCAATTGATTTACACCTTATCAATTGAAATATACTAAGTACACCTATGCTACAATCCAAGTTACCAGTTGATTCATATAAACACTTCAACTGATAAATGGATGGTTTCCTGATCAATTGATATTTATATCTTTTATATCAAATGATTAGTTACATCAAATAAAATTTCTATGATTCTAATATTAATGTTATCATCAAATTACATGTAGATTCCTAACAAAAAGTTTTCAAAAAAATTAAATTTCAGTTTATATTTTTTTATAATTTTATTATCTCACATATTATCATATTTTATTTTCACTAAAGTCATTTAATTAAGTATATATTTTTTATAGTTGTATACGAATCATTTTATTACAATAACTAAATTGATATTATTCAATAAAAATGCATATTTTAATCAATTTAAAATTTATTATATAATCTTTTAATTTACCTCTTTTTAAAATTGAAGTATATTAATATTATTTAATGTTTAATGATAAATACTCTCTGATATAACTAATATTTGTGATTAATACATATTAAGGTAATTTTATGAAATTTTAAGTATGTAACTTTATGATTCATTTTTATTGAGCGATATCTATTGTATTTTATGAAAAAAGTCATCAAATAAATTTATAATCACATTTTTTTTATTTCAAAAATTTGTTTATTAAAATGTCAATTCATAATATTTGTTTTATTCATGGACAATTACTTTATTATATATTTTATATTTTATATTATATGAAATATAAAATGTGATGTCAATCTTGCATATCATAATTATTTATAATTTTACTATCTCACATATTTGGGTATAGATTTGATTGAAGTGCACATGGAAATGACGAATAAACAAAGTTCAAGAAAGAGAAATCTAAAAATAATAACATTGTTCCTATTGCAGCATTGAGCTCACCATTGTGATTTGCAGAGACTTAAAAATATAATTTTAATTCTCTAAATATATCCAATTTAAAAATATAACTTTAATTCTATATAATATCAATTATATAATGTCAGCTCTATACTCATACTTGAGTACTTGACTATATTTTGAATGGTCTATAAGATATATTTTAAAATATTTAAATTTATAATTTAGTAAAATCTTTTATTTTTTTAATCAAAATTTCTATTACTCCCTCTGTCCCAACCAATTCTTTACATTTTCTTTTTTAAATGTCTCACCCAATTATTTACATTTCAAAACTTTCTAAAAATAGTAAACTTTTATATTATAAAATAAAATTTACTCTCAGCCACTACTTTCCTCCACTTTTTCAAATCTATCAATTAAATATTAATTAACCTCACCACTTTACCCTTTTTTTTCTTCTTTTTCATCCATTTTTTCTTCTCTTTCATACTACTTTATATAATTTTTTTAACCTCCGTGTCCAATCCAAATGTAAACAATTGGGTAGGACGGATGAAGTATATATCTATGTTTTTGTATAACACTGGCTAATTTATAATATCTAACTTATTTTTATTATTATTTCACATGCACCCTAAAATATTATAAATATCACTTTAATTTAAAATTTAAAATTATATTAATATATAATCAATTTTTAAAAAAATTCCAAAAATAATTAAACACCATGTACATATATAATAATGGGAGGCCATTCAACATTCTCCGTCACAGGACTAAACAAGATTTTAATTCTATCAATCATGTTCATCACAAGCATTAACATCGAAGATTTTAACTCTGTCAATCTCGGTAAATTTAAACTCATTGTTAATGGTTCTCTACCAATTATTACCACATGGATGATATATATATTCACAAGCTGAATATATTAAAACAGACTTTCTAATACAATTTTGGTGAATTATATTTGAAGGAAGTAATAAATATTGTTCACTCCTATTCACATGAGTTGTAATATATCATAAGTTGTGTATTGGTGATTTTGATAAGTCTCAAGTGATTCTTACGTATTAACTGATGTCACGTGTTTGTAAATAAAGATTTATGGTGAATTTGAGACACTTTCAAAATTTTATGAAAGATAAAAAAATATTTATCGCTATTATGTCCTAAAGTGTCATATTTGGGCAATTTTATTTGTCGCTATTATTAGTAAATAATTTAATTAATTTTTTTATAAATTTTTCCGTGTGCGTAGTACGGGCAAATTCCCTGGTATTAAGAAGTTCTAACATAAAATTTGTTTTCCATTTGTATCCATATTAATTACATTGATTGAGATAATTTCAATACATAATTTGAATGATAACTATATTACATTAATTACCTATCAATACTTTAGTTAAATAGTTATTTTAGAAATTTATTTATAAAATTGCATTGAAAAGAGATAATGAATATGCATTATGAGACAAAAAAAAAATTCTCAAAAGTGAACACTAATTTGGGACGGAGGGGTAATAACTAATTCATTTTTTATGAAAAAATTGATCATATCATTTGTCCAAATGTAATTTATTATATAAAATATTTATAATAGTCTAAAATTAATAATTTTTTATTACTTTGTTTATTATTATTATTGTCAAAAATAGAATTTATTTAATAAATTTTACGAATTGTTTTTAAAAAATTTGATATGACTTTTTTAACAAGTTTTGATTGTGACTCTTTTTGATCCAACTTCTTTAACAAGTTTGACAATTCAAAATGTTCAAAATTAGTTGCATTTTTCATTTCACCGCCTAAATCTAAACGACACCGTTCTTATTTGGGTATTAGATATAAAAGAATTTAGGTGCGTCAGTTGAGGAAGAAACAGAAAAATGGCTTTTTCACCAGGATTCATCACCTAAATCCTCTCTCCTCTCTCCTCTCTCTCCTCGCTCTCCTCTCTTCTCTCTCTCCTCTCTTCTCTCTTCTCTCTGTGTATATATGTATATATAGCATCAATCAGTTCTCTCTGTGTATATATGTATATATAGCATCAATCAGTTCTACTATAATCATCACAACTTGTATACTTACAACTATACTACTGCGATTCTCTCTCTGTATATACATCAGTACACTCTCTTATCATCTCTTCAGTTCGTTACATATACACTCTCTCCCACACAAACATCACATATTCTATACATACAACCCTATATCTCTCTAATACTGCTCCGATCAAGATGGTTGTTATACTCTATAATCTTGAAAATGTCCATTCCCATTCGGAATCAATTGCTGGCTACCTGGATGATAAGTACAAGCAATTCGTGCAACCGGAGTCTCGTCGTGAAATTTTCAACACTGTGTTACACAATCTCACCGCTACGATCACAAACTGGTTTCCGGCGGCTCAAATTTCACCGTATGGTTCATTTGCCGCCGGTGTAGCTGTGTCTCGAAGTGATTTAGACATTTGTGTAAGTATACCAGGGGTGAATGAAAGGGATACTGCACGACGACTTTCGTCGATCTTGAAAAATGCGGGCTATAAAAGACTTCGTGTAACATTCTAAACTCTAATTTCTCAATTTCTACTGATTTTAGGGATTCCTAGTTTTGTGAATAATTAGGGCTTTAATTTATTGTTTTTCGTCATGATATTGATTGATTGTTAGATTCTTGTATAGATATTGTTTTGGTACTAAAATTCCTATTCTTCTTTTCCGTTTGTGTTCATTAATGTGTAATGTATGTTATGCATTACCGAGTTGGGATTTTATTATTATGTTGTTCTAGTAAGAATTGTGCTTATCATTATTACTACTAAAAGTCAGATAGTTGCCCTGCTTAGCTTGGTAGGATATGTATGCAAAATGGGATGAGTAAGTAGAGGTACATCATGCTGTCTTTTGTGTTTTGGATGATCAAGTTAACTGCATTAGCTCTTATATAAGTTGCTACTGATCGTTTCACAATATTTCACGCAATGTATGCAAGTGCATGTTTAACAGACATAGTATATGAATACAGCGGGAGATTTTATCCATGTCAAAAAATCCAGAGACGATCAATTTTTATAAATAAACAGTTTTCAGAAATTGTATACACTGCACTGTTGCAAAATAGACAGGTCTGGAGATTGCAAAATGGCACAAGTGCAATGGCATAATTATAGTCCTCTATCAGTAAATGCATTGATTATATGTTATATGAATTTTTGTCCTCTATTTTATGAATGTGCTAACTGTTTCTTGTACTGTAACAGGTTGCACCGGTCAAAGATATGTACTGTGTGTTTGGGGCTGATACCAGTTTGCAAGTCAAATTTGATATGACTTTGAATCAACCCGATGGGTCAATTGTGACCTCCATTGTGAGGTCAGCTGCTAATAACCCAACTGCCAAACGCTTAATTGTGCTGATCAAGGAGATTGCAAAGTGTCAAGATATCAACTCACCAGCCTCAGGCACACTATCCAGCATTTCTTACTGCTTTTTATGCATCTACTATCTCATCAGGTGCAAAATCTTGCCGAAAGTTCCACTACGCAACGAGGTCGATGAAATTACTGCTCTACTAGAGGAGTATGAGACTTTAACTCTCAATTTTAACCCTACTGTTCATCCCCTCCTCTCGGATTTACTGTATAGCTTCTTTCGCTTTTATTCCCAGGACTTTGATTTCACAGTGTATGCGGTCTCACTTTCACATGTTGGTTTCGTGAAGTAAATAACTAAATTTTTACTTTCTTTTTTTCATTTTCTTACTGTGTTTATTTTCTCTGTGTAAGTATTTTTTTTCTTTTCTTGTTATTATAGGAAAGCTGATCTTGGATTTCCTCATACTGATCATAACGGGAAGCCACTGTCAAAAAATCAATTGGTAATTGTAAATCCCTATGGACCTGAGGAGTGGCAAGGCCAAGCCATTATTTCATCGAGCTTATAAATCTTAGTTGCATGCGTGGCAAGTCAAAAATGATTTTTGTGATTTTGTACCCTTAATCCGGCACGTGAAAAACTGCCAAAGCCATATATGAAAATGGTTACTCGTGTTGCATTGTGCAAATATATTCACTCCATCAAATTATATTGATGATGTTGGTGTGTATAATGGAAGCGGGCAGTAGATTTTTAGTGTTGTAATAACAAAGTTACAACAACTCAGTGAACACTGTTTTTTTCAGTATTGTACTGGTGATGCAAAGAATATACAAAGAGTATAACATCTGTTTTGAGGAAAGATCCAGTTTAGTTGAAAATAGTTTTTGATTAGTAAAATGTTGATTTTTGGTCAAAATGGATTTGATCGGAAAAGAATGATTCGATTTTGTTTAAAAATTGCTTTTGGTTGGGAAAAAAGGCCCTCAATGACACAATTTTGAAACAAAATGTCTAAAATGACATAATTTGAAATAATGGTCCAAAATTACATTTCAAAATGGTGATTCGTGTAGCGTTTTAAAAAAAAAAACCTGATGCTACATGATATAGCATTTTGAAGTACCATTCCGGGTTATATTTTTCAGATGTACCATTTGGGGCATTATAAATCCAATTTTTAACATATTAGGCCAACACCCGTTGGTTGGAAGGGACCTTGACTTTGGAATATATATTATACCTTATCAAACCCAATACCTTTATTAACCCCCACTGAGCCATTAAGTATATCAACACCAAGTAGAATATATTTTAGGAGTAGATGGGTAGGCTCTGAAACTCAAAGTTTAAGTCAGGATTAGTGTGCAATAGAGTTCATCATCCAATAATTCATTTTGATGTGAAAAAAATGTTCCAGAAAATGTACAGATCTATAGTCTTTGGCCTTATATGCAGATTAAAATGTTTCACGTTAACTTTTGACACAATTAGCTGAAATTAGCTAATACTCACTCTAATAAAATACAAGGCACAACAAGCTAAGGTATCAAGCGATCAATGCTAATTTCCATCTAGACATAATCAGAGTAACTGTTCAAGGGCTGGAAATGACATTTTCCGGTCAGTGTAAGTTTTGATCAATCACTTTTAAGTAACTTAAGGCCTGTTTACTTGCCTGCTTTTCCAGAAATTTTTTCATTAAAAGCTAAGAAAACGTAAAACGTGTTCATTTTAGCTATTTCTAAAATAAATTTTTTAAAAATAGAAAACCGGGTTTTCCACACTTTTCAGAAATACAACTAAGATTCGGAAAATAGTTGAAAACTACAATTTATGGTTTTCTATACTCCTTGTTTAATCTACTTTTGCCTTGATTAAATTTAAGTATTGAGTTAATTATTACTAAATTGAATTCAAAAATTTGAACTAACTAATATTTGATTCTAATTAGTGAAAATTAATACTATAAATAACTTAGTTTAAAATTAACTGAACGACTAAATTATATATGTAAGACATAATTAGATTAATCATATTTATAAACGTACTCCTTTATTAACTAAAATATAACAAGCTAAAAATGTTCTTATAAAATGTATACAAATATTTTATTATTTGTTTCTTCTGAAAAATATAACTTTATTTGTATGATTTTTTTTAATTTTATATCATAAGAGTCCGGATATATAATATTATTGATTACATTATTTGCGGTACAATAATTTATAAAATTATAATTATATGTGATATTTATTTATGTGTGTGTACACACACACACACACACACATATATATATATAAAGAAAATTGAATTGCTTATCAGGAATAACTTTTTATATTTTTTTTTATCTTAATTAGAGAATTGAATGGTTTGAAATATATTTTCCATTTTTCTTAATTCAAAAATTATATGAGTTTTGAAACAAGTTTTCATTGTTTTCAACTGTTTTTAAAGAAAACGAAAATCTACAAAATTTTAGAAAATTTGAAAACAGAAAATTGAAAAACTTTTTAGCCTTTACAGGACTCGGAAGTAGAAAACAAGGAATGGCTGAGCTCATCAAACTATTACGGAATATAATAGTCATCAGTAACAAATTTACGGTCAAAAAGTGTATATTTATCGTAAATATGAAACTTCAATGCAACTAATAACACTGAAATCTTATAGTAAATAAGCTTAATACTTTTTAGTAAACCTAAAATCCTCGGAAATATGTACGGAAGTTTTAATAAATAATTCTAATTAGTTAGCCTGAATTAAAGAACATGAACACTAGTAGATATAATGAGCAATGAACCGCCTTTATGTTAAGGTGCTAAGGAATCAGATACTACGCAGATAATCAATATTTAGTAAATTGCAATTTCAAAGAATGAATAAAGTTTTTACTATTAAGATTTTTTTACAAGAGTAATGCTAGTGGCAAAATAGGGTACAAAAAATTGGTCTCAAATGATGTGGCATAAATGACATGTCAATTTAGAAAGTTTTAATTGATGAAATTTGTATGAATACATTGAGATCCACTACATTTAATAAAATTACAATCAATGAGAATCTATCACGTGACATTTAAGAACTATTTTTGTACACCATTTTGTACCTCTAACATTACTCTTTTTACAAAATAGTGACATCTGTGTCAAGTTCAACAGCAAAACCAATGGTATAAGATTTTTAAGATTTTTTACAAAATAGTGACATCTGGGGCAGGTTCAACAGCAAAACCAGTGGTGGTCATTTTAACTATAGATATGAATATTAGCGGAATCCAATATCATCTGCTTCAAGTTGGAAATTTCTACTTTTAATTGGATGCAATAATAGTTGGCTACAATATCAAATGCAGTATGATGTACTAGCGCTTACAGCACTGGACTACTAAATCTTCATTTAGCATCACTCAGCCAACCATCACTCAGCCAAACCTAAAAAAGCTTTAACATTACAAGAACAAAAGGTAGTACTAATAGTACTAAATTATACTCCACTCCGTCCCAATTCAAGTGACTTGTTTGAGTTTTGGTGGTCAATTTGACCAAACTTTGACCGAAGATTAGAGATTATTCTTTTACAATTTTAAAAAATTAAATTTTAAGTAGATATAATATATTTTCTAATGATATTACTTTTTTAATTTTTTATAATTATATTATATATATAATTTTCGGTCAAAACTTAGTCAAATTGACCTCTAAAAGTCAAATAAGACACTTGAATTGGGACGGAGGGAGTAATATTGTACTATAATTTTAGTACAAAATTATAGTACTATACTATAATTTTGTCATTGGAACTACATTTTTCTAAAAGGTTCGTCTTAAAATCTGTAATGAAGTGCAATTCTGCAGAAGTTGAGAAACACCAAATGATGAGATTTTGCTACATCGGCTGCACAACAATATTCTACATGAGACAAATGTTTATGAAACAAAATATTGTAACTTCACACCAAGCACCAGGAGACAACGTTAAGGTATTCGAATTTTGATATCAATCACTATTAAATTCAAAATTAAGATATATTCAAAACATCAGTAAATTAGCTGTAAACAAACCATCTACAGAGTACTATAAAATGTTAATTTAAATACATTTCAACGAACAATACCTGCCTTGAACTTTAAAATGAATCAAAATGACTTCCTGGAGTGACAATAGGTGACATTTTGAAAGTGATAAAGCATAAGTTAATAATATTAATGATTAGTTTGCATCAACTTTTAAAATAAATAGCTATTTATGTTTATCATTCTATAGCACCAGCGGGATTGTAGATACAACACAAATCATCATAGATAGAAGAAACAATTCCACAATTTCACAAAAAATAGATTTAATATACAAAAAATAGATTTAATATATAGAAGGTTCCGAGTAACATGTGATCACTTGTTTTCAATAGCGCGCTAAAGTTCAAGTATTTCAGACGTGTTTGTTGTCACTCCTTATCCATCGTGAACAGTGGCGGAGCTTAAACAAGATATTAGGAGGGACTAAATAAATAATTAATAAATTTATATATAAATAATAATATGATGATAAAACTTTCACAAATAATTAATAATATATTATTAATTTTAAAATCTATATATTTCTAATGATCATTTTACATTTTTTTCCTTTATAAAACTATTTATAACTTTGAATTTTTGGGTCTAAAGTTAAAAAAAATTGAATTTTAAAAATCAAGTTTTGTATATGGTGAAATTAAATGAAGGAGAATGAAAGAGAATTTATATTATAAATTTAATTGATTTAAATTGAATTATTTACATTATGTAAGTGTTAAAATTAAAGATTTAAACACACTAGTTATATTTTATTAGAATTATATTATGATAAAAATTATATAATCTATATATTTTTAAAATTATATAAATAAAATTGTGATTAAAGGACCAAATATAAAATACATACATATAATTTAAATATATTTAAAAAGTTTATCTTAGGTGTATTTTTAGGGTTTAGGGAGGGGGGCATGGCCCCTGCATGCCCTTTAGAAGCTCCACCCCTGATCGTGAAGAAAATGAATTTTGAGGACTATGGGGATTATCTTATATCATCTATTCCTTTATGTAGAAATAATATATTATTACCATCTAGAATCATTTATTTTTGAGGATTAGTATTTAGAAGGGATATTTCTTCAAATATAAGAATATTATTGTGTAGACAACAATAATATAAGGTTCATGTATCACTAAATCTTACCCTACAGGATAGTTGGTGTTTGTAAGTTAAATTTCAGGGAGCTTACAAGTAAGAAGTGTTGCCTTACTTGAAAAGTATTTAAATCGTAGGATGCTCGGACTCTTTTGGAAGGATCCGACACGGACACATATCGGTGTGTCTGATCCTTCAAATGCTAAATTCACAGACTCGGGGACACGTTTAAAAAGGATCCGACACTGGCATTTATTATTTCTAATATAATATGATACTTTTTATAAATAAATATCAACAATTTTATATAAAATAATAATATATAAACTTCAGAAAAAAAAGGTAAAATAATATTTATTATATGTCAAATGTTAAAGAGTTAAATTATAAACAATTGCACAAATCAAGGCACAGAGTTAGAAGACTTTTTGTCTTCTCTTTCTTCTTATATTTTCTTCTTCTCTTCCTTTTAGAGATGAGTTATCAAAATTATAGATGAGATAGAAGTGTCCATTTTCTAGATGGGGTTCGGATCCGGATCCAAGTGTCCATGTCCGTGTCGTGTCCTGTCGACACGGGTACAGCTGGGTTCTCTGGAAAGTCCGAGCATCACAGTTTAAATTTTTCATCTTAGATTATGAGGGAACTCTAGAATTATTAATATTTAAACGTTAGAAGTATTCTTGCTGAGTATTTTTCTCACTCGCGTATTTTTTATTACTTGACTAGTTAAGAATAAGAATAGGTGGAATGAAAATCAACCTTGAAAGAAATGGAAACCTGCATATTATAAGGATTTCAGTTCTGCTACATCCACTTATGGAGGTTGGACATAAGGTAAAAGTGTTTAATGAAGACCAGAGTGTGCTCAGATTTAGGGTCGTTACAAGTCGCATCATTTGCCTCTAGCAAATTGAGGAAATTACATTACAATTAGTCCAAAAAGATAGAGGTCATGCCATTTTATCATAATGGTCAGCTAATAATATTATTTTGAAAATTAACCAAGGATAAGCCACATAATAAACCTCCATTTTACGCAGTCTTGACTCTTAGAGCAAGTCTAACAATGTCCTAACTCATTCCTTAAATATAATATAGAAAATTAGTTCTTAGTGACTTCGGAGATGGATAAGCAACTTCATCTCCAACAATGTTCCTTATCCTCATTTCCTAGTTAATATTTTATTATTAAAAGTACTATTCATCATTAAAGTATAATATATAATATAGAGAGAAAGAAAGTGTTTGTAATAATTTATAATAAAATATTAGTTAGGACAAAGAGAGAGGTTTCTAAAAATAAGGAAGGAAGTGAGTGTCCTAGTGATTTAAAGAATTTGAGTACTTTTTTTTGTTACCTTCCTTAAATTTTAACTTAGGACACCATTTAGAGAAGCTTTTGGACTTGCTCTTAAGCTGGCTGAACAGATTTGAATCTCTTTGCCACGACTGATATTCCATAATCAGACACATGCGAATCAGATACGTCAAGAATATCTCAGGAACTTTCAGCCAATGCAATCATCACATTATCATCCAATAATCCTCTTCTTCTTGCAATCGCTGCTATTGTTATCTACCACATGTCGATAGATGTCAATCCAAAAAAAAAAGGCCTCAAATTAATTCAAATGACCAAAGAAATTAAATAAAATAATGACCATGAGCTGAAAGGTATAAAAGAAACAATTGGAGAGCTCAAGGATGTGTTCCCTACTGCATGGAGTTACTAATTTGTTTTGTTATTTAAAATTAAATTGATATTAATTACTATCTAGCTTTATTAAATAATGTCAATTTCCCAATAAAAATATTATGAATACTATATAATAGCTTACATTTAGAAAACTTTCAGGCAGTGGCGAACTAGGAATTCATAATAGGGTTGGCCTCATTTAGATTATATTTTTTAAAAAAAAACTTTTTAAAACCCAAATTAATGCATAATCATCGGTACAAATTGAACATTTACATTTTATCTGATCCTACTACAAGATGGTAATTGAAACTTACGAGTCGACATGTTTCGAAAATGACGTAAAATTACATTATTGTCGAAGTTAGGGGTGTGCACGGGTCGTTTTTTAGTTAAAACCGTTACGAAACCGTAGATATCGGTTCGGATCGGTTTTTATCTTGTAACCGTAACCAAACCGTGTGAAACGGTTTTTTTCGGTTCGGATAACCATTTATCGGTTTCGGTTTTTTTGCGATTAACAAATTTACTCTAAAGACACTGCATTTATAATGAATTAATAGTTACAAAATATGTAGATTGCACATTACACATGTAATGTACTACTGTAAGCCAAGTCCTAATTTTATTGTAGAATGATTTTCTAGCAACAATAGATAACAAATTTAGTCATACCATGGACTTTACAAAATAAATTATGTACTGCAAATTTGTAAGTGGAAAAAAAAAGGACTAAGCCAAAAAAATAAAATAAAAAATGATAAAAAACAAAACATAATAACTAGTAGCCTAGTACATTGATCATGGCCATCAAAGCTTAGACATTAGACTATAAGCTTTCTTCTTTAAGTATGGACTATAAAAGAACCAGCAAGCTCCAGTAATCCACGGCTAGTTCAGAAACTTCAAAACTTGAAAATCCTCATTAATATGCCAATAATTATATATATACAAGCTTATTCGCACGGGATAACTAATATTTAAGTAAATTGATTTTATATTTATATTTTTATTGATATTTAATATAAAATTTTATAATATTAAGAATTTATGTTAATTTTATATGTTCTCTTATTTTATATAAATTTTTTCTATTTAATATAAATATGTTATAATTTGGACCCATGTAATAATAAATATATAATTGGGACTAAAGAGTAAAATTTTAGATAATATAGATGTGTATATAGTTAGGACTCATATTATAATAAATAAAATTATATATAATACATGAATATTTTTTAGGCCCGTGACCCAGTACCGATCGACCAAAACTTTTAATCTTTCAACTCTAATAATATAGTATAGATATAATTATATATATATATAATATTAAATAAGCGGTTCGATTTTTCGGTTTGGTTTTAAGGATAAAACCGAAACCGTTTTCTTGGTTCGGTTTGACTTTGGTTTTTTCTGGTTTTTTACGATTTCGTATTTAATTGAAAACTTTGGATCATCTAGATGTTTTAATGGGAACAATGCAAAAAAGGGTAAATATAGTAGCATAATGTGTTAATCTTATACTTGAGAGTTGTGCTTTTAAGATTTGGAGAGTACTGTAGCAGCCATGATACAAGATCAACATATTCCGGTGGCATGTGTTTGTGAAATATCTGTGAAGAAAATACATTCAACTAACCTTGCACAAATTAAAATGAAGGTGAAGAAAATTAGATCCCTACTGATGCGGAACAAGGAATTAGTAAATTAATTTATACATATTATATTTTATTATTTAGGAATAAAATAAATTATAGTTGATTAGTTATTTAAGTTATATTAAGTAATTATATTATTAGGTCATTCTAGATTATAGTAATAGAATAAAATAAGGATTTGTTTCCTTTATTTAAAAGATTTAGTTTTCTTATCATTTGTTAATTGCTTGGCTTCCAAGTAATGATTTTAACTATATAAACTCTTGTAATCCTTTATTATTAAATAGAGATGAATAATATGAATTAAATATGAGGATTTTGTGTGTTTCTTGTTGATTCTCTGCGGAGATAGGCGCCTTATCCCCCTGTTTTACCCCCTTCCTAACTCATGTCCTACATCACTTAACTTATGGGATCGAACCCAAAACTCAACGAAAGTATAGCATTCCGGAGTCATTAAGGAAAAAATAATTCTAAGAGTTGTTAGCCATGAGTGAAATCACATGAATACCTAACCTCTAAAGTGGCTAAAAACCATTTGTGCCTAGCACCATCATAAAATAAATGATAGAAATCTAGCACTCAAGAAGAGCGTGCCTAGGCGCAAAGCGAAGCAACTTCAAAGAAGCGCTCGCTTATGGCTACAAAGCGCGAAGCGTGCAAAAGCAAGAAGCTCTAAAAAAGCGCGCTTTATTGAAACTGAGCAAAAATATATAGGGTTTTGTTATTGGGTCAGTTTTAAGGCCCAACAAATATAGTCCAAAGCAAAATAAAACTTTAAAAGCCCAAGACAAGTAAACAGGTCACTTTAAAAGGAAAAGAACTCTATATTCAACACAATTCAGAGCCGCTCTTCAGTCTCCACAGTTGAACAGGTATCTTTCTTTACTTGTCTTCTTCTCCATTACTTTCTCTCTATATATAATCATATATATATACACACGTGGGTATGTATGTATATATACTATGTATACACATAAGTAGATAGAATATATATAGATACATATAGACATACAAACTTACATATATACATACACACGCATATATATAATTATATATTATATATACCTTTTCAAGAATATTATATACTCTATAATTACTCTCTTACTTTATTCTTCCTTTCCAGAAATTAAATATGGGAAGCAAACCTACTAATCCTATTTGGAAGTATGCAACAAAAGATACAGGTTGTAGTTATAAGGTCAAGTGCAATTTTTGTGCGAAACAAACAGCAGGAGGAGCATTCAGAGCCAAAGAACATATAGTTGGAGGTCGAAGAAATGCAAAGGGCTGTCCAAAAGTTCCATCAGAGGTGAAAAAAGAGATTGCAGACTTCATGGCAGACAAGGATCAGAAAATACCACTTGGACTTCTGGGATCAGATTCAGAAGAAGATTTGGAGGAGATTGAAATTCTGAAAAAGAGCATAAAAAATGCATGTGATACCTCTACTTCAAAACAACAAATGAAGGGGCCACTTGATTTATTGTTGAGGTTTCGTCCCGAAAAAATGGTTCAAAAGCGTAAGGGACAGACAAAGTTGGATGAAAATGATGCCGCTAAGAAAGAATTAAGGGCCAGGGCTTGTACAGCTTTTGCAAGATGGATGTATGACGCTTCCATTCCATTTAATGCAGTGAACTATGATAGTTTTGATATAGCAATAGAGGCTATTGGGCAATATGGTTCAGGAATGAAGCCATCAACTTATCATGAGGTGAGAGTGCCGTTGTTGAAGAAAGAAGTGGATATGACGAGAAAGATTATGGCTGAACACAAGGAGTGGGAAACTAATGGTTGTTCGATCATGTCCGATGATTGGACAGATAAAAAACAGAGGACATTGATCAACATTCTAGTTAATAGTCCTACAGGAAGCTTTTTTTATCGGAATCTATTGATGCATCATCATATTCAAAAACAGGAGAAAAGATTTATCAGCTCCTTTCTCAGTATATTGAAATGGTTGGGCCAACAAATGTTGTGCAAGTTGTGACAAATAGCGCATCTAACAATAAGTTTGCGGGACGATTGCTGGAAGCGAAGTATGAACATCTGTTTTGGACACCGTCTGCTGTGCACTGTATGGACTTGATATTAGAAGACATTTGCAAAATCGGAAGAATAAAAAAAACATTAGAGAAAGCAATTGCAATGAATTCTTACATTTATAACCATACAGCAGTCGTTAACATGCTAAGGACATTCACCAAGGAGAGGGAGTTATTGAGGCCTGCCAAAACTCGGTTTGCAACTGCCTTCATCACTTTAAAAAGAATTCATAAGCAAAAAAAGAATCTGAAAAGTATGTGTGTTTCCTAAGTGTGGAACCAAGGCAAACATTCAAAGGAGGCAGCAGGCAAAAGGGTTGCTGAGAATATTTTAATTCCATCATTTTGGAACCATGTGGTTTATGCACTTAAAGTTGCGACACCTTTGGTCAAAGTACTTAGGTTGGTGGATGGCGAGAGGAAGCCGGCTATGGGTTATATTTACGAGGCAATGGACAGAGCGAAAGAAGCTATTCAGAAGTCGTTTCATAATAATGAGAAGAAATACCATGAGGTTTTCAAGATCATCGACAAAAGATATGTTTAATCATATGTTAATTGTATTTTTTATATTATCTCCATAATTTTCCAACTCATTCAGTAATATCAATCATTATAGGTGGGATGTCCAGCTTCATCAGCCATTGCACGCAGCTGCTTACTATTTGAATCCAGAGTTTTATTATGGGAATCCTAACATCGATAAAGACCAGGAGGTGTTAAAAGGATTTCACAAGTGCCTTGATAAAATGGTTCCGGATATTGCACTACAAGATAAGATCACAGAACAATTAGCATTATATAAGAATGAACTTTTTGGCTTGCCTATTGCCAAAAGACAACGAAGTACCAGATCTCCAGGTATAATTTTTTCTTAACATGATTATTAATATGATTATGTAAGTAATTACTTATTCCTATTTACTCGTAAATATGCAAAATTTCAACGGACTGGTGGGCTTCTTATGGTGCTAGCAGTCCTGATTTGTAATCTTTTGCAATCAGAATTCTCAGCCTAACTTTTAGTGCATTAGGATGTGAGAGAAACTGGAGTGTTTTTTCACATGTAAGTGGTCAATTATCTATTTATTATGTATAAAAGAAGTTTATATGCTTCTTGGTGGATGTTTATGTGCTTACGAGTTTTTTTTTGCAATTTGCAGCTTCATAGTAAGAAGAGGAACAGGCTTCAACAACAAAAACTAAACGATTTAGTTTATGTTAAATACAACAGAGCATTGAGACGACGCTTTGAACTAAGGGATAAAATTGACCCTATCTCATTGCTTGATGTTGATGAAAGCAATGAGTGGCTGGTTGGAAACCTTGATGGGGAATCAGATGAAGACAATGATCATGTCTTCTCTGATGATGATGGATTAGGATGGACAGCAGTTGCAAAAGCTTACTGTGCTGGAGAGCCTCACTATAACTCTCGTTCACAATCAAAATCAGTCTCAAAATCGAAACGGAGTCAAAACCAATCGTTTGCTTCAAGTTCAAGTAAGACTTCACGTAAGAGACATCGACGTTTAGTAGACGAGAACGGAGATGAGGAGGAAGAACAAGAGTTTGAATATGGAGCAACACTTGAAGATAATTGGGATGAAGATGAGTTGGATGAGGATTTTGATGAAGATGATACATGAAACTTTTACCACTAAGGCACTAGCAATATTGGAAAATAGAACTTGGATGAAGATGATAACTTGGATAGCCTCGAACTTAGTTTTAAACTTTAAATTTCGAATCTTGATGTTAAATCTCTAGATTTTTTGCCCTAGAAGTATAATTTAATATATTATAAAGTATATATATTATGTTATTTTTCCTCTAGAAGCGTGATTTAATATATTATGAAGTATAAATTATATTATAAACCTAAGTAAATATATGTATAATCTTAATTAATATATTTGAGAATTTTTTTATCAAATGTGCGCCGCGCTTCTTTCTCGCTTTTGCGCCTAGGCTCCAGGAAGGTTTGTGCTTCGATGCGCTTAATGCTTTTGATAACACTACACTCAAGATAACTTGACAATTTCTACAAGTGGGTACACTCAACTCTCACCAGGAAAAAAATGGCTGAAATAGCATTTTTATATGTATAGCAGAGCTATAAACATAAGGTTCCCAGTATAGTAAAGAAACAAGACATAGGTTGGAATATCAACCTGTCCAATTCGGCTGATATCCATGGCTGTAGCACCAAATATAAGTACACGAGCTCTATAATCCCTAGAGCATATGCAAGAAATGTTTGGCTCTCTGTTTACCTGACCAAATAATAATAATGAGCATACGGAAGAAATGTAAGAAATGTTTGGCTCATAGGTTCGAATATCAACCTGTCCAATTCGGCTGATATCCATGGCTGTAGTGTACTCTATAGCACCAAATAAAAGTAAACGAGCTCTATAGTCCCTAGAGCATATGTAAGAAATGTTTGAATCTCTGTATACCTGACCAAATAATAATAATGAGCATATGTAACAAATCTTTGCCCTCTGAGCATATGTAAGAAATGTTTGGCTCTCTGTTTACCTGACATCAAAATCATCAACAAATAATCAAGGTAGTACAGGAAAGAATTACAAACCAAGACTTTTGTGCATCCAAAGTCACATAATTTTACTTGGTAAGTATGAGGGTTAACTTGTGACAAAAAATCAAGTCAAAACAAGTAAAATAATTTTCAAGAAAACAATTTCTCCACTGACAACATCTGCTAGAAGTGGGATAGTGAATGGGAAGAAGAGTAATGCTATGACTGTAAATTTAAAATTAGGGATATAACAGCGGAAAAATAAAATTTAAGAAGCATATAGGTAACTGGCCAGTAGATTTTGAGGTTAAATGTCTCTGTGGCATACTCTAGTGCTACCATGAATGTAAAAGACAATGCTGTCAAAATCTGAACGAAATCAAAAACCAAGAAAGAGAAGGGGATAAAGATAATTTATAATGTCATTGATAATTAATGAGAATGAAAAAAAAAAATATCTAATATACAATACAGTGACATGCGTATGACAAGGAAGAATGCCATATGTAAAGATTGAGATAAAACATGGCCATACTCAGGGGCGGACTGTGGGCTGGGCTCAGGTGGGTCAGTTCTATGTTTGATCCAAAATTACTAGTTATGTGATTGTTGAAATTAGATTTAGCTCCATCAGTATTTATTTCTCAAGTCTTACAGTCCAATTTAATTTTCTTTTTAACCACATCTCTTAGCCCAGTTTAAATTCTCTTCCTATCTCATTTAGAGTCCCTTTATCATATTTTTATTTCATAAGATAATTTTGTTTTTATACATAGTAGTTACACCATCTTTTTATATTTTGTTATTAAAATTTGATTTCTCACGAATCACGATTATAGATAATTAAATTTTTATTCTTAATAAATACACTAATTTTTTTTATGTAAAAAACATAATATAATACATTCAAACCATCAAGATTCTTAATCTTTTTTGTTGTTAAAGAGCAAAATTTAAATTTATTCAAATTAAATTGAAGTATTAAATTAATAGATAAAAATAAAGTTGAATTACTAAATAATTGTCTCATAATTTGAATTATTTTATTTATTCTAATCTATATAATTTCAAATTTATTGCCAATAACAAATTTTACATGACAAGTAAGAATTTGCATCTGTGATTATTTTTCATATTTATAATTATATACATTTCAAGCTTGCAATATATATATTATTTTTGAAGTATATTTATATATTATTTTAGTTTTATTTAAATGATTATACCTGATTCATTTGTCATTTCAAAGGGTGTGTGTTGTTTATTTATCTATTTAAGAGTTGCTCTTGAAAATTTTAGCCCGGGTGTCCCTGAAAACCTGGGTCCGCCCCTGGCCATGCTGGTGAGCAAAAAATCAAAATTCATACAAAAAGATGAAGAAAGAGAAAAGGTAAAAAGTCCTAGTAATTTTGTCATTAAGCATAAAGCATACCTGGAAATTATTAACTTTAACATAAATCATGGGCATTTTCTTCTCATCTTGTTCTAGTGTCTGATCACAGAATAAACTGTTCCTGGCACAAACCCCAATATCAAATCAAGATATAGCTCCTCCTTTTTACTAGTTGAAAACAAACAATGTTTAAGCACTTTCCCCTTTGAAATCGAGCTCCTGCCCAAAGCTTACCGATTCTTATCAGGAGTATATTATCAAACACCTTCCATCCAATGAACAGAAAAGCTACATAGACCTACGGACTACAAGAGGTTAAAAGCTAAAAAAAAGATAATATAATTTGTAAGGAACGTAAGCATGAACCTTAAAGATTGGGACTTTACCCAATTTTGAAAAGGGCTCGGATTGACCGGGGCTGTCACAATTATACATAGATATATAGCAGTAACATAACATACACCAGTGAAAAAGATAGTAAAGTTACTATGAATAAATTTGCTCATATGAAACTCTGTTGCTCCATGGTATATATAATAGATTTAACGGGAAAATAAACACCTACGTGCATTATAAATAGAAATTTATAGTTGCCTTGACAACCTTAATCCCAATGGTCAGTTATTCAAAAACATAACATTAAGAAGGATATTACAGTAAAGCAAACTACAATAATAAATAATAAACAAGTACCCTGAGTAGATGTAACCCTGTTATATATCATCCTATTATGGCGGTAGCAGTTTTTCATCCTTACAACCTTTGTTCCTGTTGTGAATTGGATACTAGAGTGTGACTGCAGTTTTCATCGTTCCTGTTGTGAACTACATTGTTCAAGTGCAACAAAACAGAACCTCACAAACATCTTACTTGCGGAACCTTTTCATCCAGCAATATTCATCCAACAACTTTGTTCCAGTTCATAGTGACCAGAAAAAAAAACCTTACAAACATACCATATTACCATGAGAACCCAAACAAACTCACAAAAGACTAGACTCCCCAAAATCCATGAATTATTCGTCTCATCCTGAGCAATCCATATCGAGTAACAAGTGATCCGACTTGATACATTATTCAATTAATTTAATCAAGATTAAGCAAAGCCAGACTCTCCACAAAAGGACTGATGGAAAAAGGTGGTGCCATGTCATAATCATAATAAGAAAAATCATCCCAACAATTCCATGAATCAACAAAATCATTTGCTTTATGGCTATCAAGATTATATGAAAGTAAATCATAGAAACTAAAAACTATTGGTTCACCATTGTTCCTTAGACCCAAGACATCCACCCGACAACGTTCATTTACATTTTTAACACTCATCTTTTTCTCCCAAAATAACTCATTTATTTTATCACCTTTCAATACCCACATGTCAAAACGACGTAATCTTTCATACTCAACAATAAAAGCTATAGATTGACCAAATGTATGAATGCCAAAATAAGGAGTTTTAACCCAGTCCGGCAACAAGATCTCTCGCAATGTATCAGTCTTAGTATCAAAGCACACAAGTATTTCACAGTTGTTTTTCTTAAACCCTAACCAATATGCAACACCATTAGCAAACACAGAGCGATTCACCTTGATGGCACCTCGAAAGAAATAATCTTGACTTATCGTCTTCCATGAATTATTGTTTAGACTATAAATAGCAATCTTAACTAAACGGTGCTTAGGTGGACAAAAACTGCGACCAGGCTGGATTAGTTGCACCACCACATAATCATTAAATTCTGGTAGAAACCCAAATGCTAAAGCATCGAAGTATAAATATTTGTAGATACCAAAAAAGGGTGAAGGCGGAAGAGTAGTATACTTTCCAACAAGAGGATTCCACAAATGTATGCCTTTGTTTTCAGGTTCCTCCGAATA
Organism: Oenanthe sinensis; assembly: GCA_028671895.1. NCBI lineage: Eukaryota > Viridiplantae > Streptophyta > Magnoliopsida > Apiales > Apiaceae > Oenanthe > Oenanthe sinensis. Next base: position 44,753,486 of record CM053814.1, on the reverse strand, counting down.
CGGATAAGTCACGCAAATCAAACCATGTGATATTGCTAGCCGGGTGGAAAGGCAGAATTCGGGAAGATATTTAACTCTGCAGTATTCATTAACTTGTGTATCATCAAAACGTATTGTGATAAATTTATGATAAACAGCCTTGTAAAGGTGATATTTAGGACGATTATGGTTAAACTTGTGATGATTCGTGTGGAGGGTGATGAAAGTGGGTGTCTTTATAAGAAAATTCCATGACTTATTGACGCACCTGCAACGTAGTAGATATTTCACGGGTAGTCTTTTAAGAACTTCTCCTAACAATTCGACTGGTAAATCAGATAAGTCTGTTGAGGTGATCTTATAGTTGCCACGGTGCTTTAATAAAATAGGACTAGTAGTATGAATTTTACCCAGTTTTCGTTTGTTATGCTGAATTGAATCATCACAACCAGCTGATATCATCATCGAACTAGTACCACTACAACACACTCGTTGCTTTTTCTTTTTTTTCTTCATCATCAGCTTCTTCCCAAGCCGGATCTGTGCTCGAAAAAATCCCAACACCATCGGATCTGATTTCTTCATTTTTCTATTGCCGCGCCCAGTTTGGTTGGTTTTAGGGTTGTAGCTATAAAACTCATTATATACTCTACCAAACCAATTTGGGCTCCTTATTCTGCTCGGGGCTGGGCACAACCCCGATTTTCTATATGGGTTCTACTCCCCGAATCCAGCCGCTATAATTTTTGTGAATTTCACGTTATCTATATTGGTCACGTCTGGCCCGCGTAGGTGTTTTCTCATCGCTTGTTCTGAGCAAAACCCTCCGTATGTATATATCTATATTATATTATTGGAATCGAAAAATTATTATAATCGAAAAATTAAAAGTTTTGGTCGTTAGTCCCAATTTTACGTGAATATAAATATAATTTAAATTAATAATTAATATAAATTAAGTGAAACTTTTAATTATTATATAAATAAATATTTACATCGCACAAAATATAAATTTATATTATTAATATATAAATATGTAAAATTTTGTGATTCAAAATATTATGAACATGATTTTTTAATATAATAAACATATATTAAATATATTTAAGATTTTATATATTATATTTAAATATATTTTTTATAAGATCTCTATTATATTTATTTTATATAAAATTTAATAGATATTGTGGTTCATGAGATATAATATATATATATATATATATATATATATATATATATATATATATATGTGTATGTATCTAGTAATAATATGATAATGTAATTATTCATTTGAATAAGTTTTTTTTTATGTTATTAGATTTTAGTAGTATAGTATTAATTGAAATTTATAAATAATTAAATAATATATATAATTTAAACCTTGCATTAATAAATAATAGATGTTACTATATTACTAATGAGATTTAAACTTTAAGTTAGTATTAAAAAATAAAACGATATATAACAATTACCGTCATAATAATTTTTACACTCCACTTTTTCGTACTAATATATGACATGTTTTTTATTGAACCAAATATATTACTTCAAAACCTGTGTAACAACATTCTTTTAGAAATATAAATAATTTTTAATTATAAAAATATTTAACATTAGTCCTTAGTTATAAAAAAATAATTGAATATAATTTTCTCATATATAAATTGATTAAATTTAAAAAATATATTAATATTAATTAAGTTATATTATTTATATTTTATTTTATTTTATTTATCAAATAGCATGATTCAAAATATGTGATAACATGTTTTTGATATAATATTATATATAATATAGTAACAAAACAAAGTATGTATTTAATATCTTAAGATAAGGTTGAACTCTTAATCGAGAAACTCAAATATTTTTTTAAAAAAAAACCTAATTTCTTCGATTCGATCCAAATTAATGAATTAATAAGGTTTCTGAGTTCACAATATAATAATTTCTCCTGTAAGTGTAAAGTTATTTTTATAGAAAAGATTTTGATAGAAAAAACTTTAATCCTTCCTCTCACAAGAAAAATTCACGGTCTCCCTCCATGTCTTTGTATGTAAAACCCTAATGCTATATTTACTCTAATCTAATAATAATACATAATAATATTTGATATATGATATGTCTCTATATATATCTAATATAAAAAGTATTTTAATATTTTAAATCAATTATAAAAAAGTTTACTAAACAGAATAGAATTTTCCGATAAAAATTCATAATTGTATTTTTTGTCTAGATTAAGCGATGCTCTAATTGGATTTTGGATTTTGGATTTTGGACCACCTCAGAATTAAATATAATTTTTTATGTTTTGTGTGGGCTGTAAAATCGTCCAAATCTGACTTCTGGAACCCAAAATATGGTTCAAACAATGTCTATTGTGTAAGTAGCATAATAATTATGAAATTTGTTTTTAATTTAATTCCAAAATAATTTTTTACATTCAAATTTATATATTACTAAGATATCTAATAGAGTTTGAATTATAATCTGAAGCGAGTTAAGAAAAATTATAATTGTTAGAAATCTTGTAATAATTATAACTTATAAATAATTAGTATATAATAATATGTAGTTATTAATGTTAGGAATATATTCATTTGATGATGTATAAAATGCTAGAACAGAGTCTATCATAGTTGTATCTGTAATAGAATAAGTCTTTCTAGTCTCTGATCAGGTAAATGCAAATCAGAGTCTATTAGTCCCTGTACAGGTATCAAGGTTGTTTATATTTAGAAGATTTTTAGAAGTAATAAAATCAGAGTATGGATGTCAATCAGAGTCTAGAAGTTGATCAGTGTCTGTAGACTATCAGAGTCTATAGGGTATCAGTGTCTGAATTTCATCAGAGTCTGAAGACTTTCAGAGTCTATAAAGCTGAAGCTGAATTTCGAAATAGATCACAATAAAGGAAAGTTTTCGAAAATAAAGGGAAATATATTGCAAATATGCTATGAGAAGGAAGGAGAGTTATAGAAGGAAACTGTCAGCTAATAGATAGGAATTTATTCCTGATTATTTGTAATTGCATTATTAATTGATATGAAACTCTCTATATAAACACTCTATGTAACATATTATAATTATCGAAGTTTTGAGAGAGCACAAAAATAGAGAGAGTTGTTGTGAGAAATACTGAGTAGCGGCCATATTTTGTGTACACCCTAGGAGAGTTTATATTTATTTTCAATAATACAAACAATATTTTCTTCATAACTTTGTGTTTGTTCTTTGTTCTTAATTCGAAGCTTTAATTTACATTGAGTTGATTTTAATCAGACAAAAAGAGAACACAAGTATTCAACCCCCCTTTTACTTGTATAACTGGGTAAACAATTGATATTAGAGACTAAAGTTTAAAATCAATCAAAGATGTCTGGAAACAAAGATGACAATTTTAAGATTTCTATGCTCAAAAGGAATAAATATACCCACTGAAAGGTTAATATGCTTCACCATCTGGAAGCAACAGACCTTGACTATCTTGATAGGATTCATGATGGACCTTACATGCCCTCAAGACTTGTTCCTCAAACCACTATTGAAGGAAAGATCATTGGTGAACACTTTGTTGATAAACCAAAAGCTGAGTGGTCAAAAGAGGACAATGGGAATGTTCTTAAGGAGGAAAAAGTCAAACATCCTCTTTAACAGTTTGGACTCTATTCTCACAAACTGTGTAATATCATGCAAAACTGCTAAGGAGATGTGGACAAAACTTAAAGTACATTGTGAAGAACTAAGGATGTCAAGAAGAATGCTATGTATTTGCTAATTAAGGAGTATGAGTACTTTGAAGCAAAATTTAGAGAAACTATTACTGAGATGTATGATAAGTTTACCAAACTTCTGAATGAGATGGCTATTCTTGGTAAAATATATGATTATGAAGATACAAACACCAAGTTTCTGAGAGCCCTTCCTGAAGAATGGGATAACAAGACAACTGCTATCAGGGAAGTCAGAGATTTAGATAAAATCTCTTTGGAAGAATTGTATGACAGACTCAAAATGTAATAACCCGGATTTTTGGACGCATTTTTTTTATTTATAAATGACCCTGATGAATAGTGATTCTACGGATTATGAAAAACTTTTTAGCCCACACTAAGTAAGTGTTGGAACATCGAAAACCGAAGATGTGATATTGCTGTATGAAGAAAATGAGTGTATGTAAAAGTCATCGGAATCTGAAGATTTTTGCTTTTACTAATTATTTCATAATTTACGAGATATCGAGGAATAAGAGAATTAAGTTGTGACCAAGAGGATCATAATTTAGAAAGTTCATGGTTATAATCAAATTAGAGTATTTGAGAATATTAAGGATTTACCTACGGAATTCCTGCGACGAAAATCTTTCGGAAATTAATCAAACTTATGTGGAGGATTAAGTGTTAATCATGGGGTGGCAAGTGAAGTGCATAAAAGCCATGCAAACTAGAGTTGGTGGAACCAAATGGGATGACTACCATGCAACTAGAAGTGGGACTAAGCTAGTAAAGCCAACCAAACTAGTAACTAAATAGTTAGGAACATAGTTCCTTAAATGGTGGAAGAAGGACACAAGCTACCATACTTCTTTGACATTAGTAACCATGCCATACTTTACATCACAAGTCACCACAAAAATCAGCCAACACTTTTCAAAAAGCTAGAGAGCAAGTAAAGTAGAAAAGCTCTCCCCTTCCATTTCTCCATTTTCTGCCCAGCTAGAGCAAGGTGGAAAGGATAATTTATAACTCCATTTCTACTCATCCAAAAATCACCAAAGTTTAACCATAGCTTCTTCACTATATTTAGAAGGTACTTATTTAATTTCATAATTTTTGGAGGTGGTTTGATTGGGTAAATAAATTATAGAAGTTGAGGCTGAATAGTAACTTCGAAAATTACTAACTTGTTTCTTGATGTTCTCTTGCAAGTTTAAGGATGATAAGCATAGATCAAGGCTTCCTTAAGGATTAAAAGATGTTTTTAGTATATTTAAGTATCCAAGAAAGGTATAAACTCCACCAACCCTTTGATTTACTTTAAGTTATAAGCTTGAGTTTAAGTTATGTTTAAGTACATGTTAGTTCATGGAGTTTGGATTTCAAATGTTTGGATCTTGATGGTTGAACGTTGTTGGATGATTGTGAAGTAGTGTTGGTCAAAATTTATGAAATGAGTAGTTGAATGATATGACCATAGTAGTATGTTTATGATTTATTTTGGTTGTGAATGGATTTCAATTGATTGAATCCGGAAAACGTTAAGTTTATAGCTGTCGTAATGCCCATTTGATTAAGGACTGTTTTGAACAAGATTTACGACCTGTCAATAAATTATTTTTGGACACCACTGACCATGGTTGCATAGATCTTGGTTCATAGTTTATTTTGACGCTTGAATCATGTCAATACGATTTACGGTTTAGGAGATAAGTCCGTTTTAGTAAAAGTCGCGCAATGAGACCAAACTGTTGCCTTGTACTCACTTTGATGCTATAAACGAACTATTTGAGAGTTGATTAAAATTTTGAAACTTGGATGATATATACCTTGGACAGTTATTAAGATCAGCAAAAGGTTTCGTATTAAAAGGTTAATTTTTCAATTTTATAAAAATGTTGAAACCAAAGTTGCGCAATGACACTATTCATTGAGAAGCTACTGCCCTGTTCTGGACATTCGGGAAAATGGTCCCTCTGTCCAGGGATAAAATTTTGATGCATTGTATTCTAGGCATTCTCTAAATCGTGCACGCGAAAACGATGCGTCGTTTGAGTTAACGGTTAATGAGTTATGAGCGTTTTAGTGAAAGCGGTGTAAATAGTAAAACCCTGTAGTTGACTTGTCTTTTAAAATACATTTCACCAAGTTAAACTCATGTGTTCCAAATCAAAATATTTTGATAAATATTTCAAATACTCAAGGAGCTGCTTGAGGTGGTTTCGCATTTAATTATGCATTTTCTGATTTATTAAAATTGATGGAGTACGAGTCGCGTAATAGTAATTCTCAGGAAAGTCAACTCTTAGGGCACTATTTTGACAAGCCACTTTGGCCAAAATAATAGGATAATTTTGATTTGGTTAAAATACGAAAGATGTTGAGGAATAACATGACTATGTATTAGAGTAAAAATATTAGGTTAAAAGCCGTTGACGAGATGGTTTATGATCGGTCGAGATAGACCCGAGGAAGTGAATGCCGGATAGAATAAGTGTTAGTAAAATTATTAAGTACAAATTGAAGTTGTCATAAATGGACTCAATATGAGATTATACTTATTAGTAATATAAGTAGTTGATGGGATTAAGAGTACTAATCAGGATTATGATATCTATTGATAGAGAATCCGGAACGAGTGGGACTCTGAGAACGTATCTTGGACTCTAGGCAAGTTTTCTAACCTACGTTTTTACGTATTAAATTATTGTATTAAAACGTATGCAAGTTTTCCTAACCTTATACTTTTATTTTAAAAAGGTTATATTCTTGAGTTGCATATGAAATTAAATTATGTTTATGCAAGCTTTCAAAACCTATACCTTATGTTCTAATGTTGATGTTGTGATATAACTGTTTACTTACATATTCGAATTGATTTAACTGTTGTTAATCTTTCGCAAATGATTTGGTTTATATGCTATAAGATATTATAGGTATATGCCGGTGTTGCATAAAGGCTCTAAGAATAGAGCAGTTTTCATATTTTCGAACGTAGACCGGGAGTCGGAAGGTCATTTTAAATACTGTTGTAATCCGGGAGATGCCAGAGACAAATTATTTTGAAATAACGATTCTAAAATATTTCAAGAAATATATTTTGATATTCTTTCGATAAAAGAATTAAATAGAGTTAATAAATATTATTTGAATATTTATTTAAGGAATGAATATTATTCTGAATATTCATTTAAAAGGGGATTTATTAATTAATTATTATTTAATAAATATTATTTAAATATTTATTAAATATTCTAAAATGATTCAAAAATTAATGAAGGTCTTTAATAATTATTTAAAATATTTTCTGACCTTCAGAAAATTTATTTAAATATTGAAAGGCATATGTTTAGAAGCCTATTTGTTTAGTGAGATGACAACTCAACACAAACATAGATAATTTGTAAGTAAATATATTATTTGTCACAGAAATCTTCTGTTAGGAATGCAAACACTGGTGATTGTCAGAGATTACTAAACAGAGTTTATGCTGACGTTATCAGCGTTTAAGGAAGCTGTCGGTCAGAGTTTACTCTACCAGAGAATACTCAATCAGAGTTTACTCTAACAGAGAATGCTCAAATCAGAGAATGACAAACCGACAGAGTTTAGCTCCAGAGTTTATCAGAAAAGGAAACAGACAAATCAGAGTCTGATTTGGATAGTAAGAAGGAATTCAAGTGCAAGTCAAATTACCTTATTAAATCTATTCTTATCATAATCTGTTTTGTAATTTTATTTGTAGCTGTGTCTATATAAACACAGAGATAGGTTATAATTAAATATCGAATTCAAAAAAGCAATATCTTGTAACCTAGCAGCTCTTAAGAACTTAATATCTTGAGAGAGTTTTGTATTCAAGTTCATTATTAATACAAAACAGTATTCCATTCAATATACTTGTGTTCATAATCGATTTACAGGCACTATTACATTCAACCCCCTTCTGTAATAGATTGATTATTCTGGGAAACAATTGGTATCAGAGCCAGGTTGTAAATTTCAACTCAAAAAGATCAAATAATCATGTCTGGAAACAAGTATGAGAGCATCAGAATTCCAATATTGAAGAAGGCTGAATACCCTACATGGAGGGTGAAGATGATGATGTTCTTAGAAGCAACTGATCCTGATTACTTAGATAGGATCCATACAGGTCAGTACCTACCAACCAAACTGGTGCCTTCTACAATTGTGGAAGGAAGACAAATCCCTGAGTATTACACCCTGAAGGACAAGAAAGAATGGACTAATGAAGAAAAACAGGAAGTCTTGAAAGATGCAAAGGTAAGAAATATTCTACATAACAGTCTTGACTCTGTAATGTCTAACAGGGTAATAGCTTGCAAAACTGCCAAAGAAATCTGGGATGCACTGGAGGTTCAATGTCAAGGAACCAAGGAGATAAAGAAAAATAGAAGATCTGTTCTAATCCAAGAATATGAATACTTTGAGGCTAAGCAGAATGAGTCCCTCACAGATATCTATGATAGATTTCTAACTCTGTTGAATAACTTAGCTTTGGTGGATAAAGTATATGACAATGAAGATTCAAACACCAAATTTCTGAGGGCTCTTCCAGAAGAATGGGATCTGCAGACATCCTTGATAAGAGACAGGGCTGACTTGGATGAGATGTCCTTAGATGAAGTTTATGGCAAATTGAAAACTCATGATCTGGAGTTACAGCAAAGAAGAAATAGAAAGAGTAACAAGGCAAGACCTATTGCTTTGAATGTTGAAGCAAAAATTGAAGAACCAAAAGAAAAGGTGCTTAAGGTTTCAACAAGGAAAGGGAAAGAAGTAGTACTCCAAGATAGCAGTGAATCAGAGTTTGAGGCAAACTCTGATGAAAACTCTGAAAATTCTTCAGACTCTGACATGATGGAGATGTTTGCTATGTTTGTCAAAAGCTTCAAGAAATACAGAAAATTTAGGAAGCAAGGAAACTTTCAGAAGAAGCATAGTGAGACAGACAAGAAAGACAGATTCAGAAAAAGGGAAAATAGAGATGCAAAATCAAAAATTCTTGATAAATCAAAGGTCAAGTGTTACAAGTGCAACAAGATGGGACACTTTGCTACTGAGTGCAGAAGCAAGGAATCTGGGAAAGCTCTCATCACATCAAAGAACGATTGGATGGATTCCTCAGACTCTGAAGAAGAAACTAACTATGCTCTCATGGCAAACTCTAATTCTCCCATTTTAAACTCTGACAAGGTACCAAACTCTGTTTTCAATTTTGATACTGAAGATATTCATGAACTAAAGTCTTTTCTTAGAAATCTGCATGTTAGCTTTAAATCACAATCTCTTGAGAATGAAAGATTAAAATCTGAAATACAAACTCTGAATGCTAGGAATGACTTTCTTGAAACTGAACTTGTTCACATGCTTAGTTTTAAGAAAGACTGTGAGAATGCTATACACATGCAAACTCAGTTGGAAATACAAGTCACATATTTGAAATCTGAGATAGCTAAGGAAAAAGAGACCTTCAGAGTTTGGACAAACTCTGGTAAGAAGGTCCAACAAATGCTTTCTGAAAAGAATTGGACATCTGCCTTAGGTTATGAATCTGATAAAGAAATTCATACTAATTCACACACAAAAGGAACATTGAGTGAACCTGTGAAGTTTGTTAGAGCTAGTAATGATAAGAAAACTCTCCCTGAATGCTCTAAAAATAATAGTGTGCTAGATCTTAAGAAGGTGAATGTAGGGTTACTTTCACAGAAGCAACTTAAAGAAAAGTTGAAGGCAGTCACTAATAAAATTAAGAAGGTGAAAAGAAATAGGAATGGTAAAGTAGGAATTACTAAGGAGAATAATTACATAAATATCCCTGATGCTCCTAGGAAAATCTGTTTTACTTGTGGTAATTCTAATCACCTTGCTATTGACTGCAAACAAAAGAAAAAGAAAGAATCTGAAAGACCTAGGTTTGAGGCTAGAAAACAAACAAGATACAATCCCTGTTTTCATTGTGGTAGTTTATGGCATTCCATTTATACATGCAAAGATTATCATAATTTGTATTACAATTCTTACAAACCAAAGCCTCAAAAGAGTGATTCTCCAAAACATACTGTCAAGCAAATGTATGTGATAAAGTCTGATAAAAGGAGTGTAAACTCTGACAGTACAAACTCTGTGAATGCAAACTCTGATCATGTAAACTCTGTTAACACAAACTCTGACAAAAGAACTTCTGCTGCAAAAGTTAACAAGTTTTCAAAGAAAGGACCCAAACTAGTTTGGGTCCCCAAAATCTTCTAATTAAATTGCATTTACTGATTGCAGGGAAACAGGAAAAACATTCTGGTAATTGATAGTGGATGTTCTGCACATATGACTGGAAATAAATCCCTGCTTTCAGAGTTTGAGGAGAAGGCTGGCCCAGCAGTATCTTATGGAGATGGCAACATAGGAAGAATACTGGGATATGGCAACATTGTGATTGGAAATGTCATCATTGAAAATGTAGCTTTGGTTGAAGGACTCAAACATAATCTGCTCAGTGTGAGTCAAATGACAGACAAAGGTTTCTCTGTGGAATTTCATGGAACTCATTGTGAAGTGAAAAGCAAGAAAAATGGAAAAGTAGTTCTTATGGGCCACAGACATAACAACTTATTTGAAGCTAGCTTGGATGTTAATTCTAATGGTCCCTTGACCTGTCTACTTGGAAAGGCATCACCAATGGAAAGCTGGAATTGGCACAAAAAGTTGTGTCACTTGAACTTTGGAAACATTAATGAATTGGTAAAGAAGGACCTAGTTAGAGGTCTTCCAAAAGTTCAATTTCATCCTGATGGACTCTGTGATTCATGTCAAAAGGCCAAACAAAGGAAGACATCTTTCAAGAGCAAAACTGAAAACTCTATTGATCAACCTTTTCATCTATTGCATCTTGACTTATTTGGTCCAGTTAACATAATGTCCATTGGAAAGAAGAAATACACTCTGGTAATAGTTGATGATTTCACTAGATTTACTTGGGTATACTTTTTGCACAAGAAGGATGAAACTGCAGAAACAATTATTGATCATATTGCAATGATTGAGAATGGATCAACTCACAAAGTAAAGAATCTAAGGAGTGACAATGGAACAGAGTTTAAGAACTCTACAATGGAGGAATTCTGCTCAACAAAAGGCATCACTCAACAATTCTCAGCACCTGGCACACCTCAACAAAATGGTGTTGTTGAAAGAAAGAACAGAACTCTAATAGAAGCTGCCAGAACAATGCTCGAAGGAGCAAAGCTACCTACTTATTTTTGGGCAGAAGCTGTGAACACTGCATGCATCACTCAGAATTGTTCCTTAATTAACAAACATGGAATAACTCCATATGAATCTTTGAAAGGAAGAAAGCCTAATGTCAAGTACTTTCACATCTTTGGAAGCAAGTGTTTTATTCTCAAGACACATCCTGAACAATTGAAGAAGTTTGAACTTAAAGCAGATGAGGGAATTTTTATTGGATATGCAACAACTTCTAAAACCTCTTCAAGGGCATTCAAAGTATTCAATTTAAGGACAAGGACAGTCATGGAATCAATTAATGTCTCCTTTGATGAAGGGAAGATAGCTGGGTTATATGATAAAGATGCACAAGAAACACTGAGATTTGAGAATGAACTGCAGAAAATAAACTCTGTTGAACCAAACTCTGACGAGATAAACACTGATCAACCAAATCCTGGAGAGGTAAACTCTGATTCTTTAAACTCTGATTCAGAAATGATTGAAATAGAAATTGAAGAAACTGCACATGTTGAGGGGGAGCAACAACAATCACATACTGACATTGGAGATTCAACAATTGAAATATCAGAGTCTGACCAAACTCTGAACAACACAAACTCTGATCTTTCAAACTCTGAGACCACAAACACTGATACCTCAATCTCTGATAATTCAAACTCTGAGTACATAAACTCTGAGACATCAAACACTGATGGAAACACATCTTCAAGGGGAGGATCATCATTTACAGAAGGATCATTCTATGAAGGCACAGATCATGGGGGAGCATCTAGTTCAAGGAACTTTCCACATCCAAGAAAATGGACCAAAGATCACACACCTGATTTAATCATAGGTGATCTGGAGAGTGGAATAAAAACAAGAAAAGCTACTCAAAATGAATGTCTATTTCATAGTTTTCTTTCACAAACAGAACCAAAAAGGATTGAAGATGCTTTGAAAGATGCAGATTGGATTACTGCAATGCAGGAAGAATTGAACGAGTTTGAAAGGAATGAAGTTTGGACCCTAGTTCCAAGGCCAAAGAACAGATCTATTGTTGGCACAAAATGGGTATTCAGGAACAAGACAGACTCTGATGGAATAATTACAAGAAACAAGGCAAGACTGGTAGCCAAAGGTTATTCACAACAGGAGGGGATTGATTATGATGAAACCTATGCTCCTGTAGCTAGACTTGAGGCAATCAGAATTTTTCTTGCTTATGCTGCAAATAAGAAATTCAAGGTCTACCAAATGGATGTTAAAAGTGCATTTTTAAATGGTGAACTTGAAGAAGAAGTCTATGTTGAACAACCACCTGGTTTTGTCAATCCAAAATATCCAAATCATGTCTACAGACTGGATAAAGCTTTATATGGACTAAAGCAAGCACCAAGGGCCTGGTATGAAACTCTGGCTCTATTCTTACTTGAAAATGGTTTCACTAGAGGAACAATTGATAAAACCTTGTTTTATAGAACTCAAGGTAAGGATTTATTATTGGTTCAAATATATGTTGATGATATTATATTTGGTTCCACTAATGAGAAACTCTGTGAAAGATTTTCAAAGTTAATGCAGTCCAGGTATCAAATGAGTAGGATGGGAGAATTAAGTTATTTTCTGGGTTTACAAGTGAAACAGACTGAAGAAGGGATCTTCATTAATCAGTCTAAATACACAAAGAATCTACTCACTAAATTTCAAATGCAAGATTCTGCATCTGCTACAACTCCCATGGCTACTGCAACAAAACTTGATCAAGACACTGGAGAACCTGTTGATATTACAGCATACAGAGGAATGATTGGTTCTCTACTTTATTTAACTGCAAGTAGACCAGACATAATGTTTGCCACATGTATATGTGCTAGATTTCAAGCAAATCCAAGAGCACCTCATTTGATTGCTGTGAAAAGGATTTTCAGATATCTCAAGGGCACTGCTAATCTTGGCTTGTGGTATCCTAGGGAGTCTGATTTCAAATTGATAGGATATTCAGATGCTGACTTTGCAGGATGCAAGATTGACAGGAAAAGCACAAGTGGGAGTTGTCAATTTTTAGGTGGAAGACTTGTATCATGGCAAAGCAAGAAACAGAAGTCAATTTCAACATCAACTGCAGAGGCTGAATATATTGCTGCTGGAAGCTGCTGTGCACAAATCTTATGGATGAGAAATCAATTGCTAGACTATGGTTTGAAATTCTCAAAAATTCCTATTTATTGTGATAACCAAAGTGCTATTGCAATGACAGGGAATCCAGTTCAACATTCTCTGACAAAGCACATCAGTATCAGATATCACTTCATAAGGGAACATGTGGAAGAAGGCACAATTGAATTGCATTTTGTTCCTACAGATCAACAGTTAGCAGATATCTTCACAAAACCTCTGCCTGAAGCAACATTTAACAGACTGGTTTCTGAATTAGGGATGGTGTCAAGTGGCTCAACTTAGCAAGTTTCAGACAATCAGAGTCTATGTCAGAGTATGGGGTAAACTCTGATGAAAATGGAGTAAACTCTGATCATTATATCAACTAATCTTTGATCACAAGTTCTCAGTATTTATGGTAAACTCTGTCAAAGTATGTGGTAAACTCTGACAGTACATACTAAACTCTGACTCATACAAACTCTGATCTGTAAACTCTGATTACGTGGTAAACTCTGAGATCACATTTATGACATTATATTTCTTTTTGTGACATCATAATTATTATTCTCTGGTTGGATTTATAATAAAACGCGTGTTTCTCACGACTGTCGATTCATATCATTACACAGTACACAAACACTTGCTGAATTTTGAGACTTGTACTAATAATTGTTTTTTCAATCAGCTTTTGCCACGTGTCCCACTACAGTTTTTATGCAATTGAAAGGGCACAGTTTAATTCATATTGTCATTTTGAATTAATCATCTGTATCTATTACTTCTCACTTACGCACAAACCCTAAACTGCTCTAACCTGCAACTCTTTCTTGTTTCAATGGCATCCAAAGGACAAACCTTCCAAAACTATACTTTTGCTGCCACAAACTATATTTCTTTGTTAAATAAGACGGATGCACCTGAAGATTTTCATGTTGTCCAGGATTTTCTAGCACAAAGTTATATTGGCTATGCACTCCAGGAACCATTAAACTTTTCTGCTCAATCTCTGGTAAGAATATGGTCCACTGCTACGTACAACAATGCTGATGATGATGAAGAACCCATTATCACATTTCAATGCAATGGAAAACACACAATTACTCCTGCTGTGGTGAGACAAGCTCTACATCTACCAGAAGTGGCTGTGTATGATGACCTTGTTGGAGATGAACAGGTCAAGGGGTTTTTCAGGTCTATAGGCTATGGAGGAAGCCTATCAAAGTTAGGGAGCCTGACAAGACCCAATCTTCGAAGAGAATGGAGTTTTTTCTTCGATTGCATTACAAGGGCCTTCACAGGCAAATGCACAAATTTTGATGCAATCCCACAACTAGCACAACAGATTGGGTATTCTCTGACCCATAATCTCAATTTCAATTTTCCTTGTTTAATAATTAGGCAGCTAGCTAGCAAAATTAATGATGATGTTCACACCATATACTTTGCTAGATTTCTTCAGTTAATTTTTAATTATTTGTTGCCTAATGTAAGTCTTGAGAATGATCAGAGTTTAGCTAGTTTTTGTATGAACAAAAGAATTTTTGCTGACCTAGCTAGGAAGGACACTAAGAAAGGTAATCTCTCTCCTCTCTTTTATCCCACATGGGTCAGGCTTCTCTTAAATCAGAGAATGCCTACCATGTATGGCAGGGATTTCATCTCAGTGGCTATGGATCAGAGTTTAGCACCCTCTGATTCAAACCCAAGCCACCCTCCAAACACTGACTCCCAAACACCTTTGCCAACCTCTACAGTCTCTCAACAGACTGTAGTTGCAAAACACACCTCTCAACAGGGTTCCAGCAAAAGGAAGGGGAAGTCAGTAACAGAATCTACTCTCAAAAAGAGGAAATTAATTGATGAAAATACAGATTCTGATGAAGAGTTCGTTTTTGCTAAAAGAACGACAGTTGAACAGGCTTCTGAGACTGGGGCTGAGGTAAAGAAAAAGAGGAGAAGATTAGTCAAACTTGCAAACTCTGAGGCTGCAAACACTGCAGGGATAAACTCTGATGCAGCTCTAAACTCTGACGTCCTAATCTCTGATCAGCCTAAACCTCAAGATTTAAACTCTGAAGACATTACAAACTCTGAGCCAACCACTAATGTCTTGATAAACTCTGGTGAAGCATGGGGTTGCTGGAAGGCAAATATTCCTTGGAAGGAACCTGGATTACCAGTTCCAATTGAGAACATGATTGGGCTCAAGGCTGAACAGGAGCGACAACACAATTATTTGAAAGATGGGCCATATGTCACTCCAGAGGAAGCTGGTCCTATACCAGTATCTGATTCTCCTACAAAGTCTCCAAAGCAAGTCATAAAGGAGATATCTTATGAAAGAGCAAGGGAACTGGCTGAAGAAGTAAGAAGAGAAATGGAGGCAAAGAAATCAAAGTCATCGTCAGCATCTCTTAGTTCTCAACGTTTTTCAAGAAAGAAGAAAAAGTCTGTCACTTTTGGCCAGGACACACAAGAACCTACTTCTCAAAGTGAGGTAGCAGTCCTTGAAGGGCCAGGTACACAAGAACCTATTGATCAAAGTTCAATAGAAGCCACAATTCCAGCAAGTGAAGCCAGCATTGATCAGGGGTACAATCCACAAGAACCTTCAGCTCAAAGGGTTGAAGAAGTTGTCAAGGCCCCAGCCACACAAGAACCATTCAATCAAAGTTTGGATGCAGGCACTCAATCAATTATAAAAGACATTGCTGTTGCTGATGCTGAAGGCCAATCTCTGGCAGAGTCAAGCCCACAAGAACCTTCACCTCAAAGTGGTGAAGCAGCTACAGATATGACTCAGGTCACACAAGAACCAATCATCACTCTTATGATTGCAGACCAAGCCTTACATGTTAGACAGACAAACTCTGATGAAGCTCCACAGGCACACTCTGATGCTATTTTAGTGCAACCAATTTCTACACAGCCCATGGAGACTTCATCTACAACTTCAAAGGATCAAGGTATAAACTCTGACTTTTCTTCAGAACTTACATTCTCTGATTGCATAAGTTCAGAATTTATGTTTCCTACATTTCCTGCTGGGATGATCATGGATAGTCCTAAAAAGGATACCCCTATTCATGTGACTACAGATATCCTTTCTCAGCCACCTCTTATTTCTGTAGGACATTGTGTGTTGAACCTTTCTGGTGAGTCTGAGGTAAAATGTGTGGAAAACAGAATTAATGAGAGGCAGACACAGGATCTGGCAAAAGGAGAGGTAGAATTGAGAAAGAAGTTAGTTACTTCTAGTGAGCAAAATCTAACTATTGAAAGTTATGATATGTGTGATGTGAGAAGTAATGAGATTACTTTAAAAAATCAGAGTGATTTAGGGTGTTCTGTTATTTGTGCAGGTACTCAGAGTTTACCTATTTCTGCAAACTCTGATGCTGTGCCAAACACTGCTGAATTATTAAATTCTGATGGAAAGGACTCAGATTCTGATGATGTGATTTTTGCTGATGAAGTAGTCACAGATCTCTCCATTCCCTTCACACAGCGGTATAACACCAAAAGGTGGCCTGTCAACTCTTATGATGCACTTGACAGATTGCAAATGGCTTATCCTGATTACATGGTGGTGGAAAATCTCAAAGGTCAAATTGAGGCTGATCTAAATGCAGCGGGTGTCAGAAGGGATTTCTCTTCTACTCCAAAGACTTCAACTGAAGATTACCTTACCCCTCACAGACAAGAAATCTGGGATTTCTCTTGGAAGTTTCCTGAGGCAACTATTCCATGGCCTCATGTTATTGACTTGGTCAATAAAGCTGATAAAGAAATAAACTCTCCAGAACTCAAGACACTCTTGAAGGCATCTACCATAATGACCAAAGGACTTAAGAGTGAAGTTAGTGGTCTTAAGGACTTTGTCACTAAATCTACAGCAGCTGTTGAATCTACCTTCTCTACTTCTCAGAATTCTTTAGGCATGAAGATAAAGAACATTTCAGACAAGCAGAATGCTTTGGAGTCCAAGGTTGATGAGATTTCTGTCTCTGTCACTTCTATGCAGGGCATGCTCACAAACTTCGTTCAAATTTTTACTGAGCACATTGGGAATGATGTCAGAAAGGGGGAGAAGGGTTCGGACAAATGCAAAGAGGATGAAATTCTAAACTCTGCCAAACTTGATGATGAAGATCATGGGAGTCATAAGGAAGGAAAGCAAACTCTGATAAGACAAACTCTGACAACCTCACAAACTCTGATGACATCAAAGTCTGATGTAAACTCTGACGACAAGCAAACTCTGATAGATGCTGATTTGGAATTAGCAAAAAGGCTTGAAGAAGAAGATAAGCCTGAGAGGATTGAAGAACAAAACTTAAAAGATGCAGAACTGGCAAAGAAAATGTTTGAAGAAGAAAATCCAGGAATGGATCCTGTTGCTGTGGAAGCTGAACTGAAAAAGTCTGGAAATAAAAATGCTCAAGAAAAGAAGAAGAGAAAATATGTGAAAAAGGCACCTGCTCAAAAGAAGAAGTCAGAATCCAAGCCTACTCAAATCAAATCTGTTGAAGCTCCTAAGATAATTGATCAACCAAAACAAGTCTCAGAAATTCAAACCAGATCATCCTCAAGAATTCAACAAAAAGCTCCAACCAAACCACAAACATCTCTTACTATGATGGGAACAACTTTTCTACCAGGTGGATCTAGGTTTGATGTTGAAGAAGAAGATCATCAACCATCTCTGATCAGAAAGAAAAAGTCTGATCCTCTGTGGACTACAACTCAAACTCTGACACTCAATGCCAGGCTTGGAAACAACAAGGGTGGTATTGGTGATACACATGCTAAGATCTACAGAGGTGAAGCAAACATCTTCAGAGATCCTTATTCATTAAAAGATAAACCTGAAGAAGAGTTGTCTCAAGAACATCTTGACAAATTAATATCTGTTAACATAGTGAAAGATAGTTTTGATGGAGCTCAAGCTAAGGAGAAGCTTCTGTATTTTCTAGAAGATGGGAGAGTTTTGAAGATTGCTGAAGAAAATCTGAAGGATAAGGCATCTAAAGAACTTGAACATGTTCTATATCTGCTCAATGATGAAAATGAAGCAACTTCAAAATGGAGAAAGATTCTTGAAAGAAAAATAGCTGAAAAGAAGAAGAGTGAAAGATTGATGATGATAAAGTCTGAAGATTATGAGTTTGGGTATTTACTTGAAGATGGAACAAGAAGAGCTATGAGAAAGGGAGATGCAAAGGTCAAGATGGTGTTAGGGATTCCTACACTAATTTTAAATCCTGATGGAATGAAGACCTGTTGCATTGTCTTAGATGAAAGGATGGAAAGGTCATCAATTTATGCTCTAAGGGCTGCAATATTTCAAATAGATGATTCTTCTGAAAACATGAAGGAATTGAAGGAGAAGCTTGTTGACTTACTGAAAAATGCTGAAGAGAAGCTCCTAAGTCAATTTCTGAAAGAAGAATTATTTTACAGAAGAATCTAAGTCTAAAAAGGGTAAATAAACTCTGGTGCATTTGTCTTGTATTTCTGACATCATAAGTGAAATTTATGTTTTAATTCTTAAAGCATAAATTGGGGGAGATTGTTAGGAATGCAAACACTGGTGATTGTCAGAGATTACTAAACAGAGTTTATGCTGACGTTATCAGCGTTTAAGGAAGCTGTCGGTCAGAGTTTACTCTACCAGAGAATACTCAATCAGAGTTTACTCTAACAGAGAATGCTCAAATCAGAGAATGACAAACCGACAGAGTTTAGCTCCAGAGTTTATCAGAAAAGGAAACAGACAAATCAGAGTCTGATTTGGATAGTAAGAAGGAATTCAAGTGCAAGTCAAATTACCTTATTAAATCTATTCTTATCATAATCTGTTTTGTAATTTTATTTGTAGCTGTGTCTATATAAACACAGAGATAGGTTATAATTAAATATCGAATTCAAAAAAGCAATATCTTGTAACCTAGCAGCTCTTAAGAACTTAATATCTTGAGAGAGTTTTGTATTCAAGTTCATTATTAATACAAAACAGTATTCCATTCAATATACTTGTGTTCATAATCGATTTACAGGCACTATTACATTCAACCCCCTTCTGTAATAGATTGATTATTCTGGGAAACATCTTCAGCAGGTATTATTTGACAAGAAAAAGAAGATCAAAGTCAATCTACAGACTTGAAGTAGTACTGCATTGAAAGAAGTTCAATTGATCATGCCTCAGTGGAGTATTTAAGTTTGAAGAAGCTACAGTGTCAGAAGATTTAATTATTGTGTGACAACAAATATAGTCAAGTCAGAAGGAGCAGAAGTGAACCATTATAAAAGTCAAGTGAAGAATATTATTTGTTGTGAATCACTCGTGAACCAGACAGTACACGGAGTGTTGGCAAAATACAGAGAAGATTCTTTATTACAGAAGAAATGGTCAGCTACAGACATTGGTGAGAAGAAAGAAGATTTAAAGTTATATCATCAACAGCTGTGGAGTCAAGACTTTAATTTAATTCTCTATTAATTGATTAAATTATTTAGTTAATTTAATTGGTAAATTAATTCAATCAGAATTAATTTATTTCTTAAATTGATTAAGAAATTAATTAATTTAGAATTATTTTAGAATGAAGAAGACTTTAATTTAATTCTATTATCAAAAAGATAATTTATTATGTATCCTAATTACTTAGATTAATTCAAAAAGAATTAATTTAATGTATAAGATATATAATAAATCAAATAGAATTTAAATTAAAATGAAAAGAAAACAAAGGCAGAAGATAAACATATCAATATACATTTCAGGTCGGCCAGATTGATTTGTCGGGAAGACTTTTGAAAAGTCTCCCGGAGACTTTTCAAAAAGTCTCCCAGAGTTTTAATTAAAAAGAAATCAAAAAAAAAAGAAAAGAAAAGGAAGAAAGAAATAAAGGAAAAGACAGAAGATAAACATATCAATATATCAAAGCAGGTCGGCAGAAGATTTTCTCGGGAAGACTTTTCAAAAGTCTCCCCGAGTTTAATTAAAAAGTCTCCCTGTTTTATTTAAATGTCTTCCTTTTATTCAAAAGTCTTCCAAGGCAAGAAATGTCTCCCAGAGCCAGAAAGTCTCCCAAAGAGAAAGTCTTCCAGCCAAAGAAAAGTCTCCCCGAGGAGAGAAAGTCTCCCCGAGTGAAAAAAATCTCCAGCATCTGATTTGCTTATAAATACAAGAAGATCAGTAGCTTTATTCATAATTCTATTAACATTCTATTCGGCTTAAACAAAAATTCAAGAGCAGTTAATGTCAAAATCTCTCTAGAATTTTAAGAGCTAAATTAGTGAATATTTATCTGATTTAATCTTGTAACCCACCTCAAGTTTAATATAAGTATTTTACTTGAACTGTGTTTCTTTGATTATTATTTCGTGATAATAATTTAAATTGTTTAATCAAAAATTATCCGAAACAGATTTTAATATTTATTAAAGATTGTATTCAACCCCCCCTTCTACAATCATTTGGACCTAACAATTGGTATCCGAGCCATCTGATTGACATAAAAATCAAGATCCTAATATTTTAATTATTAAAAATTCGAAACTTTTAATTTATTAAAAATTCGAAACTTTTAATTTATTAAAAATTCGAAACTTTTAATTTATTAAAAATTGAAATTTTAATTTATTAAAATTTCAAAAATTTTAATTTATTAAAATTTCTAAAATTTTTAATTTCTTAAAAATTTGAAATCTTTTTAGCTCCTAAAAATTTCAAAACTTTTAATTCATTAAAAATTCGAAATTTTTAATTTATTAGAAATTCGAAAATTTTTAATTCCTAAAAATCTCAAATCTTTTTAATCTTCCAATATTTTAATATGAGTACTCAAAGAGTGAGTAGCATTAAAATTCCTCCATTTGATAAAGATAATTATAATCTTTGGAAAAGGAAGATGACACTATTTCTTCGAACTGCAAACCCTAAGTACAAAGATATTTTAAAGACCGGTGTTGTTGCTCCAATAACAATCATTCCTGAGCATATGATAGATGGTGTACTTATTCCGCACAGACAATTTGATAAAGAAATTTCTGAGTACACTGATACTAAAAAGGAACTGGATTCTTTGGACACCAGCCTGCAGTTAATTTTGGTAGAATCTCTTGATCCCGGAATGTACAATCATGTTGTTAATTGCAAAAATGCTAAACACATCTGGGAAACGATAGAGATACTGAATGAAGGAACAGAAGAAGTGAGGGAGAACAGATTGGAAATCTTAACGTCTCAATATGAGCATTTTAGATCAAATCCTGGAGAAGGTATCTCTGATGTTTTTGAGAGATACAATAAATTGATAAATGATCTAAATCTCAATGGCAAACACTATACGAAGAAGGAGATTAATAGGAAGTTTTTGCTGACAATGCCAATTCACTTAGAACATAGGATTACTGCCATCAGGGAGTCAAGGGACATGAATGAAATTTCATTGGAAAGACTTTATGGCGTACTAAAGACCTATGAGCTAGAGCAGATTCAACAGAAAGAAATATATGGTACAGGCAAGGTGGTCAGCAAGTCTACAGCTCTTGTAGCAGAAGTACCAGAACACAAAGAAGCTATGACTGAATCTTCTTCAGTCAAAGTCATTGATCAAGGTATTGTTGCAGAAGTTGGTGCAACTCAAATGAATTCATCTGAAAGTGAATTCTACTCAATGGAAGAACTTGATCAACTTGAGGATGAATCTCTGGCACTGATTGCTAGAAAATTTGGAAATACAAGATTCAGGAGGAACCCTAATTTCAAATTCAAGCCTATGGGAAACAGATTTCAGAGAGGTGGTTCTTCTAGCTCATCCAATACAAGAGGTGGATACAAGACAGGGATGGTTGACAGAAGCAAGATTCGTTGCTTCAACTGCAATGAAATGGGACACTTTGCTACAGATTGTAGAAAGCCCAAGCAGGAAAGAAAGAAGGATTCATATGACGAGCTTAAACAGAAATATGAGGCTCTTCTGAAGAAGCATCAGGGAAGATCATACTTAGCAGAAGGAAAAAGCTGGGATGATTCTGACAATGATGAAGAAGAAGATATGAGAAATCTTGCTCTAATGGCTTCTTCTTCTGAAGGATCACAATCACCACCTCGTCAAGGAATTGAGGTAAATCCTAGCTGTCCTAAAATGTTTAAATTGCTGGGTGAGGATTTAACTAATGCTAGAGATCGAATAAAAGTCTTAATTCTCAAAAACCAAGTTTTATCAGATGCGAATTCTGAATTGAAAAAGCTGAAACTTATAAATGAGAAATTAACTGAAGATGTTGCATTTCAAGTTAATAGAGTCAACTGCTATGTTGAAATTGAAGCTTTTCTAAAGAATAAGATTGAACAAGAGAAGGTCAGGTGTCAAGCCTATAGAACTGCTTCATTTGTTATGAAAGACCTAATTGACCAACCAGAAATTAAACGGAAAGTTGGAATAGGTTTTGAATATAATAAATCTGTAGGGAAGCCAAGCAACATAACCCCTTTTAAAAAGAGTGCTGAAGAAAGGGGTATTCCTCATATTATTAAGGACACTAAGAAACCTCTGTTCATAACTCCTATTGCAGAACCAGTTCTTGATAGTTGTGTAATAGTGGATTATGAACTTAAACTTGAAGACCTTAAAGAGGAAGAGAAAGAACAGGAAAAACCGGTTAGGGACATAAAAGGAATAAATGTCCAGAAAGCTAAATATGTACCTAAAAGGCCAATAGAAAATATGAACACTGCTGGTTCATCCACTCCTGGTTTAGGTGCTAAAGAGCTTAAGAAAAATCATAACAGACCTAATAAGTTTGTTAATAGCATGAATAGTAACGACAGATTCCATGCTACTGAGAACTTTAAAAATGTTAATAAAGTTAAGGTAGAAACTGTTAAGACTCCTGCTATTGTGAATAAAATGCCTACTATTGATGCATGCCATAAACCTTGTGGTGTAGATAACTGTATGGCATGTGCTTTCAATGTTATGTCTTCATATTTTAAAAGTATGCATGCTATGAATGTCAATACTACACCTAGACAGCACATAAATCACAGGCATGCTAGATCAAAGACTGCCAGTCCTCCTGTTTCTCAGAAGGAGACATTTTCTCCTAAGCCTGTATACAAAAATGTTAAGGCTGTTTACAAGGAGAAGTGTTCAGTCAAAGTAGTAGATGAGTTTGTCAAGTTGGGTTCTGTTGTTAAACCTGACAAAGGACAATTTTTCAAATATGCCGGGCCCAATCAATGTTGGGTTCCGAAGAAGTCCTAACTCATTTGATGATTGCAGGGTGTAAAACAGGTGAACCGGGTCATTTGGATTCTCGACAGTGGATCCTCACGACACATGACCGGAGATAGAGCCCTGCTATCAAATGTTGTTGAGAGAGCTGGCCCAGTAGTTACCTTTGGAGATGATAGCAAGGGTATGACTAAGGGATATGGCTGTTTAGAAGCTGGCAATGTCGTCATTGATAATGTATCTTTCGTGGAAGGTCTCAAACACAATCTTCTGAGTATCAGTCAGTTTTGTGACAAGGGATACACAGTGAACTTTGTGAAGGAGAGATGTTTGATTTCTCACAAGAAGGATGAAAAGCTTGCTCTTCAGGGAGTAAGGAAAGGAAACTTGTTCGTAGCCGATCTGAACTCAGGTTGTAGAGATGAAGTCAATTGTTTTTATGCTAAATCTTCGTCAGATGAAAGTTGGCTATGGCACAAGAAACTCTCTCACCTTAATTTCAAATCTATGAATTCTCTAGTCAAAAGAGAATTAGTGAGAGGACTGCCTCAATTGGAATTCACACAAGAAGGACTTTGTGAGGCATGTCAGAAAGGGAAAGCAAAGAAAGCATCACATCCAAGCACTGACACATCTAGTATTACTGAACCACTGCAATTAATTCACATGGATTTATTTGGTCCAGTTAATGTAATGTCAATGTCACATAAAAGATATGCCTTGGTAATTGTTGATGACTACTCAAAGTATACATAGGTTTTATTCCTGCACTCAAAGGATGAAACTTCTCAAGTGGTGATTGATCATATAAAAATGATTGAGTTGGATTCGAAGCTTCCAGTTAGAGCTATAAGGTCAGACAATGGAACTGAATTCAAGAATGCAGTTCTGAATGACTTTTGTGCTGAAAAGGGAATAACAAGACAATTCTCAGCACCTAGAACTCCGCAACAGAATGGAGTTGTAGAAAGGAAGAATCGTACATTAATTGAAGCTGCAAGGACTATGCTGAGTGAATCAAGGCTTCCAATGTACTTTTGGGCTGAAGCTGTAAATACTGCATGTTATACCCAGAATCGGACTCTGATCAATAAGGACTTAATGAAGACACCCTACGAAATAATGGCTAACAAGAAACCAACGCTCAAGTACTTTCATGTATTTGGTGCTAAATGCTTTGTACTTAAAGATGGAGAAGAACGTATTGGGAAGTTCGAGGCTAAAGCTCTAGAAGCTATTTTTGTTGGTTATTCCAAAAGATCTTATCGGGTGTATATTATTGATCAACATCATGTCAAAGAAAGTGTCAATGTAACTTTTGATGACACAAAATTCCCTAACATCCAAAATGATGATCCATCTGAAACTTTTAAGTTCAACAATATGCCAGACTCACAATCAGATGATGAAAACGAACCTGAGGCTGCAACAGGAAACAACAATGATAATAATGTTGATGATCCAAGTGCTAGTGGTGGAAACAGTGGAAACTCTGGAGATACCCCTAACACACAAGGAGATTCATCAAGAGATCCTAGCAGCAACTCAGGGGGAGGAGATGAAGGATCAGCAAATCAAACACAACATCACAATGAAATTCAAGGCGAATCATCAAGATCTAATCTGCCAAGTCAGAGAATTTGGAGTAGAGCTCATCCTTTTGAGCTGATCATTGGTGATCCAGATGTTGGTGTTAGAACAAGAGGTGCTACACAGAATCAATGCAATTATTCTGGGTTTCTATCTGAAATGGAACCTAAGAAAATAGAAGAAGCACTATCTGATCCTGATTGGGTGATTGCTATGCAAGATGAACTCAATCAATTTGAATCTCAAGAAGTTTGGAAACTGGTACCCAGACCGAAGGACAAGACTGTAATTGGCACACGATGGGTATTCAGAAACAAGTTAGATGAAGATGGCATTGTAATAAGAAACAAAGTCAGACTGGTTGCAAAAGGTTATTCCCAAGCTGAAGGAATTGATTATGATGAAACCTACGCTCCAGTTGCAAGACTTGAGGCTATCAGGATGTTTCTGGCATTCGCAGCTCACTCCAATTTTAAAGTTTATCAAATGGACGTGAAGAGTGCATTCCTGAATGGAAAGCTAGCTGAAGAGGTATATGTACAACAGCCCCCAGGCTTTGAAGATCCAGATCACATGGACTTTGTATATTTTCTTTTCAAGGCTATCTATGGTCTCAAACAAGCACCCAGAACATGGTATGACACTCTTTCTGAATTTCTTCTTGAAAATGCTTTTGTTAGAGGAGTCATAGATAAAACTTTATTTTATAAGAAACACAATAATGATCTGATAATGGTACAAGTATATGTTGATGACATAATATTTGGGTCTACTAATGATAACTTGTGCAAGAGATTTGCTAAGTTAATGCAGAGTAGGTATGAGATGAGCTTAATGGGAGAGCTGAAATTCTTCCTTGGACTTCAAGTGAGTCAAAGAATAGATGGAATATTCATTTGTCAGTCCAAGTACCTTAAAGAACTTCTGAAGAAGTATCACATGGAAGATTCAGCATCTGCAAGAACTCCCTCATCTACAGCTGTCAAGCTTGGATTATGTGAAAACTCAATAAAGGTAGACATCACAAGCTACAGAGGTATGATTGGATCTCTACTTTACCTAACTGCAAGCCGACCAGATATTATGTATGCCACTTGTATATGTGCAAGGTTCCAAGCGGATCCTAGAGATATTCATCTTGTTGCTGTGAAAAGAATCTTAAGATATCTTAAGGGTACACCTAATCTTGGTATCTGGTACCCTAAAGAATCTGGTTTTAATCTAATAGGATATACAGATTCTGATTATGCAGGTAGTGTTGTTGATAGGAAGAGCACCTCAGGGAGCTGTCAATTCCTAGGGAGAAGATTGATTTCCTGGTACAGCAAGAAACAGCAAACAGTTTCCAATTCTACAGCAGAGGCTGAGTACATTGCTGCGGGAAGCTGTTGCGCTCAGATCTTATGGATAAGAAATCAACTCAAGGATTATGGCTTTGTGTTAAATAAAATTCCTATTTTATGTGATAACACAAGTGCCATTGCAATCTCCAACAACCCTGTACAGCACACGAGGACAAAGCACATAGATATCAGGTATCATTTTATTCGAGAACATGTTATGAATGGTACTGTGGAATTACACTTTATATCCACAGAAGAACAGACTGCAGATATTTTTTACTAAGCCACTTGATGAATCCACATTCACCAGATTGGTTGGTGAACTAGGGATGTTAAATAGTTCTTCATCTTAAATCCCAGTTCACATCTGCATTATGTTCTTAAATAAAATTTCAAGTGTTTGTCATGTGAATATTTGTTATAACACTTGTGAATTTATTTTACTAAATTCTAGTTCTCGAATGTGTGTTTAGTGTAAATTATTATTTTATTTTATTTTATCTACTTTTGGTTGTATTGTACTATATTTTAATGATAGATTATTATATTTAAAAATAATTTAATCAAAATTCTACAAGTCAGAAGTTTGATAAAAGATATTTTTACTTAAAAATAATTTAATATTGAAGTATAGATATTTTAAGTATAACTTATTTTTATTTTTATTTTTATTTTTTATTATGTTATTTTTATGATTATATAATTATTAGTTTAATTAATTATATATATATCGTATATAGTCTTCTATATCTATTATTTAAATATATATATATATATATAAAGTTCGGGAAGACTTTTGAAAAGTCTCCCCGAGACGTTTTTCAAATGTCTCCCCGAGACGTTTTTCAAATGTCTCCCCGAGACGATTTTCAAATGTCTCCCCGAGACATTTAACAACTGTTTTTTTCTTTTTTTCTTTTCTTTCAAAAGTCTCCCCGAGACTTTTGAGAAAGTCTCCCCGAGACACAAATGTCTCCCCGAGACATAAAAGTCTCCCCGAGACTTTGCTTATATATATAACCAGTTTTTCTTTCTAAGATCCTATCTAATCCTATTCTATTCCGTTTTTTAATTGCCAAACCCAATCAAACTCTTGCAAATTTTTCTCTCTATTAAACAATTGTGTGTGTAAGTTTTTTTTTTTGTATATATAATTAGTTATTTACTAAATCTTAATCAGTTTTTTTTTCCTTTCAATTTAACTGATTAATGGGTTTAGAAACAATTGTAAAATTTTTGATCACTTATTTAATTTCACCTGTTCTATTTATTTTCTAATAAATTACATTGTTTGTTACGCAGATAAAATATAATGGCCGCTGTCTTTGAAATCTGCAAGACTAACTATGTAGGGTACTTTGATCCTACAAGATGTCCAGAACCCAGATTCATTCCCTGGATTCGATTTCTCAATGAGCATCCTATGATCGGAACTTCAATAACCCTGGACCCTGTTCTGAAGATTGATCCACTGAAGGCTCTCTACTCTACAGCTGTTAATTGCTCAACCAGCACGTCAACTCGCTTCGCATTCAAAGTAAGAGGAAGAGATTACTGGGTAACAGATATTGATGTAAACAGGATTCTAGGCTTTCCAACAGACAACTTTGATCCACTACCAACACCACAGGAGCTGATAGAATTCTTTCAAACCATCCAGTATCAAGGTGAATTTAATATGGTTAGACTGTCCAAGACTCATCTAGTAAGTGAGTGGGACTACATCTTTGATACACTGGCCAAGGTATTTTCTCCATGTCTGAAGAATAGTTTTCACAACATTCCTCTGCTTTTACAAAACATAGGATTTGCTGTGACACATAACCGGAGAATAAATTTTGGGAAATTAATTTTGAAAGAGATAATCAGGAAAATGGGTACTTTTTCAAGCAGAAGTCTTACAGAAGATCATACAGTTCATTGCTACTATCCAAGATTTCTGACTTTGTTTTTGAATGACAAGCTAACTAATGAACACAAAGTGTTATTTAACAATTCACCTATAGTAAGATCGCTTTCCACGCAAAGAAATCTTTTTACAAGGTTGTCGAAGGCAAACAAACTACCAGGTGTTCCTGTAATTTATACACCATACATGGCTCAATTCATTCATCAACAACAAAATCAAGCACCAGCACCAGTGTTTGATGCAGGACCTCTACAAATGATTCCTGCTCCTCCAAGTGAAGATGAAGATGAATAAGTTGAACAACTTGAAGAACATCATGCTCAAGCAGAACCAATTGCCTCTGCTCCAGTAAGTACTCAGGTAAGGAATTCTTCTATTGTGAATTTTGACTTAAATCTTGACTTAAATTATATCAGTGTTAAGCCCCCAGTGGCTATTAGGATAGATCATGAGTCTGAAATCCAACAGTCTCTGACACAGGTCTTAGATCCATACACTGCTACTTCGTCATCACAATCTCTCTCCAAAACACAGAAGAGAAAACATACACAGTTAGGGAGTGAAGAAGACTTGATTCCTGCTCCACAGAAGAAGCAAATGCTTGGTACTTCATCTACCCTAGTAATGGTAGAACATGATGCTTCACAACATCAAGTGCCTTCACAGACTTTAGGGGGAAACTTGGATCTCTCGCTGATTCCTAGATCCTTGCCTACCTCCCCGGATGGATCATATCCGGAATCTGAAAAGATCTACTCATCATCTCAAGATGATCAGCAACTCTTTGAGTCTTACCCTGAGGCAACTCAGTTTTCTATTCCAAAAGAAACGCAAGACTTTATTGAGGATTGGAACCTGCAAAGTTCCATTGCACCACCAGTGACCTCTCTTGAAGGGGCTATGGT
The DNA here is from genome assembly GCA_028671895.1 of Oenanthe sinensis. Lineage (NCBI taxonomy): Eukaryota > Viridiplantae > Streptophyta > Magnoliopsida > Apiales > Apiaceae > Oenanthe > Oenanthe sinensis. Next base: position 44,724,377 of record CM053814.1, on the reverse strand, counting down.
GATCTTTCTTGCAGGTACAAAAGACTGTGTCATCCGTACTAAGAGAGAAACAGTGTTGTGAGAAAAGAGTGAAACACAAGTGAGAAAGAGTGAAAATATATATTCTATGAGTAAAACAACTAGAGAGTATATGAGCGAAACACTTGTGAGAAACACAAAGTAAAATCACACACTAGCACAATTACCAAATCATATTCCCAATTCCCTGTTACAGATTTCTAATGTTACTCAACTAAGGGGAAATAAATTTCTTCTGATATTAAGGATTCTGAAGAGGATTACTCAACTAAGGGGGAGAAGTTTAAACAAGATCCATACTCAACTAAATAGGAGGAAAGTTTGAACAAGATCCAAAAAGGAAGAAGTGTTGAACAAGATCCAAAAGGGAGAATTGTTGAACAAAGTCTTTTTACTAGAAGAGGATTACTCCATTGTTGAACAAGATCCAAAGGGGGTATATAACAACATGCTTGGATTGGATATAACTAATGATTATTTATTAGTTCTTCTATTCCATTTGATTTTAGAAGATTCTTGTATATAGGATTAACCGGATTTTCTAAAATGCATAACATGTCATAGTTTGCATTTTTTATATCTGCGATGGTTTAATGCTGTATGTATGCCATGTCTGTTGTTACCTCTATTAAAATGGTTGGATAATTCAAGAAATGAGAGAATGAATTCACCTTGGATGAGAAGTGAAGATAGGAGTTGGAGAAACAGAGGAGAAGTGGTAATAAGAAGAGAACAAGACTTCATCCCTGCCATCCTAAGGGGGAGTAGTGATGAGTCTGAGAAATGAAGATAATACTACTTGTATAATATGTTCAATGCTAAAGGAACGAATATCTTTCATTTCAGTTACTCAAGAAATCTGGAAATGTACAATCTGATCCAGAGAAACCAGCCACTGAAGATGTACCAATGACACCTAGTCACAAAAGTTAAACTCTAGATGAAGGTGAAGTTGATACTTCTGAAGCTGGTAATGATAGGTAAGTCAAGATAGAACTTTGTTCTATTTGTTCAGTCTAGAGGAACAACTATCTTGTATTTATCATTAATGTTTGAATCTGGCAATGTTTAATATAAACCAGAACTAAGTTTATTTATTTACAAGTTTTAGTGTTATATCTTTTTCTTGTTTGTTAGTTGAGTTATCCTCTAGTGATTTGCTTGTTATTGTTTAACAAACAAATAGGGGGAGATTGAAAGGCATATGTTTAGAAGCCTATTTGTTTAGTGAGATGACAACTCAACACAAACATAGATAATTTGTAAGTAAATATATTATTTGTCACAGAAATCTTCAGCAGGTATTATTTGCAAGAAAAAGAAGATCAAAGTCAATCTACAGACTTGAAGTAGTACTGCATTGAAAGAAGTTCAATTGATCATGCCTCAGTGGAGTATTTAAGTTTGAAGAAGCTACAGTGTCAGAAGATTTAATTATTGTGTGACAACAAATATAGTCAAGTCAGAAGGAGCAGAAGTGAACCATTATAAAAGTCAAGTGAAGAATATTATTTGTTGTGAATCACTCGTGAACCAGACAGTACACGGAGTGTTGGCAAAATACAGAGAAGATTCTTTATTACAGAAGAAATGGTCAGCTACAGACATTGGTGAGAAGAAAGAAGATTTAAAGTTATATCATCAACAGCTGTGGAGTCAAGACTTTAATTTAATTCTCTATTAATTGATTAAATTATTTAGTTAATTTAATTGGTAAATTAATTCAATCAGAATTAATTTATTTCTTAAATTGATTAAGAAATTAATTAATTTAGAATTATTTTAGAATGAAGAAGACTTTAATTTAATTCTATTATCAAAAAGATAATTTATTATGTATCCTAATTACTTAGATTAATTCAAAAAGAATTAATTTAATGTATAAGATATATAATAAATCAAATAGAATTTAAATTAAAATGAAAAGAAAACAAAGGCAGAAGATAAACATATCAATATACATTTCAGGTCGGCCAGATTGATTTGTCGGGAAGACTTTTGAAAAGTCTCCCGGGGACTTTTCAAAAAGTCTCCCAGAGTTTTAATTAAAAAGAAATCAAAAAAAAAGAAAAGAAAAGGAAGAAAGAAATAAAGGAAAAGACAGAAGATAAACATATCAATATATCAAAGCAGGTCGGTAGAAGATTTTCTCGGGAAGACTTTTCAAAAGTCTCCCCGAGTTTAATTAAAAAGTCTCCCTGTTTTATTTAAATGTCTTCCTTTTATTCAAAAGTCTTCCAAGGCAAGAAATGTCTCCCAGAGCCAGAAAGTCTCCCAAAGAGAAAGTCTTCCAGCCAAAGAAAAGTCTCCCCGAGGAGAGAAAGTCTCCCCGAGTGAAAAAAATCTCCAGCATCTGATTTGCCTATAAATACAAGAAGATCAGTAGCTTTATTCATAATTCTATTAACATTCTATTCGGCTTAAACAAAAATTCAAGAGCAGTTAATGTCAAAATCTCTCTAGAATTTTAAGAGCTAAATTAGTGAATATTTATCTGATTTAATCTTGTAACCCACCTCAAGTTTAATATAAGTATTTTACTTGAACTGTGTTTCTTTGATTATTATTTCGTGATAATAATTTAAATTGTTTAATCAAAAATTATCCGAAACAGATTTTAATATTTATTAAAGATTGTATTCAACCCCCCCTTCTACAATCATTTGGACCTAACAAATATAGTGAGGGTTCCCTAATATCTATTTATATTCTATTTTATTCTTTTAATAACAATGAAATATTTTCAGACTTATCAAAAATAAGGAACTCAGTCTAGGGAGTAAAATGTGATTTACTTTCTCAAAAGCGGTTGTGTTTTGACATCACTGACCTACTATAGTAGGGTTTTCAACTTATCAAAATCGTAAGAGGTTTTCCGACTAACTCCTGAGTCGTGGTTTTAAATGATTTTCATTCCTTGATAAAGGACATCAGTTAGCGGAGGCCAATGTACCTTTGTGGTAAGAAGACTGCCCCGATTGTTCTGGCAGTACCTATTCGGAGTTTAGTAAATCTATTAACAAGTATAGTATACTTGGGGAACTAGGATTAAATTCCAGTTCCAGGTTTATAGATTGTTCCATTCCGAGATATGAATCTATTAACAAGTATGATATACTTGGGGAACCATGATTGAATTCTGGCTTCAGGTCAGATAGATTCATCTATTAACAAGTATGATATACTTGGGGAATTAGGATTAAATTCCTGTTCCAGGTTTATAGATTATTCCAGTAGACTGGGAGATACAGCGTAAGAGGCCGAGTGACGCACGGTCCAGCACTTTGGCCCGTATGCGGTCTAGGGTGATTCCCAAGGTCGGAGGTATTTCCGTCGGCTCCCCCTTCTACATGTAGAGAAACAACAAGAGCTGCCGTAGGTTGCGACTGATCATCGTGTATGTGCAGTAACAGCGTGGTGAAAGGCTCCAGATACAGTCCCATCTTCCAATTGGAATTGTGCTGAAACATCGTAATGAAAGCCTATGAGCTGATTTACCGAGGGTGTTGTCAGTGGTTGATATGTTGAGATCTTCGTACTCCTTCAAACTACTTTGACAAAAAGTTTATTTTGCAAACTCATAGAGTACGTAAAGTATGCACAATATTGCAGTTTTAAACGATGTTTAAAAAGAGTATATGTACAGTTATATATGTTCTTGCTGAGCTATGTTGCTCACTCTTGATTTCTTTATGTATATCACAACACAACAGGTTAGTCGAGATGTTTTGACGAAAAGTTATTTTGAAAACTTAAGTGGGTATATGAGGTACACCAAACAGTTTATAAATCCTTAAAATATTTTACTGGATTTTAAACCTTACGAATGGTATGGTTCAACGTGATTTAATTCTCTTATGATGAGAAACAACTATTATTGCAGTATCTTGAACTGTGTACTCATTATATTATGGGAGTTTAGCAAAGATATAGTTGATGCTATTTTGCTAAGTTACTGATATATTATTTCAAAACTGTGAACTTAAATAGTTCATTGGGTTCTATTTTAAAGGCTTCAGAGAAAGTATGAAAGAGTGGTAACACTATATTCGATAGTGTCTTATTTTATATAATGAACTAAATTGTTCAGATTATATTCTTCTAAACTTTATATTGAGTATAAATTCTTTTAACAGAAAAATCTGACTATATGTATCATCGAGAGATACTTTTCTATAGTTACCCTAGATCGGTAACATATGTTATACTATTGAGATAGTAGTGATTATCATGTTCTTGAATGAGAGTCACATAGATAATTGGTGGATAATTTGCTGAGCATTCTTTCGCTCATTTTTGCTTTATATTAAATTTTTCAGAGAAAGTGATAATACATCCGATTGGCTCCATACCTTGAGGAAAGGAAGTAAGAGATTCACCTTTAAGGTGGTTCAGTTCAAAATGATTCTGCAGGAGTAAGTTGAATAGGTTTTCAGTATTGATCTAGTTATTAATGTTACTTTATGTAGGGGTTATCATTGATAGCTTGAGATCCTGGATAAGTACATTTGGTTTGTAATAACTAATGATACTTATTGTGTATCGTTTTTAAGACTATAACCTGTGTGTGTGTGAGAGGGGGGGGGGTCTATGATGTGTGTTCGTTGGAGTATTGAGTTATTACAGGTTGTAAATGATTGGATGGTGACGTGACGACTCAAATCCCTGACCCCGGATTTGGGGGCGTTACACAAAACATATGACCTAGAGATGCAACAGAGAAAGAATAAGAAAGTTGGAAAAATAAAATATGTGGCACTCTTGATGGAGTCTGAGAAAGAATAACAGAAAGAACCCAAAGAATCAAATGTCAAGGAATCAAGGAAGAAGATTAAAACTGTTGTTGAGTCAGAGTCTACTGGCACAGACTCTGATTCTGATGATGAGATTGATATGAGTCAAATGATGGCTATGTTTGCTAAGAATTTCAAAAGAATGAAATTCAACAAAAGGACTAGAAAATTCAACAAAAGGCCAACATTCAAGAAGGAGGATGAAAAGGTTGAGAAAAGCAAGAGCACAATAATTAAACTTGACAAGGCTAAAGTCAAATGCTTTAACTGTAGAATATTTAGGTACTTTGCTAGTGAGTGCAGAAAGGTCAAGACACAAGGCAAAGGAAATGCACTTCTCTCAACAGGAAATGATTGAGCAGATTCAAGCTCAGAGGATGAGATTGATTATACAAATCTAGCTTTGATGGCTGTCTCCTCAGAAATATTAGAATCTCCCAAACGACCTTAATCTCCTAAATCTTAGGTATCAATCTTCTCTGCTGAATCCTTATTAAATTTAGACTCTAATGGTATTAAGATTGTTCAAAGTGAGATTAAAAACATATTGACTAACTGTAGATCACTCATTAATGACAATGAAAGGTTAATTGAAGAAAACTTGACCCTGTTAAGTAGAAATAGTCATCTAGAGTCTGAATTAGTTCTTATAGAAGAATATAAGAAGGATTCAAAAAAATGAAAATCTTGAAGGCCTATGATTATGTTAGAAAAGAACTAGAAGAAGAAAGGCTTAAGTTCAAAGTTTGGATAGACTCTGGTAAAAGAGTCCATGAAATTCTCAATCACCAAAATGTGTGTCAAACTGCTGGTCTAGGCTATGACAAGAGTCAAGACAAGAGACCTGTTGTTTAGAATGACAATAATGTAGAAACTAGCCAAGACAATAAGCCCAAGGATAAGAATACCTTCACTCTTGTTAAGTTTGTGACTCATAAAATTAAATCAGAAATACCTAATAAAGTCACAAACTCATCTGTCACTAATTCTCATAATGGCAATACAAAGACAGATGAATCAGGAGAACAAAAGCCAAAAAGAAATATCAACATAAGATTTTTGTCCAAGTCTAAATTGAAAGAAAGGCTAGATAACTTACAAGAGTCTAGCAAGACTAGGAGAAATAGGAATGGTAAAGAAGGCATTAACAAAGCCAATAACTATAAAAAAACCCTAATGCTCCTAGAAATAAATGCTATAGATGTGGAAACCATAACCATCTTGCTCTAGATTGTAAATCAAAGAATGAGAAGAAATCAGAGTCTACATCCCCTCAGACTTTTACTAGTCACTACATTTCACAAAAACCTTGTTATCACTTTGGTAGCATATTTTATTCTATTTATATGTGTAGGGACTATGTAAAGCATAATGTAACGTAATATGTAATAGTGATAACAATAACTCAACTAAGAAACAAAGACAGACAAATAATACTAATATGCAGCACAGGAATCCAGAAGGACATAATCAAGAAGATAATACATTCATCATTGTTGTACATTCAAGTTAGAAGAATTACTGAACGTCAGGGATAGAAGTTCATTAACATGTTCAAGCCTCAGTGACAAATAAGAGTTCAGAAGACTTCATACTAAAGACAGAGCAGTGATCCATGTGTAATTGTCTAAGGGTTTCAGTGATAAGAAGCAATGCAAAAGTCCAGGGTTTATCAGCTGAAACAGAACAGAGATTAAGGAAATTCATTCAAGTGTTAGTCGTTTGTGAACCAGACCAGTGCACTAAGCGTCAGCACAACAAGAAGAGAATTATCTTAATTAATCAGAAGAAAATCAGTTGATCAAGCCAAGCCAAAAGAGTGAAGCAAAGTGGTAATTACTTGAAGAATTCAAGAAATATGCTAAGGCAAGTATTACTGCATTTGGTGGCATTAATACTCTTGAAGCAATGGAGAGGCGCAACATATATTTCCAAGGTGCAAGAAATGTCTAAGGGAAGTATGAGTGGCGCCTACACAGTGCAATGAGTGTAGGCGCAACTAAACTAACAAAGCACAAGAAAATAGCTGCACTTAGAATCTAAGTGGTGAGTGGCGCCTGCACTAGGAACTCAGTGTGCAGGCGCAACATAACTACTCCAGGCGCAAGGAAATTCTAAGGCGAAGTGTGTGTGGCGCCTATACAGGGGAACTACTGTATAGGCGCAACAAATAAGTTAAGGCGCAAAGGAAAAATATTCTAAGGCAGTAAGTGGCGCCAACACAGGGTTTACAGAGTAGAGGCGCAACTCACATACTCGGCGCAACTCAAGACTTCAGCCTCAACAAGCCTCAAGTGGCGCCTCTACACCATTACCACTGTGTAGGCGCCACTCAGGACTTAAGCAATTGTGGAATTAAATTCCAAGAAGACTGCAAATATATATGGGTTCAAATCAATTGTTTTAATGGGTTATCATCTTCAAGCTATCAACAAATACAGCCGGGAAGCTCCATTAAAGACACTCATTTATATCTCTCAACTGTAATTGTTGTAATATTATTTTGAACCCACTGCAGCTAATCATTTGATTAGATTTGTAGCACCCCAGGGATTTAATAATAACTTGTTATTTCCCAGCTTTGTGTTTTATTTACTGCCAAGCTCATATCATATAAAAACACAAACACTTCCGCAAAACAAAGTTGAAAATCTACAACATCATATTCAACCCCCCCTTCTATGATGATTTTGGACCTAACAATTGGTATCAGAGCTTGTTGATTGACTTTACAAATCAAGATCCAAAAATAGTTTTTCTAAAAAGTGCATTTTTAGATCTAGAAAAATTTATCTTGAATTTTCTTTTATTTTTAAAAGAAAATTCAATTTCGAATTTTTCATTGATTTTAAATTCACTAAATTTTAAAAAGCTATCAATCATCAAGAATTCGAATTAAAATTAAATTCTCAATATTTAATTTTTTATTTGAATTGATTTTAATTTTTGAGAAATTAATTATTTCTTAAGATTTAAAATTCTTAACAACCATGAGTACCCAAAAATTAAGCAGTATCAAAATTCCCACCTTCGACAAAAATGAATACATTTTGTGGAAAAAGAAGATGACCATTTTCATCAAGACTAGTAATTCTCAATATCTTGGGATTCTTGAAAATGGCCCCTATGTTCCTCAAAAGCTTACACCAGAGACAGTTTCAGAAGATGGCGTTCGGATTCCTCAAGGGTTTACCCCAAAGGAACCATCAGAATTTACTGACACTGACAAAGAGAAAGTAGCATGGGACAATCATCTACAATGCATCTTGATGGATTCTTTGGACACAACTATGCTAAATCAGGTGATAAATTGCACCAGTGCCAAACAGATGTGGGACACGATTGATCTGTTGATGGAGGGTACAGCTGAAGTGAAGGAAAACAGGCTAGACATTCTTACCTCCCAATATGAAGCATTCAAGTCATTACCTGGAGAAAGTATCACTCAGGTTTTCGAGAGATACAACAAATTGCTAAATGACTTGTCTCTACATGGGAAGACCTACACACGTAGGGAGATCAACAGAAAGTTTATGTTGACACTGCCAGCACACCTAGAGCACAAAATCTCTGCCATCAGAGAGAGAAGTGATATAAATGAAATGTCCATTGAAATGCTATACGGAAAGCTCAAGACTCATGAGATGGAGCAAGAGCAGCGACAAATCATTTATGGCTCAGGTACAGTGGACAATAAGAATTCTGCACTGTTGAAGACGACAGCTCTAGTAGCCAAGGACATTGCTGTGAAAGAGACCAACAAAGAAGCACCTGCAGTCGAGAAAGAAGAAATCTTAGAAGCTGAATTCACAGAGAATTCTCAACCGGGTGATGAAGACGACTTCTATTCAATAGAAGAACTTGAACAACTGGAAAACAAGACTATGGCCTACATGGCAGGAAAGTTCAAGAACCTCAGATTCAGAAGGAACCCAAAGTTCAAATTTAAGAGTAATTCAAGTTACAGTGGTTCCAGGGACAAAAGCAGTAATCGAGGTGGATCGTCTTCAGGGTCTCACAGCAAAGGAGGCTATAAGACAGGGATGGTAGATAGAAGCAAGTTTAAATGCTACAATTGTGGAAAACCCGGTCATTTTGCAACAGAATGCCGGAAACCAAAACAAGGGAATGAAAGGAAGGAGTCCTACGATGAACTAAAGCAGAAATATGATGCGCTGGTGAAGAAGCATCAAGGAAGAGCTTATATAGCTGAAGGCAAGAGCTGGGATGATTCTGACATCGATGAAGAAGAGGTCTATGGAAATCTTGCACTAATGGCAGACTCTTCAGAGGAATCACCTCAATCATCTAAGGTATCATTTCTTTCCTCCGTTGACATGTCTAATTCTGAGTATAAGAAAACTGTGGAAGATCTGAGCATAGAAATGTTTAACATACATACAAGCATGCTAGCATCTGTAGAAGAAAATGCTAAACTAGTTCTTAAGAATAAACTGTTAGAAACTAAAAACGAAAAACTAGAGCTTGCATGTGTTAATGTAGAAGATCTGAAACAGAAAATAGAATATCTTCAGAATAGAGATAGGTGCAACCAGGAAGTAGAAGCAGCTCTTAGAAGTAAAATTTCTGATCTAGAGTTAAAACTTCAAGCTTATAAGAAATCTGCGAATCTTGTAAAAGAGGCTATAGACAAACAAGTCATAGGTCAGAAAACAGGAATAGGTTTTGACTATGATAAGAAAGCTGGAAAAATGCATGTAGAATCTATTGCTGAGGAAAGTCCTATGAAACAAGACATTCCACATGTATTGAAGGATGTAGCTAAGCCCCTTTATAAGAAATTTATCTTAGAATCCCTTAATGAAGATGATCTCTTAATGAAAGAAGAACTCCTTGTTGAGGAGAAAAAGGAAAAGGTTGTAGATAAGAAGAACATGCCTAAGAAAACTGTTAAAATTGAACAACCTAAGAAACAGGTTAAAATTGAAATAGGCAATAAAAATGAAAACAAGAAAGCTAACAGAAATGGTAAGGTAGGTGCTAACAATGCTAGAAAAGTTTGTAATAATTGCAAGTCTACTGGTCATCTTACGCATGCATGCAATAAGATAAAAGTAGTTAAAACAGGAACTTCTAGTATGCCTGCCATGCCTGCCATGTCTATTCCTCATCAACCATGCGATAAAGTAGGATGCATGCCATGTGCTTTCAATATCATGTCTGCATACATTAACTTAATGAATTCTTCATCAAGTACTTGCATGAATACAGATGTGAACATGACTAGAAAGCATGTTAGGGCAAAGACTGCCAGTCCTCCTAAAGTTAGGAAGGAAACCCCTGTCCCTAAGCCTAAAGACACCTTTGTCAAGGCTAAACCAAAGGGCAAGGGTTCAGTCGATGAGAAAGACAAGGACCAGAAAATTTCTATAGCTAAATCTTTTTACTTATCTAAGCCTCTTGGACCCAATCAAATTTGGGTGCCAAAGAAAAAGTAATCAATCTGTGGATGCAGGGTACAGCAAAGAACAAGCGTGTCATGTGGATACTTGACAGCGGATGTTCTAGGCACATGACTGGAGATAAAGCCCTGCTAACAGATGTGGTTGAGAAAGCTGGCCCGATAGTGACCTTTGGAGATAACAGTAAGGGATTCACAAAGGGATATGGCAATCTGGAAATCGGGAATGTTATCATTGAGAACATCTCTCTTGTGGACGGATTAAAGCACAACCTTCTGAGTATCAGTCAGTTCACTGACAAGGGATACAAAGTAACTTTTGAGAAGGAAAGATGTGCTATCCAAAGCAGGAAGGATTCGAAGCTTGCTCTTCAGGGAGTGAGAAAGGGGAACCTCTTCATAGCAGATTTGTTCTCTGCAAGCAAAGGTGAAGTTCAATGTTTTTATAGCAAAGCTTCAACAGAGGACAGTTGGTTGTGGCACAAGAAACTCTCTCACCTCAACTTTAAAACTATGAACTCTTTAGTAAAGAGGGAATTGGTTAGAGGTCTGCCCGAGATGGAATTCTGTCAAGAAGGGCTATGCGAAGCATGTGAAAAAGGGAAGTCAAAGAAAGCATCTCATCGAAGCAAAGACTCAACTGACATTACTGAACCACTGCAACTACTGCATATGGATTTATTTAGTCCAGTCAACGTCATGTCAATGTCAAGGAAGAGATATGCACTTGTAATTATTGATGACTACTCCAAGTACACGTGGGTGTTGTTTCTAGCCGCAAAGGATGAGGCCCCTCAAACAATCATCAATCACTTAAAGAAACTTGAGTTGGAAGCTGGTCTGCCTGTCAGGAAAATAAGGTCTGACAATGGAACAGAATTTAGAAATGCAATCCTGAATGAATTCTGTGTGGAAAAAGGAATAACAAGACAATTCTCAGCGCCCAGAACTCCACAACAAAATGGAGTGGTAGAGAGGAAGAACAGGACTTTGGTTGAAGCAGCAAGAACAATGCTGAATGAAGCAAAGTTGCCTCTATACCTTTGGGCTGAAGCAGTCAACACAGCTTGCTACACTCAAAATCGTACCCTGATCAATAAAGAACATGACAAGACTTCTTATGAGTTAATGGCCAACAAGAAACCAACACTGAAATACTTTCATGTGTTTGGAGCAAAGTGCTTCGTATTGAAAGATGATGAGCATCTGGGAAAGTTCGAATCCAAGGCTCATGAAGGCATATTTCTTGGCTACTCAATGGAATCTAAGGCGTACAGGGTTTATGTGATTGATCACAAAAAGGTCATTGAAAGCATGAATGTAACTTTCGATGATCTAAAGCTCCCAAGTCTACAAAGAACAGACGACACTGAAACTCTGCAGTTTGAAAATTTGAACTCAGATGGAGGTGAAGTAGAACCTGAAGCTGCAACAGAGATTCAAGTTCCAAATGAGAATATCAACAATGATGATTCTGTCCCTAGCAGTGGAAACAGTGGAAGATTCACAGAAACTACTAGTAGTGGCAGAGAATCTCATTCTCATCCAAGCAGCAGCTCAGGGGGAGCAACTGAAGGATCAACAAACAGGACCCAGCACAATAATGAAAATCAGGCTGAATCATCTAGGGCAAATCTGCCTAGACACAGGGTGTGGAGTAGAGATCACCCCTTTGAATTGATTCTTGGAGATCCAGATGCTGGAGTTCAAACAAGACGTGCTTCCCAAAATGAATGTTTATTCTCTGGTTTTCTCTCTGAAGTAGAACCAAAGAAAGTGGAAGAAGCACTAGAAGATCCAGATTGGGTTCTTGCCATGCAAGAAGAACTCAATCAATTTGAGAGACAAAAGGTATGGAAACTAGTACCCAGGCCAAAGAACAAGTCTATTATTGGCACAAAGTGGGTATTCCGAAACAAGCTGGATGAAGATGGCATTGTTACGAGGAACAAAGCCAGACTGGTTGCTAAAGGTTATTCCCAGGAGGAAGGAATAGATTATGATGAAACATATGCACCAGTGGCAAGGCTTGAAGCTATCAGGATGTTCTTGGCATTTGCAGCACATTCCAACTTTAAAGTATATCAAATGGATGTGAAGAGTGCATTCCTGAATGGAGAGCTGGAAGAAGAAGTATATGTGGAACAACCCCCAGGGTTTGAAGATCCAGAATTTACAAATTTTGTGTACTTCCTCTTCAAAGCACTCTATGGCCTGAAGCAAGCCCCTCGAACATGGTATGACACACTATCTATATTTTTACTTGAAAATGGTTTTACTAGAGGTGTCATAGATAAGACTCTATTCCATAAAATGCATAAAAATGATATGATATTAGTGCAAGTCTATGTAGATGATATTATATTTGGTTCTACTCACGATCAGTTGTGTAGTAGATTTGCTAAGCTAATGCAGAGTAGGTATGAAATGAGCATGATGGGAGAGCTGAACTATTTTCTTGGACTCCAAGTAAGTCAAAGGAAAGATGGAATCTTCATTTGCCAGACCAAGTACATCAAATAATTATTGAAGAAATATGGTCTTGAAGATGCATCTTCAGCTAAAACTCCAATGGCAACTGCCACTAAGCTTGATAAAGATGAGCCTGGTAAGAAGGTAGACATCACAAGCTACAGAGGTATGATCGGCTCATTACTTTATCTTACTGCAAGTAGGCCGGATATAATGTTCTCTACATGCTTGTGTGCTAGGTTCCAATCAGATCCTAAAGAATCACATCTTATAGCTGTTAAACGAATTTTTAGGTATCTTAAGGGAAATCTGAATCTTGGAATTTGGTACCCTAAAGATACAGGTTTTGACCTTGTTGGCTATACAGATTCTGATTATGCAGGGTGTAGGATTGATAGAAAGAGTACATCAGGGAGTTGTCAATTCCTTGGTAGAAGGTTGGTGTCCTGGTATAGCAAGAAGCAACACTCAGTTGCAATGTCGACAGCTGAAGCTGAGTATGTTGCTGCTGGGAGTTGCTGTGCACAAATTCTGTGGATAAGGAACCAACTTCAGGACTATGGACTGTTGCTGAGCAAAATTCCAATATTCTGTGACAACACAAGTGCCATAGCTATAACCAACAATCCTGTTCAACACTCGAGGACCAAGCACATTGATATCAGGTATCATTTCATTCGAGAGCATGTCATAAATGGTACTGTAGAGTTACATTTTGTACCTACAGAGCAACAAATAGCAGACATCTTCACTAAACCATTAGATGAAATCACTTTCACTAGACTGGTTTGTGAACTTGGGATGTTAAATTCTACTGACTAACAAGTTGGTAATCAAAAACTTCAATTTGAAGCTGATAAATTCACTGGTTGATTAATTTCAATATTCTTAGGACTTGTGAATTTATCTACCAAAAATCATTTTCCAGCTGTTAAGATTAAATTTTAGATAAATACCTTGTGCATGCCTGCTTAATTTATTAATCTGGTATTTATTTAATTTTGATCTTAAAAAATATTTAAGTGCTTGTATTTAATTGATAAATTCTTGGCACTTATTTATTTAAATATTATTTGAAATTATTTTAAATAAAAAGAATGAATATTTATATTTATTCTTTTATTTAAAATAAAAGTAAAATAATAAGAAGCATAATTTATTTATAATAATAATTTTAACAATTAATGTTATTATTGTTATTAATGAATATTTTGTGAAATTAGTAGCAAAATTTGAGAACACTTGAAAATTCGTCCAAGTGCCAAGTGGCGCCTATACAGCTAACTCACTGTATAAGCGCAACATATGGACTTAGAATTTTTACTTGGTTGAAATTCAAGTGGCGCCAACACAGTGTAACCACTGTGAAGGCGCAACATAAGTATTTCCTTGAGTCAAAAATTTGCTAAGTTATGTTTTTAACTCAAGTGGCGCCAATACAGTGTAACCACTGTACAGACGCCACTCAAAAATTACTTAGTCAATTTTTCACTTCTAGTGGCGCTAGCTAGTTAAGTGGCGCCTACACAGGGCAACCCCTGTGCAAGCGCCACTCAGCACTTCACAATTTTTTTTCTGAATTGCTGCGCCTATAAATACTTGAGTATTGTTTTTGTTGCCTTTTATTATACATACAGTCGACACACTCTAGAGGCGCAAGAACAAATAACTCAGATCCATTTTTTTAATCGAACATATCTTGGCCAATTGTTGTCCGATTTTTAATCCTAGACCAGTTTTGTGATACCCATAACCATATCTTCCTTTTCCAAGTGGTCTCATACATTTTGGTCAAGGTTTTAAAATTCACCATTTTCATAAAATTCGAACAATTTGTCTACTGTTTAATAGTGTTTAATCGATTAAAAATTTTAATAAAATTAAGGTGTGCTAAAAATTACTAGCAAGTTATTATATTGTTAATTTTTAAGAAAATTCAAGTAATTTTTGAAATTAGGGTTGTAGTTCAAAATTTTACTAAAATTATTTGATTTTAATTAGTACTTTTAATTATTAAAAATTACTTTTCATTTTTGATTAAATGGGGAGTCATTTTGAGATTAAAAAGACTAATTATTTATCCATTTTAGTAGATGATTGGACTGAGGCAGGGGACTTAGGTAACTGGGCTAGATTTTTAAATGAAAATTCAATAGTCAGTTATGCACTAACTACCTCTGTTCCTTTGAATAGAAATCTTCTAAGACAGGTATACAGGTCTGCTTTAGACACGTCTGCAGATGGGATCCTGAGCTTCACTTTTAAACTTCAGAAGCAAAGGGTGCCGATCACAGAAGCTGACATAAATAGAGCACTGCATCTACCTTCTGAGAACCTTGAGGAGGACCCATGTCAGGCAGATCTAGATAACTTTTTCATGTTCCTGCACTGCACCAGAGAGAACACAAATCTTCCAAAGAAGATTTACAAAAATCACCTGCCAAAGGAATGGAATCTGTTCTTCAACATCCTATCTCATGGTTTTGCACCAAAGACAGGTGGATTCCATGGCATTACTCAGTTCAACAAGGTGATTGGATATGCAGTAGCTACTGGCTCCAGAATTAACTTTGGCAAGTTGATCATGGCTGAGATCTTGAAGAATCAGGCAAAGATGGAAAACTTCTGTTTATATCCAAGATTCCTACAGCTGGTACTAAATGAAGTTCTTGAAGCTGATCAACTTCAATTGTTTCAGAACAGTCAAATGGAAGAGTCACCCTCTCTACAGTTCAGAACAATTATGCTATTAAAGAATGAGGCTGACTATCCAAATAGGTATGCTCCTGCACCTATGACTGAACCCATAAGGGATTTTGTTGCTCTTCTGAGACAGGTTAATGAAGATGAAGAAGAAGAAGCATCAATCTCTAAAGAGGACAGTGAAGCTGAAACTTCAAGTGGTTCTGGAAGCTCAGCAGCAATGGAAGAAGAAGAAGAATCAGGCTCTGATAATGAAAATGAAGATATGGAAGAAGCTGATTCTGAAAATGAGTAAGAACCTGTTCCTGAAGAAGAACAAAGGAATTCCCCTAAAAATCCAACAGAGGAGATAGTGGTTGAGCCAGAAGTAGAAGAAGAACCTCAAGCTACAGATGTATACATCCCTAGCATGTCTGATGAAGGTATGGATGAAGGTTCACTTCTTTACTTTGACCTCTCTGCTTTTCTTTCAGATGAACATGTCACAATATCTCCATCTGTGCCTCAAACGGCAATGCACACACTAGAGCCCTCAGTGGCCATTGAAGCTGGCAATGAACTTGGCAACCCACCAGTTCTAACCAATGCCAGAGAACAACAAACAGATCCTTCATCACCTCCAACCAGAAAAAGAACCCATGAAATAGATGATAGGACCGTTTCTCAACCGGATCAGGACATTTTTCAAATATCCCCTACAGCTCTGCCTTCTCAAAAACGTCGTAAAATGGATTTTAAGCCAAAGGCATCTGTGAGCCAGGAACCTGATTCTCCAATCTCTGAACACCTTCTTTTTCTTCGTAACCTAAATTCTGAAATTGATAAAATCCTGAAAGGTCCGGAAAGAGAAACAGAGGTTGTAACATCCGCTACTTCAGTAGCTTGTACTGTTTTGGTTGATCCAATTCAGACTCTGTCTTCACAGACAGTAGGGGGCATCACTGACTCTCACGAGCCATTCATTACATTGTCAAATGTGGTGACCCCCCTGGACTTAACATCTCCAGATCCTATTAAGGATGTTTTCCCTCCCCAAGTGGGTGAAGTGGAAAGGCAACTCTCCCATAGAAGGGAAGAGGTCTCCATTCAAGGAGAAGCTGTGTCAACAGCACCACCACTTCAAGTGGAAATGCCTTCACAGGCTTCGCGGGGCATCACAGGCTCTTACTTGTCACATATTACATTGCCTGAGGTGGTGACCCCCCTGGAAATTCCAAGTCCAGCTCCTTCAACGGAGGTCCTCCCCACCTCTACAGGTCAGGTGGAGGGACAACACACCCATAGAAGGGATGTGGACTCTATTAATAGAGTATCTGCTACTTCGGTAGTAGAACCTGTTCAGGGTGTCTCTGGACAGGTAATGCCTTCAATGGCTTCAGCTGGCATCACTGATTCTTTTATATTGCCAATCATTACAGAATCAATAGTGGTGACCACACTGGGTCTAAACTCCCCAGTTCCTGAAAAATGAGTTCTCCCCACCCACAGTGGTCAGGCGGAGAGGCAACCTACCCATAGAAGGGATAGGGATTTTCTTGCAGGTATTGAAGATATGGATGCTATAATGAGTGAAACATTTAACCTAAGTGATCTTCAATTCCCTGACCCCGATCAGCCAAGTGTGAGTGTTGAGGGTCGTGCTCAAACAGTTCCGGTGAGGAGTGAGACACCCACTGACCAAATATTCACCCCACACAATACACACACTGCACATAGCCAAAGGATTCTAAATCTGGAGGCCCAGGTTACTGAAATTCATCATTCTTTAAGCAAAATCTTGGAAGTGCAAGAGCAGCAGCGATCTGAAATGAAAGAACTCAAAGATCTAGCTCAACAGCTGCTGGCTCAGAAGGCTCCTGTCTCTACTCAATCAACTCCAACAGCTCAGATTACTCCGATCAGAAGGGAGGATAACCCAACTGAGGGGGAGAGATTAGCACAAGAAAAAGATGTTGGAGCTGCAATGATAATGGAATATACAGCTCAGGGGGAGATGGATTTCTTCTATAGGCCTGGAGCGAGGCAACTTGAAGAAGGAGAAATCTTTGAACCCTATGTGCCAATGGATATTCCTACTGAAGCTGAGATAGAGAAGACTGTACAGGCTGAAGGGATAGACGTCGAAGA
This sequence comes from Oenanthe sinensis, assembly GCA_028671895.1. Taxonomy (NCBI): domain Eukaryota; kingdom Viridiplantae; phylum Streptophyta; class Magnoliopsida; order Apiales; family Apiaceae; genus Oenanthe; species Oenanthe sinensis. The sequence goes on along the minus strand of CM053814.1, from coordinate 44,706,842 downwards.
GGAGTTTGCTGAAGAATATGCCTTCGATAATGACTGTCTTCTAGTTGGTGTGGATGAAGTCATTACGAGAGGTGTATCCGAAGCTCAGGACTTAGTAAAGAGAAAATGGAAGAGAGTGCAGCAAGCAATTGAAAGGAGGAACAGAGTGAAGGACATAGAAGCAAAAGTAGGTCCTGATTGGGATGAAGCAAGGAACTTGCTCAAGAAGAAGGAGCTATCCCTTTCTAATAAGAAAGACAGAGAAGTCCTTGATCTCTTCAGAACCATGAAGGACAAATTTGAAGATGTTCATGAATTCTACTCCATGCTGTCCGAGGAAATTTCAAGTGTGTCAGTCAGTGCACTTAAAAATGGCTGGAAGATGCACCTAAATTCAACATCACTGGGGTCGAGGGTTCTGTCGACAAAGAGCTTTGAAAAGATGAATATAGTAGAGCTGTATGTGCTGAAGAGGAAAGTCATCTTTGGAGGGCACAAAACAAATGAGATACTGAGAGACATGATTGAAAAGAAGATAATGGAGATCGGTGTTGAAGCATTTGAAAAGCCTCCAGTTGTCAAGTACTACAAAGCAACAACTCTTCACAACTTAACTTTGTCAGACGAGTGTTTGGACTCAAGCCATCTCTTGTTCATGCAGTATGTAGAGGGAAAACTCAGGAGTAAGAAGAACAGAACTGCAGAAGACCTTAATGCTGCTGAGTTGATCTATGCATTCAGGCTGAACAGAGCAATTCAAACTTCAGGAAGATATCTTTTGGAGACGTCCAGATACTACCAAGATCCAGTGTTTGTTAGAAAAGATGACGGCACAGAAGTACTCGAATCCATCTCAGACTCTGAACCTTGCACTCACACTGACTCAAATGGAATAAAATACTTACTACTCAAGAAGGATGGTGTGATCAGGAGGAAAGAATTATCAAAGCTCAAAAGAAACAACTCTGAGGTTATTCGAAAAGTCTTCTCAAGGGTAAAAAGATCCACTGTCAAATCAGACAAGAAGGCTTTGAGGATAATTGAAGATACACTAAGGGAGAAACTGGCAGAAGAGTCAATGCACGACACTGACAGAGTAAAAGGCTTTCCGAAAAGGATAACAGTGTTCGTGTTTACAAAGAGGCAATCTCTGGCCTTCGAGTCAATCTCCAAAATGAATTCAACGGCGTTTCTTACTGAGATATTAAAGAAGCTAGAAGATCCACCTCCAGTTAACACTCTTGAAGTAGAAGCAAGAGATTTGGTAAAGGCAAGGTTAGAGCAAAAGGAAGAAGAGCTGAGGAAGCACTACTCTGAAACGAGGTCTAAGCAAAAACAAGACACAGTACAAAGAAGCAGAAGATCATAGATTTATTTGTTCAGGCTAAAGGAACAAACTTCTTTTATACACAAAGAAATCTGGAAATGTAATATCTAATCCAGAATGTAATTAATATTATTTACTGTCTTTCTGCACTTTACTTTTTCTTGTAAGTATCAGTTGAGTTATCCTCTCACAGGATTTGCTTGTCGATCTCTCTCAATCAAATAGGGGGAGATTGTAAAGCATAATGTAACGTAGTATGTAATAGTGATAACAATAACTCAACTAAGAAACAAAGACAGACAAATAATACTAATATGCAGCACAGGAATCCAGAAGGACATAATCAAGAAGATAATACATTCATCATTGTTGTACATTCAAGTTAGAAGAATTACTAAACGTCAGGGATAGAAGTTCATTAACATGTTCAAGCCTCAGTGACAAATAAGAGTTCAGAAGACTTCATACTAAAGACAGAGCAGTGATCCATGTGTAATTGTTTAAGGGTTTCAGTGATAAGAAGCAATGCAAAAGTCTAGGGTTTATCAGCTGAAACAGAACAGAGATTAAGGAAATTCATTCAAGTGTTAGTCGTTTGTGAACCAGACCAGTGCACTAAGCGTCAGCACAACAAGAAGAGAATTATCTTAATTAATCAGAAGAAAATCAGTTGATCAAGCCAAGCCAAAAGAGTGAAGCAAAGTGGTAATTACTTGAAGAATTCAAGAAATATGCTAAGGCAAGTATTACTGCATTTGGTGGCATTAATACTCTTGAAGCAATGGAGAGGCGCAACATATATTTCCAAGGTGCAAGAAATGTCTAAGGGAAGTATGAGTGGCGCCTACACAGTGCAATGAGTGTAGGCGCAACTAAACTAACAAAGCACAAGAAAATAGCTGCACTTAGAATCTAAGTGGTGAGTGGCGCCTGCACTAGGAACTCAGTGTGCAGGCGCAACATAACTACTCCAGGCGCAAGGAAATTCTAAGGCGAAGTGTGTGTGGCGCCTATACAGGGGAACTACTGTATAGGCGCAACAAATAAGTTAAGGCGCAAAGGAAAAATATTCTAAGGCAGTAAGTGGCGCCAACACAGGGTTTACAGAGTAGAGGCGCAACTCACATACTCGGCGCAACTCAAGACTTCAGCCTCAACAAGCCTCAAGTGGCGCCTCTACACCATTACCACTGTGTAGGCGCCACTCAGGACTTAAGCAATTGTGGAATTAAATTCCAAGAAGACTGCAAATATATATGGGTTCAAATCAATTGTTTTAATGGGTTATCATCTTCAAGCTATCAACAAATACAGCCGGGAAGCTCCATTAAAGACACTCATTTATATCTCTCAACTGTAATTGTTGTAATATTATTTTGAACCCACTGCAGCTAATCATTTGATTAGATTTGTAGCACCCCAGGGATTTAATAATAACTTGTTATTTCCCAGCTTTGTGTTTTATTTACTACCAAGCTCATATCATATAAAAACACAAACACTTCCGCAAAACAAAGTTGAAAATCTACAACATCATATTCAACCCCCCCTTCTATGATGATTTTGGACCTAACAGACTATCATGATTTGTATTATAATTTTTATGAGCTAAAATCTTCAATTGATAAAAGTTGGTATGACACTGTAAAGACTCCACCAGAGTCTAAGGCAACAAAGGAGACAAGTGAATCCAAAGTGAAAAATACTAAGCCTGTTTCACCTAATGTTAGTAAGAAAGGATCCAAAATAGTTTGGGTCTTTAAAACATCTAACTAGTTGCTATCTGTATGCAGGGAACAAGGGTAAAGAAAATGTCCCTAGTCCTGTACAGTGGATGCTCAGGACACATGACTGGAAAGAAATCCCTACTTACAGACTTTGTGGAGATGGTTGCCCCAAAAGTATCCTTTAGAGATGAAAATAAAGGGAAAACATTGGGATATGGCAAGATTGTACTTGTAAATGTCATCATTGAAGAAGTAGCTCTAGTTGATGGTTTGAAACACAACTTGATCAACATTAGTCAACTTGGAGACAAAGGTTACAATACTGGCTTTAATAGCAAAGAGTGTCTTGTGACTCATAAAGAAATAGACATTTTAGTTTTCAAAGGGCATAAACATGATAACATATATGAAGTCAGCTTGGAGGATTGCATAAATCAACAAGTTACATGTTTATATAGCAAGATCTCAAGTGAAGAAAGCTAGAAATGGCACAAGAAATTATCTCACATGAACTTTAAAATACTCAACAAGTTGGTGAAACAAAATCTTGTGAGAGGTCTACCACAAGTTGACTTTGTCCAAGATAGACTCTATGAAGCATGTCAACTTGGAAAGCAAAGGAAAAATTCATTAAAGATTAAAACCATAGTGTGAGATACAGTCTTATGGATTAGGTTTTGATTATTTTGTCTTAATGATAAGTGTAAATTAAATTAGCATTAGGAAGTTACTAATTAATATAGTAATCCTCCCTTAGGTTGTTCGAAGTGACAGTCAACGAGAAGAAAGTCAAATTAGGTCAAACTGCTTTTATAAACAAAACTAAATGATTTTCTCTCTACATATATTTAGATAAGATTTATCAAAATAATGATAAAATCAAATCTAATTTATATATGTTATATTTTGAGGCATAGACTGAAGATGAACAAATACAGTATTTTAACACTGCTTTTACGAGTCAGAAAATGTGTTATCCATTCAAAAGAGTGTTTGTTTTAAAGGTTTTCAAGGGAATATATTTTCAATGTATTTTCTAAATATATTTGTTCAATTTATCTTCAAAAAGTTCTGCCTAGATATAAAATACAGATTTTATCCCGGAAGCCCTGAATTGTCCTATTTCTTTGGATAATTTGTATTTTAATTCAAATTAAATATTCCTTGGACTTCATAGTCATTATTATTTTAGGAATATTATATTTGAATATGTTTTGAGTCAAAACTTTAGTCCAAACGTTGACAAGTTCTGACAAATGGCTATCGAGTATTGTTTCGGGCTGTAGGGACAGCGAAACGATCTTTTTCTCAAAGTAGTATCTACACATGTCCAAATGACTTGAAACTTGGGAAATGTCATTAGAATATTGAAAAAGAATTTTAGGATTTTTTTCATAATTTTTGGGTGACTTTTATTTTTGACCTGTATTTCCGATTACGTTATTGGTTGTTCGGTCAATTAAAAGTCAATGAAGGTCAACTCCAAATTGAGTAGGATTTTGACCATGACCTATTGGGATTATTCCCAGATGGTTCCCAAATTTTCATAATTTTTGGAGCATATTTTGAAAAACGTCATATTTTCAACGTATCGTTCGGTTTCATGTTTATTAGCTTAAATATTTTACTGAATAAGGTACACACGTTTTTCCAAGCACCTATGTGGCCTCTTTCAGCTGATTCAACTTTAATTTGAATTGTTGTGGCTCTCCTTGCTCCATGTGAACCCTTGTCCCCTTGTCCCTTTTTAAAATAAATCAAAAATGGCTCATTTTTGGCCTATAAATAAAGGCCTCCCCCCACACCATTTCTCAAGCCATTTAGTGCCAAGTATATGCTGCACATTTCACTCCAAAGAAGCTCTCAAGATCAGTAGCTTTTCATCTCCAAGAGTTCTTGCCCTTTAAGCTTAGTTCTTTCATAGATCTTACCCCTTTCAAGCTTAAAAACCCATATACTTGCACTAATCACACACCAACCATACAAGTCCCTTTAGGCTACCCAAAGACCATATATCTACTGCCCTTAGACTTGTTTAGTTGCCCCCAAAGTTATACCACAAGTTCACTTTCCGGCGATTTTCCGGCGACTTTTTTCGGCGACTACTTTTTGTGTGTTTTGGCTTCTAACTAGCTTTTTCTCTTGATTTCTCTCTCGATCTCAAGGGTTACAAGTTGGTTATATAATTTTATATATTTATATCAGTAGCTTGGTTCATGTCTAGTAGTGTGTGTATCTTGCTTGCTTGATTTTTGTATACACACACAAAAGCTTGAACCCGAACCTAACTCTTATCCCTTGATTTCGAAAGAAATATTTTTGTCTCTAACAAGAGCACAAGGGTCATAAGTTAGTTATTTCTTGTCTATTTGATATATATATAATTCGTCTCTATTTATTTAAATTGATTAGCTTGGTTCGATTTTTAGCTTAAATAAATAGTTAGCCTTGTTTACGATTTATATATACACGAGCTTTAATTGTTTGTTCTCTCTTAGTATATATAGATTGTGTTGGTATTTGGGGGAGCCTTCTTTTCATCTCTTACTCTCCCAAATTAGTTGTTCATATCCTTGGCTTACCTATCCGGGATTAATAACAACTCCAAGTTACTTAAATTCCGAGTAGAGACCGATTTGTATAAATCTCATATAGAGGTATAAACAAAAGGACTCCTTGTTGAATTTGGTAATTAAACTAGCTTTTATTCCAAGTAGAGACCAATTTGTATAAGTCTTATATAGGACATAAACAAAAGGACTCCTTGTTGAATATTTGCAAGTTAGCCCACTTTATTTTCGAGTTGAGATAATATTCGTATAAGTCTATATTATAAGACATAAACGAACATCTCCTTGTTTGAAATAAAAAGAGGCATAAACTAACTTATATTCCGAGATTAGAATATTTGTATAAATCTCATATATTATTTAGAGATATAAACAAAGCTCTCTCGTAGAATATTTGTAAAGTTTAATCTCACTTTAATTCCGAGTCGAGAATTTTTGTATAAGTCTATATATTAAGACATAAACAAAAGTACTCCTTGTTTGAATTATTAAGTGAAAGAAGCCAACCTAGATTCCGAGTTATATACTATTCGTATAAGTCGAGGTACGACATAAACGAAACATCCTCATTGAATCTTAGTGGTTTATTTCGAGTGTGTTTTAAAGGCCAACTTAATTGTTGCTCTAGGCCTTATAAACAACTTGATTTCTGAAACGAGCTTGACATAAGTCAAGTCAATATATTCGGCCATTAGTTTAGATCATATACCCCGGCCTTATATATCGAACAAAAATAAATAAAGTAGTTAGAAAACGTACTTGATCTCATTCAAGTCAAATATATTTGGTCTATATCTTGACCTTATATATCCCTATATATATATATATATTATATATATATATTTAATTTAAGTGATTGCATTCATACGCTTTACATATCGCTTTTACTTTAGCATACGCACTTAAATTACTGCATACACGTTTACACACTCCGTGTGGTTCGTCCTTCTAAAGAAGTGACTTACCCCGACTCACATTTATATATTCTGTTGCTTCGGCTATATTATATATATTTGTTTGTTTGTTCCTGGTCTAGTACAGTAATATACTAGTCCACCAATCTTCTTTTATTAAACAGGGTTATTAAGTCGTAGTACTGGTTGTCTAGACTTTGCTAGTGAGGTGAAGTGAAGTGAGGTGATCCTTGTTCTAAGACCCAAGTCCTAGGCACGCCGACGGGAAGTTGGGTGTCTCTGCACCGTGAGGAAAAGGAAAGACCCAAGATCTAAGACCTAAGATCCAAGACCTACAGAGGGTTAGAGGAACATAGTCTACGCAGGGTTGTAATTTATTTTTCTTACTTGTATTTGAGGAGGTAACGGGAAGTTACGCTCCAAGATAAACTTGTAAGGGTTCTACTTAGATTGTGAGGAGGTAGCGGGGAGTTACGCTCCAAGATTAGTCTAGTAGGGTTTGCTATTGTATTTTGAGGGGTTAACGGGGAGTTAAGGTCCGAGATAAATACATAGTGGTTGTAATAGGCTTCTCCGCCGCTATAAGGAGTACATCTTTTTATAGTGGGAAAATCTCGAGTTCAGGGAGGGACTCGGGGACTGGACTAGGGGTGAGCGGATCCGTTAGGGGATTGCGCCATCGCAAACCAGGATAAAAATCTCGTGTGTTGTGCTCTATCTCTTTACTCTCTTTTAATTTCCGCATTTGATTTACTAGTTGACTAGTAACTTTTTTTAAAAGAGAAGAGAAAATTTTAAAACGCCAAGCTCTAATTTTTAAAAGGGTATTAAGCTATTCAACCCCCCCTTCTAGCTAATATCCCATCCTTACGGACCTAACACATAGAAACCATTTCTGAATCCTTTATCTTCTGCATTTTGATTTATATGATCCAGTAAATGTGATATCAAGTAACAAAAAGAAATATGCTCTTGTCATTGTAGATGATTTTACAAGATTCATATGGGTTTTCTTTATGCACTCAAAGGATGAAGCTTCTCAACACATAATAGATCATGCGTGTCACTTTTCTGAAAAATCAATCAAAGAAAACTGTGAAGATTCTAAGGAGTGACAATGTCACTGAATTCAAGAATGCAATTATGGAGGAATATTGTGCATCAAAGGGAATAATTCAACAATTCTCTATACCAGGAACACCTCAATAAAATGGTGTTGTTCAGAGGAAAAATAGAACACTTATAGAAGTTGCTAGGACAATGTTGGCAGAGTCTAAATTGCCATTATATTTTTGGGCTAAGGTAGTCAACACAACATGTTTTATTCAAAACTGTACCTTGATAAATATGCATGGAAAGACTCCCTATGAAATGGTGAAGGACAAGAAGCCAAGTGTGAAATACTTTCACATATTTGGTTGCAAGTGCTTTGTATTGAAAGTATATCCTGAAAATCTAAGCAAATTTGAAGCCAAAGTTGATGAAGCAATCTTTATATTCACCAAATATAAAAGCATTCAGAATCTTCAATCTCAGAACCAGAATTGATATAGAATCTATTCGTGTTGCATTTGATGACAAAAAGCTTACAGGGTTGTAGGATGAGCCAGAGTCTACAACTCTAGAATTTGAAAACATAAAAAATTCTGAGATAGATGAAGATGATGAGGATCAAGAGTATCTTATACACCCTGAGACAACACAAGAACATGCACACTCTAAGGGGGAGCCAGAAAATTTACCTTCTGTCAACTCAGAGTCTAACAATTCAGGATCAAGCTAGACAGAGTCTAGACAGTCAAAGTCAATCTCTTCAGAGTCTAACTCATCAGGGTCTAGATCAGGCAACTCTGAATCCTTTTTAGAGACAAGCAAATCAGGGGGAACCTTTTCATTTAAATTCAACTCACATTCAGGAAATGTAAGTGATTTAGGGGGAGCCTCAAGTTCAAATACAAATCTTCTACCAGCTAGAAAATAAGCAAGGGATCACACTCTTGATTTAATAATTGGTGATCCTGAGAGTGGTGTGAAAACAAGAAAATCCACTCAAAATGAATGTCTCTATAGTTGTTTTCTCTCAAAGAATGAACCTAAGAAAATTGAAGAAGCATTACAAAACCCTGATTGGATTATTGAAATGCAAGAAGAATTAAATGAATTTAAGATAAACAAGATATGAAAACTTGTACCAAGACCTAGAAACAGGTCAGTTGTTGGTGCCAAATGGGTGTTAAGGAACAAACTTGATATTAATAGGACCGTAGTAAGAAATAAAGCTAGGTTAGTTGTAAAAGGATACTCACAAGAGGAAGGAATATAATTTGATGAAACTTTTGCACCTGTGGCTAGATTGGAATCTATCATAATGTTTCTTGTATTTGTAGCTCATTCAAAATTCAAGGTCTATCAGATGGATGTGAAAAGTGCCTTCTTGAATGGAAAATTAGAAGAAGAGGTATGTGGAATAACCACCAGGATTTATAAACCCAAAATTTTCTGATCATATCTACAAACTAGACAAGTCACTCTATGGATTGAAACAAGCACCTAGAGCATGGTATGAAACTCTATCAAAATTTCTTCTTAAAAATGACTTCATAAGAGGTACCATTGATAAAAATATCTTCATTAGAAAGTATAAAGGTGATATATTGTTTGTCCAAATTTATGTTGATGATATTATTTTTGGTTCTACTAATGAAAAACTCTATAAAAAAATTAGCAAATTAATGCAATCTAAATATGAAATGAGCATGATGAGAGAATTGAACTTCTTTTTGGGGCTTCAAGTAAAATAAACCAATGATGGGATATTCATTAGTCAATGAAAGTATGTTAAAGAGCTACTGAAGAAGTTTGATTCGTAAGACTGTGCAACTGCCAAGACTCCCATGTCAACTAACACTAAGTTAGAATCTGACCCAAAGGATAAGAAAGTTGACAACACTAGCTATAGAGATATGATTGGCTCATTACTATATTTAACTGCTAGTAGACCAAATATAATATTTGCAACATGCTTGTGTGCTAGATTTCAAGCTGACCCTAGAAAATCACATTTAATTATTGTGAAAAGAATTTTCAGATATCTCAAGAGTGCACAAGCTCTAGGATTTTGATATCCTAGAGAGTCTGATTTTTCACTAATTGGCTACTCAGACTCTGATTATGCAGAATGCAAAGTAGATAGGAAAAGTACAACATGTCAATGTCAACAGACTTAATTTCTTGGTTTAGCAAGAAATAACAGACTGTATCAACCTCAACAGTTGAGGCTGAATACATAGTAGTTGGAAGTTGTTGTGCTCAAATTCTTTAGATGAGAAATCAATTACTTGACTTTCGACTAACATTCTTAAATATTCCTATGTATTGTGATAATACTAGTGCTATTAAAATTGCAGAGAATTCAGTCCAACATTTCAGAACAAAACACATTGATATCAGGTATCACTTCATTAGAGAACATGTTAAAAATTGTATTGTTGCACTTCATTATATTCCAACTGACATATAGATTGCAGACATATTAATAAAACCACTTGATGAGTCTACCTTTCTCAGACTGATAGGTGAATTAGATATGTTAAATATGTAAATGCATAAGTATCACAAGCAACAATGTATGTACATCAATTATAGTCCCTGATATGTCAAACTATAATTTGTTATTGAAAAATTCTTGAAGTATTTTATCTTGACAGAGTCTAAATTTCTAGACTCTAAGGGTTCAGTAGACAAGCAAAAGAAATGATTAATGCATATATAGTGTGACGCCCTCCAAACCCGGGGTCTAGATTGGGGGGTCACCAATTAATCAATAATAAATTAATATAAATCAGGTGCGCATTGACCCCGCCAACAACTAAGGATCACAAATAGGTTATAGTATGAAATTAAGCAGCCGATACTAAAAGTAAACCAAATCACTTTATTACAAACCAGAAACTAAATCCAAAACTCAAATCCATAAGTCTAGATAAGTTTTAAGTCTAAATTCATTTTATTACACATTCTATCTACAACAAAACTGTAAACAACTAAATACTTGGGAAGCCCGAGAAGCGAGCCACCCTAACAACTGAGGCTCTCTATGCCCTCTAGAGCTACCGCTGTGACTCATACTGGATATCTGGCAGAATTTAATAAAAAGCAAGAGTGAGTCAAAGAAATGCTCAGTAAGTATATGAACAATTGAAATATAATCAAGATATGAGATATGTATAGAGAATGAAATATAAAACAGTTTATTTTAAAACTGAACAATCAATAAATCACAGTTTATCTCAACTGAAACAATGCAGTATATCATCAAAATGAATCAACTGCTCAAAATCAAAATATAATAGCCACACAAGCAATATGGGTTGGATACACACAAATAAACACTATTGCCCACTGATCAGATTTTAAAAGCAATAAGACCCCTTTATAGCTCATTGGTACATTTCTATACCCATAGATATAACAAGGATTTCAAAATATATGTACCAAAATAGGCAAGTAATGTTAGCCAATTATATCACACTACTGGACCCGGGTCTGTTACTGGCCTCTTATGCTAAAACCCAAACCAATAGAGCAATCCCAAATAAATAAAGGTATGATTATTTTAAATACAAGTCATATCCCCATTATTTACTATGATAACACCGGATATGACGTGTTTATTATAATCAACTTTCAATATTCAGAGTACGAATAACAAGTAACTCTGATGCACAGAATAAAACATGAATCATAAATAGTTCTGAACAATAACTATTTATCATGATATGAATAAAAGAAAACATAAACAACAATGTTTAAGATGATCAAGGAAGAAATACTTGCCTGATATCGAAGCTGTCCTAAAGATGGAATGGGACGACTACACTGCTTGTCTATTTACGATCTCGCTCGTATCTACCAACAAAATATTCTAATTTAGATTCTAGTGTCTACCCATGCGTTCTATTAATAACGAATCTCAAGTAATAATTAATAAACAAGTACTATCAATTAGCAGGCAAGTAAACATATAAAATCATATAGCATATAACACTTACAAATTAAAGAGCAGTCAAATAAATAAAAGTAGACTCTAAAATATTATTTGAGTTAAAGTTGATCATTATTATCCACCCCGGATAATTATTGGATCCCTAAATATTTTATAAAATATTAATCCGAGTTTATAAATAAATTAGAAATTCTCAACTATTTTTTTTACTTCCGGATTATTTTTAAGGTCTCAAACAAACTGGTTTCATTTAGAACGGGCAAATGAATTATTAATTAAATAAATAATATATAAATAAAAATAAATAAATTATTTTTATTTCTCAAAATAATTAAATCCAATTATTTTTAATTATATTAAATAATATTTAATTAACTAAATTAATTGATTAAAATGAATTAATTAATCAATTTAAATTAATTAAATTATTATCTAAATAAATTAAAATAATTAAATCAAATCAAATTTTGAAATCACTATAATTTATTTAAGTTTTAAAAACATTTTTTTTGAATTAAAGAATAATCTTTAAAATAACAATCAATTTGGTACAACTCAATAGCCAATTACTTAATAAAATAAAATAACATATTGCATAATTTTCAGAAAAGGCTAGGCATGCTGTATATAATTATAGGCAATACAGAAAGCTGGCACAGATATGACAGAAATGTGACTGCAGTTAATCAAGAGGCAGATTGGTTGTGCAAGAAAGGCATGCTAAAAAAACTGGTGTCTAAATCAATCTATCACTAGTCCCCTTAATAAAAGTGCATAAAAATAATGAACAAGTAAATTCTGTCTAGCAAATTTAACCACCACCAATCACTTAGGATAATCTAGGTAAGTAAAGCATTGCAAATATAATGATACAGATATTCTAGAATGATGATAAAGTGAAATCAGATATTTATGCATAATTAATTATGCAGTTAATCATCTAATTGAAGAACATATACAAAGCATGCTTGAAGAAAGTTACTAAGTAAGCAACTGCAGATAGAGACAATAAAGATAACATAGACAGATAATTAAAATGCTTGATTGATTTGTATGACGTTTAATCCTAATCATGGCATCGTATGTAATTTCCATTAAATATATGTAAAATCAGAAGAATTGTAGCTTAGGCACTTTTCGGTATCATAGATCAATGTATATGGAACAGAGAGGAATTGTTTTAAGCTTTGGCACTTCTAGGTATCAATGTATATTGAATAGATAAAGATCTAGATCTTCTGAAAACTAGGAGGTTGAAGAATAACGATACTATCATCGTAAAATATAGATATATAAATTTGACAAGAACTATGTGTATTTGTCAGGGCACATGTTTGTTTGCGGTTTCAGGGTGGTGTCGCTAATTTAGGGTTCTAGAAAGAATTGTGCTGCATTCTAGAATACAATTACAGAAAGGAAAAGCTATCATGTAAATCTTGGTAACATATTGTAATTTATTACCATGCCAACATGTTCTTGTAATCAATTTTACCATCTATCTTATTATTGAGTTAAATATGTCAATTTTACAATTACTAACATATTTGGGGCGGATGTTTAAGAAACAAAGGTATGGCAATAATATCATTTGAAAGCACTACTTATGTTCCTGTGCTATATAACAAAATTATCTAAAAGGTCCGCAACTTATGAAGAGGCAGGGTAACACATGTCAAACAGGCACGTAGAGTATGAACATCTCATACACATGGAAACATATGCAAAATTTAAATAAAATACAAATGAAAAAGTTTACACAATTTTCCAAAACTTTGGGAGGTGTCAGAGACCCAGTAGCTATGATAATTAGCATAAAACACGAGTGCAGAAGTAGGAGCACATAATCTGACAAACTTCCACATTATGTGTACTAAGGAAACAGAGTGACCAATCATATATAAAACACCAAACATAGACAACTACCAACAAGAATTCGCAACTGTGTTGAGAGGTTTTTGATAGTATCATTCATCACAAAAGTAACTATTATATGGGAACACAAACAGGAGCATATAACTAACAACCTGATAGGCACATAATACATTTGGTCTCCAGTGTTTAAACCCTCATTGGCCACTGCATAAGTTATACAACTGATTTCCGACCACACCAAAGCACCAGAAGATTTCCTGTGAGATTAAACAACTACAAATTTTAATCAAACATAGCACAACTCGAAGCCACGACTACTAGCAACATAACCATGACACCAGGACCACAACCATGACACCAGGACCACAAACTAGGTGTTGCAGGCCATATTCCGGCCAAGTCGGAGTATAATCCGATGAGTTCAAAACTCCGTCCAACTCCAACTCAATAGCAAAACCCGAAATAAAATACACCAAACACAAGCTAACAACTCAGACAACCTGTAAATTAATGAAACCGGACCGGAGCTCTGTTTTCTGGTAAGTTAAAACAGCAACCCAAATCAACGAAAACAATACACACATGCTACTGGACTCTCAGGGATCACAACCAAATAATCAAAACTAATAACCCAGTTGTGAAGCTCAGATTCCGATTAAAAAACCGAGCAACAGATGCAAACTCCAACGAGTACAAAAACAAACACCAAAAATAAAACAAAAATTGGAAACATGTTCAGTATTTAATCATGAAGCTAATCATATCATCAACTAACACAAACAATCCACAATCAGTCACTAGAAAATTGAGAAAATAGTAGTCAAAATGTGTTTTAATCAAAAGCTACTATCACATGAAATTGATGCTAGAAACGAAGAGTACTTCTTACAAGCTTTGATTCGACTATCCACGCGTGAGAAACGGAGACCGGAATCACCTTCAATTTACTTCTTGATTCTCAAAAGTTTCAAACCCTAATTTCCCTAATTCTCCCCCAAGTCCAAACCCAGCTGATTTCTACTTTTAGTATTTTTATGAATTTTGTCTTTTTTTTAAATTATTTATATTTTTGGAAAAATTAGGGGCTTAATTTGATTAAAAGATAAATTATTCCATAATTAAAATAAAAAGCCCAAAAATAATATTTATGGGATAAAATATAAAAATAAATATTTTCAAATAATAATAATATATATATCAAAATTTTCCAAAAATTATGAATGGTCCAAAAATAACAAAATAAATTTATTTTGAAAATTTTATCATTTCTATAAAAATAAAAGTACCAAAATAAGGTCTCTAGTCTACTATAGAGTCCGGGTCCGATAATCACAATTAAAAAATAATTTTTTTCTAACAAAACAAAAATTATAGTAAAATATAATATAATATTCCAAGCTATACATAAGTCACATAACACATAACATGTAATTTTCCTATTTATTAAAAATCTTAACACAAATAATTGCATTAAAAATAAACTAAAATGGAATAAATTATAATAAAAGCATATTTAAATATTATAAAATATACGTAAGTTTCCCGGTCATTACATTCTTCCCCCTTTATAAGGATTCTGTCCCCAGAATCCAACTTAAGAAAATAGATGCGGGTACTGAGCTAACATTTCACTTTCTAACTCCTATGTTGATTTCTCAACTAGTGGATTTCTCCACAACTCACAACATAGGCTTAAAACTAAACCCAACATAAACCTATCTCATATGAACGTAAATATATCTCAAATGAATAAAAATCTATCTCATGTGATCTACCAAATCTTTCCTGGACTATATCTCTGCTTATTTCAGTGACTACCAACCGGTAGCTCTGATACCAACTGTGACGTCCTCCAAACCCGGGGTCTAGATTGGGGGGTCACCAATTAATCAATAATAAATAATATAAATCAGGTGCGCATTGACCCCGCCAACAACTAAGGATTGCTAACAAGTTATAGTATGAAATTAAGCAGCCGATACTAAAAGTAAACCAAATCACTTTATTACAAACCAGAAACTAAATCCAAAACTCAAATCCATAAGTCTAGATAAGTTTTAAGTCTAAATTCATTTTATTACACATTCTATCTACAGCAAAACTGTAAACAACTAAATACCTGAGAAGCCCGAGAAGCGAGCCGCCCTAACACTTGAGGCACTCTATGCCCGCTAGAGCTACCGTTGTGACTCATACTGAATATCTGGAAGAATTTAATAAAAAGCAAGAGTGAGCCAAAGAAATGCTCAACAAGTATATGAACAATTGAAATGTAACCAAGATATGAGATCTGTATAGAGAACGAAATATAAAATAGTTTATTTTAAAACTGAAAAATCAATAAATAACAGTTTATCTCAACTGAAACAATACAATATGTCATCAAAATGAATCAACTGCTCAAAATCAAAATATAATAGCCACACATGCAATATGGATTGGATACACACAAATAAACACTATTGCCCACTGATCAGATTTTAAAAGCAATAGGACCCCTTTATAGCTCATTGGTACATTTCTATACCCATAAATATAACAAGGATTTCAAAATATAGGTACCAAAATAGGCAAGTAATATTAGCCTATAAGAGGATGGAATGGTTACCATACCGTCTTAACTATGCAGGACTAGTCCTACTAGCCTCTTACGCCAATTATATCACACTGCTGGACCAGGGTCTGTTACTGGCCTCTTACACTAAAATCCAATCCAATAGAGCAATCCAAAATAAATAAAGGTATGATTATTTTAAATACAGTTCATATCCCCATTATTTACTACGATAACACCATATATGATGTGTTTATTATAATCAACTTTCAATATTCAGAGTACGAATAACAATCAACTCTCATGCACAGAATAAAACAAGAATCATAAATAGTTCTGAACAATAACTATTTATCATGATATGAATAAATGAAAACATAAACAACAGTGTTTAAGATGATCAAGGAAGAAATACTTGCTTGATATTGAAGCTGTCCTAAAGCTGGAATGGGATGACTACAATGCTTATCTATTTACGATCTCGCTCGTATCTACCAACAAAATATTCTAATTCAATTTTTCCTTGATCAAATAATTCATTTCAGTATTCATCAATGGATTGATTTCCAGGTCGTCGGAGAAGTCACAAACGGTCTCTCTTAAAAACCAACTTTCTTACGAATTAAATTAATTATCCACTTTTGACAAAATCTTCCCATATCAGAAAAAGAAAATTCATATTTAATACCATGTTTCATAAACACAAGAATCTCATGATCATTTGTTCAATTTTAAAATCTTGAATCGTTACAGATTTTATCTTTCTTAAGCAGACATGACATGAGTGTCGTATCTAATACATACATAATTCTAACACATATGTATCTACACATGCATTCATATACATATATGTATTGTGCGTAAATTAAACGTGTTTGGTTATGGCTCCGTTCTATGTGAAATTTCCAAGCTAATAGAATTATCAAGGTCAATCTATGGTTGTTTCAAATACTACACTATTATATGTCTTTATCTTCTTCATTGCTTCATCATCTGGATTGCCTCCTAGCTTCCTTGCTTCCAAGTCTCCATTGAATAATTACATTGAATGATAAATAAATCTATTCTAATGAAATTACAAGAAGAACTCGAGTTACATTCGAGATTAATAATTACAATGAATAAAGACATGCAAGTCGTATTTAAAAACCAAAACCATAATTCAAAACCACTAACTTATGGGTCTTTAGGCCATAACCATCCACCATGCTATCACATAATACATGTAATATATCTCAGATTATATAAAAATATCATATAATCATATATAACAAATTTTGAAATTTCAGAAAATCAAATAAATTTTAGAAAAAAATAAATCACCGATTTGGGGCCTGTAACGATATCGAATGGCTTAAAGACGCCAAGCTGACTTTTTCAGTATTCCTCAGTGACATGATTACAGTCAGAAAACACATATAGTTTGTGAAAATCGGATACTGGACACAGATTTCAGAAAATCTACAGAAGCCGTTTCAGAATTCGTATCGAATGCGATTACCATAACAGGAACAAACATGTATCATATACATACAGCAATACACACAATCATCCCGTGATTATACTACACATGAATATCATATATTCAAAATCCCGTGATTTTGTTGAGGTGCCCTTGGTGTAGAGAAGGTGTGTATGATTCCTTTAGATTTACAAAACTCTTTCATTGTGAAATTCTTAAATTCTGTTCCATTATCACTCCTTATTTTCTTTACATCCAATCCAAGACTTTTCATTTTCTTCCTTTTTCTTTTGAATGCAGAAAATAAGTCCATGAGAATCTTGAAAAGTCATCCACAATGACTAGAGCATACTTCTTTGCAATGGACATAATATTTACAGGACCAAACAAATCCATGTGTAATAATTTAAGTGGCTTCTCAATTGATGATTCCAATTTTGACTTGAATGATACCTTCCTTTGTTTTCCTTTCTGGCAGGCATCATATAGTCCATCCTTAACAAATTTCATCTGTGGTAAACCTCTCACTTGATTTTTCTTGACCAACTGATTCATGGCTTTGAAAAACTAAAAGTAGACATTCATTTGAAGTTGCACTTCTAGTCCTTACCCCAATATCTGGATTACCTATGATCAATTTAAAAGGATGATCTCTGCTCCATATCCTTTCCCTTGGTAGGTTTGACCTAGATCACTCGCCTTGATATTCATTATGATGTTATGTTTTGCTAGTAGATCCATCATCTCTCCCTGAGTTGCTGACAGGATGACTTGTTGATCCACCACTGGTATTAGTAGTATCTCTAGTGTTATCATTGTTTCCACCACTTTTACCTGGATCATTATCATTATTATTGTCATTATCATTTTCTGTTGCAGCCTAAGGTTCTTCTTCATCATCGGAATTTGAGTCTGGATATTTATCAAATTTAATGACTCAAAAGGATTTTCAGTTTGGATACTTGGGAGTTTAGTGTCATTGAATGTAACGTTGACACTTTCTTTCACTTGGTGATGATCAATTATGTACACCATATATGCTCTTCTTGAGTAACCGACAAAAATAGCTTTGTGTGCCTTGGCCTCGAATTTGCCATGATGTTCATCTTCATCTTTCAGCACATAATATTTGGCTTCAAATACATGAAAGTATTTGAGTGTTGGTTTCTTGCCAGCCATTAATTCATAGGGAGTTTTCATATGATCTTTATTGATTAGAGTTCGATTCTAGGTATAACATGCTATATTTACTACTTCAGCCCAAAAGTAGATAGGCAACCTTGATTCACTTAACATAGTTCTTGCAGCTTCAATCAGGGTTCGATTCTTCCTTTCTACAACTCCATTCTGTTGCGGAGTTCTTGGTGCTAAGTATTGTCTTGTTATCCCCTTGTCTGATTAAAAGTTATTCAGAATTTTGTAGGGTTTCGTGACACAAACGCAGCGGAATAAACGCGAAAAATAAATCAAAATAGCGAAACCCTCCGCAGGATCCATGCGAAAACAAAAGATTTAATTCGGAGATAAAGAATAAATATCTTTAGAAGATTTAACAGTTCATTAATGGAAGATTAATGGAGGTCCAAAGCTTGTTTAATCACCACGTATCCCGCTTTCGCGATCTACGCTCTACGGTATCCACACGAACACTTTTCATGAAGGATTGATGTGTACTAGCACCCGAAAACTTCTTCTGTCTCTATCTTCCTCCTCTCTCAGAGCGGCTAGGGTTTTTGTAAAATCTCTCTATTATTAAATCAGCCCATAAAGAGATTATATAGAGAGAGAGGAATAAGTTTTCTAATTATAATCCAATTATAATTAATACTAATTCAAAATTCTAAATTATTTAATTAAGTCTCACTTAATTAATTAATTATTAATTTTGAAATTAGTTTAAGTAATTCATTTATTCTATTTATATAATTAATTAAGTCATACTTAATTAATATCATAAATAAAATAAATTACTTATTTAATTTAAATTATTTCTCCTTCAAGTGTTCTTTGTGTGTGACCCTGTAGGTTATTATTACGTTGGCAACAATTTTAATATCTAATTAAAATTGTAAACAATGAGCGGCATCTAGTAATACATCATTGCTACCCAAGTAATAATAATAAATCGGTGATTCGATTAAGCCTTTCGTGAATAATGTTCCATGTAATATAATCCCTTTAATCTTGATATTATAGATTAAACTCAAGGCATGTCTCGTGTCATCCTCTTCATAATTTAATCTTTATTTTCTTGATCGATGAGTAGACTATTAAAATCAAATCAACATTTGAGCACGGTCGTGCATTTCATAGTCTCACTCAAACAAGAGGCCAATAATATCACTCCTAAAATTAGGAGGATTAAATCTCATCTAGATCATTCATATTTCTCATACGATTCATAATATACCCAATGTCCACTTTTATCATCACCCGGTCAAAGGTAACTTTTAATGTAATCAAAGTATATTAATTCTCGTATAGAAATATAATGATTTCAGGTCTAAGGATCATTACACCATTATCACAGTGAGAATTACTTATGACACTTACTTAACATGTAGAATCTCACAGCGGGTCATTCCAGTGCCATGCATTGATACATGCACTTATGTTCTTGACTTTAGTATCCCCATACCTATGACCAATGAGATGTGGTCATCTGTCAAGAAACATACTAGTCTTTGTGCATTATTATTGTCCTTAAATAATAATACTCGACTAGGGAATTTTAGGAATAAGATACTATTCATATAATCTCATTTTTTAAGTCACATACTTAAAGATATATAATACGTATCAAAATTCCAAGGACATTTATTATGCTTTCAATTTATTACCCAGTAAATAAAACATAATAAATAATAATCAATAAAACATAATCCTTAATAATAAATATTTTCCTTAAAATATAAAAAGTATTGTCTCTAGAGTACAATTACTAACAAATTTCATACCTAATTTTCTATTCCATTGTCTGACCTAATTGCCCAGACAACTAGCTTTGAATCTAACTCAATTAATTTTACATGATCAATCACCAATTTTGGAGTTTCATCCTTAGAGTGCAAGAATAAAACCCACGTATATTTAGTGTAGTCATCCACAATCACAAAGGCATACCTCTTTTTTGACATTGACATAATATTAATTAGACCAAATAAATCCATGCGTAACAGTTGAAGTGGTTCAACAATGTTTGTAGTGTATGTGCCTCTATGACTTGATTTCTTTGACTTTCCTTTCTGACATGTCTCACACAACCCTTCTTGTGTAAATTCCATCGGAGGTAGTCCTCTCACCAAATCCCTCTTGACTAAAGAGTTCATTGTTTTGAAATTCAAGTGTGAGAGTTTCTTGTGCCATAGCCAGTTTTCTTCTGATGAAGCCTTTGAGTAGAAACAATTTGCTTCATCTTCACTTCTTGAGTTGAGATCAGCTACATACAAGTTTCCTTTCCTTACTCCACGTAAGGCTAGTTTGTCATCCTTAGAATGAGCTATTAAAAACTTTTCTTTGATAAAGTTTACTTTGTATCCTCTATCACAGAAGTGACTGATGCTGAGTAGATTGTGTTTAAGTCCTTCCACTAAAGAAACATTTTCAATGATAACATTCTCAGCATTTAAATTGTCATATCCCGTAGTCATTCCTTTGTTGTTATCTCCAAAGGTGACGATTAGGCAAGCTCTTTCAACCACATTTAATAGTAGGGCTCTATCTCCGGTCATATGCCTTAAAGATCCACTGTCCAGGATCCATACAACCCGGTTTACCTGTTTAACTCCCTGCAATTATCAAACGGTTAAATCTTCTTCGAAGCGCAAATTTGATTGGGTCCGTTATACTTAAAGTATTGACCTTTGTCAGTTTTGACAATAGATCTCTTCTGAAAAACAACAACATCTACCTTGACTATACTTACATTCCTATAAATAGTCTTAACAACTTTCTATTTAGATTTCAGAACATATGTTTCCTTCTTGATAGGTGAAGGAATCGCAGTCTTAGATTTCACAAATTTATTATTGACATGTTGTCTAGGTGTCATGTTATTATTATTAGCATGCATACTTTTAAAATATGCAGACATAGCATTAAAAGCACATAACATACAATTAACAACACCACATGGTTTATGGCATGCATCAATAATAGGCATGTTATTCAAAGCAGTAGGTGTCTTAACAGTCTCTACTTTAACTTTTTCAACAGTTTTAAAGTTCTCAATAGCATGATATATGTTGTTACTATTCTTACTATTGACAAACCTATTAGGTCTGTTCCGATTCTTCTTTAAGTCTTTAGCACCTATACCAGGATTGGGGGAATCAGAAGTTCTCATATGTTTTATTGTTGTCTTAGTTGCCCATTTGCCTTTTTGGACATTTACTCATGTATCTCCTTAACTTGTTCCTCTATTTTCTTTTCCTCCTCGAGGTCCTCTAAATTCATTTCGTAGGTAATTAATATAGCTCTCAATGATTGGATCTGCAATAGGGGTTATAAAAAGAGGTTTAAGTGTGTCCTTAACAACATGTGGAATATCCCTTTCTTCAGCACTTTGTCTGAACGGGATTATGTTGCTTGTCTTTCCTACAGATTGATTGTACTCAAAGCTTATTCTAACTGTTTGTTTTATCTCTTGTTGGTCAATTAGGTCTTTTACAATGTAAGAAGAGTTCTTATAGGCTAGACACTTCTTATGTACTTCCACTATCTGATTTCTGAGATAAGCTTCAACCTTAACATAACAACTTACTCTATTTACTTGAAAAGCCAAGACCTCAATCAATTTGTCATTTCTGGTTTTTAACAATTTTAAAACATAATTATTATCAGTTAAAAATTTATTTTTTAGAATTAGTTTCTTAACTCTATCTCTTGTATCATGTAGTTCTTTACCTAGCAGTATAAACATCTTAGGGCATGAAGGATTTACCTCTATTCCTCCTTGATGAGTTGGAGACAATGATTCTTCTGATGAAGCCATAAGAGCAAGATTTCACATTTCTTCCTCGTCATCATTGTTTGAATCATCCCATTTTTTCCCCTCTGCTAGATAAGACTTACTTTGATGCTTTTTCACAAGTGCATCATACTTTTATTTGAGTTGTTCATAAGAGTCTCTTTTCTTCCCTTGCTTCGGCTTCTTGCATTCAGTTGCAAAGTGACTTAGCTCATTACAGTTGAAGCAACGAAACTTGCTTCTATCAACTAAGCCAGTCTTGTAGCCACTTTTTGACACAACTGTCGAAGAACCTCCTTTTTCGAACCTTCCAAAATTAGGTTTAACTCTGTAGGAGGAGTTTCTTCGGAATCTCATGTTTCCAGACCTCCTGGTAACCATAGCTAGAGATTCATCTTCTAACTGATCTAATTCTTCTAAGGAGTATAACTCACCACTTTCCTTGTTATCTGAAGTATGTCCAAATTCTGGAACCACATACTCCATTGAACTGTTAGAAGGTGCAACAACCTTCACTTCCTTCTTCTCTCGTGCTTCCACTATCAGTGCTTTAGAAGAATTGAGAACCTTACCTCTTCCATACGGTTCTCTGGTCTGGATATGTTCCAGTTCATAGGTCTTCAATACTCCATAGAGTCTTTCTAGGGTTACTTCTTTCATATCCCTAGACTCCCGGATAAATGCGATCCTATGTTCCATATGCTCAGGTAAGGATAATAAAAACTTCATATTGACCTCCTGGTTCTGGTAATATTTCCTATTGAGGTTGGGATCGTTTATTAGTTTATTCAATCTCTGAAACACCTTAGAGATACCATCACTAGGGTTGGATCTAAACTGCTCATATTGGGAGATCAGGATCTCGAGTCTATTCTCTTTGACTTCTTCAGTCTCTTCGTTTATTATCTCTATTGTATCCCAGATTTGCTCGACATTTTTACAATTGACAACGTGATTGTACATAACGTAATCTAGGGATTCTATAAATATAAGTTTGATATTCTATTAGCCACACTTTTTGGACATCGTCTATGAGGAATTACAATTCCATCTACCTCATGCTCGAGAATAACTGTTATCGAAGGTTCAATGTCGTTGACCAGAATCAATGCATAGTTGGGATTGTAAAAAAAACTAAGTGTTTCAAAAAAAAAATTATTTTTGATTTCAAAAATTTTTGGGAACAAATTATTTCGAATAAAAAATTATTTTTGAGTTCTGTAAGACTTGTGAAATATTTGGTCCGGATCTGATATTTCAAATATCAACCTGCTCTTATGCTAATTGTTGGTCCCTGATATTTTAGAAAGGGGGTTGAATACAATATCTAATTTAATCGCAGAATTTAGCATTTAAAAATATTATTTTAATTTTTCATGAAATATTAATTATAATGAAATAATGTTCAAGTAGAAGATATGATTTTAACTTGAAAAATATTACAAAATTAATATAATGAAAGTATATATAATTGATAAAATATTCTAGAACGATTTAGACATGAATTGTTCTAATTTAACAATTATATTTCAAACTAGCACAGAAAGTATGTGAATATTACAATGCAGACAAATTACTAAATTTGAATGTTTTCAATGAACAGAAATAATGAAGTCCTTGGCCTCATATTTATAGAGGTAGAAGCTGGTAAGACTTTCTAATAAAACTTATTTAAAAATCTAATAAGACTTTATAAATCAGCCTTTAAGACTTTTTAAAACATCTGGGCAAGACATTTTTTACTCGGTAAGACTTTTAAAAAATCGGTAAGACTTTTCATTAAAGCCCAACAAGACTTTTTTCATTTTGAAATTCGATTGAACTTTTGTAATGGCTTGCAAGATTTTTCTTCAACCAATTTTTGGTAAGACTTTTCTTCAAAGAATTCGGTAAGACTTTTATTAAAGTCTTATTTCGGTAAGACTTTTGAAAGTCTTAAGGGAATATTTCGGTAAGACTTCTTTAAATGGTGCAACAAGACTTTCTTTAAATGATAAATAAAAGGTTCTTTTAACTTAATTAATTCCACCAATATTAATTAAATAATTTATAAATTAAATCAATTTAAGATGAATTAATTTAAGTAGATAAATTAAATAATTAATTAACTTTTGATAGTAGAATTAATTAGTTTCTTCACTGCACAACCATTGTTGATTTGACTTGAGTCTTTCCGTCTTCACCATCTTCTATCTTAAAACCACTTAAGCTATGTGATAAATATTTATTAAATTAGTTGACACACAAATGTACTGTCTGGTTCATTTGTTACATACTAAAATAAATATTCTTCACCTTTTTCTTTAAAAGTTGTAATCTTCTGTCTTGTTCTCGCTTCTAACTTTATCTCTATTATTTCTTTTTTCTTGGAATCTTTCTGTAGTAGTCACTTGAAATCTTCTTTGTCTTCTGAAATCTTCTGAATTACTATCTTTTAATTTTACACTGATGCTTGAACATATTAATGAATTTCTTTCAGTGTAGAGTAGCAATCTCATCAGAATCTTTCTGATAATCTGATTCTTCGTGTCTAGTTGACTTTTTTCGTCTTGATTCCTATTATCATGATTACTATTTACTTCTTTTTCTTGTCTGAGTTGAGTTGTCATCTAATTATTACAAATAGGCCTAGTCATATACCTTTCAACATACCATATATTTGTGTTACACAATGATACTTTTACTCATATTATTAGTGTCCTGCAACTATATATTTGTGTATTACAATGATATACAGTTATACCATACACCACTCTTGGATACTGATGGTGTAAGGACAATGTTCTGCAATCTAAACCAAAACTACATATGTCCTGCCATGATATTTTTGTCCTTCACTCATATTATCAGTGTTCTGCAATGATATATTTGTATATTGCAATGATATACAATTACACCATACACCACTTTTGGATACTGATGGTGTAAGGATAGTGTTCTGCAGTCTAAACAAAACTACGTATGTCCTGCAATGATATTTTTGTGTTGATCATGTATTAGTGTGATCGGTTAATATGATTACTCATAACTGATAAGTAATATACATAATTTATATCTAATTTTGTTTAGACTACAAAACACTATCTTTTTTAGTTCTTTAATCGTAGCCACTAGATGAAAATAAATCGTACGATGTAAATATAGGTCTTCACGGTCTCCACTTTTTTTGAGTCTCTACTGAACCTGACTCATATATATATATATAAACATAATTGATAGAAGGTATATCATATATTATGCGTTTTTTGAACTATTTTTAAACAAGTTCTGATTTCTAAAATAATGAGTTTCAATTTTTAGTTTGAGGGCGAAGGTCATTGTGTGGAACAAGCTTGAGGATGAGTTAACAAATAATATAAATCAGGTTCTTGGACTTTGCAATGGTGTACAAATGTTTGTAAATAAACTATTCAAGTGGATGGTTGAATGTGATATAATTACCGGAAGTCATGTGGGATGTGTTCTTATGCAACACGGTAAAGTAATTGCATATGCTTCAAGATAACTAAGATTTGTTATCCGATTCATGGTTTGGAGCTAGCAATATTGGTATTTGCTCTAAAGATTTGGAGGCATTACTTATATGCAGAAACATTTCAAATCTTCACCGATCATAAGAATTTGAAGTACTTAATGAGTCAGAAGGATTTAAATATGAGACAAAAATGATGGCTAGAACTTTTAAAGGACTATGATTGTACTATCGAGTACCCTTCAGGTAAAGTAAATATAATAGTCGATGCCTTGAGCAGAAAGAGTAGTGGAAACTTGTCAAATCTTCAGGTATCTAATTATCTACCATCTTTAATTGAGTTACGAGTCATGAATGTGGAGTTGAACATGGAAAAAGTTGGTGTTCTACTCGTTAAGTTAAACATACATTCTATTTTAAAGGAGGGAATACAAGAAGCACAACCAAGTGATTAAAAATTGGTATATATCATTGAGAATGTGAAACAAGGCGATAATACTAACTTTAATCTCCAGGATAATGTCCTAATGTGTAGTGATAAATTTATGTTCCAGATGTCGATAATCTATACTGAGAAATTTAGATGAAGCTCATAGTGGACCATATGTTATGCATCATGGAACAACTAAAATGTACCACACTATGAAGTCTCATTATTGATGGCCAGAAATGAAGAAGGAAGTTGCAGAGTTTACAGCAAAATGTTTGACGTTTCAAAAAGTAAAAATAGAACATCAAGCTCTAGCTGGTAAGTTACATCTTTTTCTTCCCTGAATGGAAATGGGATCAATTACCATGGATTTTGTTATGGGTTTACCTAAGACATAGAGGGAATGATGCTATATGGGTTATTATTGATCGATTCAAAAAATTTGCTCATTTTCTACTGATTTTTTGGGGTTGTCCACTCAATCATTTAGCAAAGAGATATGTTAATGAGTTTGTCAGACTACACGAAGTACCTATCTCTATTGTTTCAGATAGAGACCCAAGATTTACTTCACGATTTTGGAAGAGTTTTCAAGATGCCTTGGGTACTAGGTTGAACTTCAGTACATCGTTTCATCCTCAAACCGACAGGCAGTCAGAAAGGATGATTCAAATATTAGAGGGTATGTTAAGGGCATGCGTTCTTGAATTTAAAGGTTCTTGGGATGACTATATCACTTTGATGGAATTTGCCTATAATAATCATTTTCATAGTAGTATTTAAGGCTGTACATAGGCCGGATTGGCCGGGTTAAAGCAAAAAAATGACCCAACTTAACTAGTTCGGTTTATAAAAATTTTAACCCATTAATCAAAAATATTATATGTAACTCAACTCATTAATTATGTATCGAGTTGGGTCAGTTTGGGTTGTGTTGGGTTGATCGGGTTGAAATAACTATAATCAAATATGTTTTCTTGTAATGAATACATTGTATTAGACTATTAAAATATTAGTATAGCGGTTGTGTGTTAGAAATAATATATAAAAATTAGATATTTAGGTTAATAAAATAGCAAAGTAACACATACACATAGATTAAAGAATTATTATTTATAAGTTAAAATGACTAAAAATTATATGTGTTAGCATGTATATATCATAATGGGTTGGGTTGGTTAGGTCTGTTGGACCAAATCAAGGCTACTATATTGTATTTACTGGTCATATTGTAACATTTCTAGAACTTCTGTAACAGGCTGGTGACTTAGTTATTTTAATGTACACTTGCAGATAGAAGTATGATTCAATTGTAGTTTCTAAGTTATAATTAAGAGTCAAAGATTAAAGTCTGATAGAAGATTCAAGATGGATTGTGCATTAAAACAAAGAAGACTTCACCAGAAATAAGGAATGCAATTTGAGAATTCTTCTAAGGTAAGTAACCATTTGAGAAGTCACTCTAGTAGAGAAGTCAGAAAGTGTAGACATGAAGACATATAGAGGAATGATTGAATCTCTACTCTATTTAACAGCTAGTAGGCCAAACATCATGTTTTCTACATGTTTGCGTGCAAGGTTTCAGGCCAATCCAAAGGAATCTCATCTCATTATTGTTAAAAGAATTATGAGATATCTAAAAGGAACAACACAAATGGGTTTGTGGTACCCAAAGAAAACAAGATTCAACCTAGTTGGATATTCTGATGCTGATTTTGCTGGATGCAGAGTTGATAGAAAAAGTATCTCTAGAAGCTGTCAATTCCTTGGACAGAGATTGGTGTCATGGTATAATAAAAATTAATAATCAGTTTCAACTTCCACAGTTGAAGCTGAATATATACTTGCTGGAAGTTGTTGTGCTTAAATGCTTTGGATAAGAAATCAATTAAGAGATTATCGACTAGTTTTGGAGAGAATTCATATCATGTGTGACAACACTAGTACCATATCTATTATTGCAAATCCAGTGAACCATTCAAAGACAAAACACATTGATGTAAGGTACCATTTCATAAGAGAACATGCAGAAAATGGTGTGATTGAACTATTCTATGTTCCTACACAAAAATAGTTGACTGATATATTTACTAAACCATTAGATGAAGCCACCTTCAACAAGTTGGTTAGTGAGATTGGAATGCTAAATTCTTCTGTCTAAGTGGCCAAATAAATATATCTCACCAACTTTACAACAATTACTTCACAGACATGAATGCTCAATGATTTATCTAAGTGTAGTAAACTGATGTATACTTGTAAATACATCAGTCAAATTGTTGTACATTGTTCTTGAAAAATAAAAATCAAAATTTAGCTTGGAACTATTTTTATGTTCTAAGTAAACCTAAAATGAATTATTATACTTGTGCATCTTTAAATAAGTGTAATATTCTATTCTGCAAGAATATTGAGCAAACACTTTTTACGTACAGATTAAAAAAATCTTATTTAAATTTAATCTGAAAAATTTATTTAATAAATTAAAGTTATTTTATTTTCCAAGTGAAAATAGAGTAATCTTTCAAAACTGGAGTTTTTGATTTTGTTGTCATCTTTTTCTGACTTCTCGACTAATTTACAATTCATGAGTTCTCGAATAGTTCACTTTTGTGAGTTCTCGATCAAGTCATTTTTTGAGTTCTCGATCAACTATCGTTCATAGAATTCTCGATCAAGTACAAAATTGAGTCCTCGAAGGATACAGTTCTCGAATACATACTGAGTTCTCGGCTAAAACACTGACAGTTCTCTATTAAAGGTACTTTATTCATTTTCTGAGTTCTCGATCATAAAAAAACCGATTACAATTCTAGTCGAGAAGTCTAAGTCGTATAAATAACAAAGTAGATCTAAAAATTTAATTTCTACGCTTAATCACAAACTGAAAGAAATTCTTGTTCTCAACAGTTGCATTCGAACTCTCTCTTGCTTTATCTAAACTCTTTCATTTCTTCACTTCTCCTTTTTACACAACACTCAAATGGAATCTTCTAGTTCCAACCCTGCAACTGAGGTGTATGTTATTCTTGAAACCAACTTCATGGCCATTTCTCGAGATGCAGATGTAAAACCCCAATACAAATGTTTCACCAAATTTCTTACAGAATCTTAATTGAAGGAGGCTTTATTGATAAACCCACCACTGTACTTAGGCATATTGGAGCAGTTCTGGAACACTGCTAATTGGGAGGAAGTTGTATTGGAGGATGGAAGTTCCAGGATTATAGTGACCTGCAAAATTCAAAAGATCAACATCAGCGTCAATGAAAGTGATGTAAATGCAAGCTTGTCACTCCCAACTGAGAAGTTTGACAAAGAACCAACTGAGGATGATCTTCTGGACTTCATGGACTTCATTAGGTAATCTGACACAGTTGAAAAGGGAGTAGGTGACAAGAAGTTCAAGTTGGGGAAATTGAACAAGAAGTTTATTAGAAAGGAGTGGTCATTTCTATTTGACACTCTACTCAGGGTGTTCACCTGCAGAAAAACTGGTTTTAATCAAATCAATTTCATTGCCTTGAAGCTGGCCTACTCTTTGGCATACAATCAGAAGCTAAATGTAGGAAAGTTTAATATTGGGGAGTCATAACTAAGCTCCCTAAAAGAGGTAATGAGATTTTCTTTCCTCGCTTTATTGAATCAATTTTAAATTTAAAGAATGCTAGTTTGATTGAATTGCCTGGAATGAATAAAAATAGAATTGGCTATTGTAAGCCCGTCAAAAATCATTTTTGCTACATTGGACAGACGTAGCACGGCGAATTTAACTTTTCAATTCACACCTCATATGAGGAGTGTATTTGAAGGGTATCCATTTGTGCAGTCTAAATATGGTTAACTTGAAACAGTAGAGGGTCCAAGGTAGCAGAAGAATAAAATGCACCTAACCTAGGGATTCTCAACCCAACTGTAGACCCATCTTCAAATTCATTATATGCTAGTGAACCAACCTCCACATTCTCTCAACAGGGTGTGGTTGAAAAGAACATTAAAAGGAAACCAGCTGCTAGGAAGATGAATGTGTTTATAGAAGATAAAACTATTGATCCTGAGTCACCTGAGGTTTCCCTAACCAAGAGAAAGAAAAATAAAGGGACCTCACTAGACCACTCTACATCCTCCCAACATGGTGTAGAGGTTGAAAATGGACTAAATGTGACACCCCAAGATCCGGGGTCAGGGATCTAGGCCATCACGGTCCAATTCCAATAATAAAATACTCACCTGCTTAACAATTATATCAACAACAGACTCTGGTGACCCCAATCTAAATATACAACTCGAGCCATAGTCTCAGAAAATGAACTTAAATAATAACAGTTATTATAACCCAACTGTAATAAACTCAGGATCTCATGCTACTAATATAACCTCTACCTGAAGTTACATTAGATGATAACACTGTTCCAACATTTACTATTTCATTGCATATTGTACAATAAGTATTAGGATTCTAAACTGAAATCCTATCTAGCTTACACCGCCTATAGAAGCCTTGAACCACAATAACTCAAGCTTGAGCCTCTCCTTTCCTTTGCATCCTATGGACAAGTCTTACTGCAAGATTTAAAGTTTACAAAGAGCAAGAATGAGCCAAAGAATGATCAGCAAGATATATATTACAATATTTACGTAGTTTCCACCAAGAAAGGGGTGGTAACCAAAATCATCCCAACCGGATGTTCAACAATATCAATATATAACTTGCAATATATATGCAGAAAGTTTAATGAGGTATATCTCGACAATAATTGAATCAGAGTTTACGATGCAAGAAGGTACTCAAAATAAGTATGCAGTTCGAGTTACTGCGAAAAGAATCAATAAAAGTTCAACAGTTCTCATTAACATTATCGGTAACTTAGCACCTTGGTTTTCGTTATAGTGTAGGACCAGTGAAGGTTCAACAGTTCCCATTAACATTATCGGTAACTTAGCACCTTGACTTTCGTTATAGTGTAGGACCACTGAAGGTTCAACAGTTCCCATTAACACTATCGGTAACTTAGCACCTAGGCTTTTATTACAGTGTTAATGTCAATTTCCAATTGGAGGAAATGGGACTATATGGAGCATTCACCACGCCTATTATACACGATGATCAGTCGTATGGTACAATAGTTAAGTAACTTTCTCTACTAGTAGAAGGATGATCCTCAACTGGTCATCATCCCAGGCAACACATGGGCCTTTAAATGCTGGACCGTGCGTCACTCGGCCTCTTACGCTTGATGGACTGTGCGGCACACAAGTCTCTTACACTTAAATCTGCAGTCCTCTTTGAATAATTTAAAATCAACAAGTCTGGAAGGGAATTTAATCCAACCTTCCAGAATAACAATGAATCTTTGTAAGATTTCAACATCAGATAATAGATTGGCTCTCAAAACGAGGTGAGAGTAATCTCGGAGTATGTGGGTTGACTCTCAGTCAACTAATGAATAAGCTAGAGATAATCGAATCAAGAGACTTAAGAACACGACCAGGGAGTCGCTAATATGAAATAAAATAATCCCACGAAAATATTTAATTTTTGGGTAAGATAATGGTCCCTATATGCACCAGTATAAATGGGACGAATGTCAAAGTTTAATATTTCTTCCCGAATATGGAGTTATCGATTCAAAAATAATTGCGAAATGTTTGAGTCATAGCTCAGTATTTATTGTTTAATGAAAAATAATATTTAAAGAATTTTAGATAACTTCAGAATATTTTTAAAGATAATATAATATTTAATTACTAATTTAGAAGCCTCAAATACTCCTTAAATGTTGATAAAAGATATATAAAGATATATGATTAAATATTTAGTTAATTTTAAAAGATTCAAAATATTTAAATAATATTTAATCAATATTATTTAATATTTAAAAGTTTCAAAGTGCCCAAAATATTTAAATAATATTTAATCAACATTAAATAATATTTATATAGTTCAAAAAGAACTGAAAGTATTTAATCACTAATAAATAATATTTAATAATCCAAAACTCAAGATATTTAAATAATATTTAATCGATATTAAATAATATTTAAATAACTCACAACGAACTATAAGTATTTAAATAATATTTAAATACTACATAAACTCTTTATTTAATATTTAATCAACACTAAATATTATTCAAAATAATTTAGGGATATTAATCACTAATAAATAATCCCTATATCTCATCAATTAACATTGAATATATATTCTAGGGAAAGATCTCTGAATAATATCGACTAACAGTCGAGAAGTAATAAACTATTCTCGGTTGACTATCGAGTACCAAAAAGGGCGTATTCGATACTGGATTCAGTTATACGAAACTGATAGAATGCGTCCTCTAACTTTTCAAGAAGTTCATATTCGCGAACGAACAGTGCAATAAAAGGGTGTATAGTTCTAGCTGAAACAGAATTTCAAACACAATAGAGCTTTATAACCAATAAATTGTTATAAAGTCAAGAGTTTAAGAACTTGCATATACAGAAATCAAAATATTCTGTAATAGAATTCAAAGAATAGAGTTAGAAATCTTTCCTGGTGTCTATGATGCATATCCAAGGTTCCCCTCGTAATCCATAAGCTCTATCAAAAGATTTAAGAACTTTGATTAGTCTCTCTACTCGAGTTAACTACTTTAACTCTACTAATCATAACCACTTTTTATTAAGTACTAACATTTGCTTCGCAATTATTAAACCTCATGATTTTGATAAACTAAGACCTCGATACTAATCCATAAACCTATATCGAGTCCAAACGTGGTCATTACAATTTGTACATTGTAGTTTTATTAACTCTTATTTTGTCCGACATTTCATCTCATCGAGCCTACTTTAGTTATTTATAAAACTATCTTGTCAATAATTTTTAATCAAGTTCTATACACCAACATGTAGTCATGATACTCCTTAACAACTTTCATTACTTGACCGACTCGAGACAAGTCTTCTAACTTGCTCGAGTTCGACTCCCAAAACGGTTGTTTAACCTTTTTCTTATGTTCATTTCACTTAACACCCTGTTTTCTAGCATTTTTAATAAATTGGAAATTATTCATTTTGATACGATTTCTTTTCTGAGATCTTCTATGACTGACAAGGAATATCCCATAAACGTTTCAAAGCCAACCAAGAAATCTAGCTAAGTCAGAAACTGCCTCAAACTTAGGCTCATGACAAACTTGATCCTTAGATTTCTTACTTCCACCTTTTTTACTTCACCAATTTTAATAAATCGGATTTTACTCCTTTTAATCCGAATCCTTTTTCTGGATTATTCCAGATGACTTTAGTATTTTAAATAAAAGTTTCAGATTTTATTAAGCTCCGTAGCTAGTCCAATCATAACCTCAAAGTTGGACGAAAACAGAATTTCCATTTTCTGCGCTACTGTTACTAAATCGGCCATAACTTTTGACTCGTAACTCCAAATAACTCAAAATTAGCGCGTAAACGATCTAGAGACTATCTAGTATCTAACCATATCAACCATATACCACGAAAAAAGAACAAATCTTTCCAGAATTCTCTGGACAGTTTCTGCAGAAAAAATGGGCATAGTAACGGCTTAAAACGTATCATTTCCGAGAACTTAATCTCATTCAAATCATTACCCAAACCCATAAACTAACTCACACCACTATTATACTCCATTAAAAACATTATCCAGTCCTACTAAAATCAAAACCCATCTCCAAAACTCAAGAAACAACTCAAACAACTACATACAAAATCAATCTAGCACATATACTAACTACCCATGCATTTATCTTTGATTTCTAGGCCAAAGCTTTCCAAATTATCAAAATATCAGTTTATACAAACCAAGAAACGAACTCGAGAATATAGGAGGTGAGGAGAGTTCTTACACTTGATGCATAGAGCTCGAGAAGAGCTTCGTTTTGAGTGGTAGAATGCGCAAAACGGTCAAGGCAATCCAAAGTTACAAGTTGTTTTTCCTCCCCCTTTTTTATCTCCTTTTCCTCTTGGGATTTCATCACCAAATAAAAAGAAATGGAAGTGTTTTTGTGTGTGGTGAATAAAGTGAAGTGTGTTTATGTGGTTAAAACCACATTTGACTTGGTCAACTAGTTTTTAATCTTAATTAATCCACCAATCTTCCACAGCACACCATTACAAGTACTAGCACTTGTATTTCTTTTCTTTTATACTATAAAAATCGGCCCTTTAATAATTTGAAGAGTAATTTGATTTTCGTTTTCGTAATGATCCATGACGACGAATTTAATAACTATTGCTCGTTCCAAGAATTTTAATAAAATTAATATCTAATTAAAAACACTATTTATCAACTAATATTCATAGAATACTATTCCTTACTCTATTTTATGCTCCATGTATTAATTCTAGAGTTCTCGGCATCAATTTCGATTTTCCACGACGTAGTAACTAATCGCTTATTAATATCAATATTCCACTAAATTTTGGGATCATTCCGAGTTTGGATGAAAATCACTATTCTCCCCTGATTATTATTAATCCTAGATGTTCCATGAATTAATCTTTTAATCCTTAACTTCATTTGGGATATCCGACAATACAGTAATTAATCATTTATTCATAAAATAAAATAAAAATTTATCCAAAAATCTTAATAATACCAAGCATCAGAAATTCGGGTTGTTACAGTCTCCCCTCCTTAAAAGGATTCCATCCTCGGAATACACACATGAAGAACCGTGGTTACTATTCTCGCGCCTTGCTTTCTAATTCCCAGGTTGAGTCTTCAACCTACTCGGTTTCGTACAACAATCTCATCAGCATTATTACTTCACTTCTCAACACTTGCTCTATTAAGTCGATAATCTCTATGAGTTTGTACTCTAACGTATGCCTAATGTCCGCGCTATAATTTCCTAACACTAACGTATGATACACACAATGGATTCTTTAAAATTGGGAAAGAGCGCCACTTCATATACACCTTTAATATACTTCAAGACCTTAAAAGATTCAATACTCCTCGAGCTTAAGTTCTCTCTTTTATCAAATATCGTTACTCCTTTTTATGATAATATGTTCGGCAATACGAAGTCTTTCGCATCATACTCTCTGCTATTTTCAGAATTGATCACCATACTCGCGTTGTCCTTCTTAAGTTATCAATAATCGCTTTCAATTACTATAACTTGTATCATATGCCTGTCGAACTGATTCTTGTCTCCCGCTAGCTAT
This sequence comes from Oenanthe sinensis, assembly GCA_028671895.1. Lineage (NCBI taxonomy): Eukaryota > Viridiplantae > Streptophyta > Magnoliopsida > Apiales > Apiaceae > Oenanthe > Oenanthe sinensis. Next base: position 44,671,366 of record CM053814.1, on the reverse strand, counting down.
CATTCATCGATTTTGTCCCTACCACAAGGTAGATCGACATTTTCGTCCGCACTAAACTTCGTAAAGTGATTTGCCTATATGTGAGTGGTAACTAGTGTTGTATTGAAACTTAATTCGTAATGAGTGATTATCCAAAGTCCCTTTTTGAAATCCAAGGCACAAACCTTCTATGAAGAGTTAGACTCTATACATGATTTTAATTGAGAGATCTGTAATGAATATCATTGTAATAAAATAATCAGAGTGATTTGTAAATCAATAAGCTTATTTTTGAATGTGTATGAGAGATAAGAAAGAAAATAATTTATATATGACTGAGAACAACCAAATTTGTACTTAAGATGGCCAGTCTTTAGTACTTTCTGGCTTACAACACATAATTGGGTGATTTCCCACCAGACTTTTGTCACACAGACAAGAAGTCACACAATGTCTATCTCAATCGGATGAAAAATTGTTAATATTTAGAAGGGAACAAATTTTGAAAAACAAATCTAGTGAGCTTTCCTTCTTCAATGTGTAAGGAATTTGAATATAAAACAAGTTCATGCTTATCTAAGAATCAATTGATAAAATCTGAAACCTATTATCTCCAATACTATTCTTTCTAAGTGAATATATCATCTTATGGTCTTTGTAAATTCTAAACTTCTATCCATTCAAATGATACTTCAAAAGCTTAAGTGCAAACACTATGGCTATCAACTCCAATTCATGGGTAGGATACCTTAATTCGTATTTCTTCAGTTACTCCGACGCATATAAAATTATTTCTACTATGTTGCTTCGACGCATAATCAATCCCTAAAAAAGACATGTCATTATTAATTGCAAGATTCACCTTTTATCATCAGATAGTCGCAATAATGGAGAGGTTACTCATCTATTCTTTAATTTCCTTAAAACTTCCTTCACCACTTATTACATGCTCCAAAATTTAAAATTATTTCACCAAGACTCACCCTTAAAAAATTTGGTATACAATCTCTTTTCTCTTAAAATTTCTAAGGATATATATATATATTTTTTCCTCTATGTTCTTCCTTAATCTTTGGGCAGATCAAACTATCCTCTATGAAGACTACGACAACTTGTCCAATTATTTCTAAACATTCCAATTAAATCCTTAATAGGTACAAGTGCATTCATTAATACAACCTACCTCATCAAAGACTCATATTGTCCTTATCGTGTACTAAATGTCATCTTTCACTAATCGTCTAGGCTAATCTTTATTTGGTGATAACCAATACTCACTCTATCTTCTAACATTAGAATGCACCCTTTAAGTGGTCGAATATTTTGTGTATCCATGATATAGGTATCCAATATTGATTGTTAACTTAATCAATTCTCAGTATCATATGTACGGTCTCATGCCGCTACCCTTTTCCTTAACAAACAAAAAATGTGCACTTCATAGTGATACTTTCAATCTTATGATACCTTTATATAACAGTTCTTATAACTGAGTGACTAACTCTTTTATGCTGACAGGTACCATTTTCTAAGATACCTCTAATGCTGATGTTGCTCATAGTAATAGATAAATGTCGAATGATATAATCTCTAACGTGTGGTAACCCCAAAATGTCGCTAAGGGTTACATCCTTCAATTCTTTAATTACTGCATACTTCTCTTTATTGAATATTTCCTTTTTCATATTCATTACGGGTGCCCCATAACTTAACATCCAAAGCGTATTATACTTTTCAATCGAATCGTAATTTAAATCTTCTCAATTTATATCTGTCTTCAAATCTCAACTTTATCCAATATCGAGTAATCTTAACTTCACTATTTTATTTTTACCATTAGTTTGAACCTTCTTATTTGGACAATCATTCATTCTTAACACCATATCAATTCTTCAATCTGGAAGGGACTTAAATCTATGTAAAACTGGTACACTAGTCAATCTTGATACCATAATACCTTTCCCTCATTCTTCATATTTAAAACACGTTATCCCATCTTTCAGGGAAATCATTAACATAACATCTAGACTATATAATTATAGCTTCTTGCTGTCCATTTCCCATTTTCTCCAATATTAGTCTCACTATTTAGTAAGTGAGGTCTTGATTGACTTGGGTGAACCATAATTACTATATACCAACACACTCATATTCATTTATCCATTGTTCTTACCGAAGTCGAGCTCCGGTTCCTTATTAAAAGTTCATGGTATTTCTATATATGTAGCTCCTCAATTTCCTTTTTCTCCATGTCTCTTTCTCAACCATTTCATTTCCACCTCCTTCTATAACCACTTCTTGAATCTATATAGTAGTCATTTCCAACACTATGGATCTAATTGAATCCTCAACATTCGAGGTGACAATCTTGCCAATAACTGTAAACTTAAATTCATAATATAATGCATTCTTGTTTCAGGTCTAAAACTTCAATTACATATGAATTTTCCAGATACTTAGACAACACTTGCTAAAACTAGGAACAATTATAGAAAAATAAATCTTTGTTTGACAAGGTTCGTAAGAAATCTCGCTGAATAGGTGATCTTATTAGGTCTCGGCCAATTAATTACCTTTTAGAAATTGTGATCATCATATAATAACCTTATATAAAATCGGTTGTAACTAGGTCAAATTGAATGACTGGCATTTTCTGGAGGTAAAACAATAACTTTTATTACATTGCTCCACTATTTGAAAACAAAAAGGACTTATTTGAACATCTTTCTTTCAAGCATAAAGGCTTAACAAAGCCAAACTTTTGATCAGCGTAAACAGTTGATGTAAAAAAAATTTGGAATAAATATACAATATGTATATATTTCATCAGTATAACTCGGGAAAACAATTTCCCCAAGATCTTGAAATTCATTCAAAAACTTTGCAAGTTTTAGCAACTTGGCCTTTAGAAGACACACACCTCTTTTCAAAGTACTATTTTAGAAAGTGGTTGTCGTTCCAATAACTATAAAAGAATCTGTAAATATTTCAAGGTATAAAAATTAAGGCATCTAATGAATGAACCTTTTATAAGGCAAGGTAGGGAAACATGAGATATTATACGATTTGTTCATCCTATAGTTACTACCGTTAGTCCTATTATAACTCTCTATGGTTTGAAATATAACCCTGAGCACCAAACACACCAAATCCATCATTTAGTTAGTCAAGATAAATACTACTGTACGTATGAAACAAAATCCTTTAAAATTAACAGTATTCTGACTCGACAATGTTCTAGCGAAACAAAAACATAGATTATCTCGGTCTCATAACTCAATCGGACATAATCTGACTATGCATTTGGTTATTAAAACCCAACATGAAACTCAACCAACTAATCATCATTGGGAAACTCACAATTTCTCGTTACAACTATTCCTCGATATTATTTCATATATAGATGGTCATATCCTTTAAGTCATGCTTCTCTATTTTCCCCTGAAACATTTCATTTACATGTGTTCTTAATTCTAAAGTTTATTAAACTTAAGTGAATGTATTTTCTACAGAAAATTGGGCATGACCTATTCGTAAATTAGACTATGCCTTGTGTAAAAATACCTCAATTACAATCCCAAATATTCACAAACAATCTTTTCCCTCTAGTGACCTCAAACATAAATGTCTAGTCATTCATCCAAAACATAATGTATATCAAAAGGGTGATAACTAGAGTCACTATATATGTATGTGTACTCTCGAGCATCATCAACGTCAGTCAATAACATTATTGACGGTCACTTCCTCGGACCATCAATCTCATTCACTCCATAATATTAACACTATCTCATCGCCTTATTGCAAAATGATGAAAGATTAGTCATGCTTGGATGCGTTGTTTGTTCTAACTCGGCTAACCCGACTATCGTGCCAAGAATGAGGTGGTCATATCTATCCCAAGGTCTTACTTTAATCCAAAATCCTTAATATACTCAAAACAACATCAAGTGTGTATCTTAACTCTTTGTTGTGACTCTACATTGTATGCATACCATACATCATCTAAATTGATGCTTTACTTTTTATTCTCAGAGAATCCTCAACAAAATCCTCATATTCCTCATCCTCAAACAAACATCAATAATATCCTTAGATCCATCATACTTCTTATTAGTCTTGTAATACTGGGTCATTGCCTATTTGGGAACAATTCCTCGAATCTAGCATAAAATTATAACCTAAAATTTTTTTGCATGACTTTGACATTACTAACTTAAAGTAATTGTCACGGTTCTATCTTATTCATTGGCACTACATCCAGTAGTCCAATAACGAACTCTATATGAGCTCTTATGTCCTTCTCTTATATATATATAACTCTTAAATCTCTCTTATCTAAGTACTATGACTCAGAGCTCTGATACCACTTCTGTGACACCCCCAGATCCGGGGTCAGGGATCCAGGCCATCACGGTCCAATTCCAATAATAAAATACTCACCTGCTTAACAATTATATCAACAAAAGACTCTGGTGACCCCAATCCAAATAAACAACTCGAGCCATAGACTAAGAAAATGAACTTAAATAATAACAGTTATTATAACCCAACTGTAATAAATTCAGGATCTCATGCTGCTAATATAACCTCTACCTGAAGTTACATTAGAAGTTAACCCTGTTCCAACATTTATTATTTCATTGCATATTGTACAATAAGTATTAGGATTCTAAATTGAAATCCTATCTAGCTTACACCGCCTGTATAAGCCTTGAACCTGAATAACTCAAGCTCGAGCCTCTCATTTCCTTTGCATCCCATGGACACGTCTTACTGCAAGATTTAAAGTTTACAAAAAGCAAGAATGAGCCAAAGAATGCTCAGCAAGATATATATTAGAATATTTATGCAGTTTCCACCAAGAAAGGGGTGGTAACCAAAATCATCCCAACCGGATGTTCAACAGTATCAATATATAAATTGAAATATATATGCAGAAAATTTAGCGAGGTATATCTTGACAATAAATGAATCAGAGTTTACGATGCAAGAAGGTACTCAAAATAAGTATGCAGTTCCAGTTACTGCGAAAAGAATCAATAAAAGTACAACAGTTCTCATTAAAACTATCGGTAACTTAGCACCTTGGTTTTCGTTATAGTGTAGGACCAATGAAGGTTCAACAGTTCTCATTAACACTATCGGTAACTTAGCACCTTGGTTTTCGTTATAGTGTAGGACCAATGAAGGTTCAACAGTTCCCATTAACACTATCGGTAACTTAGCACCTAAGCTTTTATTATAGTGTTAATGTCAAATTCCAATTGGAAGAAATGGGACTATATGGAGCATTCTCCACGCCTATTGTACACGATGATCAGTCGTATAGTACAATAGTTAAGTAACTTTCTCTACTAGTAAAAGGATGACCCTCAACTGGTCATCACCCCAGGCAACACATGGGCCTTTAAATGCTGGACCGTGCGTCACTCGGCCTCTTACGCTTGATGGATTGTGCCGCACACAAGCCTCTTACACTTATATCTCCAGTCCCCTTTGAATAATTTAAAATCAACAAGTCTGGAAGGGAATTTAATCCAACCTTCTAGAATAACAATGAATCTTTGTAAGATTTCAACATCAGATAATAGTCCAAAAACGAGATGGGAGTAATCTCGGAGTATGTGGGTTGACTCTTAGTCAACTAATGAATAAGCTATAGATAGTTGAATCAAGAAGACTTAAGAACACGACCAGGGAGTCGCTAATTTGAAATAAAATAATCTCACGAAAATATTTAATTTTTGGGTAAGATAATGGTCCTTAAAGGCACCAGTATAAATGAGAAGAATGTCAAAGTTGAATATTTTTTCCTCAATATTGAGTTATCGACTCAAAAATAATTGTGAAATGTTTGAGTCATAGCTCAGTATTTATTGTTTAATGAAAAATAATATTTAAAATTTTTTAGATAACTTCAGAATATTTTTAAAGAAAAGATAATATTTAATTACTAATTTAAAAGCCTCAAATACTCTTTAAATGTTGATAAAGGGTATATAAAGATATATGATTTATTATTTAGTTAATTTTAAAAGATTCAAAATATTTAAAAAATATTATTTAATATTTAAAAGCTTCAAAGTACCCAAAATATTTAAATAATATTTAATCAACATTAAATAATATTTATATAGTTCAAAAAGAACTGAAAGTATTTAATCACTAATAAATAATATTTAATAATCCAAAACTCAAGATATTTAAATAATATTTAATCGATATTAAATAATATTTAAATAACTCACAACGAACTATAAGTATTTAAATAATATTTAAATACTACATAAACTCTTTAAATAATATTTAATAAACACTAAATATTATTCAAAATAATTAAGAGATATTAATCACTAATAAATAATCCTTATATCTCATCAATTAACATTGAATATATATTCTAGGGAAAGATCCCTGAATAATATCGACTAACAGTTGAGAAGTAATAGACTACTCCCGGTCGACTATCAAGTACCAAAAAGGGCGTAGTCGATACTGGATTCAGTTATACGAAACTGATAGAATGCGTCCTCTAACATTTCAAGAAGTTCAGAGTCGCGAACGAACAGTGCAACAATAGGATGTATAGTTCTAGCTGAAACATAATTTCAAACACAACAGATCTTTATAGCCAATAAATTGTTATAAAGTCAAGAGTTTAAGAACTTGCATATACAGAAATCAAAATATTCTATAATAGAATTCAAAGAATAGAGTTAGAAATCCTTTCTGGTGTCTATGATGCATATCTAAGGTTCCCCTCGTAATCCAGAAACTCTGTCAATAGATATAAGAACTTTGATTAGTTTCTCTACTCGAGTTAACTACTTTAACTCTACTAATCATAACCACTTTTTATTAAGTACTAACATTTACTTCGCAATTATTAAACCTCATGATTTTGATAAGCTAGGACCTCGATACTAATCCATAAACCTATATCGTGTCCAAACGTGGTCATTACAATTTGTACATGGTAGTTTTATTAACTCTTATTTTGCCCGACATTTCACCTCCTCGGGCCTACTTTAGCTATTCGTAAAACTATATTGTCAATGATTTTTAATCCAGTTCTATACACCAACATGTAGTCATGATACTCCATAAAACCCTTCATTACTTGACCAACTCGAGACAAGTCCTCTAACTTGCTCGAATTCGACTCCCAAAACGGTTGTTTAACTTTTTTCTTATGTTCATTTCACTTAATACCCTGTTTTCTAGCATTTTTAATAAATTGGAAATTATTCATTTTGATACGATTTCTTTTCTGAGGTCTTCTATGACTGACAAGAAATATCCCATAAACATTTGAAAGCCAAGTAAGAAATCTAGCTAAATCAGAAACTACCTCAAACTTAGGCTCATGACAAGCTTGATCCTTAGATTTCTTACTTCCACCTTTTTGACTCCAACAATTTTAATAAATCGGATTTTATTCCTTTTAATCCGAATCCTTTTTCTGGATTATTCCAGATGACTCTCGTATTTTAAATAAAAGTTTCAGATTTTATTAAGTTACGTAGCTAATCCAATCATAACCTCAAATTTGGACGAAAACAGAATTTTCATTTTCTGCGCTACCGTTACTAAATCGGCCATAATTTTTTACTCGTAACTCCGAATGACGCAAAATTAGCGTGTAAACGATCTAGAGACTATCTACTATCTAACCATATCAACCATATGCCACGAACAGAGAATGAATCTTTCCAGAATTTTCTGGACAGTTTCTGCAGAAAAAAATGGGCATGGTAACGGCTTAAAATGTATCGTTTCCGAGAACTTATTCTCATTCAAATCATCACCCAAACCCATCAACTAACTCACACCATTATTATACTCCATTAATAACATTATCCAGTCCTACTAAAATCAAAACCCATCTCCAAAACTCAAGAAACAACTCAAACAACTACATACAAAATCAATTTAGCACATATACTAACTACCCATGCATTTATCTTTGATTTCTAGGCCAAAGCTTTTCAAAATCTCAAACTATCAGTTTATACAAACCAAGAAACGAACTAGAGAAGATAAGAGGTAAGGAGAGTTCTTACACTAGATGCATAGAGCTCGAGAAGAGCTTCGTTTTGAGTGGTAGAACGCGCAAAACGGCCAAGGCAATCCAAAATTACAAGTTTTTCTTCTTCCCCCTTTTTCATCTCCTTTTCCTCTCGGGATTTCATCACCAAATAAAAAGAAATGGAAGTGTTTTTGTGTGTGGTGAATAAAGTGAAGTGTGTTTATGTGGTTAAAACCACATTTGACTTGGTCATCTAGTTTTTAATCTTAATTAATCCACCAATCTTCCATGGCACACCATTACAAGTACTAGCACTTGTATTTCTTTTCTTTTATACCATAAAAATAGGCCCTTTAATAATTTGAAGAGTAATTTGATTTTCGTTTTCGTAATGATCCGTGACGACGAATTTAATAATTATTGCTCGTTCCAAGAATTTTAATAAAATTAATATCTATTAAAAACACTATTTATCAACTAATATTCATAGAATACTATTCCTTACTCTATTTTATGGTCCATGTATTAATTCTAGAGTTCTCGGCATCAATTTCGATTTTCCACGACGTAGTAACTAATCACTTATTAATCTCAATATTCCGCTGAATTTTGGGATCATTCCGAGTTTGGATGAAAATCACTATTCTCCCCGGATTATTATTAATCCTAGATGTTCCATGAATTAATCCTTTAATCCTTGACTTCATTTGGGATATCCGACAATACAGTAATTAATCGTTTATTCATAAAATAAAATAAAACATTCAAAAATCTTAATAATACCAAGCATCAGAAATTCGAGTTATTACACTAAACTTGTTACTAGATGCATTCTCTCAACAGAATGTATCTATTGAACTTGGGAACCAGCCCACTCCATCCTGTAAAGAGTCTGCACTATCACAAGAACACAATCCTGTTATTGTGAGGTGTGAAGTAGAAAAGGAGATACATTTGTGCATAGGAACTTCTATTGAAACTTCCCCATTTCTTTCGGGGGAGTTTCCAGCATTCACTTCTATTCAAAATCTCTCTTCCACTTCTAATATTTCTTCTCAACCAATTGTGCCTAGCTAAACACAAAAGGTTGTTGATCACCAGGAATCCAATCCTCCTGGTGAGCCAATTTCAAGTGACTTGGTGCATGACACCTTGTTCACCACTTAGGACACACATCTAGATTGTGAGGGAATACATGCTGAGGTATATCCTGATGACACCATCAAAACCACAGAGGCTCTAGGAGTTTTTACTTCAGACTTTGTGGGGGCTAATGATAACATTCCCTTTGGTCTCAGTAATGTGCCATTGGAGCACCAGATGTCTTCACAGATATTGGGTAACCTAGGGGACCTCCACTCCATGCAAATGTCATCCCCTAGTCAATCCCCAGCAATTCAAAGGCTGTCCTCTAGGAGGAATTTACCTATCCATCCAGAATCTATTAATGATTCATCTAAGAAATTGGATGAGGAGATAGATACTGAAGGACCCACTGTAACAGGTGGTCCTAACTCTAACTTTCTGTCACAATAGCTGAAACATGTGCAACATGACAGTGTTTCAAGACCATCTACTGATGCCTTTGTATCTGAAGAAAAACTCAAAGAATTATATAGTGATCAGTATGATGGGTTTTACTATATTACTCATCAACTCCTGACTTCACATCTGTCTAACAAAGACTAGGTTGCAATTATTTTGGAGTATGCAAAATATCAAGAAGAGATAAAAGATAAAAATATTGAGATGGCTGAAGAAGGAGAGGCTAATGTAGATGTTTGATTGGATGCAAAGCAAGCTGTGAGCATGAAGGAGATGCTATAGTGGATGAGGGAGAAATATTTGACATCTCTTGGTTCATGTGCCAAAGTCTTCACTCCTTTAGCAATTTATGATGCAATTCATGAGGCTACTAAAGTGCAATTACATGCAAATCACTATCTTGAAAGGAGCTTCCAGTCTGAGCTTGAAGATTAGGGGATAAGATGGAATCTAGAATGAAGTCCATTGATGACAAACTGAAGCCTAGATTTCTTGAACCTACACACTCTAAATCTGAATCTTTTCTATCCAGAATTAAAGTCAATGAAATGCATGATAAGATGGAGAAGATTGAGAAGGCTTTTAAGGAGATGGTTGAAAGCAATGCCATAATTCAACAAAATCAGACCAAAATTAATAACATGGTAGAGATTCTGTACAAAAACAGACATGCAAATAGATTTCCACAAGATGTACCACTCCATGATTTAACTCCTTTTCATGTAGATCTTTATTATCAAGCCAAGGAAAAAGAAAAAAAGGCTCAAATCCTTACAATTGCAAAGCTAAATGAAAAAGTGGAAAAATTGATTGCAGATCAACAGACACTATCTAATACTGTGAATGAAGTTGTTGTCAGTGTGAGCTCACTTCAAAAGGAAGTAAATTCTTCAATGTCCAGTCAAAGTGTGTCTCTCTCTCAAGTATCCACTCAATTGACATCAATTCAAACACTTTTCTCAATAATGACTGTACCAAGTCAAGCTCCTCAAGTGCAAGTGCCAACTCAACTCAAGCCAAGTCATTCTTCATTCCTACCCAATCCATAAGATATCAACCCTAAGGGGGAGAAAGACAGAAGGGATGAGATTGAGGCTAAAAGGTAAAAGGATGTGATGATAACTTTAAGAGAGGAAGTGTTGAAACCAAATGCTGACAAAGAATTCCTGGCTAACCTGAAAGCCATCAAGGCACAAGTCAAGGGTCATCACTAGAACTACAGAAAAATTCTTGAAAATGCCATCATTACAGTAAGGGGAGTTAAATTTGAACATAATGGTAAATTTTTAAAAAAACCAATAGTGCAGATGGAGTCTGGCGATTTCAAGCTGTTAATTGGAATCTTCAACTAACTCTGATACACTGAGCTTGAATGCTTGTAGAAAGAAATAGAAATAGTGACTAAGGAAGATGATGAATTAAAGAAATCAGTCATAGGACCTCTTTTATCTCTTTCACTTTCTGAGGCCTATTGTAATCCTGATGGTGTGATGTACATGGCAAAGGCAAACAAACCGACTCACTTCATGATCCCTCAACATTTGAATTCAGGAAACAAAAGCCAAATCATTAGTCTGATTGAACTGCTTGAGAAAAAGGAAATCAAACAAGAAGAAGACAAATTGATTTTAGAAAAACTGAAAAAGTTTATGAATGACCAAATCTCAGATTTTGCTAATGAAGAGTTAAAGAAGAAGAAGAAGGATGATGAGAACAAAATTCAAGGAAAGAAGGACAAGAAAACAGATTCTAGGAGTGATAAGGGAGGAAAGAAAGATGATAAGAAAAAGAAAAAAGATGAAAACAAGAAGAAAGATGACTCCAAGAAAGAAAAGAAATATGAAAGAAAGAAGCAAACAAAGCAACAAGTTATTAGAAGTCTTGTTAGTGCACCTACCACAATTTAGGATACTAATGTGGCTCCAATAATTTCTGAAACTGCTACTGTCCCTAAATCCAAATCACCAAGAAGACATCTTGTCAAGGTGATTGTAAATGGAGTGATAAAGAGGGAAATCAAAGGAAGTAATTTCAAAAATCTTAAACCCTGCAAAAGGATTCTAGTAAATGAAGCCATCAAGATGAAAGTCAAGCACTCTGCTAGTTTTCCACTAGTAAGATATCCCAAATGGAAAAAGCAACTCATTGTTCCTGAGAAAGGTCTACCAATCCAGCCAATCCAAGAAGAAGTTGTGCTTGATAAAGTAAAGATCAAATAATGGAAGGCAAACAGAATTTGTAAGGTTCAGCTAAGGGATAGAAAGATGTATGTGACAAATGTTGATGGAGAAGAAAGGGAATTCTACCATGATAGCTCAAAGACTACTACTCATGATATCAAAAGGGTAATCAACCTTTATGATAAAAAGAGTATGGTGAACAAACTAAAAATGGTTGAAGTGGCTGAGTATCTGGTGAGAAAAAACCAACTGAAGATTGACAAGGCAAATCACAAGAAAGAATCAGCTGAGAGAAATATTAAGGAAGATAAAGAAATAGAGAGAAAATCTGAAGAACTGAGAAGATTGGGCAAATGCAGAGTATTCAAGGATCCTGACAGAGTTGAACTAAAACTCAGTAATCGATTAACAACAAAGATCAAACTCAAATTTGTCAAGGACTATCATGTACCATCTCTCAAAATTGTAGCTGATATGTTAAAAGATGCAATCTTAATTGAAGTGATAATTGCCAGGCAGGAAATTCTCCAAGCTATTGAAGAAATCACAATCAGAGAAGAAAAGGAGAAGAAAGCCAGATATGATCAATTCATGGCGAATCAAAGGTAGGATTGATATCTTGTAATAATTTGTGAAATTGTCGTTTCCCAAATTGGGGGAGATTGTTGGACCAAATCAAACCAACTATATTGTATTAACTTGTCATATTGTAACATTTCTAGAACTTCTGTAATAGGCTGGTGACTTAGTTATTTTAATTTACACTTGAAGATAGAAGTATGATTCAATTGTAATTTCCAAGTTGTTATTAAGAGTCAAACAATAAAGTCTGATAGAAGATTCAAGATGGATCATGCATCAAGACAAAGAAGACTTCACCAGAAATAAGGAATGCAGTTTGAGAATTCTTCTAAGGCAAGTAACCATTCGAGAAGTCACTCTAGTAGAGAAGTCAGAAATGTGCAACTGGTAGAGAAGTCTCAAAACACTCATTGGCTCAGTATTCGATCGAGAAGTTTCCATTTGAGAAGTCAAGGAATTGAAGCCAATCGAGTAGTGACAAAAAGCTTTACATTCGAGAAGTCCAGTGAAATAAATCGAGAAGTTAGCAAAGGAAGCAATCGAGAAGTCTGAGAAAAGAGATCAATCGAGAAGTCTGTGGTAGTGGACCATTCGAGAAGTCTAGTCTAATCGAGAAGTCATCAAAGTCATGTTCAATCGAAAAGTCTAGTCATTCGAGAAGTAACAAGTCTCAAAAGTATTTGATCGAGAAGTTTATTTCATGACTTCTCGAAGTAACAACAGTTGAGTATTCGATTGATTCAAGGAGATTTGCAGAAGAATAAGACAAGTATTTTGAAACTCTGTCATGATCAGGATTAGTCAAACCTGTAAAGATAGAGACAAGTCTACAATGAAACTTGAAAGAAGAACAAGACAAAGACAGTAGAGAAAATGCAGAAGAAGCAGACTGTTATGTGAAAGGCTTAGAAATAGATTGTGTACAATGTAAATTTTAGTTTGTCTATTTCTAGTTTTAGTAACTAGTCTGTAAGAGCATGTGCTAATGAGACATGTTGTCTATATAGAAGAAAACACATCCTTACATATTAACAAGTTGAATATTTCTATTGTATTCACTCCTTGTATCTTTCAAGAACAAGAAGCTGAGATTCACATCAAGAATCTCAAATTGTAGCAAATTCATTCTAATACAAATTAGTTTGAAAGTTAAACTTTGAGTATTTATTTCATTTCCGCAATTATCAAGTAAACACTGCACAAGTTAAATAAACTACAAACAGTTCATAGTTCAGTTCATCAAAGCAATCCAAAAAGAGTTAAAAAGAAACAAACCATATATTCACCCCATCTATATAATTTTTTCTAAACTCATTCCTAACAAGGTTTGGTTAGAATTTATTAAACCCTAACCCAACCCAACTTATTCGATCTCATAAAAAATTAACCCATTTAATTTTCAGTTTAGAACGGTTCGGTTTGTTCGGCCCGAAAAAGGGTTGGGTTGGATCAGTTTATTTGGGTTGGGTTAAATTTGTGCACCCCTATGTAGTATTGATATGACGCCGTACGAAACATTATACGGAAAAAAGTGCAGAAGTTCATTATACTGGGATAAAAAAGGTACCACGATCTTAGAAGATTTAGATATTGTTCAAAATGTCATTGATAAGGTTAACATTGTAAAAGAAAAGTTAAAAACATCATCAAAAGAGTTACGTTAAATATACATAGAAGAGAAATGGAATATCAAGTTGGTGAAAATGTATTTTTAAAATGTCTTCTTGAAAAGGAGTGATGAGATTCAGGACCACTTTGATGTGTCAATGATTCAAGAAGAATTAGTTAATATGGAGATAGTGCTTGGTGGAGGGTGGAGGGTGGAGGGTGGAGGGTGGAGGGTGGAGGATGGGGGTCCAAATGAGATTGACATATGAAGAGAAGCTGTATTGAAATATTGGGAATAAGTAATGGAGGTCATGCAACGGAGATCCACGATGTCATTCTTAAAGATGCAATGGATAACGAAGACGAGTTCTTGTAAGCTTTTTTAGTTGGTCTAGGCGTTTAAGTCACTAGTAATGATGGAGTTTGACCAGATTATATTATTGATTTGGAAATAACATTTAATATTAAAGTAATTTTTTTACATAAAAAGGATTATGGTGTTTGATGTGCAAATCTCACGATATTTCATATTCTTACCACGTTTAATTTTATTTTTCACAAATAATGCAAGCATTATAATTGAAAAGGCAGAGTTATTAAATACGAAAACTAAATAAGCTTTTGTAAATATTTTAGTTATTCGAAGTCAAAATCTATTCACATGAATTTAAGAGTAATGTTAGGAATTCCAAATATTATCCGAACTCGCCATGACATATGAGTTATTTTAATTCGTGAGTGTATATGTATACACGCGTGATCTAATTTTTTATACCAATTATATCGATAACAACTCAGTGTTTGGATAAATTTTGATATATTTTTTGGGGGTTTCTAGTATTTTTTATAATTTAAAGAAACCAAATGGACGAATTTTTTTTAAAAAAATTCTAACCAAATCAAAAATATACGGTTGCGGAGAAAATTTAGTAAAGTTGTTGAACTTGACCGATTCAATATATTTTATGTCCAGGATAAATAAGATTTATAGATATATACAAGTAAATATACAGACACATGAGATTGTATGAATGAATGAGAACTCCACCATCGCTTCTTTCGCTAGCAGTTGACTCAGCTGTCCTTAATCTCTCCACTTTCTCCGATCTCTCTTTTCTACCTGAACACATCCTCATTGATCTCTTTCTGGTATATCTCTCTCTCCCCCCCCCCCCCCCCCTCTCTCTGGTTCAAGATTAATTTTTTCACATATCTACGCATTGTGATGTTATATGAAAAGGGTATGCTACAAATACTAATATAAGTAATGGGTTTTTCTTTTATCTTGTTTTTATGATCTCAATTTGAAATGTTTTGTAAATACTTATGTACAGTATGTTGATTTCCATTCTCGTACATTTTTAATATTAATTCTTTCTTAGTACAGATTACCCTTTGTTCTAATATGTAATTCTGATGCGTAGCATATGTGTTAAATGATATATAATGTGGTATGTTTCTGTTATGATCATGATATATGATTTTTTAACGTGTTCACTACCAGTCTTATCTCTTGTGTCTATTGTGTTATGTATACAAGGATGTTGAGTGTCTCAATTAACTAATTAAGTAACAAGGTTTGTTGGTCTACGAAGTTTAGATGGACCATATTAAGAGTCCCAAAAGTGTTAGATTCTTAGATCTGAGCTATTATATGTTACTTCATGATTCTCACTTACAGAAAAGCAAGAGTTAATTATATTTTTGTCACCAAGGCGGGTGACTCCTTGAGTGTATTCTAAGGATATAACTTGATATTTGACTAGGTAGTAACTGGTAGTAAAAGTGCTATATGGCACAAGTTGGAACAGCCTTTGCTGAGGTGTGCAGTCACTAAAATAAGGTGAATTCCAGATTGCCAGTTGAGGTGCTGATTTTGATTTAAATTGTTTTCATCTTTTATATAAATGCATTCGGTTAGGTGCCCCAGCTCCCGTGTAGGTCATACAAGTGTCCTAAAAATGTACCAACTGTCAGCGTTGTTATGGCGCCAAAATGTTTCGCTGCAAAAAGTATATACTCATCTCAGCTGTTAACACCTTTCTAATCTTTACTACTACATGACTTCAACTCCTCTCCTCTTTTCAACTTTGCAGTTAGAGTATATATTGTTTTACTATTTGTTATATCTTATTAGTACATCTTTTTCTTTTCTCTTTTATTTTTTTAATACACATGCTAATTTGTGAATTTGGGTTTCGTAATTACTCAACATTCATATCACTAAGTTTTAAACATCATATGATAAATTGTACACCCTCTTTTAATAAACATTTTTATGTTTTTTGCACAGACCAAGAAAGAGCTTTTAATACGCTACAACTCATTTTATACACTCCTATTATTTTGCTCCTATGCCCTTACAGTTTAAACAACACAGGGAAGAGAAATATTTTAAGCATATGCAATTTGTGGAAAGCAGGTTTTTAATATGCTTTGGAAAATCAAAATGTCTGATAAAAAGGAAACGTAACAACTCACCATAACGTCTAATTAAAGGAATGGAGGGAGTATTACATATCTCCACCTATGTTTTATCTGTGTCTATTGGGGTTAGGTACCAAGTTGGAATGTGCAGTAAATGTTTATATACACAAAAAGGGGGATGCAAAAGATACAACAAAGTAGAACACCCCCCCCCCCCCACCTCCTTAGCAAGTTTGAAAGGACAATTCAAAATTTCGCCTTCAAATATGCCATGTTTGTATAAGAGCATATTATTGAGTAACTTATAAAAATCAAAGCCGTAGAGTTGAGCCTGTGCTAACTAATTTGAATTTCCTCTTTACTAGAATCTACTTTAGGTTGCATGGAAAGGTTTTTCGTCACAATATTTTAATTTGAGGGGTATATAAGTTTTTGGAAATGACATTTTTTTGTGTAAATTTGATAGATAAAGTTAGCAAATCTCCTTTACCCGTCTAAGTGATTTCTAAAATGTGGTGTTCTAAATATGTGCTACTACATAACACGTGAAAATATTATATTATTTCTAAGGTTTGATGTGGTTGGCTCATACTCTTGTCATGTTTATGAATCATGTATGTTTTAGCACCTCGGGGAATTTTAACAACGTTACATTGAAATATGATGATCACAGTATATTTTCACACAATCATTTATGTATGTATATTTTAAAATGTATAATGAATTAATATTTATAATTAGATTAATACTAACTGTAATAACTATTAAATTATTAAAGATTCATATAATTCTCATGAATATAAGTTAATGACATAATCATGATCCACTCTAAAATAATATAAAAAATGTAACTATTCATGTATAATAATAAAATAATAACAATAAGTTAGTTGAGTTATCTAATAGCAATAATATATTACTCCCTCCGTCCCACCCAATTGTTATCACTTTTTTTTCACTTTCTGGCACGCATTTTAAGGTGGATTTTAAGGATAGTTCCATAACTTATTGTTAAAAATTTCTTTTTTTGTATAAAAATAGGATTGTTCTATTTTTATACAAAAAAGGAAAATTTCAAAAATAAATTATGGAACTATCCTTAAAATTCACCTTAAAATGCGTGCCAGACACCCCATTTTGAAATGATAACAACTCAACGGGACGGAGGGAGTAGTTATTAATAATATGTTTATGTTTATAATAACAATATATTCATAGAGATGTCAGCCATGTTACCCAAACTCAGTGTTAATGCCATTTTTCGTCACGAATAAGACATCAAAATTAATATTTTTATTCGGGTATTCGTATACAGTTACGAAATTAGGTATTTAATATCCATGACAATTTAGGGGGGGAAATTAGGGTTTATGTGATTTGGGGCTGAGCTTGAGAGAATTAATTCTAAGAGGTAATAGAATTTCAGATTCCCTTCTTAAGGTGCCTACGTATCCTTATATAGGAATCAAGCCCATGAAGTTCTATTCTTTAGGAGCAAGTTATTTGTAGACGGTAAGTTTCCTTGTTTATAATGTTCCCAATTATATTGGATTTTTTGGTATTAAAGATTAATGACCCTATGGGCCTATTCTAATCTTTTAATACGGGCCGGTACCTAATATAGAATCGGGTTTATATCTAGAACTTCTGCATCTCCTGTATAACTTTCAATGATTTGCTCCTTCCATGTTGGTACTATAACTGTAAGTTGATTGCATCTGCCTACTAGTTCCAAGGTAGAATCTGCATTGAACTCCACAGTTCTTCCTTGCCATGAGAACTGCAGATTTTGAGCTCCGTAATTGCACCTCAAATCTCCCAACTGAGCCAACCATTGCACTCCTAAGATGATGTCCCACTCGTTCAAGTCCACTATTCCCACCTCAGCCCTTCAAGTCCACTATTCCCACCTCAGCCTTGAACTCCACTCCATCCAACATCCAGGTGAAGTCAGAGCATATAGGAGCACACTCCAAGGTTTCTTCATTAGGAAACTTAATAGCAGTAGGCTCTTGCATATTTGTCACCAGTTCCATTTCCTCACAAAGTGTCCTGCTTACCAAATTGAGTGTACTGCCAACATCTATGAACAATTTCACCATTCTGCCTTTATACTCTCCTTTGAATTGGAGAGGTTGTTTAAGCTTTGACCCCTTGAATCCCAATGCAGTGAGGACTACTTCATACCTCTGCATCATCAGGGTAAGAATCGTACCTTGGTTCCTCATCATAAACTCCTTGTTCTGAACTCTTATCAACCACCATTAAGAAATTATGTGGCTTCTTACATTCATGTCCTTTAGAAAATTTCTCATCACAATAGTAGCACATCCCCTTCTGTCTCCTTTCTCCTCTCTGAGTAAATGTGAGAGGTTTAGGCTTGGAGTTGATCACTTCAGTTATTTTATTTTGAATCAACAGAGATCCTTGACCAGAGCTCTCTTTTCCCATGTTGGAAGTTGTTGACTTAGCAAGCACTTGAGTGCCTGTTGCAGTTTTGAAACTGTTACCATAACTAGTATACTTCTTTGGCTGATTATTGAGGGTTTTCTCATAATATCTTTGCTAATTTAAGAGCCTGGGCAAGAGAATTTAGCTCCAAGAGCTTGATCATTCCCTTGATATCACCTTGTAGCCCTCCAATAAAATTTTCCAAGAAATACTCTGAAGTCAAACCTGGTATTTTCTTTAGAAGTTGACCCCTGCACCTTTCAAAATCATCATAGTACTCTTCTACTGACTTGGTTTGTTGCAACTTCTTAAACTTTTCAAATGCCAATTCAGTGTGAAGTTCTCCAAATTTGGCTATAAAAGCTTCTGAGAATTGCAGACAGCTGACTCCATCCCTGCCTATCATAAAAGACTTGTACCAAGACCTTGGTGTTCCATTCAGGTGCATAGCAGCTATGGCAGCTCTTCTCCTATCAGCAACTTCATATATACTGAAGTATTCCTCACAATCTCTCAGCCACTCCATAGAGTCACTTCCTTCTTTAAACACTGGAAATGATAGCTTGAGATGCTTCAGACTCTGATTGTCAGTGTAGGTGTCTCTGTACATCCTTGGACCCCTAGGATCTTCTTCATCTTTGAGTGTGCTATAAACTCCTCTTTGCCTCTCATAAGCAGCATGATAAGGATCTTTAAATAATCCTTTTCCCTTGGAGTCAGGTGACACATTCTCCTTGAATTCATCCTCACTCCCTAGATTATAGTTATGTCCCTTATACTTGTTGTCATTCCTCTTCAATCCTACCACCAACATCTCAATTTGCTCCTGCAGTTTACTAATCTTTTCTTCAGTTCCAGACATATGTCCTTGCAGGTCTTGTTGAAGCATGTTCAGAGTTCCTTGATGTGAACTCTCAGTCATATCATTACTCAAATAGTAACTCATCTCTCTTCCACAATAGATCAAACACCTAGCAGGTGTTACTTAGTTAAGTGTAGAAATCACACAAGTACTTAACTCCAATTCTCAGATCTCCAGTACACAGTCACCAACACTTCACACAACACAATTCAACAATCAACAAACACAACTGCTAGCAATCTATCTTCTCAACACCAAATCAACAGTATACACAGTAGAACAGAGTTCGTAAACTACTAATAACACCAAAACAGTACTAGACTTGCTATTTTTGTACTTTTCTCCAATAAACTCAACTAAATTCAACTAACAGTAATAAGATGAGCAGTAAACAGCTACAACAACTTCAATTCTAGCTATTACTAACAGTAAATGAACAGATCTGAGAGATAAGCTTGAGAACAGGACACCTGTACTGTTAGAGCAGATCTCTGAGATGACCGCTGCGATTACTGAGTTCCTAGGCTCGTTTAGCTCGGAATTGAGTGCACAACACAGTCGAAGCAGTAGATGATCGAAAATAGCAACTCTGATACCAATTTGTCATGCCTTGACATGTAATTTTCTAGTTTTTGTAATGTTTTTGTGTTTTTCTATGTATTTGAATGTGTAGAACAGTAAAACAAGCAAGGAATTAGAGAATCTAAGCTAGAAATGCAAGAGATCATGTGAGAAATGGTGAGTTTTAGAGAGATGTAAACCCTAGAAAGAGAATTCAGTTAGAGAGAGAATAACATAATCTAGAGAGAGAGACTTGTGGAACAAGTTCCATTTTCTGATAATAGTTCAAACATATCTGAATTACAAGGCTAATGCTCTATTTATACTAGACCTCCTCATATAGTAAAAGACTATAGTACCCTTACTTACTAATATTACTAATACTGCTACTAATACTAGGCTTTTCTTGACAGCACAATTCCAAGATTATGATTCAGACCATGAATGATCTTGTATTATTACCATCCTTGACCTTTTTCATAGCCACTTTGTGTTGTAAAGAACCCAATGCATATGCCACTTGAATTAGGTATGCTCCGTTGGATGTTCATGATGGGCCATACACCTTCTTCATAAGGTCTCCCTTTTAGTTTCATTATTTATTTTGCGACCGTTCTTTATGCTCTTAAACCAGCAGCTGTTGCTTCTCTCCTTTACTTATTTTAATTCCGTTGGCCTTCTTATAGAAAATTTTGCAGATTCAGCGGGTTGTTGAAAGTCTGGACAGCTTGACAGACTTTCACTAAAAAAGCTGTAACTCTCTGTATAAATTTCCTTTCCATGAACCGTTTTTTGCATAAAAAACTAGGCTTCGAGATCTTTCTAATGGAATATGATTCATTGCCTAGAAATTTCTGAATGAAAGCAGTTTATTCTGCTAACTCAGACATTCCGCAGTTTCCAGATTTTCGTTTCTCTGCAACATTTGCTTCTTCGTTGATTGCTATGTATGCAACTGCCCTTCCAGCTATAATTTGAGATAATTTGAGAAGAAGCAGCATTCAAGCTTGCAGAGTGGCAGGGAGGCTCGAAACTCAACACTTAGTAATCTAGGCCCTTCATAATTTCTCTATAGCACCTCCAGATAGGTTTGCTCTGCCTATGCTCATTTGATTTGCAAATGCTCTCGCACCACCACTTCTTACTTTCCTGTTCTTACTGGCCTGTGTGCATTATTTTCTTGTTTTCTTGGAACAAGCATGTAGTTATTACCGCCCTTCTGTATATGTGAGCAATTGATTGAGTTTGCTTCCATATGCACAATTATTAGCTAGCCCCCGGTTATTTCCCTCTTTCCATATCCCTTGCTGGTTCAAAACAAAACTTGATGTCTGAAGTAGATAACAAATAACAGTCACTGATTGAGGACGTAAGAGTGGGAGCATATCTACTGGCATTGTAGCTTGGAGAATATAGATGTAGCAGCAATGAAGTTCGGCTATTGGATCTGGTGGACGAAGTGTAGGTATATATGGTACTTGCTATGCATAGAACTCAATGAAAGCTTGAGCTGAATCTAATTCCTGCAAACCACTAGTCAGAGGTGCGCTATAGGCTACATGTTATCGTTAGTGCATTATAGATTGTACATGTGTGTGGATGTATGGATATCACAAACAGTGAAGCAGAAACACATGTGAGCATGTAAATATAATAATTTAAGAAGATATGAGATATTGAGATATCTCTTCCCTGATTGTATACACGTTTTCTGCACAAGACTTTTGTTTCGGCGTTAATTGCACAACCACTATGCTGATCGACTTTAGTATTATCTATCTTTGTGTAAGATATGTCACTCTGTGTCGTTGAGCCAAAACCCTTGTGATATCCGGCCAAAGTTTTGTATAATACTTGATGCAGAACTCTGGTACGGAGCATGAATGTAGGTAACAGATGCCATCTTCTTGTCATGAAATTGATGTGCATATTTCATGCGTTGATGTTAATGGGCCATGCCTCATTACCATTACAAAATGCTTTTCTTTCTAAATCTGTTTCATGGAGTGTATCACTTAACACTTAACATATGATGACATATTTGTACCAACACAGCAAAGCACAAATATATTCAGGTAATAGTTTTGAAACTGATATCAATGATATTAAAATTATCTTAATTAATCTTATAATCACGATATAGCATGTATTAATTCCATGGTATATAACGGAGATCGCTAACATGTGCTGTCAAAATTTCTGCTCTAGTTCAAGTTGTGATATGCAAGCATTCCAAGGACATCACATACACAAATGCCCCTTTCCTGTGCTCATTAACCGGTACTAAATAGTTTATAACACAGGTATCAAGTAATACATAATTAAATTTCACACATGCAAGTACACCATCATAGCTTTATCTTTATTAGGCAATTATGCTATCATAGTCAGTCACGATGATACCAGGATGGCATGTATGGGGATGATATTTAACCATGGTGGTGAGCAAGCAAATTGTATAACTAGAATATATATTACTAAATTATACTTCCCGGATAGTTTGATGATGTCCCCATTTTTGGATGGTGTATGAGGCTTCATCTCTTCTCTATAATTTACAACCATGCTATCGTCGGTACTCTGGTAGAAAATTTTAACCTCCTTCAATGCATGATATTATATTAATAGCGTCTTTCTCTATACGATTTCCCACAGATGGCGCCAAATGTTAATGCCATTTTTCGTCACGAATAAGACATCAAAATTAATATTTTTATTCAGGTATTCGTATAGAGTTACGAAATTAGGTATTTAATATCCATGACAATTTAGAGGGGGAAATTAGGGTTTATGTGATTTGGGGTTGAGCTTGAGAGAATTATTTCTAAGAGGTAATAGAATTTCGGATCCCCTTCTTAAGGTGCCTACGTATCCTTATATAGGAATCAAGCCCACGTAGTTCTATTCTTTAGGAGCAAGTTATTTGTAGATGGTAAGTTTTCTTGTTTATAATGTTCCCAATTATATTGGATTTCTTGGTATTAAAGATTAATGACCCTATGGGCCTATTCTAATCTTTTAATACGGGCCGGTACCCAATATAGAATTGGGTTTATATCTAGTATCAACACTCGGGTATAGGCATGGGACACATGTGCGAATCCAATGGTCAAGTTCTCAGATTTAATACATTTAGGATTCTTGGATATGCATCTGAAATTGGACAAGGGTGCGGGAGACTCAGGTTTATGCTAAGATGTCTATTTATACCTATATTTATTTTTAATTCATTATACATTTTTGAAAATAGTGTTTCTTAGTAATAAAACTTGTACAAGTATGATGTAGGACAGGTCTAGGGAAAGGGTTAAAACAAGTGATAAAATCTATCTCCGTAGAGAATCGGTGGAGTCACAAATAAATCCGCAGATTTATCCAATAAAATCAATTCTTAATAATCATCTCTCTTCAATAATAAAGATTACAATCGTTTATATAAAAAACTAAAACATGGTGAACAAGTAAGATCCTAAAAAATTATGAACTAATCATAATTGATATCTATTACCTAATAATTCTCTACTACTATATTTAATAAGATAATTATCTACTTGTAATATATTTAAACTAAATCAATAACAACTAATTTATCTTTATGAATAAATATAAAATAATAAACAATCAATGCATAACTCCGTGTTCCGCATCATTCTCCTCGCCATTAAAAAAACTCGACCACGAATTTTATATAAATTCAGAATCAAAAACCATGAGCCAGGAGCAATGTTGAAATTGCAACTATGTAGTCCATGCATAAAATCTGACACGATAGTGAAGAATTCAGGAATCTTTGAAGACACAAAGGTTTCATTCGAAATAACAAAATCAATTTGACCTACTACCTCCAATATATCTTGATTTTTTTCACACAAGCAACTCATCATGTCTATCCCTTCATATTTCTCCTTATGTTTCACACTTGTATGGATAGACTCAGTTTCAGTAATAGACTATGTTTCAACATTCACACCTGTTTGGATAGGCTCTGATTGAACCTTCTTGGACAACTTCAATATTTTGAAGCATTACATCCAATCTAGTACATAAATTTGTTATCGTCTTCCTTAATGTTTGTGTATACTCACACTCCTGTCTAATTGTATCATCGTATCGTTGCCACTTTTCGTATGATATCCAGTAATCAAAGCTACATGGATGCAACGATGAAAGTAAATTGACGATGTGTTTCCGCACAAGATATCTCATAAGCAATAATGGTTGGAGTTCTTTGCGGTGATATTTTTTTTATTTTCCAAGATTGAAATCGGACAAATCACAAAGTAAGGGGCTGTGTTTGAAAAATTCAGAACTTTAAGGCACATGGATGTAGTTTGCCAAAATATATGAATATATATGGCTATGTTTAGGGTTTCTGGTGGTTGCTAAGGCAGTTTGGTGGTTGATGGTTGATGGTTGATGGTTGACGACTGGTACTGGCAGTGGTAGTTATTGGCTACTAGCAATTGTTTGGTGGCTGAAAATTGGCTACTGGTGGCTGAAAATTGGCTACTGGTGGCTGCTGAATGGTGGGTGGCAAGGGTTTATGATGGTGGCAGCAAGTTGGCTCTGATACCACTTGATGTAGGACAGGTCTAGGGAAAGGGTTAAAACAAGGGATAAAACCTATCTCAGCAGAGAATCGATGGAGTCACAAATAAATCCACAGATATATCCAATAAAATCAATTCATAATAATCATCTCTCTTCAATAATAAAGATTACAATCGTTTATATAAAAAACTAAAACTTGGTAAACAAGTAAGATCCTAAAAAATTGCGAACTAATCATAATTGATATCTATTACCTAATAATTCTCTACTACTATATTTAATACGATTATTATCTATTTGTAATATATTTAAACTAAATCAATAACAACTAATTTATCTTTACAAATAAATATAAAATAATAAACAATCAATGGCAGCATAACTCCGTGTTCCGCATCAAAGTATATATATGTCAAGGAACAAAGCTAAAAATATAAAATAGAAAAAGTCATCGATGAAGCTCAATTTCTATAACAAGTTGTTGCAAGGCCTCCTATATCATTTTCAACTTGGATATGCAAGATGAAATTCCGGCTCAAATATCAAAGATTTGATATTTATATTCACACCCATGGCATATCCGCGGGTATGAGTACAAAATTGGAGAGTCTGTGTTATAGAAGATGTCAGCATAGCAATATAGTAATGATAACTGTTCTGGTCCTCTTTTAGAAAAATGGAACAGAGCTGATCATGGGAAACACAAAGGGAGAGAGGAAAAAAAGACAAGGTTCGAGAAAGAGAGAATATTTTGGTATATAGAGAAGAACGTGTAGGAAAAAGTTGAGAAGAAGTGGAGGAGAAACAGGAGCACAAGGACAATGTAAGAGACAGGCAAGAACAGATATACTAATAACACCCAACAGTTGCAACTATATCTCCGTGTGCTCCCAATGGATTGGGGGAGCCCTCTCACGTGGCTAGAGAGCCCAATGGATTGGGCTCCCAATTGATTTCCGGGCTCGAAAGTTGAGCACATGTATATTAGAAACCGATTTATATTTGGCCTGGTCAAACCAAATCTGGTTTCAAATGTACATGGCTTGAACAATTTACTAAATAGATATCGCGTGCCACCTTGGCGACGTCATGCGGTCTGGCAGAAAAATATGCCTTGCCATATTTTTCCACCACACCCTCTGGTGACGCCATGACAGCAATGGCATGGGTGATTTCAGTTTTGTAATAATCGTTTTTGTATATGAGCTTTTGCTATAATTTATTACCTTCATATATTTTTTTGGACCTTTTTATTATTTCTCTCTAGTTGTATTGAATATATTTTAACACTCATCACAAATGTAAAATAAAGATGTCAGTGTATAATTGTATATGTCATGTACACAGTTCTAGCCTATATGACAAACTAGATTTAGCTGAGTTAAATCTACTATTATTGAGTTGAGTAGCCGAGAAATGTGTTTTAGTAATATTAGCATCCTTTTCTTTTGCTGGCTTCATGAATTATGTTTCTGTTTGACAGAGAACTTTAAGAGCTGGAAAACTGACCGAGAAGATTCTCAAGCTTTTCATTGCAACTGGTAAAGAAGAAGTACATTCACTCATCCAGGCGCTAAACATAAAGCATGTTCTGATTCCTGTTCTTCCGACTAGTAAGTCATTTCTGATACCAAATTGTATTTCAATTCAATTTCAAGAGCTGATTCATAATTCTTTCAACAGGATGCTCTGAAAAATTTTGATATTCAATTTTATTTGAGTCTTGCAAGATATCAGAATCCAGATTGTTGCTGTAACTAGGAGTACCTAGGTTTTCTTATATTAATTGAAATATCTAGCAATATGTCTCAAGTAAGCATCAACGAGAATGAGGTTGATATTGTGATTGGTGCACTAAATCCGGACCTTACTTCTTTCATGGAGGACTGGAGACCTGTCTTCTCCCGCTTCCATCTGATTATTGTCAAAGATCCTGATCTTAGAGAGGAACTTAAGATACCAGAAGGGTTTGATGTGCAAGTCTATACAAAAATAGATATAGACAAAATTGCCGGTTCCTCTTCCACGTCTCTTCTCTTTTCTGGTTACTCTTGTCGTTATTTTGGCTATCTAGTCTCCAAAAGAAAATATATAGTTTCAATTGATGATGATTGTGTTCCTGCAAAAGATGACATGGGCAACTTAATAGATGCTGTTTCCCAGCATATCCAGAACCTGGAAACTCCAGCTACTCCTTTCTTTTTTAATACACTTTATGACCCTTACCGTAAAGGGGCAGACTTTGTTCGTGGGTACCCATTTAGCTTGCGTACTGGGGTGACATGTGCTCTGTCATGTGGTCTGTGGCTTAACTTAGCTGACTATGATGCACCTACCCAAGCCCTCAAGCCAAATCAGAGAAATGTACGATATGTTGATGCTGTTCTTACTGTACCTACGAGGGTCATGATGCCTGTAAGTGGAATTAATATAGGATTTAATCGTGAGGTAATGGGACCTGCTCTGTTGCCAGCTTTAAAGTTAGAACAGGAAGGAAAAGTGAGGTGGGAAACAGTAGAAGATTTATGGTGTGGAATGTGTGTAAAAGTAATAAGTGACCACATGAGGATGGGTGTTAAAACTGGTCTTCCTTACGTTTGGAGAAATGAAAGAGGTGATGCCATTGCAAGTGTGAAGAAAGAGTGGGAAGGGGTAAAGCTTATGGAGGATATTGTCCCGTTCTTTCAGTCACTGAGGTTCTCAGAAGCAGCAGTTACAGCTGAAGAGTGTGTGATTGAATTGGCTGCAGCAGTAAAAGAATCCCTTGGGCCATTGAATTCTGTCTTTGAGCGTGCTGCAGAAGCTATGGTGGAATGGGTCAAACTCTGGAAGGTAGTTAAAACATAAATGTCACATTTAGTCGGCACAATGAGCTCGTAAAAGCTTGTTTCTCCCAGCAGTTTTCTGGTTTTCCTGTATTTTTACTTTTGATGCTTTCTTATCTACAACTCAGACAATTAGTGAAAATAAAAGATCTCATAATTATCGGTAATTTGGTACCACCTCTTTAGATAACGGGAGATTGTGTCTCATAGATTTCAGTTCCCGTCCTCAGCCCTGCTTTTGTATTCTCACTGTACTACTGTTATGACAAATTGATAATATTTGTGCCTTGTACTGGAACAAAGTGAAATAAGAATCTGAGATGAAATAATTTTTTTTACAACTGAGCATGCAATAACTTTTGGTTTACATCCAAGTTATATTGATCAAGTGAAATTTGCCAAAGAATGATAAAGTATACAAAGGTATATTGATTATTAAACAATAAAAATATATATATACTAATTACTAAATTCATAAGCAAAATGTACTAATACCTCCGTCCCACTCAATTGTTAACGTTTCGGAGAGAAGGTCTGACACACATTTTAAGGTGCATATAAAGTATAGTTCCATAACTTATTTTTAAAATATTTTTTTTCTGAATAAAAATTTAAACAGAATTTAAAAAAATAAAATAAGTTATGATACTATATTTTATATGTACCTTAAAATGTGTGTCGGACCTTTTCTCCGAAACGTTAACAATTGGGTGGGACGCAGGGAGTACTTATTACCATTTTTTGGATTCGTTTTTTATAAAAAAAATATTTGATACCCTTTTTTTATGTAAAATATAGTTGGTACGGCCTTTTTATTTGCTAAATATTTGATACGCCTTTTATTTTCTTAAACTTCTAGATATATATATATATATATATATATATATATATATATATATATATATATATATATATATATATATATAGGCAAGTGATCAAATAGAAAATAACTTAGAATGGAAAATAGAAAATAAGATCTACACCACATATTCAATCTAATCTAATGGCAGGGGAACATCCACACACAAATCAAATACACCCTCATACACCCAATCCCACATAATCCTTCCGTTTTTAATTTGATTTTTTCCGTTAATTAGTGAAGTTTTTTTCAAATCTAACTTCACCACATTTTTCTCCATCTCCCAACAATCAGTTTGCATATATGCCATATATGATATATTCCGGTGACTTTTATTTTTTCGGAGATTTCCATTATTTTTTGTGAACCCAGGATATATAATTTAGTGATTTCTGTAATACAAATTAGTGATTTCTATAATACAAATTAGTAGTTTCTGTAATATAATTTAGTGATTGAAGTTTGAATCTGATAAGTGACGAATTAATTTTAATTATAAATTATATTTGCCGAAATATAGCACATATGGTATGAAAACTGATCGTTGGAAGATGGAAAAAAATGCGGTGAAGTTAGATTTGAAAAAAACTTTGCCAATTGACGGGAAAAATGAAATTAAAAACGGAGGAGAATAGATGGGATTATGTGTATGAGGGTGTATATAATTTGTGTGTGGGTGCGGCAGGTATAATGATAAGGTTTTCTATTTCTCATTTAATCTATTTTCTATTTGAGTAGGACTCTATATATATATATAGGCATATATAGGCATTTGATCTAGTACAAATAAGCCTTATAATTAAAAGTAGAAAGTAGTTTTAAAAGTTTATATTATTCTTATCCTATTTTTAAATCTTATATTATGTCCTCCTAGTTTACATAATTTACATTTTATCCCCTGCTACATCATCATGAGACCTACTGCTACATCATCACCTGTTGACGTGGCAGTGGGTGACGTCAGCAAGTGATGACGTGACACTAGGACCGTCTGTTACAAGATTAAAATACAATCACTAATTTATATTAGATAAATTATTTTTTTGTATTATAACAATCATTAATTTGTATTATAACAATCACTAAAATTACCAGTTTTGTTAAATAAATACATAAGGAGATCACCAGAAAACTAGTCTTTAAAATATAACACATATGTATGGAAACTGATCGTTAGGAGATGGAGAAAAATATGGTGAAGTTAGATTTGGAAAAAAGTTCACCAATTAGCGGGAAAAATTAAATTAAAAATAGAGGTAATTAAGTGGGATTGTGTATGAAAGAGTGTATTAGATTAGTGTGAGATTGTATTGGGGCTGGATCTTTATTTGACCTTCTTTTTACTTTCTATTACAATTCACTTTCTACAAGAGTAGGAAAGTAAATTAGAATAGAATGTAAAAAGTATGTCACATAAGGACCCAACCCAATACACTCTCACATCAATTAAATATACCAAATTCTCTCCATTTTTAATTTGATTTTTCCTGCTAATTGGTGAATTTTTTTTCCAAATCTAACTTCATCATATTTTTCTACATCTCCCAACGATCAGTTTTCATACCATATGTGCTATATTCCGACGACTTCCATTTTTCCGATAATCTCCTTGTATATTTATTTAACAAAACTGGTAATTTTGGTGATTCTTATAATACAAATTAGTGATTTTTATAGTACAAATTAGTGATTTATCTAATATAAATTAGTGATCGAATTACGATCTTGTAACAGATGTTTATAGTACGACCGGTGATTTTGATGATTCTTATAATACAAATTAGTGATTTTTATAATATAAATTAGTGATTTATCTAATATAAATTAGTGATCGAATACCTATTGACGTGGCAGTGCCACATCATCGTCACTGTCATGTGATAGTGCCACGTCAGCAGGTGATTCCACTGCCACGTGGTAGTGCCACATCACCAAGTGCTCGTGACGGTGGGTCCCATTCATTTGTATTATAAAAACGGGTGCCTTGTCTAGTAACCAATTTTCCACTCGCACTGCCTTGTTTCAGTCTTTCACATCAAAGGTCTTAAATAACCTTCCGCAGAGAAAAAAATAAGGGGTATTTTAGTAATTTCAATCTCCGTGAAAATTTATAGAGGAGCCTCCGTTATTTGCAGAAAATTATCGCGGATGCTTTAAAATTTTTGTTTTAATCTTGATTGTTGAACTTTCTATCCAACGTCTAAAAACCTGATTGTTATATAATTGGTCCCTAACAATCGATTGTCAGGGACCAGGACCCTTCTAAAAAATGCCTTTTATAAATTCTTTGATGATATATACCTTGAAAAAATATTCAAAATTAAATGAAATAGGTGTCCTCTAGTAAATAATATATAAATTAATTATTTTTATTGTTGGTGGTGGTACCAAAATTTTACAAGTCCAAAAATGTGCCGACGATTATAAATTGCATTGACAATATCACTTCACGGGTATTATGGTATTGATGGATTAGAATTGGATTACAATACTATCGCCCTATTTGGCCAAGTTTATTTTCTGGAAATAAGTCCTTATTTTCAGAAAAAAGTAAGTATGTATGTACTTTTTCTGAAAATAAATAACTTATTTTTTAGTTGCCTTATTTACAATTTAAACCTTATGTTATTAACAATACACAATTCAAACCCTCTTTTAATATATTTAGTAAATTTAACCCTACGTTTTTTAACTATTTACAATTGAAACCTTTTTTAATTTCGGAATAAAATAAATTTTATATCGAAAAAGTATTTTCGAGAATATATTCATCGAAGAGTATTTTTGAAAATAAATTAAATTCGGTAATGAACATTCATGAATATATTGACCGGGAAGTGTGATGGCAAGATGGAATAATATAAGCACATATTAAAATTTTATTGAACATATATAATATATTATATATATATATTAATATAGAAATGAACATCTAAATATCCATTTTATAAGAAAAAACCCTAATAATTGCAAATATATATTATGCTTAGATAATATTTATACAAAAAAATTGACAATAGTGCATTTGACGAATATTTATTCAAAATTTTGTCGTAAAATTTATTTTATTCCGAAATTAAAAAGTCAAGGTTAAATTTATTAAATGTTTTAAAACATAGGGTTAAATTTACTATTTATTTTAAAAAAAGGTTTCAATTGTACATAGTTCAAAAACATAGGGTTAAATTTACTAAATATATTAAAAGAGGGTTTGAATTGTATATTGTTAATAACACAAGGTTTAAATTACATTTAAGCCTTTTTAGTTTGAAGATAATATTTGTTTTTAAAATTCTAAAATAAATATTTATCTTTAAAAAAAAAATGAAAATATGTAAAAAAATATGAAATAAATAACTTATTTTAAGTTTAAGGAACCCCAAACGACCACTATATTAATGAAGGGATACATACAAATAAATATGATACAAACGCATGGATAACTGACCAAGTCCGCCTTTGATATGGTTAAATAGGAACAGAAAAAGACTTGACGAGTATGTATTGCATTGACGGGAATGCGATGTATTAGGTTCTTGAATTATTGTAGAAAGGGGATTTAATACGATATTCACAATAATTTAAAATTGGTTTTAAAATTTACGGATAATTAAATTATTCCTTTTGTGAGTGTTTGAGTCCTTGTAATATTAGGAGGGTGACTTACTTTTATGAATAAATATTTAAGTTCTAGAAAATTAGCAAGAAAATGAACGAGATAAGGTTAGGAAATATGTCTTTCGTATATAAACTGTGAGGGATGCTACACTCCGTTGTAATGAACCAGTTTCTGCTGAACAAATGAGTTCTTCGCTACAACAAAGTGATTAACTGATTCCTATTATAATGTATGGCTTTGTATATGTACAAAAGGAAATCAATTTAACATAAAGTATTTTATAACAGCCCTATGTATTTGTAACAAAATGAATCGGCTAGATTATAAAACTCCGGTGAATAAGGTTGTTAGGAATCTACATGTAATTTGATGATAACATTAATCTTAGAATCATAGAAATTTTATTTAATGTAACTGATCAATTGATATGAAAGTTTATAAATATCAATTGATCAGGAAACCATTTATTAGTTGAAATGTTTATATGAATCAACTGATAGTCTGGATTGTAGCATAGGTGTACTTAGTCTATTTCAATCGATAAGGTATAAATCAATTGATATTATTCTTATCAATTGATGTTAGAGTCGATTGATATAGATCATCAATTGATGTGTAAATTAAACTGTCAAATTGTAATTATCTGAAGACAGGAAATTGCACAAGTGAAGGATGATCGATTGATATTGAAGCTTCAATGGATGAGAGATCAATCGAAGAAGCCAAGTCAAGAATTGAAGACTATCAACTGATGTGAAGACCAATCGATTTATATATCGATTGATAACATCTATCAATCGATAAGTCATTCCATATCAATCGATGGATATAAAGATCAATCGAAGAAGAACATCAGTTGATGGATTAAAGAATGAATCAATTGATATGCTTAACAGCAAGTTATCAATTGATTGTGACAACACAGAAAGACTATCAGTTGTAGATCCAGAGAACAAAAGCACACCTATGGAAGATAGCCTAGAGTGGCTGTGAAGAATCAATCTGTAGCTGTCTTTCAAGTCTGTTTTCCTAAAAAGGAAAAAGGAAAAAGAGAGACAGAAAGAAACAATCCTAGAATAGGAATTGTAAAAATACACCTGTAGTATATAAACAAGTGTAGTAGCATTGTTAGAAAATATAGAAGTTAGACAATATTTCTTAAATCAACTGTTCAAGCTTCAGAACACATTGTAAGAACAGTTTTTTTTCTAACTTTGTAAAAACGAAGCTAGGTTTTCTTTTAACCTAGAAACATTGAGCAAAAATATAAACTGATGGAAAAACCAACCCATCAGTAATTTTTAAATCTCTTTGTTCACTTTAATTTTCAGTTATTATCTGTTCAAACATATTCTCTCAAACTTTAAAACATCAAGAACAAATATTAAAAGAAGCAAAAGTTTTAATATTTGTATTCAACCCCCCTTCTCCAAATATTGACATTGTTCTAAGGAATAACAAAGGTATTTATATGGCTTTGTATTTCTACTCCGACTCCCATTTTTCTCTTTGTGTGTACCAACACGAACACCAAATGAATTGATTCATTTATTTATAATGTCCAACATAAGGTTTGAACATAGAAGTTCCAAATCATATGGCCACATGTCAAATGTCGTTAAGCAAGAATTGAAGGAAATGAGAGAGATAATTTAACGTATTCTTAGGGTGCCCAAACCTTTCAAAAAAGCGACACCTACAAGCTATGCAGATTCACTATTTACTGACGACATTGCTCTGATAGACATATTGAAGAGAGTCTTTGTTTCACACATGAAAATGTACGATCGTGCAACTGATCCACAAGAGCATATAGCTTAATACAAACAAAAGATTTTTACCGTCCTAATCACTAAGAAATTACGGAATCCATATATGTGTAAAGGGTTTGGTTCTACACTAATGGGTCAAGCCCTATAATGGTTTATGGGACTGCTTAACGGGTCAATTGACTCGTTCTCTAATCTTGTTGACACTTTCAATTTGTAATATTCAAGTAGCCGACAATTTGAGAAGATGAGGAGTGACTTGTATCACATTGTTTAGAGCTACAAGGAACCTTTATGAAAGTGTTTGTCAAAAAAGGAGAAAGTAACAATCATCAATTGTGATATAACTATGACAATTGAAGTCTTTCGTCGAGGTTTGAAAAGGATACAATGAATTGACAAAGTATTCATGTAAAATAATGGACAAAATACAAGAAAAAGTAATGGCACAAGTATGGTTAGAAGAAGAAAAGAGAGATGTGACACCCTTGTACTTTATTATATTTAAATATTAATTGACGAAGTCAAATCATGAATATGTCTTAGTTGTTAATAAAGAAGATTGTAGTGAGTGAAGAATATATAGGAAAGTACTGAGCATTTTGAGGAAATTCATCACAAAAGAAATGGGTGACTTTTCTACTCAGGAACTGAATAAAAAGATAAAGGAAGATTAAGATAAGTAGAAGAGAAAGAAACAAAGAAGACAACAATCAAACACGAGCAATAACGAGGATGAGAAGAAAAATAAGGATGAAAAGATGAAAGATGATGAGAATGATAGCAAGGAGAAGAACACTGTCAAGAAAAATGGTCAAAAATAGCAACTTTAATAATGTTACATTGCATGGAGTTATAAAGAGGAACTTATAAAAGAATCAAATATCAAAGCTAAAACTTTGTCATCACATCCCAATCAATATAGAATTAAAGCCAAAATTCAAGAAGCCAACCACTTCTCTATTAGTTAGGCAAACTAAAGAAAGAAAACATATTTACATTATGGAAAAAGGCATCTCATTAGAGCCTCTAGCTATAGAAGAACTGGTGGATATGATTAAGATTAAAACTTTCAAGGATGGAAATATTGTGAAGGCAGATGAGGAAGTATCATGGCTACTATAGTTGGTGGAAGAGTTAGAAAGTTCAATTTTGTTGACCTAACAAATCGTTTCACTACTTATGATGTAAGGATGTCGATTAGTCTTCTTGATAAAAAAAATTGTATGAATGTCTTATGGAGGAGGGAGCTTGCCGATTTCTTGAAGATGAAAAGAAAATTGAGAAGGCAACTGAGAAGCAAGAAAAAGTTGAGAAGGGGAAGAAGAATTACAAAGAAAATCTCAAAAGTTGAGGGATCAAGACAAATGTAGGGTTTTCAGAATTCTTGACATGATTGAATTTAAGTCCAGCATAGAAAGACTATCAAAATAAGATTTGAATTTCTAACTAGGTATCTTAAACTCATGCCGAATTTGGCTGCAAACACTTTCATGACTTCCATTCTCATAGATTAAATAAAAGCAAGACTGAAGTGCCTGGATGCAATTGCAGACATTCAGAAACAAAAAGAGGCTAAGGCCAAGGCTCAAGCTTGATGCAGTTTAGGTCACTTTTAGTTTTTTTTTAATGTAGGTAGGCTTGCTATCTTGTAAATTTGTTCAAAATAATTTTCTCAGAAATTGAGGGACGTTGCTGGAACAGACAAGACTACACTATTTGTTTATATTTGTCAAGTTGTATAATTATTCTAGATTAAATATGTAGAAACTGAAATAGAACAAAGATAAATAACTGTTATCAATTGAAAGACAAGTATTTAACAATTACTAATGGATTGGTTTTTTCACTAGTGAATTAATTTGTTTTCGATTAACCTTGGTCTAAGAACCAAGCTGCTTACAAGTATTTTAAATAACATAAAGAAAGAACTACAAAGGATTCTATCTTCTAAGGTGCTTTTCCTTGCTTTTTGTTATTCACTCTATCACACTTGTTACAAATGAAATACTACATCATATATATTACTTCATTATTCTACATATCTATTTTTATCGACTGATAAGAGTACAAATTATATTTTACTATGTTTGCACTAAAATATAATGTAACTTCTTCCAAAGTCTTCATTGTTCTTGGCCTTTTACTGGAAATGTTCTTGTCTTGTTCTCTTCCTTGAAGACTGTGTTTCTGTTGAAAGACTTCACAGTTCTGACACAAACTGTCTTCCATTGATCTAGACCCTTGCAAAGATTTCATCCATCTTTTCTTTAACTATTTTGGGAAACTTTGATCAACTGATAATTGCTGTAAAGCTTATCAATTGATCCCTATTTACTTATCAATTGACAGATATGTTTGTTAGTGGACTTTTTGGTCCACTATATACGTTCCAATTTGGCTTAAATTGATCGCTAGTGCCCAAGTATGTAGTGTCTTTTGATGTGTTTTGTGTCTTTGGTGTGCAGATTGCCGTTCGTAGCAGAGTTGTTGAATAATTGCATAATTTGGTGGAATATGAGCTGGGATTTCAAAGGAGGAAGATCAGGACTTGAGTTGAGATCAAGAGAGGGCAAGACGAGTCGTTGAAAGAGCATACGCACACGAAAAGCAGTTGCTGGACAGAAGCTTCAGGGGCGCCCACGCTCCGCCAAGCGCGCCCGCGCTGCAGCAAGGAAAGCTCAAGGGCGCCCGCCCTTCCTCAAGCGCGCCCGCGCCCTATCGAAATCAGAATTTTTATTTTGCAGTTGTTTAGCTTTTAAGGCCCAGTTAGAAGCAGGCCCATGAATATTTTTGTTATTATGTAACCTAGTATAAAAACATAAGGATTATTATTATTGTTAGTATCTAGGAAATTAATTAAGCAAGTAGGGTTTTTATTATCGTACAAGAAGACAGAGTACTTTGTGAGCCGTCAAGCTATTTTTCTTTTGTAATTTTCATCACGTGGATTATCGGTTGTTTCTTTTACTATTGCAATTTAATATCAGTCTTTTATGTTTAATTGTTTATCTACTATGTTTTCAATTGAACCCATGATGTCGGCTAGTCCAATTATGGGCTAAACGCTGTCATGGGATTTTAATGGATTTTTCTATCGAGTCTAGATATTGATTGTCTTTATGCCAAGTATGTGATTGTTATGGATATCCTAGTATGGTTAAGCTTATTCGTTGTAAATGCGTCCTGAACATTTATGATTGTTTGTTAAATCCTTGTGAATGCGAAAGTGGATCTAGGGTTTAGAACATGCCATGCTAGCATAGGTTTTTGTGTGTTAAGAGCATGTATTAATTTGTGGTGTAATTCTAACCATCTTGCATTGACTATGTGATTTTATGGATCCTTGTGCTTAAGCCATTAGGCTTTCAATCTCTATAGACATATAGGGACTAAGTATAGTGGTTGACTATTTGACTTCTATCTTTTGTGGATGTTCATTAGGATGGTATGCGTGCAACGAAAGTTGACGTTTATCAGTTTAGAGGGTCTGATCAGTTATCGTCACTTTCACATGCTAGGTTGAAAAGGCATAAGATTCTAGATGAGATAGTTAATGAAGTTAAAATCCCATGTTTATTTAATATAAGTAATTCTTTAAGTTTTAATCATTAGTTTAATCAAACTCCAATTGTTATTTTCTTAGCAGTGGTAGTTAATCATACTCTGGTGTATAAGTGAACTAAACGTAAGCAAGTCGAGTCTCTGTGGGAACGAATCCTACTTATTTCTGTATTACTTGTGACCACGTTCTCTTGCGTGAATAAAATGCGAACAAGTTTTTGGCGCCGCTACCGGGGACTCGGTTCATTGTTTTATTTAGTTAATGTGCTTATCATCAGTGGTCGTTAGATATCACTGACTGAGATTTGTTACTAATCGTCCTTGTTTGTTACGTGAATTCAGGTAA
The DNA here is from genome assembly GCA_028671895.1 of Oenanthe sinensis. NCBI lineage: Eukaryota > Viridiplantae > Streptophyta > Magnoliopsida > Apiales > Apiaceae > Oenanthe > Oenanthe sinensis. The sequence continues at coordinate 44,633,603 of CM053814.1, read as the reverse complement.
TTGATCGTGTATGCGTACTCGTTCTCAATCGAGTAAGGAAAAACTGGAAGAACACTTAGACGAAGAAGAGGGAATTGCAGTTCCAGAAATTGAACCAGAATTAGTAATGGGGGATCCAATGAAAGCTCTTAAGGATTACTCTCAACCGAAGATCAATGACATTCAGTCAAGCATTGTTAGGCCGGCTATTGCAGCTAATAATTTCGAAATCAAGCCGGGCACAATTCAAATGGTTCAGAATTCTGTGCAGTTTGGGGGTTCACCTGCTGAGGACCCTAATATGCATATTAGAGACTTCATCGAGATCTGTGATACCTTTAAAACCAACGGGGTTTCTGAAGATGCTATAAAACTGAGGCTGTTTCCATTCTCTCTACGAGACAAGGCAAAGAGCTGGTTGCATTCGCTGCCAGCAGGTTCTATAACTACTTGGGAGGATCTCGCACAAAAGTTTCTGACTAAATTCTTCCCTATGGCTAAGACGGCAGCCATGAGGAATGCTCTTACACAGTTCAATCAACATTCTGGAGAAACGTTGTGTGAAGCTTGGGAAAGGTATAAGGAGATGCTTCGTAAGTGTCCCCATCATGGGATGCCCGATTGGATGGTCATTAACGGTTTCTATAATGGGTTGAATCATTCACGACCTATGCTTGATGCAGCATCTGGAGGAGCTCTTTGGGCCAAGAGCTATGAAGAAGCTTAAGACTTGATTGAAATGATGGCTGCCAACGAGTATCAGAATCCTACTCAGCGATTGCCGCAGAGTAAAACTGCAGGTGTTTTTGAAGTGGACGCTGCCACGGCTATAACAGCTCAACTACAGGCGTTATCTATAAAGGTGGACGCATTATCCAAGGCAGGAATTCAGCAAGTCGCTATGGTTTGTGATCTATGTGCAGGTGCTCATGATCCAACTCAGTGTGCTATTTCTAGCGATTCAGCGTATTTTGTCAGCAACTTGCAGAAGCCTACACAACCAGCACCTAATACATATCATCCCAACAACAGGAATCATCCTAACTTCAGTTGGAGCAACAATCAGCATGCCATACCACAACCATCGCAGGGTCAGCAATTCGGAACAAGGCCTTTCAACAATTCTGTTCCTCAACAATCTTATGCACCAAGACAATCATACAACCCTCCTGGTTTCCATCAACAACCTCAAGGAGGACAAGGGCACTCAAATGAAAAGTCTGAGATGGAGGAACTGAGAATGATGTATAAGAGTCGAGCTGTGACACTGAAAACATTGGAAAATCAAATTGGTCAACTAGCAAATGCTCTGCTAAACAGACCTCAAGGACAATTACCAAGTGACACAGAGGCTAACCCAGGCAAGAAAGAAAACAAGGAACAAATACACGCTATTACATTGCGTTCTGGAAGGGTTACGAATAATCAAGAGGTCGAAATTCCACAAAACGAAGAACGTCAGCATTCTGGGCAGGAGGTGCAGGGCCGGCGCGCTTCCTCAGGCGCGGGCGCGCCTCACCTTACTGCTGGAGGGAAATTTTCTGCAGAAAAAGATACGCAGGAGGAGCCGATTAAGAAAAAAATGAATGATTCAGAGGAGAAAAGTAGTTCAGAGAAAGACAGTGATCACAAGGAAGTCTTTCCTCCTCCACCATTCCCTAAAAGGCTTCAGAAGCAGAAATCGGATAAACAGTTTGCTAAATTCTTGGAAGTTTTTAAGAAACTACACATCAACTTACCTTTTGCTGAAGCGCTGGAGCAAATGCCAAGCTACGCCAAATTCATGAAAGGCATTCTATCTAGGAAACTGAAGCTAGAAGAGTTAAACACTGTGGCCTTGACGGAAGAGTGTAGTGCAGTATTGCAGCAGAAGTTACCACCAAAGTTGAAGGATCCTGGTAGTTTCACTATACCATGCATAATTGGGAATTTGTCGTTCGACAAATGTTTGTGCGATTTGGGAGCGAGCATCAACCTCATGCCATACTCTATATTCTTACAACTTGGTCTTCCTGAGCCAAAGCCGACTAACATGTCACTGCAGTTGGCAGATCGTTCAATCACTTATCCGCGAGGAATTGTCGAAGATGTTTTGGTGAAAGTCGACAAACTAATCTTTCCAGCAGATTTTGTCATCCTTGATTTTGAAGAAGACAAGAAAATCCCTATCATTCTTGGTAGACCATTCTTGGCAACGGGAAAGACATTGATTGACGTACAGAAGGGAGAACTCACCATGAGAGTGCACGATCAGAATGTCACATTCAATGTGTTCAAAGCAATGCAATTTCCAACAGAAGAAGATCAATGCTTTAAAGTAGATGTAGTGGAATCTGCTGTGCAAGTAAAGATTGAACACATGCTTATGAATGATACACTGGAAAAGGCTTTAAGTGGGGACGTTACAATTGAAGAGGATGAGGTTGAAGAACAGGTACAGTCTCTGAATGCTTCTCCTTGGCAACAAAAGTTTGAGAAACCAGAATCGTTGGGTTTATCTGAATTGAGAGAATCACATCAGCGGTTGAAACCATCTATCGAGGAAACACCAAAGCTAGAGCTCAAACCATTGCCTGATCACTTAAGGTATGCTTCTCTTGGGGAATCATCTACTTTACCTGTAATTATTGCTGCTAACCTTACAGGTCCTGAAGAAGAAAAGCTGTTAATGGTTCTCAGGGAATTCAAATCAGCCATTGGTTGGACTATTGCAGACATAAAAGGAATCAGCCCTGCCTATTGCCAGCATAAGATTCCGCTGGAAGAAGGAAGTAAGCCAACAGTAGAACATCAGAGAAGGCTTAATCCACTCATGAAGGAAGTAGTGAAGAAGGAAATTATTAAGTGGTTGGATGCAGGGATTATCTATCCTATTTCTGACAGTGCTTGGGTGAGTCCAGTTCAATGTGTGCCAAAGAAAGGAGGCATGACGGTGGTAACTAACGAAAAGAACGAGCTCATTCCTACGCGGACAGTCACTGGTTGGAGAATCTGCATGGATTACAGGAAGCTGAACAAAGCTACTAGGAAGGATCACTTCCCTCTTCCTTTCATTGATCAAATGCTAGACCGACTGGCCGGCCATGAGTACTATTGCCTGCTGGATGGATATTCGGGTTACAATCAGATCTGCATTGCTCAAGAGGATCAGGAGAGGACAACATTTACATGTCCGTTCGGTACCTTCGCTTTTCGAAGGGTTTCTTTTGGGTTATGTGGTGCACCTGGCACTTTTCAGAGGTACATGATGGCAATTTTTTCAGACATGATTGGTAAGACAGTGGAAGTCTTCATGGATGATTTTTCAGTATTTGGGTTTTCTTTTGACGAATGTCTACACAATCTTAGCATGGTTCTGAAAAGATGCGTGGAGACTAATCTGGTTCTTAACTGGGAGAAATGCCATTTCATGGTACAAGAGGGAACTATTCTTGGACACAAGGTATCACGGCAAGGCCTGGAAGTGGATAAAGAAAAAATAGAGACAATTGAAAATCTTCCACCACCCAATTCAGTGAGAGGAATTCGTAGTTTCCTCGGTCATGCAGGTTTCTACAGAAGATTCATCAAGGACTTCTCCAAAATTTCCAAACCTTTGTGTAAGCTATTGGAGAAGGATATTCCCTTCAAATTCGATGATGATTGTATGACAGCTTTTGAGACATTGAAGAGGAAGTTGATTTCAGCACCTGTGATCATCGCCCCAGATTGGAATGAACCTTTTGCTATGATGTGTGATGCTAGCGATTTTGCAGTGGGGGCTGTTCTTGGCCAAAAGAAAGACAAGATTTTTCATGTTATCTACTATGCAAGCAAGACACTCAATGATGCGCAATTGAATTACACAACCACAGAGAAGGAGCTGTTAGCCATTGTATATGGCTTTGAAAAATTCAGATCATACTTGCTTGGTATGAGAGTGACGGTGTATACTGACCACGCAGCTATTAGGTATCTGCTCTCCAAGAAGGATTTTAAACCCCGCCTGATTCGATGGATTCTCCTACTTCAAGAATTCGACGTGGAGATCAAAGATAGAAAAGGGACCGAAAATCAGGTAGCTGATCACCTCTCACGATTGGAAGATCCTGGTAAATCACGAGACAGTACTCTCATCAATGACTCATTTCCGGATGAACAACTGTTTGGAGTACAAGAAGAAGAACCATGGTATGCGGATATTGTGAATTATCTTGTGAGTCATATTGTTCCACCCGAATTGTCGTCAGCCCAAAGGAAGAAATTCATGCATGATGTAAAGTGGTTTCGTTGGGATGAGCCATATCTGTTTAAACAAGGGGCTGATCAGATTATCAGAAGGTGTGTACCATATAGTGAGACTGAAGCTATTCTGAGGGATTATCATGCCACAGCTTATGGAGGCCATTATGGAGGTGAAAAGACAGCTACTCGTATTCTGCAGGCAGGATTTTATTGGCCATCACTATTCAAGGATGCTCATCAGTTTGTAACCAGATGTGATCGTTGCCAGCGAGTAGGCAACATTTCAAAAAGGGATGAGATGCCCCTTAATGTAATGCTAGAGGTAGAAATTTTTGATGTGTGGGGGATCGACTTCATGGGCCCGTTCATTCCATCTTGCAATAACCAATACATCTTGCTAGCTGTGGATTATGTCTCCAAATGGGTTGAGGTCAAGGCACTTCCAACTAATGATGCCAATGTGGTGCTCAACTTCCTTCACAAGAACATTTTCACCAGATTTGGGACTCCAAGGGTCATTATCAGCGATGATGGTTCTCACTTTTGCAATCGAAAGTTCACTAATCTGATGGCAAGATTCAACATCAACCATCGGGTGGCGACAGCATACCACCCTCAAACCAATGGCCAAGCTGAAGTATCAAACCGTGAGATCAAACGCATTCTGGAAAAAGTGGTAAGTCCTTCGCGTAAAGATTGGTCTTTAAAACTGGATGAAGCTGTGTGGGCCTACCGAACTGCGTTCAAAACACCTTTGGGGATGTCACCATATCAACTAGTCTATGGAAAAGCTTGTCATCTACCAGCAGAACTGGAACACAAGGCTTATTGGGCATTGCAGAAACTGAATTTTGATTATCAAGCCGCAGGGGAAAAGCGGATGGTGCAAATCAATGAAATGGATGAATTTCGTCTACAAGCTTATGAGAATAACAAGCTCTACAAGGAAAAAGTGAAAAGATGGCATGATCGGCGGTTGACAACAAAGGTATTGGCTCCTAGTCAATTAGTTTTATTATTTAACTCTCGTCTGCGATTGTTTCCAGGAAAACTCAAGTCAAGGTGGTCAGGACCCTTTGTTGTAAAGACTGTGTATCCACACGGAGCTGTGGAGATTTATGAAAAGACCCCAGATCAAGCGTTTAAAGTCAATGGTCAGAGATTGAAGCCGTATTTGGGAGAACAAGTAAATCGCGAAGCTGAAGTCGCGATTCTGTCAACCTCGGATTGAGGAACTGAAGTAACGTCCGGCTAAATGACGTTAACGACAGCGCTCGTGGGAGGCAACCTACGGCTTGAATGGTAATTTTTATTCTCGTAAAACAAAAAAAAAACAAAAAAAAACAAAAAAAAACAAAAAAAAAAATTGAAAAATCAGAAAATGGACAGAAGCACCCGGGGCGGGCGCGCTCCTAGAGGCGCGGGCACGCCTGGGCGCGGTCCAGAAAAAAATTTTTAGTTTAAAAATTCCAAAAATCGAAAATTAAGAATCTTTTTTACCTTTTTATTAGTTTTTGACCCTACCCAGCCCAATCTCACTTGTTTATAAAGGCTTTGCATACCCTAACCCTAGCAACTTACTTCCTTCACTTCTTGCATTCTCACATATACACATAACTATACACGCACCTCATCTTCTCTCTTCACAATTCTACACTCAATCAATGGCACCCAAGAGATCTAGGCGCTTAGGGACATCAAGTTCTTCTTCGAGTGGGGGAGTTGTGCCCCAATTCAATTCACCGGAGGCCCAAATTGAGTTTGCACGCTTGATGACCAAATCTGTGGTCAAGGAAAGGGGATTCATTCCGGGTGTCCTTGATGGGTCTCTAATCGCGATGGTTAGTGAGCGCGGTTGGGAGACCGTGTGTGAGGCTGCGGAGGCGATACCATTGAGTATCGTTAGGGAGTTCTATGCCAATGCCAAGCAAGAGAAGAATGGGTATTCTGCAGTCCGAGGGTATGTAGTGGATTATACTCCTACCGCTATCACTAGGGTTTTGAATTTGCCTGTACCGCAGGAGGGGGTGGAAGATTTTGGGTTGAAGACCCGTGGGGAGGTTGATCTTGAGGCCATTCTGCAGGATATGACAGTTCCAGGCACTACTTGGAAGCGCAGGGCAGGCTCTACTGAGCCGGTCACCTTCTCCGCCATGGCTTTGAACCCATATGCTAAGGCCTGGAACCTGTTTCTGTGTGCTAACATTGTGCCATCGTCGCACACTCATGAGGTGATAGTGGATCGAGCTATTTTGTTGTGGGGTATTCTCAGCGGGCGATACATCGACCTCGGCTCCCTTATCCACAGGCACATGATCCGATTTTTGCAGGGCAGTACCACTGGAGCGATTCCGTATGGCTCCGTGGTTGTTCGTTTGTGTGTTGATGTGGGTATTCACTGGCCGGCGGAGGAACAGTTGCAACTTCCTGCGAGTGCCATTGACACGGCAGCGATAGCTCGACTACCTGAATGGGACGGTGGTGTACCGCATCCCAGAGGCTTAGGGTATATTGTGGGTGGTGACGTGCCTCCTCGACAGCAGAGGGCGGCTAGGGCTGGATCTTCTAGGGCACCGCTAGCTGTGGCTAGTGCTGGTATGGGTGAGGCTCATTTTAGGAGGTTAGCACGGCGGATGGACGCAGTTGATGATAGACAGAGCCGGTTTGCGGCTGACCTGACTCAGGCTCTTGGTGCAGCTTTTCTGGCTACAGGTGTACAGGTCGATTGGCCTGTTTATGGGGCTGGCACCGTGTATCTACCACCGGATTCACCCGAGGAGGGTGACTCTGCTGAGGATTGAGGTATTTCTGCACACTTTCTTCGTTCTTGCCTTCAATGGGGACATTGAATATTTTAAAGTTTGGGGGTGGGAAATGGAGATAGTAGTTAGATGCATATAGGACATGTAGTTGTAGTTTTGTCATGCATTTTGTTTTAATTGCCATATAGAGCATTTTGTGCAATTCTTGTTCTGTTTACCATATGAGTCCATTTTAGTTACATTTCATAGCATGCATAGTTCATGATTCCTTAGGACGAGCTAATTCTGATTGTTAGGTCGATGTCGAATGGAGTGTGATATTGATGAGCAGAGGGTTGATTTACAGTCCCTATGAAATTGATTTGCATGTTTCAGAAGCACATTATTTACACAGTCTCATCGGTTGCTTTTGAGCTAGGTTGAGTCATGCCTGTTTAGTTGTTTTAGATTTAATCGCATGTTTATATCTAGAATGTTTGTTATTCCCTTGATAATGTAAGAATACCAAAGTATAAGTTTGGGGGAAAACAAAGATTCATGCTAATTGTTAATGATTGTCAAGTATGGCTAGGCGTCAAATGGCTAGTAGCCGGCTCATATTTTTATGAGTAGTCTAGGGTTGGAATTGAGAATTCTCATTCCAGATTCTGTTTAAAAAAAGAAGAAGAAAAAAAAAAGAAGAAGAAAAAAAAAAGAAAGAAAAAGAAGAAAAAAGAGTCATGTGAATAATTCGAAGCAAAATTAACCAGGATGAGCTCTTTAATACTCGGGCAATTAAGTTCGAGGGGACTTTGTGCCTAGTGACCTAAGGCTTTTATAGTCTGGGATCCACTAACCTAACGCTCGCTACATGGGTATTATTGTATAAGCCTTTAGGGGTCTCATCCATTGCACAGTTAAATAAGCCTATATATTGTGTTATGTGTCGTAGTGGTGGTTTAGCAATAAAGTGTGATTCCCTGTCTAACTCAAATGAATGACGGCGGTGTTTGTATGTTATGGAGTGTTTATCATTCATTCTGTTTATAAGTAGGTGATTGTCTTGGCGAAAAATAGGTATGATTTTGATCTAGTGTCAGAGTATATTTGATGAGCATCGCACACACACACGTTCTGTTCATGTAGTATCAGTATAAGGGGACTTGGTCGAGCTCTGTTTGGATGTATTGCATCTCTTTGAGGCTTGGCTTATCGATTGGTTTTGGTGAGTTCGAGGGGGTCCTTGCATTTTCATAGTAGTTGCATTCATGCATTGCATTGCCTTAGATTGTTTAGAGTCTGTTTATGCTTGGGGACAAGCATCGGTTTAAGTTTGGGGGTGTGTTAGTGGACTTTTTGGTCCACTATATACGTTCCAATTTGGCTTAAATTGATCGCTAGTGCCCAAGTATGTAGTGTCTTTTGATGTGTTTTGTGTCTTTGGTGGGCAGATTGCCGTTCGTAGCAGAGTTGTTGAATAATTGCATAATTTGGTGGAATATGAGCTGGGATTTCAAAGGAGGAAGATCAGGACTTGAGTTGAGATCAAGAGAGGGCAAGACGAGTCGTTGAAAGAGCATACGCACACGAAAAGCAGTTGCTGGACAGAAGCTTCAGGGGCGCCCACGCTCTGCCAAGCGCGCCCGCGCTGCAGCAAGGAAAGCTCAAGGGCGCCCGCCCTTCCTCAAGCGCGCCCGCGCCCTGTCGAAATCAGAATTTTTATTTTGCAGTTGTTTAGCTTTTAAGGCCCAGTTAGAAGCAGGCCCATGAATATTTTTGTTATTATGTAACCTAGTATAAAAACATAAGGATTATTATTATTGTCAGTATCTAGGAAATTAATTAAGCAAGTAGGGTTTTTATTATCGTACAAGAAGACAGAGTACTTTGTGAGCCGTCAAGCTATTTTTCTTTTGTAATTTTCATCACGTGGATTATCGGTTGTTTCTTTTACTATTGCAATTTAATATCAGTCTTTTATGTTTAATTGTTTATCTACTATGTTTTCAATTGAACCCATGATGTCGGCTAGTCCAATTATGGGCTAAACGCTGTCATGGGATTTTAATGGATTTTTCTATCGAGTCTAGATATTGATTGTCTTTATGCCAAGTATGTGATTGTTATGGATATCCTAGTATGGTTAAGCTTATTCGTTGTAAATGCGTCGCGAACATTTATGATTGTTTGTTAAATCCTTGTGAATGCGAAAGTGGATCTAGGGTTTAGAACATGCCATGCTAGCATAGGTTTTTGCGTGTTAAGAGCATGTATTAATTTGTGGTGTAATTCTAACCGTCTTGCACTGACTATGTGATTTTATGGATCCTTGTGCTTAAGCCATTAGGCTTTCAATCTCTATAGACATATATGGACTAAGTATAGTGGTTGACTATTTGACTTCTATCTTTTGTGGATGTTCATTAGGATGGTATGCGTGCAACGAAAGTTGGCGTTTATCAGTTTAGAGGGTCTGATCAGTTATCGTCACTTTCACATGCTAGGTTGAAAAGGCATAAGATTCTAGATGAGATAGTTAATGAAGTTAAAATCCCATGTTTATTTAATATAAGTAATTCTTTAAGTTTTAATCATTAGTTTAATCAAACTCCAATTGTTATTTTCTTAGCAGTGGTAGTTAATCATACTCTGGTGTATAAGTGAACTAAACGTAAGCAAGTCGAGTCTCTGTGGGAACGAATCCTACTTATTTCTGTATTACTTGTGACCACGTTCTCTTGCGTGAATAAAGTGCGAACAATGTTATCCATTGATCAATTGATGTATCAATGGATATTTGAGTATCCATCGATTTCTTCTTTATCCGTTGATTATCTTTGATAGATACATCCGTTGATTGACATCCATTGACTTCTTTATCTGTTGATCACTTCATTTATGAGAATTCTGATTTAGAATATTTATACTTTGTCATCCATCCTTCATATCCGTTGAAAAGCTATCATTTGAAGCCAAAAGACATCAGTTGACTAATTATTACACATCCATCGAATATTACAATCAACTGATAATTAAAGAACTCTAGATCAATTGCTACATACCAATTTATCAGTTGATTACAAGTACCTTCAACTGATAAATGGTTACCTAATCAATGGATATTTATATGACTTATATCCATCGATTAGTTACAACAAATGATATCAAATTTATAATTCTAAGTAAAAATGTTATCATCAAACTACATAATTTCTAACAAATAATTTCAAGACTCAGTTCTTTCAATGTAAATGGTCTAGTCTTTTTTTATATGTAATTGAAGTTGTAAATATGTATGACCTTCAAATAAATATCTTAGAAGAAGTTTAAGAAATTGTTCTAGCAATAGGAGGAATAAGGCCAAAAAATTAAGAATTGTAGAATTAACGAAAATTGTGTAACACAGATATCAAAGAGCCCAAATAAAATTATGTAAAGATGTCCAAATTTATATGATATCCCGAAGTGTAGAAAATCACCATACAGAGAAGTCTAGAACCAATGATATCGAGGTCTCAAATAGTGAAGTCTCATGTCATCAAGTCTATATACTAAAGGCTATACCGAGAAGTCTAGACTCTAACAATTCGAGGTGTGTCAATATCGAGAAGTGCATGAATGTATGATGTCGAGAAGTCAAGACAAGGGACATATCGAGAAGTCAAAATATATTTGTGTCGAGAACTTTGTAGAGTTACATATCGAGAAGTGGTTGTATAGTAAAATCTATTTCGAGAAGTAATAAAGTGTGTAGTGAATGACATACATCGACATTATATCGAGAAGTCTCAATATGTGTGTTATATTGAAGATGTCAACAAGCGCAAAATAATATTCAAATGTTGAAGGAGTTCACGACATGAGGACTTGGCTAAATTCAAGGAGTTTTTACAAAGTCAACAGATAAATGTAGAGGCACTGTTGGTCCAACTTTGAATGGGATGTGTCATGATTACAATGAAAGTTTGAGGAGAAAAATAAGGAAAGAAGAACAAACAAAATGGAAGCAGAATCAATAGTTTGTCTTGTTCTAAGTTATTAGTTGAAATTAGGAATATACTAGAAATGAATGGAATTTTGTTGTGTTTCCTATTTTAGTTATAGGTTATAGTTGAGTATGTGCTGAGACATGTTGTCTATAAATCACCATTTGTCTCTACTAGCAAATAATTAACTTTTTATATTTATATACCTTGTAACTCTCTCAAGAACAAGTAGCTAAAAATCATATTATGATTTTTAGATTGTAGCAAACTTAAACGGACACAATCATTATATTAAAGTTTAATTTGTGTGTTCTTATATAACTACTTTATCTTGTTTATATACACTTCCACAACAGATTGCACACACTCACAGTCAAACACATAAACATATAAGATCATTCAGTATAAATAAATCTAGAAAAAGTTGAAAATATACACTAAAAATAAGTATGATTTTTGAGATTTTTAATAATTCAACCTAAATTGTGAATTAATTTTGGCCAAAGCAAAATTTTTATAACTGCACCCACTTCTCGACTGAGAACCGGTAAAGTGGATCTTATTGTATTCGGTGTGATGGAAAGGAAATTGATGATCGTTAGTATAATGAAAAACATAGAGGAAAGAAATACTTAATGAAGTTTGAATCGTTTTAATAACATATTAAATTTTATTATTTATATTATTAATTTTAAAATACAAATATTTATCAATAATATCAATTTGAATAATTAAAAAATATAAATAAATAATATATAACTATTTATATTAAAATTAATTTAATAAATAAAATAAAAATAAAAAATTCATGTTTCACATGGATTTAAATCCCATAAATAAGAATTATTTAAGATTGAAGTCCGCCAATCTACTAGGTACCGATTTGGATTGTACTGTAAATAAATATATAAAGAGAAAAAGGAATCTAAAATACATCTTAAGTAATTTACTAATATTCTAGTGTAAAATAATAGTATATTAATAAGATTTTAAATTAATCTTGATTGTACAAAAATACTCTTCTCATGTTTGCGTATAAACCCTTTATATCTCACATAACTTACCTAAGATTTATATTAGATTGCCTAATCTCATATATAAATATGTATTTTTTTTCAAAATTTAAATACTTATTTTTTAAAAAAAATAAAAAATCCCCAATTCTGGGCCAAAATTGGGCCATCCGTATATATACAACATCTCAACATAAATTTAATAATGTAATAATTTATTTACGGAGTATTATTTATATATACATACAGATACAGCAGTGTAATAGAAATATACTATATATTCAATCGCTCCTTAAAAAATCTAAACAAGGACAAACCCTAGTTTGTTTCTTCTTCATCGAATCCAACTCCCGGTAAACAGGTAATCAACACCCTTGTTTTACAATTTTCTTTATATTATCACACACACACACACACACACACACACATATGTATTTAATTATATGAAGGAAAGATTAAAATTTTATTTTCATTAAACTTGTGTTTGTCTTTCAGTTGGAAAAGTTGAGGTGTTTTGCTACTAATTTATGCCTCAAGAACTGGAAATTTAGGTCAATATTGTTAGTGTAATGGGCTGTGTTTAATTCAGAGTTAATAGCTTTTCGAAAGTCTTTAGTAGGGATTTAAAAAAGTTTGTTTGGTATTCAACATCTACACAAGATTCAATATTTATGGGCTTTGCCAGGTGTTTTGGGTACTAATTTTACGCCTCAACAACTGATAACTTAGGTGTATTAGACTGGAACAATGAGGTGCAACCTTATCCGTCAATAGGTGTTTAAAAAACTCTTTTTAGATTTGTTAAATTATTTACGGGGATTTTAAAATTTTTGTTTTTTGAAAATTTGTTGGGTATTCAGTTACAAGTTTAAATTGTATATGTGGTATACAAAAGTAATCAACTTTCAAGTATTTTGGTTGATTTTGAAAAGGCTTTATACATATGTAGAATCAACATTGTCCGTAGAAGGTAGAACTTGTAGAATACATAGATTATTAATAATCCCTTGAGACTTTTAAAATTTGAAATGAATATACATTTCAAGATTCTGTCTCTATTTTGAATCTAACACACCAGACGTTTTGTAGATGCTCTTGCTTTGTTGATATCTTACCTCTCTTTTTTTCTGCAGATGGCAACTAAACCATTAACAACTGAGGCAATTGCTATCACGGAGAAGAAAATGGACATGACATTAGGTGTGTATATAATATATATTATTCTGTTATCTTTCATAATGTTTATTGATGGTGCTAAAGGGTTGTTTTTGTGCTATTGCTGATATAGATGATATTATCAAGATGTCCAAAAATCACACCAGTAAACCCAAGAAGCATCAGAGACTTCCAGTACGTAACTTCTGTATATTGATTTATGTTTACTCGAATCTTATTTAACTTGTTGTGTAGTATCAATTCTGATATTAATTTTTTATTTTTTCCTTAATTATATGATTTTCTGCAGAATAAAAGTCAGAAATTTATGAATAATGCCCCCTTAGATAAATCAGTAAAGGTGCGAAGTTACATGGACTCGAGATCTTCTCTTAGACAGGTATCTAGTTAATACATGAGATCTCTTGCATCGTTGACATGAAATTTTTTTCCCTTTAATTTTGAACAAGTTTAACATGGAATGGTTCTATCTCCTATTTTATAGGCTACTCTTGCTCAGAGAAGATCAAATTTCCAGGGAAACCAATTTCCTTTGGCCACTGAGCATGCCCGTAAGGCTTTTGTTGCACCTATCCGAAATAAAAATTTCAACCAAAACAGGGCAAGAAATATGACAACACCAAGGTACACTCTGTTCAATATTACTAAACTAATGAGTTGCTCTGAATTTTAGTGCACCAAATTCCATATGAAAAATAATTGGTTGGGGAATTTGCTGCAGGTAAATTTTATTCTGGGTGTGTATAGACTGCTTGACATCAATGAACATATACTTATGAGGTTCATTATTTTAATAGTCTGAGTAGCAAGTGTTTGGTTGGTTTTGCCAAGCTGTCATCTCTTATATTTGTGGCATCTTGATATTACTTTGAGCAGTACACCATATTATGTCTTGGACCAACTGTATAATTGTTTATACACATCAGAATATTTTTGTTGGCTGGTATTGAAATTACAAAGACTGCTTAAGAAAATAGATTTGGACTGCATTTATTTGAGGCTTCTGAAGAAGTTATTGAACTGAGAAGTTTGTCTTAGTGTCAATGTTGCACGAGGTCATGAACTTGGGCCTGCATAGTATTTTAAACGTAATATCGTGCTTCTAAAAATTTGGAAGAGTCTTTGAGGCTACATCCTCAGGTTTTTGCTATAATCATCATATCAGTGGTTGTTTACCAGTTCTGAATGCTGTTTATCTGATGGCCTCCTCATGGAATCATTGTTTCTACTTGAAAAGATCTGTAGATATTTAGGTTTTCTATATATTACATGCAAGCATGGTTAATTTACTCAGATTGTAACACTTCTACACTTGGGTCATTGACTTTGGTTGATAGATTCTGCATTTTATGTGGGATGCAAATATGCAGGATGCATAGAAGTGAATAGATTGTGCATTTTATATGTGATGCAGGATGCACGGCAGCCGTCCTGCTGTTCTACTGTATTGTTAGTAGAAGTGGTTCAGGTTTCCTGCTTTAGTAAGCATTAACATTGATTTTGGAGCTATTTGCTCTCGCTCCTGAAGAATGTGTCCAATCCCCTCAAGTTCCATATAATTTTGGTGTTGGTGATTTAGTCTGTATAAACCATGGAATTTTAAGTGGTGGTCAGTAATAGTAATGCTACTCTATCATTCTGAATTGGTTCAATTTTGGGCGCCTTCGATGCATTTATGTAATGCTTTCTGTACCGTGTAACTTGGTTGACACATTTTCAGAAAGTTAGTCCATATTTTATGTGGTTACACAGTTTCTGCTGATGTTATAGTTATATAAATTCTTTTGAATTTGAGAAGCTGTACAAGGAAGATCTGGTCGAAGTTATGACAAAACTGTGGGAGTTCTGCAGTTGTGTTCAAATGAGTTCAACATCTGGGGTGAAGTTGTCTTGTGAAGTATCTCACCTATTTGGGAGGTTTATGGCAATGAATTTGCTATTGTCAAATCCACTATGCTCACAAATTGAAAGCATTTTCTCTTGGTTCTTGTTGAAAGCTTCATTTTTTTTTCTGACTCATGCCGAACTCTAATAGAAGCATTCTTGCTTGGGAAGGGGCGGTTGTTTAGAAGTGGAACATAGTTATATGTGTCTTTTATTGTTTGTCTTTTAGTTTTATTTAATTAAATGGGTGATTAATATCATTTATGATCAAGTGTTATTACCATTAATATAGTCGGCCATTAGTAAAGTCGGTTTAGCTTGTCACCAGTGTTCTGGCAATTTATTATACTAGAGGGTGCTAGTTAATTGTAAGAGTGATGCAGTACTGGCTGGTGTTTATGTCTGGTAGGTCTTTTTCTACCTCTACTAGATGGATTAGTAAATTTATTGTTGGTTTGGCAACCATTTCAGCTAAAGCTAATATAGAAGTGTGGTTGTGGTATCTGTTTGCCAGTAGTGGTCTTGGTAGTTGGTAATTGTACTAAAGCCAATAATTGCTCTTTAGTAGTAACAACTTTTAGCAGTACTCTCTAATTTTATTTCTTTTGTTTGCAGGTTTGAAGCTCTACCAGTTGAAAAGAGGGCTGGATATGGAGACCTTGTTGTGAAGGTAGGTTTTTGTTTGAAGCCATGAATTTAAAGTTTCAATATTACTGACATGACAACTATCTGGTTTCCAAAGGTCTGTGCTTCGTACTTTGCTCTTGCTTCTTTTGTATGCATTATGAATATAGTTTAATTTTCATTGAACTCTTTTAAACAGAGAAGGCGGGATATTGAGGCCTGTTGTGACACTGTGAATGTGTCATTATGAAAACATTTTAAATTTTATTTTGTATCTTTTACGTCCCAATCTGCCTGTTTTATATCCCAGTTTTGTAGATTAAGCAATTGTGCATGTAGCTTTTAGTTCTATAACTTTATAACTGATGTATATCAATATATATAATCAGAACAAGTTGGTTACTGTATGCAGCATTCCCAGCAGCAGGTGAAGGTGTTGCCTAATCAAAGGCCCCGAACGCTGGACTCATTGTTTGCTAATATGAAGGAAAAGAGGATGAGGACCATGTCCCAACAAATTAATGGTGGGAGAAGGAATGGAGGTGGCCAACAATGGCAGCAATTCGGGAGAGGCCAGTATGGAAATTAAATAGAACTTCTGCTTTCAGCGAGATGCCACTAATCTCAGTTGCACTTAAAGATTAAAAGTTCAAAACTGCAGAGGCACCTAAGTTGCCATACTTTTGAATTTACCTTTCTATATCACCATGTATTAAGATATTCTCTTTAGGCCTGTATAGTTTCCTTGTAAGATCTGCAACATTTGAGTTATTTGGTTATGTTGATTTTTTAAGATCATGTTCTCAAGTTGTTTTTGCTAATTATAACCTATATATAACGATAAGCGTAAAAGGGCTACACAAGTCAATGGTACATAAGACAATGGTTTGATACCCGTTATTAATCTATATTATATTATTAAGAGAAAAAAGCTCCTATGGTTGATCTTAGGAAAATTATCTCAGTTTAGAATGTGTACTAATGTAAAAATGTTATGATATTTTTGTAAATATATAAAATTTTCTGTAATTACAAAAAAGTTCTAGTATATTTATACGAGAAATCTTTTTAAGTTTAGGTAATTACCTAAGGTCATTTTTAGAAGCATGATATTATTAAAGTTAATAAGTTTTGTTCAGTCGGTATTGAATCATATATTTAAAAAATATGCATATAATTTTATTTATTATAATAGGAATTTAACTATTTACATATTTATATTAATTAAAGTTTTATTTTAGGGTCAAACTATTATATATATTTATCTATATTAATTAAAATTTTACTTCTTAAAAATTATAAATGTCTATATTAGATACATCTATCTATATTGTATATTAATAAAATATAACTATAAGATAATTAATTTGTAACCAATACAATAATGACCAAATAAATATTAACTCATTATTATAAAAATTACAAAACGGTGTGTTTATCGTGTGTCAATGGGCACATGTTTAGATTAATTAAAACCACCCATTTGTCATGTAAATAGGAATTTTAGGGTGAGATTCCATATTAAGGCCCCGTTTGGCGCAGCTTATAAGCTGAAAAAGTTGGTATATATGTACTTTTTCTGAAAATAAGTAACTTATTTTCAAATTTGGAAATAAGATTTGGTCTTAAATTTCTAAAATAAATATTAATTTTCAAAAAAAAATATGAAAATACTTTAAAAAAAAAAGTAACTTATTACTTATAAATTAAGCCAAACACCCCCTAACCAAGACGATCGATTATCTACCTTAGAAGATCCTGTTTGTTATAATCGGAATAGATTAATAAAACTATAAGAATCCCCTAACATATTCGGGGGTGTAGCTCATATGGTAGAGCGCTCGCTTCGCATGCGAGAGGCACGGGGTTCGATTCCCCGCACCTCCAATTATTTTGACATATTTTTTAGTAAAAACTTTGTTTTGACTTGTAGCATCTCCATGCATGTTTTTCTATCCATTGGTTTCTAATCTCTATCCTCTTTGTTGTCTCCCTCAATGTTAAACTACACTCTACCAACTGTTCTTCTTACATCTTCCCCCACAAACCAATAAGAACCTCAGATAATTAATTCTTCTCAACTTATGAAGTTTCCCCTCAAGTAAGACAAATCAAATAAATGATCACTCTTCTCAACTTGGGAGGTTTCCCCTCATGCATCTCTCACCCTTCTTCTAATAAATTACTATGTCCAACTTCATCATATATAGATACTTTTAACAATTCTACCTATTCATTTCTCATTTCATGTAACTATAAATGTGTCTTGAATTATAGTAATGATAAGGTCACAAGAGCAACTGAAAACTCCAACACCTCTGCAGCTGAGACTACATTTGATCATGATGGTGAACTGATTAGCCGCGTCTCGGCGTGTAAAGATTCTGATCAAGTATTGGAGTTGATTGCTGAAATGACCAAGACAAGTAGTGGAGTTGTGTCTGTTCATGATTGTTGTTCCATTATCTCTGCTGCTTTTGATTGTGATAATGCTGATCTAGCCTTGTCTGTTTTCTCTGCCATGCGTTGTACTTTCGATCAGGGTATGATATGAATGACTTTCTTTGGTCCTTTTTTATGCACCCTTTTGAGTATTGATGCAACCTAACTCATTTCAGTTCTAAAAGATCTAACCTTGAGTCTTTTTTGGGTCGTGTTCAATTTATAAAGGCTTTGGCTCAAAGTACGCAATTGAGTACAGGCACAACTTATTACTACAAATTAAAAAGATCTGATCTTACAGTGTATTGTGTTGTGTTGAATTTAAAGAAGGTCATGTGCTTTTGAAGTACCCTTTTCAGCATAAATACATCATAACTCATTAGAGATTAAAAAGATTTATTCTTTACTGTTTTTGTGTTGTGTTGAATTTAATGAAGGTTTTGTGCTTTTGAAGTGGGATTGCATGACCGGGTTTCCTGTATCTGTTTCCTTTTGAGTATAGCTGCACCCCCAACGCATTAGAGAATAAAAGGTTTAATATTTATTGTTTTTGTGTTGTATTGAATATAATGAAGGCAATTATGTGCCCTTTGAAGTTAAATTGCATGTTTGAGTTTGCTATAACGAATTTGTGTCATTGCCAAATGATTTTATGGATTTTCCCGTCTTCGATACAATGACGGGCTCTTGGAGATTATAAAGTTAATCTTTATAATTTTGTGTTGAAAATAATGAAGGTTTTGTATTTTTTAAATTGGATTACATGTTTGGGTTTCCTATAGTGTCTTGTCTGAATGCTACTGATTATGGTTCTGTTGGTTTATCATAAAAAGGATCAGCTATTGGAGATAAAGGTCTATCTGTTGAGAGATGGAAGTGGTCCAGGCCGGATGTAAAAACTTACACAGTGTTGGTATGTGGGCTTGCAGCTTCACTTAGGGTTTTGGATGCTCTTAGGGTGATTGCAAATGTTTGTCGGGTTGGAGTGTCCCCAAGTGAGGAGGTATGTTGTGGTTGCTACTTACTTCATCTTCTCTCACTAGGTTTGTTTTGTAACCACCACATTTCTGATGTTTGTACTTTTGGTGGTAACATTACGTACCTTTTTAATTTTATAATTAAAACCTCTGAACTATGCCATTAATTTTTGTAAATTACTGGTAGTTCATACTACTAATAAACCTTTTTCACTTATTGGTGTAAACCTCTTCTACTTTCGCTCGTCCCATTGAGGACAAATCTACGTGACACATGGTTTTAGTCTCCATTTTGTTAACTTTAAGCGTTTCTCGTCTTACCTCTTCATCGCAGGTCCCTTTTGGCAAAATAGTGAGGTGTCCAAGTTGTATGATTGCTGTAGCTGTCGCACAGCCACAAGATGGTATTCAGGCATGCTATAAAACAAAATTTCTTTTAAAATATCTCATTTGCATTGCCTTTGTCAAATTACTTAATAACATGTATAAGGACTAGAGACCGTGATGATAAGGGTGACTCGTTCTACATTGCTCTGTAGTTAGAGCTAGGTTCACTGAGTTTAGTTTCTGCTGTCCTGTTTCTTTTTGTTCTTTTACAATTTCACTCGTTATTGTCAAGGTCAAACAAAGAAGTCTGTCATATTAATCAGAGTCTTTTATTACATACCCATTTGTCACATTCCAGCATATGCTGATGTCGCTTTCTGTTTTAGTAAAATAAGGAAAGCTATGAATCTCCGTAGAAGTGATTACAGGATATTTGTCACCCTTTATATCAGTTGTCAATAATAATAAATAAGAAAAGTGACTATTAGGCTAAGTTTGGTCCATTTTTCAGCAGCAAATTTTCCTAGGTTTCTCAGCATGTTTATCACAAAATGTAGGCATCCAGTTTCTTGTTAGAAATTGCAGCAGTTCCCCAGTTATAGTGGACTAGAAAAATTTCACAAAATTGAGAGAGTAGAATCTTTTAAATGTTTATTTTGTTGTACATGGCAACCAGACAATTTCTTTGCATTTTTTACCCTGTAGGTTGTCTCTTGCTTTAAGTGCCGCTACCAATACGAGCTTGTTTCAGGGGACATAATCCGTATTGAATCGGAAGAAATCAGGTTATTTTCTTTCATCCTAATTTTCAAGTGTAAGTTGATTTCACATATATGTACAAGACCACCGTTCTATTAGTTTTTGTCCTCTAATGATTATATATGTATGGAAAGACCTTTTGCAGCACCTAAAATAGTGGTTTAATAACTTGTTCACATATATTTATTTTAGTTTAGTTTAGTTTAGTCAACAACCATTTTCAGTAATTGTTAAAGCGAGAATGTAGTAGAATTGCAAACAACCAAACCAAAAAACACTTGCCTAATACTATAGTCATAGTTGAACGTCATTTCCTTCTATTACTATAGAGAAATAGAGCTATTTCATAAGGTGTTATATATTCACTTCTCCTAAGAATCCCCTTTTGCCCAATGCAGCATGAATGTCCCTGCTTGGAAAAGGGGACTAAAGTTCCTGCAAGTAATAAAAGAAGGCATGCCTGCTGCTGTTCATTCTGTTGTGGTATACATTGTAAAACTTTGTCAGGAATTTAATTTTGTAATATTATGAATTTATCTATATATTCTATTAGCACGCATTTTGAACTTCTTGCAATATAATAGTTCATGGATGATGTCTCACATCTCTCATATTATCCATCTTCCTTCTCATACTAGTTGATAATTGTTAGTTTCTACTACAGTAAACTTCCACAGTAAGACACAATAAATTCAGATGTTTTTCATTTTCATAACTTCATCGATAATGTACTGTTTCCTTTTGAGCTGAGTATTCTTTCCACTCTGCAGGTGCAAACCCCGTCTGGAATGGCCCGAACGCACAGGTTTGCTACTGCAACTGTTGATCTCCCTGCAAAAGAAGGAGAAAGAGTGAGTATTGCTGTAGCAGCTCCATCAAATTGTTATAGAGAGGTGGGTCCTCTAAAGCTCAGTGCCAAGCCTCCCACCTTCTATGCTGGAGAACCTATGTGCCTGACTAACCACATCGATGGTCGAGAATATCCTTTATTAAGAGCCCCAAGAAAAGAGGGATCTATATCTTTGATTAACCCATCTACCCTTTTTCCACTTCTTGCTGTAATGGGCTTTGGAGATGCTGCATCTGGCATTATAGATCCCAGCTTGCCAAAGTTAATTTCAATTGCTGCAGTTTCATCTCTTGCCATTGGAGCCACATTGAACAATCTAGTTCTCCCGGAATTAAGTCGTGTAAGTTCCTCTAAGACTTGTAAATAGAATCACATGTGATTATGTTTCTCCATTGTAATTAAACTATAGGACATCCGCAACTTTCAAGTCTTTTTTTCTATATTCTCTCAACTCTAGTGTAGAGAAAGCAACAGAATTCCTCACTTGCAAACCCCAATTCACCTGTACGTTATTACTTCTTTTTTGAACAGAAGCAAAAGTGAAATGAAATTTAGCAAAAAAAAAGGTGAAATGAATACAGGACACTGGTTATATTTCAGTTCAAGCAGACACAAAAGTTGCCTCAGATCAACCAATTATTTTTGTGATATTATTTTTGTGTGGCTGGTTGGCTGGCTATGAAATAACTGAAAGTACCAGGTGCTATCAGCTATGAGGTTACTGGAAGTACCTTATTGCAAATTTTTTGATTTCCAGTTACCGTTATTAAGGGCCAAGATATATTAATATTTTTTTTTCTGGAAGCTGAATCAGTTATTTGCTTCTAATTATTACGTCCTTTGGTGACAGATTCCACAGAGAACCGTGGATGTCATAGCTATAAGGCAGCAGCTTCTAGCTCAGTATGATGTACTTCAGACTCGTATAAAGGATTTAAAAGAAGCTTCTGAAAATGAGGTATCCTTCGTAGCCTATAGATTATTAAAGTACAAGTACATCACTTCAATGGATATGCAGCTGCGCAAACAACTAGAAGACAACCAATTATCGTAAAAGTGACCCTTTTTTCGAAATTTAAATCGCTTTGCAAGTCTATTTAATAAGGAAGGAGCATCCCCCAAGTTTCTTTCCATAATTGGCTTATAAGCCGATCACTTTGATTAAACAGATTGTAGGTTATATGCGGTCAACTTCAATTTTTATATAGAACCAGTAATTGAAACAAAATGACCATTCACTGTATTACCTTTGTTTTACACTTTGTATTACAAATTCATGGCTGCAAAGTTCTGGACTCTCATTGTATAGGTGTGGATGCTGGCTCGTATGTGCCAATTGGAAAACAAAATATTTGCTGTCGGAAAACCTTCTTATAGGTGAAGTTGCAAATATTTCCTATTAAGTAATATTCTATTTCAGGAGACGACTCCTGTTTTCCGTATATAATCTATATTAGTTTATACATTTTGACTATAAGCATGACATTCTTTTACCTAGTTGATGTGTTGATTTAAACACAGAAAAATATGTATCCTGCAATACAGATAAATACTTTTTTTTTTTTATTCTAGTGCTCGGCAAACCAGAGTCAAAAGGGTGCGTGAAGGCTTGAAAAGTTCATTAAGGTCGCGGATTGAACTCATTGAAAGCTATGCAAAAGTATGCAGCTAAACCAAAAAAACTACAAGATAGGTTTATAAATATATGTCTATCATCACGTATCAGCTTATTCATAATGAAACTAAAAACAATCAGATATCATCAATGATCGAAATTGAAGTAGAGATGGACACGGATGTTCTTGCTGCTGAAGAAGCTAGCAATGTGGTGAGCATCGCCTAACTTTATTACTTCCTTTACCTGATTAGGTTTCAATATTCGTATTCCTGATTATCTGTCATAATACTTGCTGCTAAAATAAACATGAAACCCAATGCTGGAGATAAGTGGCATTTTTTCTGTAATGTTTTAGTCTCTTACTGCAACATACTGCTCATGTGTGCAGGAGAGTATCGCTCAACAGATCGAGCAAATTATGGAGCTTGAAAATCTTGAAGAGGCATGTTCTGAGAAATGACAATTTTATTTTTTGTTAAAGCATAAAAATTATAGTAAAACAATTCATTTCAAGAACAAAGAAAATAGTTTTTAAACTTGTTAAGTCCCATTATATCTGCTAGGTAGATTCTGCTTTCACAAAAATTCCCTCAAATCTTAACTTGACATTTTTTGGAAGCTGTCTACATGTAGCACATTATTTAGCCTTTATATAAATGTACTGGTTTAAATATTTAGGTGGCCTTAGCACGGCATGGTTTTCGTAGTTTATTGTTCATTGAATTTGATGCAGAGGTGGAAACAACAAGCTGAGGCAAATGATGAGGTGGAAAGACTCCTCAGCGCTGAAAACATGCAAGCAGAAGAGATTACCAAAAGATAACTGGTACATAACAGAACCCTCGCATAACATGACTAAATTAGAGCACATTTGCAATTGCATCTAATAATTTCTTCCTACTCCAAATGATTGTCCTTCGAAAACTATTCTTACATGAGCACTGGAGTGCGATGGATGCCTGAAAAACGATATACAGGCATGTTGGAATATAGGTTCTCCTCTTCAATATCAGTGATTAATATTATACAAGTGTTTTTATCAAATGCTTTTTTTTCTGACCATTTTGCAGAAGGGATTCTCCCTATTTATACTACTAGTCTTCTAGCATGTAGGAGCAGTCTCTTTGTACTGGGCTGAGGCCTGGCTGTGGCCCTACAAGGCACAAACGCCTATACAGAAGAATTTGGATTGATGGTCAGAGAAATGATATGGTTGTAAATTAGGTTCTTGAATGTGTGTTATCTCCGGATTATAACATTCGGTTCAAGAAACATTTGAATCTTATGTAAATCATATAATTTCGAGGGAGGTCAATAGCTTACTTTTTCGCTTACATGTTGACAAAATTTGATAATTTTTTAACTTGTGAAACTTATGTTGCGGGTCTATCTCCTATGCATGTACCGACCAAGTACAAGTACAGACTAACTACCAAACTTTTAATGTTTCAGATTTAATAATATAGTAAGTATATTATAGATATTAGATTTTAACCCGTGAGATGCACAGATATTTTGTTCTATTAATTAAATTATTTATTTTAAAATTATTAATATTTTTATAATTTTAAAAAGTCTTAATATATAATAATTATATAAGTTTTTTAAATTATTTAAATTATATATTTTTACATCAACCGAATTAAATATAAATTATAAAATATTAAAATATTAAAAATAAATATGCACATTACACAAAATATAAATTTATATAATTAATATATAAATACGTGAAATTTTGTGATTCGAAATATCATGAAAATAATTTTTTATTATATCAAACATATGTTTAATATATTTAAGATTATAAATATTAGATATAAATATATTTTTAATAAGATCTCTATTATGTTTATTTTATATAAAATTTAATTAATATTATGGTATATGGGATATAATATATATGATAATATAATTATTCATTTAAAATATTTTTTTTATGTTATTAGATTTTCAGTAGCATAGTATTAATTGTAATTTATAAATAATTATATAATATATATAATTAGTATTAATTGTAATATAATAAAGGTATAATATAGCTGATGAAATTTAAACTTTAAGATAATATTAAAAAATAAAATGATACATAATAATTACCGTTATAATAATTTTTACATCCCAATTTTTAATACTATAATATGACAGGTTCTTTATTGAACCAAATATATTACTCCATATTACTCTCTCCGTTCCATAAAAAGTGACGTTTTATAAATTTTAAAAGTCAAATCTATTTAACTTTGACAGTAAATAAAATATTATTGATTTATATTTTTATAAAAATAAAAATCTAATCTAATAGTTAATGTCATATATTTTTCACTGATATATTTTTCATAATTTTTATGTTAGGAAGCAAACACTGATGACTGTTAGGGGATACAAGTCAGAGTTTACATTGCTGACGTCATCAAAGTTTAAGGAACTGTCGGATAGAGTTTACTCTATCAGAGAATAGTCAATTAGAGTTTACTCTAACAGAGAATGCTCTATCAGAGAATAATAACCGACAAAGTTTAATATCAGAGTTTGTCAGGAAGCAATTCAAATCAGAGTCTGAAAAGGAAAGTAAGAAGGAATCCGAATGCAAGACTATTTCCTTATGTAAAGCTATTCTATTTCTATTCTGATTTGTAATTGAATTGTAACTGTGTCTATATAAACACAGACATAGGTTAACATTGAAACATCTTTGCAAATCATATTTTTCATAACCTAGCAGCTCTTGAGAACAAACAACTTCTTGAGAGAGTTTTGTAACCTGTTCAATCTTTAATACAAAACCGCATTAATCTTTTACATACTTGTGTTCTTAATTGATTTACTGGTACTATTACATTCAACCTCCCTTCTGTAATAGTTTATCTTTCTGGGCAAACAAGTGGTATCAGAGCAGACAGTTCAAATTCAACTGTTAGATCTCAAATCATGTCTAGAAACAAGTATGAGAGCATAAAAATTCCAATCTTAAAGAAAGCTGAGTACCCTACTTGGATGGTAAAGATGTTGATGTTCCTAGAAGCAACAGATCCTGATTACTTGGACAGGATCAATGAAGGCCAGTACATGCCAACAAAACTAGTACCTACAACTATTGTGGATGGAAGACAAGTACTTGAACATTATACCCTTAAAGACAAAAAGGAGTGGACTAATGAAGAAAAACAGGATGTCCTCAAAGATGCCAAGGTAAGAAACATATTACACAATAGTTTTAACTCTGTAATGTCCAACAGGGTTATAGCATGCAAAACTGCAAAGGAAATCTGGGATGCACTAGAGATTCAATGTCAAGGAACAAGGGAAATTAAGAAAAATAGAAGATCTGTGTTAATTCAGGAGTATGAATACTTTGAAGCCAAACATAATGAATCCCTAACAGATATTTATGATAGATTTCTAACACTTTTGAATAACTTGGCTTTGGTGGACAAAGTATATGATAATGAGGATTCAAACACCAAGTTTCGAGGGCTCTTCCAGAAGAATGAGATTTACAGACATCCTTAATTAGAGATAGGGATGATTTAGATGAGATGTCCTTAGATGAAGTTTATGGCAAACTGAAAACTCATGATCTAGAATTACAGCAAAGGAGAAACAGAAAAAGCAACAAAACAAGATCCATTGCTTTGAATGTTGAAACAAAGTCTGAAGAACCAAAAGAAAAAGTGCTTAAATTTTCAACAAGAAAAGGAAAAGAGATAGTGACTCAAGAAAGTAGTGAATCAGAGTCTGAGACAAACTCTGAAGTAAATTCTGATGAATCCACAGACTCTGATATGATGGAGATGGTTGCTCTGATTGTAAAAGGCTTCAAAAAGATGAAATACAGGAAATATAAGAAGCAAGCAAATTTTCAGAAGAAACATGGAGAGTCAGAATAGAGAGAAAAGTTCAAGAAAAGAGAAGATAGAGATGGGAAATCAAAGACTATTGACAAGTCAAAAATAAAGTGTTATAAGTGTAACAAGATGTGGCACTTTGCTACTGAATGCAGAAGTAAGGAATCAGGAAAAGCCTTAATCACCTCAGAGAAAGACTGGATGGATTCCTCAGATTCTGAACTAGAAACAAATTATGCACTCATGGCAAACAGTGATGCTCCAAACTCTGATAAGGTACCAGAATCTGTCTTTAATTTTCAAACTGATAATATCTGTGAATTAAAGTCTTTTCTTAGATCTTTGCATGTTAGCTTTAAATCTCAGACATTGGAGAATGATAGATTAAAATCTGAGATACAAAATCTGACTACTAGAAATAACATGCTTGAATCTGAGAACTCTGATATGTTAAAAATTAAGAAAGATTTTGATAATGCTATTCACATGCAAACTCAGTTAGAAATTCAAGTTAAATATTTAAAATCTGAAATAGCAAAAGAAAAGGAAACTTTCAGAGTTTGGACAAACTCTGGAAAGAAAGTTCAACAAATGCTGAATAATAAGAATTGGACTTCTGCTTTAGGTTATGAATCTGAAACACACACTAAATCAAACATAAAAGGAATATTAAATAAACATGTGAAATTTGTTAGAGCTAGTATTAAGGAAACTCTCACAGAATGCTCTAAGAATAATAGTGTGACAGAACCTAAAAAGGTAAATATAGGATTACTTTCTCAGAAGCAACTTAAGGAAAAGTTGAAAGCAGTCACAAATGAAATTAAACCAAAAAGGGGTAAAAGAAATAGGAATGGCAAAGTAGGAATTAATAAGGAGACAAATTACATGAATACCTGATGCTCCCAGGAAAACATGTTTTACTTGTGGAAATTCAAATCACCTTGTTATTGACTGCAAATAAAAGAGAAAGAAAGAACCTGAAAATCCTAGGTTTGAGGCTAGAAAACAAACTAGAAAGAATCCCTGTTTTCATTGTGGTAATATGAATCATTCAATTTATACTTGCAAAGAATATCATAATTTGTATTACAACATTTATAAACCACAACATCAAATAAATAATTTACCAAAACAAACTGTCAAGAAAATATATGTGATAAAGTCTGATAAAAAGAGTGTAAACTCTAACAGTACAAACTCTGTGAATGCAAACTCTGCTTCTGTAAACTCTGTTAACACAAACTCTGATAAAAGTACTTCTGCTGCAAAAGTTAACAAGTTTTCAAAGAAAGGACCCAAACTAGTTTGGGTCCCAAAACCTACTAATTAAGTTGCATTTACTGATTGTAGGGAAAAAAGAATAACATCCTAGTAATTGATAGTGGATGTTCTGCACATATGAATGGAAACAAATCCCTTCTTTCAGAGTTTGAGGAGAAAGCTGGCCTACTAGTATCATATGGAGATGGCAACATAGGAAGAACACTGGGATATGGCAATATTGTGATTGAGAATGTCATCATTGAAAATGTAGCTCTGGTTGAAGGACTCAAACATAATCTTCTAAGTGTGAGTCAAATGACAGACAGAGGTTATTCTGTGGAATTTCATGGTACTCATTGTGAAGTGAAAAGCAAGAAGAATGGAAAAGTAGTTCTTATTGGTCACATACATAACAATCTATTTGAAGCTAGCTTGCATAATGATTCAGATGGTCCATTAACCTGTTTACTTGGAAAGGCATCATCCCTGGAAAGCTGGAACTGGCACAAAAAGTTGTGTCACTTGAATTTTGGAAACATCAATGAATTAGTGAAAAGGACCTAGTCAGAGGTCTTTCAAAAGTTCAATTTCATCCTGATGGACTTTGTGATTCATGTCAAAAGGCCAAACAAAAGAAGACATGTTTCAAGAGCAAAACTGAAAACTCAATTGATCAACCATTTCACCCATTGCACCTTGATTTATTTGGTCCTGTCAACGTAATGTCCATAGGAAAGAAGAAATACACTCTTGTGATAGTTGATGATTTTAGTAGATTTACTTGTGTATACTTTTGGCATAAAAAGGATGAAACTGCAGAAATAATTTTTGAGCATATTGCAATGATTGAGAATAGATCAACTCACAAGGTGAAGAATCTAATAAGTGACAATGGAACAGAGTTTAAATACTCTGCAATGGAAGAATTCTGCTCAACAAAAGGTATTATTCAACAATTTTCAGCACCTGGAACACTTCAACAAAATGGTATAGTTGAAAGAAAGAACAGAACTCTAATTGAAGCTGCTAGAACAATGGTAGAAGGAGCAAATCTACCTACTTACTTTTGGGCAGAAGCTGTAAACACTGCATGCATTACTCAGAATTGTTCTTTGGTAAACAAACATGGAATGACTCCATATGAATCTTTGAAGGGAAGAAAACCAAATGTTAAGTACTTTCATATCTTTAGAAGCAAGTGTCTTATTCTTAAAACACACCCTGAGCAATTGAAGAAGTTTGAGCTTAAAGCAGATGAAGGAATTTTTATTGGATATGCAACAACTTCTAAAACCTCTTCAAGGGCATTCAAAGTATTCAATCTAAGAACAAGGACCGTCATGGAATCGATTAATGTCTCTTTTGATGAAGGAAAAATAGCTGGATTACATGATAAGGATGCACAGGAAACTCTGAGATTTGAGAATGAACTGCAGGAAATAAACTCTGGTGGTTCAAACCCTGATAATACAAACTCTGTTCAACTAAACACTGGTGAGGAAATCTCTGATTCAGAATTGATTGAAATAGAAAGTAAAGATTATGCACATGTTGAGGGGGAGCAACATCATTCAAACACTAACAATAGAGATCAAAATGCAGTAATTGAAATATCTGACTCTGACCAAACTCTCACTACGCCATAAGTTGTAATAACCCGTATTTTTGACGCTCGGGGTTATTAAGATTTTTGGATAAAATTTTTCATTTTATGAATAAATGATTTTATGGATTTATTTTCTTGATAAGATACTTGAAGTGTGAGGCCGTATTCTTAATATACGGGATATTCAAAAATATGCGTATCGGTGTTACAGTAGCATATGCAAACAATATGGGACTTATAATTATTTTTGATCTAACAAAAATGAATTTGAAGTCCGGATGGAAGTCGTAACAGAATTTGAGAAATGGTGTAAGTGAAAAGTGTTTACTCAGAGAATTGTTTCGTAAATTCTCGAAACAATTAAAGAATATTAATTTAATGATTCTAAAATATATTAGAATCATAATATGAGATTTTAAGTTTTTAAAACTTTGGTGGGACGAAAGAAAAGAGTACGATAACGAGAGAGTAAAACGTTATCGGGAAATTGCGCGACTACCGCGCGAACCTTTTAAAACACTAGCTTTCACCACACAAAGAAATAACTTTTGGCTTTCATTTTTTTTTTCTCCCTTAAAGAACTCAGCCGAAGGCTAGGAGGAGGAGGAGGAAAATGAGAAGAAAAAAATCAAGAACTCACTCATCTCTTGCTTGTTTCTTGAGCTTAATGGCTTGAATCGAAGGTAGTAAATCCCTCTTGCTCTCCCTTGAATCTTATAAGCAACCATCCGCTAAATCTTTAGTTATGATCAATAAAAAATTCGAATGAACAGTAAAATTCGAAAGTTGAGTTTTTGTTTTCTTGATTCTTGAGTTTCTATAGCTTGGTGGATGATTGTTATGGCTTATATATGTTATGGGTAGCATAGATTATGCTTGGTTAGTGATAGAAATGCATGGTTTGTTAAATTGATTTTAAACTCTTAAGTTCATAACTATTGTTAGTTAAATGGCTTGGTATTGATGGATGATGATTATTGGTGTTGCACGAGGAGTTTGGGATTGTTTGTTGGTTGATTTGGAGTAGAATAAAAATGGAAAACGATGAACGTACAAACGTAACCATGCCAATTTTTTTTAGAACCTTACTGCTGTAAACTGTCCAGAAAATCTGGGAACATTCGGCCACTGTCCTTGGCTTGTGGTTGATACGGTTAGATGGTAGATTGTCTCTAGATCGTTTGGGCGCTAATTTTGCGTCATTCGGAGTTACGAGTCAAAAGTTATGGACGTTTTAGTAACAGTAGCGCAGAAAATGAAAATCCTGTTTTTGTCCAACTTTGAGGCTATGATTGGACTAGCTACGGAGCTTAATAAAATCCGAAACTTTTATGAGAGATTCTTTGACAGTCATATAAGACCCCAGAGAAGAAATCGTGCCAAAATGATTAATTTCCAATTTATTAAAAATGACGGAAAACAGGGTGTTAAGTGAAATGAACCTGAGGAAAAGGTTAAGCAATCGTTTTGGGAAATGATTTCGGGCAAGATAGAGAACTTGTCTCGAGTCGACCCAGTAACGGAAGTTGTTGAGGAATATCATGACTATACGTAGGTGCAAAGAACTTGATTAAAAACTATTGAGAGGATAGTTTTACGAGTAGCTAAAGTAGGCCCGAGAAGGTGAAATGTCGGGCAAAAGAAGAGTTAATAAAACTATCAAGTGCAAATTGTAAGGATCATAATTGGACTCGATATAAGTTTGTGGGTTAGTATCGAGGTCCTAGATTATCAAATTCATGAGATTAAAACTCAATTTATTAAAAATAGTGCCAGTTGGGTAATTGTTGGATACTTGGGTTGAGTGTAAGAGTTTTGAATTTTAATGAAATCGCTTGAACTCCCCACCACCAGCAATGAGTTTACATGAGTTGGTGGAATAATCTTATGATTCGAAAATGATTTAATTTGAGCAAACAATTTAGTTTCGCTTAAATGACATGATTCGAGGATTGATTACTAATGGTTTGGAATTGTTAGACTTACTTAGTCATTCTGGATTTTTCTAAAATAGTAGTTGGTCACCGTCGGTTAGGGCGGGTTGGACTTCGTTTTCAAAGCGTTATGATTAAAACCGGAATTGACTATAGTATGGTGAAAGAATTGGTTTTAAAGTGAGTTTGACTTTATATATAGTAGAATGAATTGTTGATTGGCTTGGTTTGAAAACAGGTGGATAGTCCGATTTACGAAAAGGTCATGTCCAATTTTCTGCAGAAAAGACAGCCGCTTAGGCCTAATAAGCGTCTAAGATGGATAAACTTTGAAAACAAAAGGTTTAAGTGTAAAATGGGAGAAGTGAGAATAGCATCATTGGACTCTAGGCAAGTTTCCGACTCTATTGTTTTATTCCATATCAGAATATTGTTGATTCATTGTGAAGCCAAACTTTTTGAAATCTTTGACTTAATGATAAGTTCTTCGATTATACATTTTGTGGTGTTTGGAACTACTTAGCTCATGATTGTTATTGGAAATGCACGTCGGCATTTCACCTTGAACTGTCTTGTCCATATATAACTTGATTCTTCTGCTACTCTGAACTTCTCGAAAAGTTAGAGTATGCAAGTATCTGACACTTTGTCACATTGATTCTGATGTATGACATATGTATGCATAGGTTGTTTAAGGTAGTCCCTTGCGAGTAGGACTAGATCCTTTTAACCTAATTCTGAGCCGCCTCTGAACTTCTTAAAAAGTTAGAGGACGTTTGTTTTCAGTTTTGCATAACTGAATCTGGTGTCGAGTACATCTTTTTGGTGCTCGATGGTCGACCGGGAGTAGTCTAGTGTGTCTCGACGGTTAGTCGAGGTTCAATATTTTAAATAATATTTAGTTTATTAAATATTATTTAAAGAATATAGAAAGTATTTAAAGGTTAAGTAAATACTTTCAGGGCATTTGAGATTATTTAAATATTATTTAATATTGATTAAATATTATTTAAATATTTTGGGATATTTAAAAGTATTTAACTACTGATTAAATACTTTCAATTCGTTTTGGCTTATTTAAATATTATTTAATGTTGATTAAATATTATTTAAATATGTTGAATCGTTTAGGATTATTTAAATATTAAATAATCTTGATTATATTGGGATTAAATATTTTAATTCTTTTAAATCCTTTTAATATTTTTCGAGGACTATTCTGGGCCTCCTAAATATTAATAAAATATTTATTTGTTCTTTAAAAATATTCTGGAGTTGTCTAAATTTCTTTAAATATTATTTTTCATTAAATAATAAATGGTGAGCGATGACTCGGATATTTTGTATTTATTCTGAGTCGATAACTCCAGGTTCGGGAGGTAACGTCCGACTCCGATATTCCTCCCAGTTGTATTGGTGCCACGTGGCCCATGGTTTCACCTCAAAACAGTAATGTTTTGTGGAGTCTATTTTAGCTAGTATTAGCGGCTCCCCGGTCGCGTTCTTGAGTCTCCTTAATTCAAGGGTTTCTGTCTTGTTGAATTCGTTGACTGAGAGTCAACCCAGATGTTTCAAGAGTACTCCCACTTGGTTTAGGGAGCCAAGCTATTGTCAGATATTGAAATCTTACAATAGGTCGTTGTTGTTCTGGAAGGTTGTATTAAATTCCCTTCCTTATCTGTTAATTGAAATCCTGTGATGGATTGTTGTGTTGTTCTGGAAGGTTGTATTAAATTCCCTTCCTTATTTGTTGATTGAAATCCTGTGATGGATTGTTGTGTTGTTCTGGAAGGTTGTATTAAATTCCCTTCCTTATCTGTTGATTGAAATCCTGTGATGGATTGTTGTGTTGTTCTGGAAGGTTGTATTAAATTCCCTTCCTTATTTGTTGATTGAAATCCTGTGATGGATTATTGAGTTGTTCTGGAAGGTTGTATTAAATTCCCTTCCTTATCTGTTGATTGAAATCCTGTGATGGATTGTTGAGTTGTTCTGGAAGGTTGTATTAAATTCCCTTCCTTATTTGTTGATTGAAATCCTGTGATGGATTGTTGTGTTGTTCTGGAAGGTTGTATTAGATTCCCTTCCTTATCTGTTGATTGAAATCCTAGAGTGGATTGTTGTTGTTCTGGAAGGTGGTATTGAATTCCCTTCCTTAACAGTTGATTGAAATCCTAGAGTGGATTGTTGTTATTCTAGAAGGCTTGATTAAATTTCCTTCTAGGTTTAATGAATGTTTAAGTATTCATCAGGGACTGGAGTAAGGTTGCGTAAGAGGTCGGTGACGCACGACCCAGCCGTAAACTAAAGGCCCATGTGTTGCCTAGGGTGACGTCCCGATAAGGGGTTGTCCTTCTACTAGTAGAGAAAGTGACTGGTTTTTCTATTGTACAAGGCGACTGATCATCGCGTACAATAGGGCGTTGAAAAATCTCCAGATTAATCCCGTTTCTTCCAATTGGAATTTGACGTTGCACTGTAACGAAAGCCTAGGTGCTGTGTTACCGATAGTGTCAACGGGAATGTAATCCACTCTGAGTTGGTTGGTTGTTTTGAGTACCGTTTTATTCGTATATATATCAGTTTCATTGTTCCTACACTATAACGAAAGCCATGGTGCTAAGTTACTGATAATGTTAATGGGAATTGATGAACTTCCGTTCATTCTTTTCGCAGTATAATGAACTGCTTGCTTATTGGTACTCAAACTAATGGTACTCGGTGATTGAGGCCATTGTGCTAAGTTATTGATATTGTCAAACTCAATAATCATAAACTTAAATTGTTGTATTACAGTAGCGTGAACTGCATTATTGTTGTGAATATCTTCTTGCATCGTGAACCTTGAGTCGTTTGTTGTCGAAATATAACTGGTTATACATCTTCAATCAGATTGCTAGTTATGTACTTTATTGTTGAATATCCAGTTGGGATAATTATGGCTATCACCTTTTCCTTGAAATATTCTGATAAATAACTTGCTGAGCATTCTTTGGCTCATTCTTGCTGTTTGTAAATCTTATATCTTGCAGAAAGAGATGATTGTGAATTGTCTACCTCGGGTATTATGTTAAGGAACAGGAAGCTTCGAGCTTGAGCTAGTCAGGTTCCGGACTTCGATAAATGGTGCAAGAAAGACGGGATTCCAGATTAGAATCCTAGACTTGTTGAAAAATATGTAATGTGACAATAGATCATGGAGTAATGTTTACTTCTAATGTAACATCATGTGGAAGTTATATTAGTAGTGTGAGATCCTGAGGTTACATTGGTTTGTAATAACCGTTATTATTTTAAGTTCATTCCCTGAGACTATAACTCGAGTTGTGTGTTTGGTTTGGGGTCACTGCTTTTATGTTTGGTTATTATAATGGTTAAAGCAGGTGAATGATGTTATTGTGGTGAAAATTGGATAGTGACAACCTAGATTCCTGACCCCGGATCTGGGGGCGTCACATAAGTGCTCATATGCAATGCTCTCTGATGTTGCCTTATGTGCCAAATGGTGTTGCCTTAGGCCTAAAATCGAAAAAGGCAACACTTTTTGAGTGTTGCATCTACGGCCATTGCCTTTGACCAATCTCTAAACAACACAAACTTTGAACCCTTAAACTCTGATCCATCAAACTCTGAAACTACAAACTCTGAAATCTCAAACTCTGAGACATAAAACATTGATGACAACACATACTCAGGGGGATGATCAACATTTACAGAAGAATCTTTCTATGAAGGAACAAATCACGGGGAAACATCTAGCTCTAGAAACTTTTCTTATCCAAGAAAGTGGACAAAAGATCACACACCTGATTTAATTATTGGTGATCTAGAAAGTGGAGTAAAAACAAGAAAAGCTACTCAAAATGAATGTCTATTTTATAGCTTTCTGTCTAAAACAGAACCAAAGAAGGTTGAAGATGCTTTGAAGGATGCAGATTGGGTGACTGCAATGAGAGAAGAGTTAAATGAGTTTGAAAGAAATGAAGTTTGGACACTAGTACCCAGGCCAAAGAACAGATCTATTGTAGGCACAAAATGAGTATTCAGGAATAAGACAGATTCTGATGGAATCATTACAAGAAATAAGGCAAGACTGGTAGCTAAAGGCTATTATTCTCAATATGAAGGCATTGATTATGATGAAACTTATGCACCAGTAGCCAGACTTGAAGCAATCAGAATTTTTCTTGCTTATGCTGCACATAAGAAATTCAAGGTCTACTAGATGGATGTCAAAAGTGCATTTTTAAATGGTGAACTTGAAGAAGAAGTCTATGTTGAACAACCACCTGACTTTATCAATCCAAAATATCCAAATCATGTCTATAGACTGGATAAAGATTTGTATGGTCTAAAGCAAGCACCAAGGGAATGATATGAAACTTTAGCTCTATTCTTACTTGAAAGTGGTTTCACTAGAGGTACAATTGATAAAACACTGTTTTATAGAACTCAAGGTAAGGATCTATTATTGGTACAAATATATGTTGATGATATTATATTTGGTTCCACTAATCAGAAACTCTGTGAAAGATTTTCAAAGTTAATGCAACTGATGGATTATGGTTTGAAATTTTCTAAAATTCCTATTTATTGTGATAATCAAAGTGCTATTGCAATGACAGGAAATCCAGTTCAACATTCTTTGACAAAGCATATCAGTATTAGATATCATTTCATAAGGTAACATGTTATGGAAGGCATAATTGAATTATATTTTGTTCCCACAGATCAACAAATAGCAGATATATTTACCAAGCCTTTGCCTGAAGCAACATTTAATAGACTGGTTTCTGAATTAGGAATGGTAACAAGTGGCTCAACATGA
The DNA here is from genome assembly GCA_028671895.1 of Oenanthe sinensis. Classification (NCBI taxonomy): domain Eukaryota; kingdom Viridiplantae; phylum Streptophyta; class Magnoliopsida; order Apiales; family Apiaceae; genus Oenanthe; species Oenanthe sinensis. Next base: position 44,597,521 of record CM053814.1, on the reverse strand, counting down.
CTTTACAAGTACAGACAATCAGAGAATATGTCAGAGTATGAGATAAACTCTGATGAAATTGAAGTAAACTCTGATCAATGCGGCATTTAATCTCTGATCACATCTATCAGTGTTTATGGTAAACTCTGTCAGAGGCTGTGGTAAACTCTGACTCATATAAACTCTGACATGTTAAACTCTGATTACGTGGTAAACTCTGAAATCATATTTATGACATCTTAATTATCATTCTCTGATTGGATTTGAAATGAAGCGCGTGTAACTCACGAATGACGGTTCATATACTTACATAGATACATATACACTTGCCGTATTTTGAGACCTTATTCATAATTTCTTTCCAATCAATTCTTGCCACGTGTCCCACTACATAAATTATGCATATAAATAGTCACAGATTAATTCCATTAATCATTATCAGTGTTCATTCTATCTATTACTATTCATTTCTACTCTCTCATTTTTCAAGAACCCTAACTGTTCAAACCTGCAACTTCTTCTTGTTTCAATGGCATCAAAAGGACAAACTTTTCAAACTTATACCTTTGCACCCACAAACTATATCTCTCTGCTAAACAAATCTGATGCACCTAATGATTTTCATGTGATTCAAGATTTTTTAGAACAAAGTTATATCGGCTACGCATTATAAGAACCTTCCAACTTCTCTGCTCAATCCTTGATAAGGATTTGGTCGACTGCTAAGTTTAATGATGCAGGTGATGATGAAGAACAATTCATCACTTTCAACTGCAATGGCAAGCATTTAATAACACCGGCCGTAGTTCGACATGCCTTTCATCTCCCAGAAGTGGCTGAATATGATGATATTGTGGGAGATGATCAGATAAAAGAATTTTTTATTTCTATAGGTTATGAAGGAAGCCTAACAAAGCTGGGGAGTCTTACCAGTCCCCATCTTCGAAGAGAATGGAGTTTCTTCTTCGACTGCATCATAAGGACCTTCACAGACAAGTGCACAAACTTTGATGCAATCCCACAGCTTGCACAACAAATTGGGTATTCTCTAACCCATAATCTCAATTTTAATTTTCCTTGTATGATAATTAGGTAGCTAGCTAGCAAAATAAGTGATGATGCTCACACTGTTTATTTTGCTAGATTTCTTCAGTTAATTTTTAATGTTTTGTTGCCTGATGTAAATTTTGAGAATGATCAGAGTTTAGCTAGTTTTAGTATGAATAGAAGGATTTTTGCTGACCTAACTAGGAAGGATGCTAAGAAAGGTAATCTCTCTCCTCTCTTTTATTCCAAATGGGTCAGGCTTCTCTTAAATCAGAGAATGTCTACCATGTATGGAAGGGATTTTCTCTCTGTGGCTATGGATCAGAGTTTAGCACCCTCTGATTGAAATCCAGGCCAGCCTCCAAACACTGACACCCAAACACTTTTGCCAACCTCTACAGTCTCTCAAAAGGCTGTAGTTGTAAAACAAACCTCTCAATAGGGCACCAACAAAAGGAAAGGGAAGGCAGTGAAAGAATCCTCTCCTAAAAGGAGAAAATTAATTGATGAAGATTCTGATTCTGATGAAGGGTTGGTTTTTGCCAAGAGAAAAACTGTTGAACAGGCTTTTGAGATACCTCATGCACCTTTTATGAAGCCATTCACAGTAAATCCAATGGCTGAGGTGAAGAAGAAGAGGAGAAGATTAGTCAAGGCTATAAACTCTGAGGCTGCAAATACTGGACTAAACTCTGATGCTACACTAAACTCTGACCTTCCAATCTCTGAACTAAACTCTGATGACTTGGCAAACTCTGTTGAAGCATGGCATAGCTGGAAGGCAAATATTCCTTGGAAGGAACCTGGATTACCAGTTCTAATTGAGAACATGATTCCTCAGTATGTCAAGTCAAAAGCTGATTGGTGGACAAATGTTGCCAATTATAACCGTGAACTTATTAGACGGAGGCCTACTATTGACAAGACAGTCTGCAGAAAAATTTTGGGGAATCTAAATGATCTTTGGCTCAAGGATGAACATGAGCGACAACACAATTATTTGAAAGATGAGCCATATGTCACTCTAGAGGAAAATGGTCCTTTTACAATCTCTGATTCTCCTACAAACTCTTCTAAGCAAATTGTTAAAGAGATCTCTTATGAAAGAGTTAGGGAGTTGGCAGAACAAGTCAGGAAAGAGATGGAAGAAAAGCATTCTACATCATCTGCCTCTCCAAGTTCAAAACAGTTCTCAAGAAGAAAGATGAAGTCTGTCACTTTTGGCCAGGATACACAAGAACCTATCTCTCAAAGAGAGATAGCAATCTCCACATGGCCAGGCACACAAGAACCTGTTGATCAAAGTTCAACAGCAGCCACAGTTCCAGCAGATGAAGCCAACTTAGATCAGGGGTACAACCCACAAGAACCTTCAGCTCAAAGGGTTGAAGAAGTTGTTAAGACCCCAACCACACAAGAACCAACCAATCAAAGTTTGGATGCAAGCACTTTACCTATTCTTACAGATCTTGCTATTGCTGATGCTGAAGGCCAATTTCTGGCAGAGTCAAGCACACAAGAACCTTCACCTCAAAGTGGTGAAGCAGCTGAAGATATGACTCAGGTCCCACAAGAACCAATCATCCATTTTATTATTGCAGACCAAGATTCTAATATTGGACAGACAGACACTGATGAAGCTCCACTGGTAACCACTGATGCTCTTATGGTGCTACCAATCTCTGTACAGCCAATGGAGACAACATCCACATCTACAACTCAAGGTAGAAACTCTGACTTTTCTTCAGAATATGCATTCTTTGATAACTTAAGTTCATATTTTACCTTTCCTAATTTAACTGCTAGAATGATCATGAATAGTCCTGAAAAGGGTACCCCTATTCATGTAACTTCAGTCAACCTTTCTCAGCCACCTCTTATTTATGTAGGACAATGTGTGTTGAGCCTTTCTAGTGAGTTTGAGGTAAAATGTGTGAAAAACATAATTAATGAGAGGCAGACACTGGATCTGGCAAAATATGAGGTAGAATTGAGACAGAAGTTAGTTACTTCTAGTGAGTAAAATCTAACTCTTAAAGTTATGATATGTGTGATATGAGAAGTAATGAGATTACTTTAAAAAAATAAGAGTGCCTTAGGATGTTCCATATCTTTTGCAGGTAATCAGAGTTTATCTGTTGCAAACTCTGATGCTTTGTTAATCTCTGATAAAGCTGCAAACTCTGATGGGGTGGATACAGACTCTGATGAGCCTATTTTTGCTGATGAAGAAGTCACATACTTGTCCATTCCTTATTCTCAAAGGTACAATACTAAGAAGTGGCCAGTCAACTCTCATGATGCACATGAAATATTAAGCATGAGCTATCCAGATTACATGGTGGTAGAAGATCTGAAAAGAGAGATTGAAGCTGATTTAGATGCTCAAGGTGTTCACAGAGATTTCTCTACTTAACTAGGAACTTCTCAAGATGTGATTATAGATTATCTTAAACAGAAAATTTAGGACAGTTCTTGGAAATATTCACATGAAGATATCTTTTGGCCACATGTTCATGATTTTGTTAATAAAGCTGACAATGAGATTAACTCTGCAGAATTGAAGTCTATTTTGAAGGCTACTACTGTGTTATCTAAAGACCTTCACACTGCAGTTGGTGCACTTAAGGATTCTCTTACCAACAACTCTGCTTTTGTTAAATCTTTACAGAATTCTATGGAAGTCAAATTCAAGAAATTCTCATCTAAACAAGATGCTCTGGAAGCAAAGGTAGATATTTTGTCAAACTCTATCAGTTCTATGCAGGGGATGCTACACACCATTGTTGATATTCTTACTGTCAATCACAAGTCTGATGTCAGAAAGGGGGAGAGTTCAGTTATAGAAAAATGCAAAGAGGATGTTGTACAAAAACCTGATAAACCTGATGATGCAGATCAAGGGAGTCACAAGGAGGGTAAACAAATTATGTAGCAGCAAACTCTGATTGGTCAAAGTCAAACTCTGTCAACCACTCAAACTCTGATGGCATCAATCTCTGACAAACAAATCAAGAAGCAAACTCTGATAGAAGTTGATTTGGGATTTGCAAGAAGGCTTGAAGAGGAAGAGAAGCCTGAGAAAATTGAAGAACAAAATCTGAAAGATGCAGAGCTTGCTAGGAAAGTTTTTAAAGAAGAAAATCCTGGAATGGATCCAGCTGCTGTAGAAACTGAATTAAAGAAGTCTGGTACTGACATTGCTCAAGTCCAGAAAAAGAAAATGTATATAAAAAGAGGTCCAATTCAGAATAAGGTACCTGTTCAACAGAAGAAGCCAGAAGCTAAGTCCATTCAAACCAAAAATATTGAAGCTCCCAAGCCAGTCAAACTAGTTGCTCAACCAAAACCAGTCTCAGAAATTCAAACAAGATCATCTTCTAGAATTCAACAAAAAGCTCCAACTAAGCTAAAGAATCCTCTCACTATGTCTGGAACAACTTTTTTTCCAGGTGATTCAAGTTTTGATGATGAGGAAGAAGAACAACAGCAATCTCTGATAAGGAAGAAAAAGTCTGATCTTCTGTGGACAAACACTCAAACTCTGACTCTCAATGCCAAGCTTGGAAAAGATAAAGGTGGTATTGGTGATTCACATGCTAAGGTCTACAGAGGTGAAGCAAACATCTTCAGAGATCCTTATTCAGTAAAAGACATACTTGAAGAAGAGCTGTCACAAGAATATTTGGACAAGCTAATATCTGTTAACATTGTGAAGGATATATTTGATGGTGCTCAAGCTAAGGAGAAACTCATTTATTTCTTGGAGGATGAAAGAGTTATGAAGATTGCTCAAGAAGACTTAATTCAGAAAGTATCTAAAGAACTTGAACATGTTTTGTTCCTCCTAAATGATGAAAATGAGGTGACTTCTAGATGGGTAAAAATTCCTGAAGGAGCAATAGCTGAAAAGAAGAAAAGTGAAAGATTAATGATGATAAACTCTGAGAAGTATGAGTCTGGATACTTACATGAAGATGGATCAAAAAGAACAATGAGAAAGGGAGATGCAAAAGTCAAGATGGTGTTAGGGATTCCTACACTAATCTTAAATCCTGATGGAATGAAGGCTCGTTGTATTTCTTTGGATCAAAGAATGGATAGATCATCTATCTATACTTTGAGGGCCGCTATTTAACAGATTGATGATTCTTCTGACCAGATGAAAGAACTAAAAGAGAAGCTGGTTGATCTACTGAAAACTGCTAAAGACAAACTTCTAAGTCAATTTCTGAAAAATGACTTTTCGTACAGAAGAATCTGAGTTAAACATAACAAACAAACTCTGATGCATTTGTCTTGGATTTCTGACTTCATAAATGGAATTTTTGTTTTATTTCTTAAAGCATAAATTGGGGGAGATTGTTAGGAAGCAAACACTGATGACTGTTAGAGGATACAAGTCAGAGTTTACATTGCTGATGTCATCAGAGTTTAAGGAACTATCAGACAGATTTTACTCTATCAGAGAATACTCAATCAGTGTTTACTCTAACAGAGAATGCTCTATCAAAGAATAATAACCGACAAATTTTAATATCAGAGTTTGTCAGGAAGCAATTCAAATCATAGTCTGAATATGAAAGTAAGAAGGAATCCGAATGCAAGACTATTTCCTTATGTAAAGCTATTCTATTTCTATTCTGATTTGTAATTGAATTGTAACTGTGTCTATATAAACACAGACATAGGTTAACATTGAAACATCTTTGCAAATCATATTTTTCATAACCTAGCAGCTCTTGAGAACAAACAACTTCTTCAGAGAGTTTTGTAACCTGTTCAATCTTTAATACAAAACCGCATTAATCTTTTATATACTTGTGTTCTTAATTGATTTACTGGTACTATTACATTCAACCCCCTTCTGTAATAGTTTATCTTTCTGGGCAAACATTTTATTTCTCATAATTATTATTAATAAGTGGTCAAAGTTGAATTAATTTGACTTTTATTTTTTATAAAACGCCATTTATTATGGAACGGAGGGAGTAATACTTAATGCGTGTTATGACAATTCAACCTGTGTAATAACATTCTTTTAAAAATATAAATGAATTTTAATTATAAAATTAGTTGACAATAGTTCTCAGTTATTAAAAATTAATTCAATATAATTTTCTCATATATAAATTGCTTAAATTTAAAAAGTGTATTAATATTTATTAATTTATATTATTTCAATATTAATTTAATTTATTTTATTTATCAAATAGCATGATTTATTTATGCTATTTTATTATGTATGCGATAACATGTTTTTGACATAGTATTATATTATATCTTATAGTAACAAAATAGAATGTGTATTTAATATATTAGGTTAAGGTTTAACTCTTAGTTGGGAACTCAAATAATTATATTTTTTAAAAAATAATCTAATTTCTTCAATTCGATTTAAACCAATGAATTAATTAAGTTTCTGAGTACTTAATATAATAATTTTTCCTGTAAATGGTTCTTCGTATAAATTTACCCTAATATCTTATATAATATATTAAATATTTTTATAAAAAAGATTTGGATAAGAAAAATTTTAATTTTCCCTCTCACAAGAAAAATTCACGGCCTCTCATCATCTCTCTGTATGTAAAAACCTAATCCTATCTCTATTATAATATAATAATGATACATAATAATGTCTGATATATGACATATCTCTAGGGCTGTAATTTGAGCCGAATTCGAGTTTTTTTTGTCGAGCTCGAGCATTTTTTTGTCGAGTCGAGTCGAGCCGAAAATTATTCGAGCCTAAAATATGTGTTCGAGCTTGACTCGGGTAGTATTCGAGTCGAGTTCGAGCCGCTCGCGAGTTTTCGAGCTTAACTAGTTTTTTTTTATGAGTTTTCGAGTTTAAGGAGTTTTCGAGCTTAACGAACTTTTAACGAGTTTTCGAGCTCTCGAGCTTTAATTGTTTTCCCAGTTGTACAAGTAGAAGGGGGGGTTGAATACTTGTGTTCCTTTTGTGTCTGATTTAAAACAAACTCGTTTATGAATTAAGAACAAAGATCAAATACAAAGATATGGATAAGTATTGTTTGTATTATTGATGATTAAATACAAAACTCTCCCAGGGTGTACACAAACCCTAGCAGCTTCTTTGTGATTATCACAGCAACTCTTTCTATCTCTATGCTATCACAAAATTTCACTCAGACAATTATGTTTCGACTTTCACATTTTTTACAATTAGGTTACATAGTGTTTATATAGAGAGCTGCCTATCAACTAATAACAGAAAGATAAATTACAATAGGAATAGAATTCCTAATTATTAGTTGACAGTTTCCTTCTGCAATTCGCTTTCCTTCCCATAGCATATCTGCAATATTTTTGTTTTGATCTTCGAAGACTTTCCTTGAAACTAGCTGTTTGAATCAACCGAATACTCATCTCCTTTAAGCTTCGAGAAGTCAGGCTGTGAGCTAATCAATCGAGTACTTGTGAGACTTCTCGATTGGTAAATATCCGTTGATGACTTCTCGATCAATGAATATCCGTTGATGAGTATATATCCGTTGATGAGTATATATCCGTTGATGAGTTCTCGATCAGGAAATATCCGTTGATGAGTATATATCCGTTGATGAGTTCTCGATCAGGAAATATCCGTTGATGAGTATATATCCGTTGATGAGTTCTCGATCAGGAAATATCCGTTGATGAGTATATATCCGTTGATGAGTTCTCGATCAGGAAATATCCGTTGATGAGTTCTCGATCGATGACTTCTCGATTGGCTTCATCAGTCGATGGCTTATTATCAGTTGATGACTTATCGATCGATATTTATTAGTCGATTGCTTCTTGCAGATAGATATCCGTTGATTGATTCTTGCAGATAGACTGTGCTAAATCCTGTTCTAGTATTTTGTACATCATCAAATTAATATATTCCTAACAATCTCCCCCTATTTATGCTTTATAAACAATGATGAATAAATAAAGATTTGATGATGTCAAAAAAAAATGAAACTATTAATCTAGAACAGTATAAAAGAATCATATCTTACTGCCTATCTGTCAAGGAAGATATCTTCCTTGTTTCTCTTGAAGGAATCACCTTTCTTCTCCCCCTTTCTTTAATCACCACCTTTCTTATAATCACCTTTCTTCTCCCCCTTTCTTTAATCACCACCTTTCTTCTCCCCTTTTTTAACATCATCACCACCTGTGACAACCAAAAGAATCTGTGCTAGGACTGTGGAGAAAGTGATATGTGCTGCAACTACTGAATCAACTTTTGTGGTTAAGTCAGAGACTGTTGTTTGGAGAGAAGCTTGAGTGGTAGTGATATCAGCAATAACATCCTTGAAATCTACTTCTATGAATAAGTAAAAGGAGTGAATTCTGTCAAACAATAGAAATGAATTGTCATCCATCCCCTGCTCCAACTCATTGGACCAACTTTGTGGAAAATCTTGATCCCAATAAGTAAAGCTAGGTTTAGGATACCTTAATCTCTCAATCTCACAGTGGGGTTGGGCACCCATTCTCTCATTCTCACTCAGGCTCTCTACAGCCTTATGTACCTCTCCTTTTGCCTGGACCAGTGCCAGCCTCTCAATTTTTTTTTCCACTCAATTTGGAAGGTGCACTCAAAAATCCTACAGAAGAGGGGTTGAGAGAAGAATAATGAGTTACAATACCTGAACCACCTTAATGGAGGGGAACCCCTTCAAATGTCTGAAGGCTAGGGGTTTCCACCAAGGGGTGAGCATCAACAGATTCTGAACCCTTACAATCATCTTCTTTCTTTTCAGAGTCTGTTGGCTCCAGTATTCCAGTCTCAGGGTCTACTCTAGACTCTGACTGCTTCAGTATGACTTCATTATAAGCCAGAGTCTAAGTGTCACCATCTTGGACTGTTTGTGCATGAGACTCCCCCTCAAGGTGGATAGACTCTGATAGACAAGGATGGAAAAGTACTTCTTGAGCATTCATCAGAGTCTGTCCTCCCATATCACTGGGGTTCTTGAAAGGCTGTATGTATAGACCTATATGTAACATAGGGTTATAACTCAACGCAAGAACAGGACGTGTAAATAATATGAAGTTATCACCAGAATCAGGAAGACATGAAGACTTGGTAAAGACAAAGGATAAAGAAGAAATCTACAGACTTGAAGCATTAGCTCGCTAGAAGAAGTTCATTAATATGTTCATGCCTCAGTGAAGAATAAAGGTTGAAGTATTCAAGGATGTGGAAGCAGTGAAGCAGTTGTCAAAGTACCAGAAAGATTCTAGTGATCCAAATCTGCGAATCAGTCAAGCAATGATTTGCAGAGCTCAAGAACAGGAATCGATAAGATAGAATATACGACAAATACAAAGAATCAAAATATTAGATGGAATGTTGGAGTCTATTATAGATTGCTGGAGGAAGTTCATTCATATGTTCAAACTTCAGTAAAGGATAAAGTTCGAAGATGTTCAGGGTTTCAGATATGTTTATGGTTTAGCATAAGTGCCAGAGGATTCCAATGTACTTACAATCGAAGCACTTCTAATCAACAAGGAACAAAGTCAATTGTATTGTAAAGAAGATGTGAAGATCAAGATCGTGTTAGTCGTTTGTGAACCAGACCAGTTGCACTAAACGTCAGCACAAAAGAGATTGAGAATTGCATCTATGAATGAGAAGAATTGACTATTTACTGAGATGAGTAACCTAAGTGGTATGTGATTAAGCCCAGAATAAATCAAGGTCGAATTAACAAGGAAATATTTATTTGACTTGGTTGCAGTGGAAGAAATGTTATTAAGGGCTTAACAGATTCGAAAATGGCTAAGTAAAAAAGACTACTACAGAAGCTGTATCCAGAAGTCAACTTGGTCATTGGTCAAGCTATTTCGTCTTATTCCTATTTTGTCCTATTCACAGATGGTTAACAACCATCGGGTGAAATCAAAGAATTGATGAAAACAAAATAAAAGGAAATAAGCACTAGCCGATAGTTTCTAACTATCGGGTAAAGGAAATAAAAAGAAATGCTATCACTTTCCGATAGTTGTTAAAACTAGAAGGAATTTCCGATGGTTATTAACTGCAGGAATAATTCCGATGGTTACCAATGTGTGAAGTAATTTATTTTACTTCAAGAATTGTTTTTAAGTGTCCGATAGTTATGTTACAGACTCATCGATACTTAAACAATTACTCAGTAAATTGTTCCGATACTTAAGGAAAAATAGAAGTGAAGAAGCAGCTCAGTTACTTGGACCACATGAAGCCACGTAGCTGTACTGAAAAAGACTACACATATATTGAAGCAGAGCCATTCATTTGGAGAGTCTTCAACAACACAACAAAAATATACAGAGAGAGAGAAGACGAAGCCGGAGAGGAGAGAACACCAGAAAAATATATACCTCCTCACCGGAGATGTATCAGTGGTCGGTCCCTTAACGGAAAATGTTCAGGGTCACTATATATCACTCTCTACGGTCTTAGTTTCCTTTGTACTGATCTAGAAATACTTGTATAGGAAATTGAGAGTTATATGTTTTTGTTAAGCAGCGAAGAACTTGTTCTTCGGGCCCGGATTTGTTGACCGGGTGTAGCAACCTCAGGGTTTATATTTATCAAATGATATATTCCCCGAATCTTGTGTTGTTTATTTTACTGCTGATTTTCTAGAACTGAAATGATTAATCCTAAACACAGAAAATTAGTAAGCAGCTCCGTAAATACTATTCACCTCAAGAACACGAGCCCACTAACTGAACTCTAAATTATTTATCCGCAAAAGATTCGAAAGAATTTTTTTGATTTAGTGAGTATCGTATTCAACCCCCCTTCTACGATACTTCCGGGGCCTAACAATTGGTATCAGAGCTGACTGATTGATATACAAATCAAGATCCGTGACTCAGTGAAGCTCAGGGTGTCATAGTTGTTTGGACCACACATGTTTAGAGGCCATAATAAATAAGTTTAATTATAAAATTTTAGTAAGTTTATTTTATATATTTTTATAAATTTATTTTATAAACTTTTATTAGTTTATATTATAAATTTTAATTAATTTATTTTATAATTTAATATTAAACTTATTTTATAAACTTTTATAAATTTTATTTTATAAACTTTTATTAGTTTATATTATAAATTTTAATTAGTTTATCTTATAAAGTTAATATTAAATTTATTTCATAAACTTTTATAAAATTTATTTTATAAACTTTTATAAGTTTATATTATAAATTTTAATGAGTTTATTTGATAAATTAAATAAAGTTTATATTTATTAAATTTATATTTATTAGGTGGTCCATATTTTAAAATAGAGCAGTGAGCAGCAGCCAGCATGTACATGTGAATTACTCGGCCAATTCAGAAGTCACGTGGATGCACAGACTAGAGTACACGCGCCTGTGAGTTGTGATAGTGACCTGCTACACGCGCGCGGAAAAGAAAAGCTTTTGTCCGATAGTTACTAACTATCGACACGTCCCCGATAGTTACTAACTATCGGAGCCGCATTCTGAAATTTTTTATTTTTGATTTATTATGTTTTAAAAAATTTAAAATTCTTAATTTAAAATTTTTCTTAAATATTAATTTACGATTTATTTAATTTTTAAGAAAATTTGAAATTCTTGAAAATTAATTTTTTTGTAAATATTTATTTTTGATTAATTTATTTTTTAAGAAAATTAAAATTTTTGGAAATTTAATTTTTTCTTAAATATTAAATTAAGGGTGTCGAAGCTGCTTGGACGTCGCAGAGTGTTCATTTTTGAATTGCGTCTCAGAAAAAGATATTTGCCCCTGGTGTAATTTTTGTTTCCGGAATAAAAATTGACCAGTGTTTATTAAACTCTGAAACATGATCATATAGTATTTTTACTGTGTAATCATGTCTTAGGTATTAATATTGGCGAAATTTCTTTTTGAGGAAAAATGTGAATCATTAGTGTTACTCTTGGACATAAGCGCGTCAAATGCTATTTTGGCCTACTTAACGTTTTGAACCTTTAATATCTATTTTAGATTTATTTATTTTTCCAGAAAATTTAATATTCTTGTTAATTAAATTTTTCTTAAATATTAATTTACAATATTTTAATTTTTAAGAAAATTCAAAATTCCTGAAAATTAAGTTCTGTAAATTTTTATTTTTGATTAATTTATTTTTTAAGAAAATTAAAAATTCTGTAAATTTAAATTTTTCTTAAGTACTTATTCGAGGATGCTTAGAAGTTAGTAGTTGAAGATTTTTACGGGTTATTGAAGACTATGAAGATCGACTGAAGATTATCCAAAGAAGTTGATTCTGGTTATGAAAAGATTATTTGGGTACAGTTTTTAGTTGGTTTGAGTTGAATTTGAAGATGAAAAATCTTAGGGGTTTAAGTAGTGTGAAGGAGAACAAACTGGACATCCTAGCATCTCAGTACAGAAGACGTAAAGTTTATTCTACAGGGAGATTACAGGAAATTCGTGCTAACACTGCAGATCATCTGGAACATAGGATTACAGCTACAAGGGATTCTAAGGATATAACCATATTATCTTTAGAAGATCTATATGTTGTGTTGAAGACCTATGAACTAGAACAAGAGCTGAAGAAGATAATATTTGGTAAAGCAGGTTGTTAGCATATCCACTGTATATGTGACCCAGGAACCAAATTTGATTGAAGTCAAGGTTGAAAACCTCTGAACAGAAATGAAATGATCCTAGAAGCTGAATTGAAGATGTTGTAGCTCGAGGTAGTGGTCAAGGTGTTGCATGTGAATTTGACACTTTGGAATATCTTGAGAACTGGACTGCAAGTCAAGCCTGTAAGGCAACAGGAAGTTCAGTAACATCAGATTCAGACGGAATCCAAATTCTTAATCTAAGGTCATTACCTATAGATTCTATGAAGGAGATTTTCAAGACCAGTTCAAGAGGCGATTACAAAACAGGGATGGTTTAAAATAGAAAGACAAGATCAAGGGTTTGCTACACAGTTTGAAAAAGCCTGTACAAGTAAAAGATGACAGACACTATGTTGGGTTGTAGCAGGAATCTCAAACATTAGTGAGGATACAGCAAGGGAAAGCATTTGTTGGTGAAGTTAAATGCAAGGATGATTCTATCAGTGACAGTGATGAACCAAATGGATATCTGGCATCAATGACCAACACTAGAGATGAATCACTGAGCACTTCACAGGTACACTTACTAACTAGTATATCTTTATCTAATTCATAATTGTATGATTATTATGTTTTAAAATGTATTAGACTCGTGTCAGCATGTTAGCATCTTAGAACTTAAATGCTTAATTGATTGCTAAGAATAAGATTTCATGCTTAGTTATATGAGTTTAGTGAGTACATTTCATACTTGATTTTCTATGCAGTAAAATGAATATCAAGAATTAGATAGTTGCTAGACTGTTAAGTGTATCCCTAAAACATTTGTTTGAAACTTGAGTTAAATCTTCTGTGATTTAATACCTCTTCTAATGTTGTGAAAATTACTAAAGAGACAAACAGGTCATAGATCAGATATTTTTATATTTGTTCTTATTTTGATAAATGACTTGTTAAGTATGTGTGGAATTTGATATTGCTTACAATGTTTTATTAAAATATTCTGCATATTCTTAAAATTGTTTATGTGCTTATTTTCACATGATTTGCTTGCACTCACATAGTTGCACTTAAATGTCATATTAGATCATGTATTGCTTGTTAGAGATAAGATGGTAGAATTATCTAAGTTGTCAGTAACATTTGTAGATTCAAGGTTTAATCTAAAACTGACTTAGGTAATTAGAGATAGTTAAAAATGTTAGACAACGACAGAAATGGACTAGACAGAATTAGTAATTAATTTGTTAGTTCTTCTATCCATGTGCTTTTATGCATATTGAAGCTGTTGTTATCTCTGATAATATCTCTAACCCATCTGGACTCAATTAAAATTGAGTACCAAGAAGCTTAATCATTTGTGATTGCAGAGTATGTAACTAAAGGCAAAAGTTATGTGACTTCGTGACACTTATTGTTCGAGGCATATGATTAAGATTAAAGCTCTAATATCACAGTGGTTGAGAAAGCCTCCCCGATGGTAACCTTTGGAGATGACAGCAAAGGATGTACTAGGGATATGGCTATCATGAATTAAGAACTGTTATCAGTGGAAGCATCTTTCTTGTGGAAGGAATTAAGCACTATCTACAGGGCACTAGGGAATTCTTTGTCAAGGGTTTTCTGGAAAAGCATTGAAAAGGAAAAGTGTTTGATCTCAAACAAGAAGGTTGGCAGCTCACTCAACTGAGAGTGAAGAAGTTTGTTCGTAGCTGGCATGAAATTTGTATGCAAAGGTGAAGCGAACTTTTCAGTAAAGCTTCATCAGTAAAGAGTTAGCTATGGCAAAAGAAGCTCTCACACTTGATATTCAAGACAATGGATTCTCGATAAAGATGAAATTGGTGAGATGACTGCTTCTAATGGAATTCTATCCAGAAGGACATTTTGAAGTATGTCACATTTAGGGAAGTCATGGAAGCATCATACTGAAGCAAATCAAGTCATGGAAGAAATATGTTTAGTGGTGATTGATGACCCTAGTTATAATTTGGTGATGTTCGTGCATTCAACATATATTGAAGCATCACAGATGGTGATTGATCACATCAGAAAGATCAGTTGGAAGCAAAGTAAGCTGTGAGAACTTTGAAGTCAGATAATGGAACTGAATTTCGCGAATGAAGTTCTAACTGAATTCTGCACTGAAAAAGGTACTTTGAAGATGAAGTAATTAACAAAGCATGCTACTGTATTCAACAAAGATCGTGAAAGGACTTAGTCGAAAGCTATCAAGGCATTTGTGATTAAAAACCAGAAGGTGATTGAAAGACTGAATGTGTCGACCTACTACACCAAGCTCCCAAGCATTCAAATGAAAGACTATTCTGAATCTTTGAAGTTTGACATCTTGTCAGAATCAAATTCAAATACCGATGATGAAACTGAGGTTGCAGAAGGAAACAATGATAATGATGTTGATTCAGATCCTATTAGTGGAATTGGTAGTGAAACTACACAACTCGTGGACTTTAACAGAATCCACTGAAAAAGGTGAAGGATCTTCAACACATCCTAACAGCAACTCAGGGGGAGCAAAATAATAGAAGGATCTACTAGTCGTACTCAACACAATGAAGATCAAAGGAATACATTAAGAACATATCTGCCAAGACAAAGGGTTTGAAGTCAAAGTCATTCCTGGAGTCTAGTTCTTAGTGATCCAGATTATTGAGTAAAAGCTAGAAGTGCTAATCAAAATGAACATATATTTTTCGGGACCCAACAATCAATAATTGGTATCCCAAAGAATACTGAAGAAGCACTGATTGATCCAGATTGGGTGATTGCAAATGCAAGGTGATCTCAATCAGTTCGAAGGCAGAAACTACTGAAGCTGGAACCCAGACCACTAAAGTCGAAGCTGAAATTGGTACAGCAAGGGTTCACAGAAACTGGATAATAATTGGCATTGTTATGAGGGACAAAGCCAAACTGGTTGCTACAGGTTACTTTCAGGTAGAAGGTGTCGACGATGATGGAAACAGAATCTTCGGGACTTTCAAGATCTAACAGCAAGCACCAGTGACGAGACTTGATTCTTTTTGGGCCTAACAAGATAAGGGCCTAACAATAGGATATTCCTAGCACATGTTGAGCATTCAAGCATGAAGACCTATCAGATGAATGTGAACAAGTGCACTCCTGAATGGTGAGTTAGAAGTTAAAGCTGATGTACAACATTTCCTGGACTTTGAAGTAGCAGATCATTGGAATTTGTATATCATTCTCTTCACAAGCTCTCCATGAATGGAGTTAGGAATTCAATCAAAACGTCAAGGACATGGTATGACACTCTAACTGCTAATTACTTGAAAATGATTTTATATTAGAGTAGTTATACATATATATCTCTCTAGAATGCAAGGCACACATAATGTCATATATATGTGCTAGTATACCTTGAGTATATTATATGCGGGTCTACTAACGAAAATTTGGCAAGGGATATTTGCTAAGTTAATGCAGAGTAGGTAAGATGAGCATGTTGGAAGAGTTGCAGTTCTTTTTGAATTATAAGTAATTCGAAAGAATGATGGCAATTAAAGTAAGTCAAAGATCTTTTGAAGATGCGCAATTTGGAAGATTCTAGACCTGCCAAGACTTCTTGCCAACAGACCACTAAGCTTGATCAGTGCAAATCAGGTATATGAACTGAAGTGACAAGCTATAGAGGTATGATCAACTCATTACTTATTCTATGCATAAAGACCATATATTTTATTCTCGATATGCCTATGTGCAAGTTTCCAAGTGGATACTAGAGAATCTTATCTTATAGCTAAGTTATGAATTGTTAGATATCTTAGGGGATCACCAATTCTTGGAATCTGGGACCCTGAAGATAATAGGTTTAACCTAATTGGCTATATAGATATAGATAATGCAGGTTGTAAGAAAGACAGGGAAGTCATTCCTAGAAGCTGTCAATTTCGTGGAAGAAGTTGGATTCTTGTTGAAATGAGAGAAAGCATTCAACACACATAGTTGCAGCAAAGACTAAACTTACAGCAGCTAGTGAATGTGATGCTCTGATCTACTAGACAATGAAACCACTTCAACTCCAACAACTCTGTTGATCTCTCCACACCACTTATGGAACAAGCTCATGGACACCAGGTATGAGTTCTTTCGAGATTGTCCTTAATAGAATAACTTGCAGATCTTTGCTAAATAACTTGATGAATTCATTTTATCTAAGTTGGTTAGTAAACTTGGGATATTATTTATTTGCATATTTGTTGGAAATCCCATCTGCAAGGAATTCTCAAATGAGTTCACAAGTATTAAAATTTTAATATTTAAAGGACTTGTGAATTTATTTTAAATCCAGTACCTCGTGCTTATTGCTACTAGTTTAATTATCATGCTTACATTGTAATATGCATAAGTGGTAGTTAAATTATATACATAAGTTAGAAGCATAATTATTTGCATGTTAAATATTTGATGAGTATTAGTCAAGATGTCTTGCTTAATTGCTCTGATATTTTGCTCTGATATTCCTAAATATTTTGTTACAAATAATTGTGATACTTTTGATATTAGTGACTGTATTTAGAATTTTTGTTCTAAGTAATTAATGCACATTTCAAAACTCACTAATATTAGAAGCTGAAGTATTTTCTAATTCATGTGTATAAAATTCTCAATATTTTATATACTTAGGAAATATTTCTAAAATTGATTTTGTTTGCGAGGAGTTGCAATTAGGATCACAAGTATTAAATGTCTATATTTAAAGGACTTGTGAATTTCTATTCAACTAATTCTCGAGCTTACATATATCAATAATAATTGTTATGAGTATAATTGTAATATGCTAGAGTGACAATTATTAGATATAGTGTAGGAAGTTAGATGCTAATATTCAATCTTATGAATATTTTAGTATATAGCGAAATTAATTTATCCTATTAAAATTATGGATTGAAGCAATTCAATGATTATCAGTTTCATAATTTTGATTTGATAAAATATAAGAAGCACAATTTCTTGCATCTTGAAATTATTGATAAATATCGAATAATTGGTATCAGCGTGCAATTAATTGTGATATTTTTAATATTAGTGGTAACACAAGTTGCTTATCTGAAATCACTAATAATAAAAATATGTCTTAATGCTTATTGTTCTACTGAATGATTGCCATGTTTAGTTAATATAAATATGCATGTGATTGACAATTGCTTAGTGCAACATAAGTATTTAATTTATTTTGATTTGTTTAAATCATGATGATATAAAACAATTCAGTGATATATTGGTTCCATGATTTAAGTATATTAAAATAAATTAGAAGCATAATTATTCGTAATATAAATATTCTCTTTTATTACTTTGTGATAATTGAATAATATTTTATTACAAAATAATTGTGATATATTAATACTAATGGATTTGCTTAGTCTTTATTCTAAGTAAATATTGGTTTTTGAAAAAGCCGTTAGTATTAGTATATTTAGTTTTCTTTTTAGAGTGATTCCTGAATGTATTTAAAAGAAATTTTTGTCTATTTCTTTTTCAAAATGTTTTATGCAAAGATACATTCACTTTTTATCAGCTTAGATAAGAAAACTTCAAAATTCTTTTTCAAAACTTCTTTTTTGAAAATCATTTGATTTACAGCCCTACTTTATTTTTCCAATCCTAGGGTGTGAATCAAACTTTTCTTGAGGATAATCTTTCTTTAAATCTCAAAATATTTTATCCTCTCTCCAAAGCTGGTTTTAAATGCTATATTTTCAAAACTGTTTTCTCTCTTAATTTTTTTTAAAGTGGCAGAAACTTTGTGACTGCTATTTTATTTGGAAAAATTGTTTTAACTTCGAGGTATCAACCATTTGTAAAATGATTTGTTTTTAAATACTTGTGTCAATGTATGTTTCACATTGATTCTGAGTAACTAAACAGTGGTTGTTGCTTTGAAGGCCTACTACTGTATTGTTAAGCATTCATTCACCCCAATTGTCATATTTTTATTTTAAGTCGGGGATACTATTAGGTGGACGAAAATGATGTAAATCATAATTGCATTATGAGTCGGAAAATCATAGTCCTCTATCTGATAAGGATGTTTTGCAAAACTATTTTCAAAACTTACAGTATTTAGGTTTTAAAGGAAAAGAGTCATTTCATTTTAATTGAGATAAAATTTGGTAAAAGAGTTGAATTTCTTCTTTGGTGTAAATTCCCGCGTTTTATTATGGGAAGTTTGCCTTATAAGAAATTCATAAGGGATAGACTTTTTCTCTGATACTCCCGCGTTTTATTATGGGATAAGTATCTTAAAGAAAATTTCTATTGGTTTCATGTTCTTAAATGATAGATCTTTAGAACCGACAAAACTCTCTTATTAAAAGTGCTTTAATGCAATCGTTTACCATTCCTTCTTATATTTTTCCTTCTCCTTGAGATGAAAAATATGTTTTGGAATGTTAAAGTGATTATTACCTTTTATCTTATTTAATTGATTCTATTCGTTCAGCCCAGAGGCTATAGAAGCTGGCCAAGAGGTTGAAAACCCATCAATCTCTTACCCAGGCCTGAATACCAAACACTGATTCATCCACTTCCATATATTAACCCTTGGAGATATAAGGAACTTATGTAAATTAGAGGTTGATAAGGGAGAAACTGCACTTGATGTAGCAAATAAGGATGAAGTCGGAAGTGCACCCACAGCTCTACCTCCAGAGAAGTAAAGAAGTAGATAACTGAGGTAACTGTAAGCTCATCTGTATCTTCTCAAAAGGATGCAGAGCTGAAAAGGCAATAAAACTGTCTCTGGAATCATTCTCTCAACAGGGTGAGACCATTGAAATTCGCTCGTCAGCCAGAGCAACTTGTAATGAGTCAAGCACACTACTAACGCTCACGCTGATGGTAAGCCTAAACAGATAAATTCTAAGAACACATTGCAAGACGTGCACAGTGAGAGGTATAAGCACCTTAACAAATTACCCGTCATTGGGTTACGAGGGAAACGTAGACTCTAATTTGCCATTCATTACATTGTCTACTACGTCGCCCCTCCTGGAAGGAACATTTCCAGATCCTGAAAAGGAATGTCCACCTCCCGTTTACGGAGAAGGTGTGAGGCAACTCCTTGATAGAACAAGGCAGGATTCCCTAACAGATTTTAAAATCTTGGGATAACCCGTCTCAAAGAGGTGAGGCTCCACTAGACAGTGATTTAGCAAACGCTATTGAGTCTGGTGCTGAGACAGTGCTTATGCATGATAGATCAAGAACACCTCAACGAGGCAATTCTCCACTTGATAGTGATTCAGTTCATTCTGATGAATCAGGTGTTGGGAATATATGAATTGACGGATTTCACTTGCAGGTACATAATGCTATATTTGGAATGCAGAGTGAAAGTAAGGGAGAGAAACACTTAAGTGAAAATGAGGGAGAGATACACTTGAGTGAGAGATAGGGAGAGAAAGAGTGAAACACTTTTAAGTGCTCGACACTTGAGTGTAAACACCAACAGAACGTAGTATAAGTGAGGAAACCTTAAGCCAAACACTTACCCTTGCTACTTGCTACTTCTGAAAGAAAAGCTACTATATTTTTCCCGATCAATGACAGACGAGAACCTTCTTTGGAAGACAAACCATTCAAAAGTGGGCCATTGGAGGATTCCTCAACTAAGGGGGAGAATTTATAGGAAGAAAAAGGAAGTTAATAAAGTCTTATCTTCGTACTTTGGAAAAGTTAATATCCTAAAGGGGTTCGTATCCTGGATCATTAAGGGAAGTTCCTGGATCCTTAAGGGGAAAAGGGGTTCGCATCCTTAGGAGAAGTTAATATCCATAGGGGGAGATTTATGACGAGAAAAAGAAAATCTTATCTTCTGATCCTGAGGGGAAACAACAGAAATATGGGAGAATCAAGAAGCTGTATTCTATACTTGAAAGGAGTTGTCAGAAGAGGATTCCTAATCCAAGTGGGAAGAACAGAGGACTATTCCATTGATTTTCTAAAGGGAGAAGAAGAATAAGAAGGAGAATCACATTCTCAGGGGGAGAACATTATTTGAGCAATGTTCTATATTTTATTGAAGATGTTCCCAGGAATTTTGATTCTTATGAAGCTCAGTTTATGATAAGTTCTTTGTAGGTCAGGCTATGAAGGATTTTGAAGCAGAGAAAAGCTCAAACACAGAGGAATGAAGATGATATCTATTGAAGATGCATTCAGTGCTAAAGGAACACTCATTTTCTATTTCTCTTTACTTTGTAGAAATCTGGAAATGTATTATATGATCCAGAACCCAAGTAGTATTATTTACAAGTCTAGAGCATTAATATTTTCTTGTAGTTAGTTGAGTTATCCTCTAGGGATTTGCTTGTTAATCTCTACCAAACAAATAGGGGGAGATTGAAAGGCTGTATGTATAGACCTATATGTAACATAGGGTTATAACTCAACGCAAGAACAGGACGTGTAAATAATATGAAGTTATCACCAGAATCAGGAAGACATGAAGACTTGGTAAAGACAAAGGATAAAGAAGAAATCTACAGACTTGAAGCATTAGCTCCCTGGAAGAAGTTCATTAATATGTTCATGCCTCAGTAAAGAATAAAGGTTAAAGTATTCAAGGATGTGGAAGCAGTGAAGCAGTTGTCAAAGTACCAGAAAGATTCTAGTGATCCAAATCTGCGAATCAGTCAAGCAATGATTTGCAGAGCTCAAGTACAGGAATCGATAAGATAGAATATACGGCAAATACAAAGAATCAAAATATTAGATGGAATCTTGGAGTCTATTATAGATTGCTGGAGGAAGTTCATTCATATGTTCAGACTTCAGTAAAGGATAAAGTTCGAAGATGTTCAGGGTTTCAGATATGTTTATGGTTCAGCATAAGTGCCAGAGGATTCCAATGTACTTACAATCGAAGCACTTCTAATCAACAAGGAACAAAGTCAATTGTATTGTAAAGAAGATGTGAAGATCAAGATCGTGTTAGTCGTTTGTGAACCAGACCAGTTGCACTAAACGTCAGCACAAAAGAGATTGAGAATTGCATCTATGAATGAGAAGAATTGACTATTTACTGAGATGAGTAACCTAAGTGGTATGTGATTAAGCCCAGAATAAATCAAGGTCGAATTAACAAGGAAATATTTATTTGACTTGGTTGCAGTGGAAGAAATGTTATTAAGGGCTTAACAGGTTCGAAAATGGCTAAGTAAAAAAGACTACTACAGAAGCTGTATCCAGAAGTCAACTTGGTCATTGGTCAAGCTATTTCGTCTTATTCCTATTTTGTCCTATTCACAGATGGTTAACAACCATCGGGTGAAATCAAGGAATTGATGAAAACAAAATAAAAAGAAATAAGCACTAGCCGATAGTTTCTAACTATCGGGTAAAGGAAATAAAAAGAAATGCTATCACTTTCCGATAGTTGTTAAAACTAGAAGGAATTTCCGATGGTTATTAACTGCAGGAATAATTCCGATGGTTACCAATGTGTGAAGTAATTTATTTTACTTCAAGAATTGTTTTTAAGTGTCCGATAGTTATGTTACAGACTCATCGATACTTAAACAATTACTCAGTAAATTGTTCCGATACTTAAGGAAAAATAGAAGTGAAGAAGCAGCTCAGTTACTTGGACCACATGAAGCCATGTAGCTGTACTGAAAAAGACTACACATATATTGAAGCAGAGCCATTCATTTGGAGAGTCTTCAACAACACAACAAAAATATACAGAGAGAGAGAAGACGAAGCCGGAGAGGAGAGAACACCAGAAAAATATATACCTCCTCACCGGAGATGTATCAGTGGTCGGTCCCTTAACGGAAAATGTTCAGGGTCACTATATATCACTCTCTACGGTCTTAGTTTCCTTTGTACTGATCTAGAAATACTTGTATAGGAAATTGAGAGTTATATGTTTTTGTTAAGCAGCGAAGAACTTGTTCTTCAGGCCCGGATTTGTTGTCCGGGTGTAGCAACCTCAGGGTTTATATTTATCAAATGATATATTCCCCGAATCTTGGGTTGTTTATTTTACTGCTGATTTTCTAGAACTGAAATGATTAATCCTAAACACAGAAAATTAGTAAGCAGCTCCGTAAACACTATTCACCTCAAGAACATGAGCCCACTAACTGAACTCTAAATTATTTATCCGCAAAAGATTCGAAAGAATTTTTTTGATTTAGTGAGTATCGTATTCAACCCCCCTTCTACGATACTTCCGGGGCCTAACAGTTCTCATCAGCAGTTTGTTGAGTTGCCAAGGAGGGCCTGACAGCATACTCCTCTTCCCCATTATCACCCAACCTCTGACTAGGTGGTTCTTGTGTGGGTGAGGCAGACTGAGCATCTTTATCACTAGTCACCACTGGTGCACTAGTCCCAACCTCCAACTACCTTGCATCACCTGCTACTTCCTGTGGTTCTACCAAAGTTAATGCATCCAAGTGTTCATTGAGAAAGATCCTGGCATGGAGTGCATTGATGGCCTGGGCAAAAGTCAAGTGAAAGGAATCTTGCAGTTCCCTTGCAATCTTGTGATAATGTGAACCCTTGAGTTGATCCAATCTACTTTCATAGGTCGGATAGATGTATTTGTTGGCCACCTTACCTTCATTTTAGACAAGAAAGTCAACCACCTGTCTTGAAAGAGGTTGAACATGAGAAATCCATTGAATGGCTGTCCTGTAGGTAATTCCATTATCTCAAATTGCTTCATAGTTAAAAATTGATTACTCAATCTCAGTTTCCAACTAAACAACAAACTCTGATTCTCTCCTTATGTGGACTTGAAGCCTTTTAGGCTTCTCTGAAATTTGTTGTTCAGAGTCTGGCACACCTAGTGCTTTGAGAACTTCAGTTGTCCTGCCTTCTATGAGCCCAACTGCTTTTTCTTGGAATGAAGAGTTGAATAGGTAGCTGTATAGAGATTTGACCACATCATGTGCAGACATTTGTAGCTCCTGTTCCATTCTCTTCCTTAGGGCTTCATAGGTTGAAAGAAAATCCAAGACTTGAGATTGAGTCTGATGTTGCTCTAGATCTTCAACTGATTCCACCAAAGGATATAAGAATAGCAGTACCTCATCACTTGGAGTAATGATCTCATCAATTAGACTTGAGGCTGCATCCAATGGCATTCCTTCCCAAAATGTGTCATGATCAGAGTCTAAAGGCATTCTAGACTCGGACTCAACATTAGACTCTGGGTCAGGTGATTTCTTGCTTTCAGAGTCTGGCTCTGCTGGAGCCTTGGGAGCTTCTGTTTCCTGCAAAACAGGGTTAGTAATAGTAATAGGTTTGTGTGTGTGTACAGAATAAGCCTTCCTCATCCTCTTGTATTGTTTAGCAAAAGATTTCTCAGGAGACTTAAATTGAGGTTCCTGAGGTGCTTCCCTAGGTTTTTCAGAGTCTGTAGACTTTTGAGAGTCTACAGCTGTGGCTTGAAAGTTAGATTCAGTTGCATCATGACTTTCCTTTAACAAAGAAAGTCCTTCAATAACCTGTCTATATAGAGGGTTGAGCTCATCATCACTTTGCTCATCTACAAGCCTAGTTTGTACCAATCTCCTTCTTTTTGCAACTGGTGCCTTTTGAGAGACACCAGAGGTTGGTTTTCTAGATAGTGGTTTCTTAGATTGTTTTAGTGGAAGGGTATTTGGCTACTTGGGTAGTGCACGGGGATTCTCCAATACTTTTTCCTGCACCATTTCACCAAAAAAATAATGAAGCATTGTAGATAGAAGGTTTGTAGGTTGAGAGTTTTACCTGAATTACCTATTGATATGTCATGACAGATAGACTCTTCTTCTTGTCATCAATTCTCTTAATGTCAAAGAATATCCTTCTTTGCTGTTTGTATGCCTGCACATGGCAATCATCATAGTTTACAGACTCATCAGAGTTTAGGAACTCATCAGAGTTTAGCAGTTAGACTCTATCAAGATAAAGTACTTCAAGAATTTTGCATTAACAAATTATAGTTTGACACATCAGGAGCTATAATTAAAGTACATACCTTGCTTCTTGTAATTATTGATCACTTACATATTTAACATACCTAATTCACCTACCAGTCTGAGAAAGGTAGACTCATCAAGTGGTTTTGTCAAAATCTCTGCAAGCTGTCTGTCAGTCAGAACATAGTGAAGTGTTACAGTACCATTTTCAACATGTTCTCTAATAAAATGATACTTGACATCAATGTGCTTTGTTCTGGAATGTTGGACTGGATTCTCTGCAATTTTAATAGCACTGGTATTATCACAATACATAGGAATATTTGAGAGTGTTAGTCCATAATCAAGTAATTGATTTCTTATCCACAGAATTTGAGCACAGCAACATCTAGCTGCAATGTATTCAGCCTCAGCTGTTGAGGTTGATACAGTCTGTTGTTTCTTGCTAAACCAAGAAATTAATCTATTGTCAAGAAACTGGCACTTGTTGTGCTTTTCCTGTCTACTTTGCATCCTGCATAGTCAGAATCTGAATAACCAATTAATGAAAAATCTGACTCTCTAGGATACCAAAGTCCAAGAGTGTGTGCCCCCTTGAGATATCTAAAAATTCTTTTTACAGCTATTAAATGTGATTCTCTAGGGTCAGCTTGAAATCTAGCACACAGACAAGTTGCAAACATTATATCTGGTCTACTAGCAGTTAAATATAATAATGAGCCAATCATACCTCTGTAGTTAGTGTTGTCAACTTTCTTACCCTTTGGGTCAGAGTCTAGCTTAGTGGCTGTTGACTTGGGAGTTTTAGCAGTTGCAGAATCTTGCATATCAAACTTCTTCAGTAGTTTTTTTACATACTTTGTTTACATTCATCTGATACACCTTGAATTTTGAATGAGCTGCAAAGGCAAGAAACATTCTGATAGCTTCCAATCTTACTACTAGTGCAAAAGTTTCATCATAGTCAATTCTTTCCTCCTGTGAGTATCCTTTTGCAACTAGCCTTGCTTTGTTTCTTACTACAGTTCCATTCTCATCAAGTTTGTTTCTATACACCCATTTTGCACCAACCACTGATCTATCTTTAGGTCTTGGTACAAGTTTCCACACTTTGTTTCTCTCAAATTCATTCAATTCTTCTTGCATTGCAATAATCCAATCAGGGTCTTGCAAGGCTTTCTCAATTTTCTTGGGTTCATTCTTTGAGAGAAAACAGCTATAAAGACATTCATTGTAAGTGGCTGTTCTCGTTTGTAAACCACTCTCAGGGTCACCAATTATCAAGTCAGGAGTGTGATCCCTTGTCCATTTTCTAGCTGGTGGAAGATTGATTCTTGAACTTGAAGCTCCCTCTAAGTCATTTGCATCTTCTGTATTTGAGTGAAATTCAAATGAAGAGGCTCCCCCTAAATTTCTTGACTCTGACAAGGGTTCAGAGTTGCTTGATTCAGACCCTAATGAGTTAGACTCTGTCTGGGTAGACCCTAACCTGTTAGACGCTGAATTATTTGGAGTTAAATTTTCTGGCTCCCCCTCAGAGTGTGCAGGTTCCTGTGTTGGTTCAGGAGTTATTTGAGGGTCTTCATCCTCTTATTCTTCATTTATCTCAGGACTTTTTAGATTTTCAAAGTCCAGTGTAGTAGACTCTGACTCATCCTGCAATCCTGTAAACTTTTTATCATCAAATGCAACATTAATAGATTCCATAACAATTTTGGTTCTGAGATTAAACACTCTAAATGCTTTTGTGTTTGATGCATATCCAAGAAAAATTGATTCATCTGCCTTGGCTTTAAATTTGCTTAGATTTTCAGGATGTACTTTCAGTACATAACACTTGCATCCAAATATGTGAAAGTGTTTCACACTTGGCTTCTTGTCCTTGATCATTTCATAGGAAGTCTTTCCATGCATGTTTATTAACGTACAGTTTTGAGTGAAACATGATGTATTGACTGCCTCTGCCCAAAAATATACTGACAGCTTAGACTCTGCCAGCATTGTTCTAGCAGCTTCTATGAGGGTTCTATTCTTTCTTTCCACAACTCTTGTTGAGAAATTCCTTTTAATGCCCAGTAGTCTTCCATTATTGAATTCTTGAATTCAGTACCATTGTCACTCATTAGAACTCTACGTGTTTTCTTTGAATTTCTTTCCAGAAAAGTGATATGGTCTTTTATGTGTTGTGGAGCTTAATCCTTTGAATGTAGAAAGAAAACCCATGTGAATCTTGTAAAATCATCTACAATAACAAGAGCGTATTTCTTTTTATTAATAGACATAACATTTACTAGACCAAATAAATCAAGGTGCAATAAATAAAAGGGTTCAGAAATGGTGTTTATTGTCTTGCTCTTGTAGGATGATTTCTTTTGCTTTCCAAGTTGACATGCTTCACAGAGTCCATCTTGCACAAAATCAACCTGTGGTAATCCTCTTACAAGATTCTGTTTAACCAACTTGTTTAGTGTTTTAAAGTTGATATGTGACAGTTTCTTGTGCCATTTCCAGCTTTCTTCAATTGAGGCCTTGCTATATAGACATGTGAGTTCACTATGTATGCAATCCTCCAAGCTGGCTTCATAAATGTTACCATATCTGTGTCCTTTAAAAACCAGAATACCTGTTTCTTTGTGAGTCACAAGACAGTCTTTGTTGTCAAAGCCAGTATGGTAACCTTTATCTCCTAGTTGACTTATGCTTATCAAATTGTGTCTTAAGCCATCAACTAGAGCTACTTGTTTAATGATGACATTCCCAAGTACAATCTTGCCATATCCCAGTGTTTGTCCTTTGTTGCCATCTCCAAAGGATACTTCTGGGCCAGCCATTTCCACAAAGTCTGTAAGTAGGGATTTCTTTCCAGTCATGTGTCCTGAGCATCCACTATCCAGGATTATGGTTACATTCTTCACCCTTGTTCCCTGTATACATAAAGCAACTAGTTAGTTGTTTTGGGGACCCAAACAATTTTGGATCCTTTTCCACTAACTTTAGGTGAAACAGGTTTAGTAATTTTCACCTTTGGTTTACCTGTCTCCTTTGTTGCTTTAGACTCTGGTGGAGTCTTTACAGTGTCATACCAACTTTTATCAATAGACGATTTTAGCTCATAAAAATTGAAATACAAATTATGATAGTCCCTACACATATAAATAGAGTGAAATATGCTACCATAGTGATAACAAGGTTTCTGTGGAATGTAGTGACTTTTTAGAGTCTGTGGAGGACTAGACTCTGATTTCTTCTCAATTTTTGCCTTACAATCTATAGCTAAATGGTTGTGGTTGCCACATCTAAAACACTTCTTTCTAGGAGCATTAGGATCCTTTTGATAATTATTTGCCTTGTTAATGCCTTCTTTACCATTCCTATTTCTCCTAGTTTTGGTAGACTCTGATAAGTTCTCTAGCCTTTCTTTTAACTTAGACTTAGACAAGTACCCTATATTAATATTTTTCTTAGAGTTATTTGCTCCTGTTTCATCTGTCTTTTTGTCAAAAGTAGGGGGACTATTGATAGATGAGTTTGTGATTTCAGTCTTTTCTTTAGGGATCACAAACTTAACAGGAACAGATGTACTTTTGTCTTTAGTCTTAATAACTTGGCTAGCTTCTTCATTGTTATCATTCTCAATAATAGGTCTTTTTTCTTGACTCTTGTCATAGCCTAGACCAGCAGTTTGGCACACATTTTGATTATTGAGAATTTCTTGAACTTTTCTACCAGAGTCTGTCCAGACTTTAAACTTAAGTCTCTCTTCTTCTAGTTCTTTCTTAACATAGTCATATGCTTTCAAAATTTCAGTGTAGTTATGACTATATTTCTCAGAATCCTTTTTGTATTGTTCCATTAATAATAACTCAGACTCTAAATGATCATTCATTTTAGTTAAGGTTAAATTTTCTTCTCTCAACCTTTCACTTTCACTAGTGAGAGACCTGCATGTTGTCATTATTTTATTAACCTCACTTAATTTGCACAATTTCTATGCCATTAGAATCTAAGTTAATTAAGGATTCAGGAGTAAAGATTGATACCTGAGTTATAGGAGATGAGGGTTCTTTGGGAGATTGTGATTTTCTTGAGGAGGATGCCATCAATGCTAGATTTTCATAATCAATTTCATCCTCTAAGCTTGAATCTGCCCAATCCTTTTCTGTTGATAAAAGTGCTTCTCCTTTTCCTTGACTTTTTGACTTTCTGCATTCACTGGCAAAGTGCCCCAATATTCCATAGTTAAAACATTTGACCTTTGCTTTGTCAAGTTTGATTATAGTACTCTTGCTCTTTTCATTCTTCTCATCTTCCTTCTTGAATGATGACCTTTTACTAAATTTGCCAGTTCTTTTGTTAAATTCCATTCTTTTGAAAGTTTTGGCAAACATAGCCATCATTTGACTTAGATCAATCTCTTCATCAGAATCAGAGTCTGTGTCAGTAGACTCTGACTCCATAACAGTTTTACCCTTCTTTCTTGAATCCTTGATTCTTGTTTCAGTGGGTTGTTCCTGTTTTCTTTTTCAGACTCCATTAAGAATGCTACATATTTTGTCTTCACATACTTCTTATTCTTCCTCTGTTGCATCTCTAAATCATATGTCTTGAGCCTGCCATACAATTCTTTTAGAGTTAGTTCATCCAAATCTCTAGCTTCCCTTATGGTTGTAGTCTTATTGTCCCACTCTTCAGGAAGTGCTCTCAGAAACTTGGTGTTTGTGTCTTCAGAATCATAAATCTTACCAAGCATAGCCATCTCATTCAAGAGTTTTGTAAACCTATCGTACATCTCAGTGATAGATTCTCCAGATTTAGCTTCAAAATACTCATACTCTTGAATTAGCAAAGACCTTGCATTTTTCTTGACATCTTTAGTTCCTTGATAGTGTACTTCAGGTTTTTTCCACATCTCCTTAGCAGTTTGACATGATATAACACAGTTTGTTAGAATAGAATCCAAACTGTTAAAAAGTATGTTTTTGACCTTTGTCTCCTTAAGAACATTCTCTTTGTCCTCTTTTGTCCATTCAGCCTTTGGTTTTTCAATGAAGTGTTCTTCAGTTACTTTGCCTTCTTCATTGATTTGAGGCACAAGCTTTAAGGGCACATATGGTCCTTCATGAATTCTTTCAAGATAGTCAGGGTCTGTTGCTTCCAGATGGTGTAGCATCTTAACCTTCCAGTGGGTAAACTCGTTTCTTTTGAGCATAGGAATCTTAGAATTGCCATTTTGTTTCCAGACATCTTTGATCAATTTTAAACGTTAGGCTTTGATACCAATTGTTTTCCCAGTTGTACAAGTAGAAAGGGGGGTTGAATACTTGTGTTCCTTTTGTGCCTGATTTAAAACCAACTCGTTTATGAATTAAGAACAAAGATCAAATACAAAGATATGAATAAGTACTGTTTGTATTATTGATGATTAAATACAAAACTCTCCTAGGGTGTACACAAACCCTAGCAGCTTCTCTGTGATTATCACAGCAACTCTCTCTATCTCTATGCTATCACAAAATTTCACTCAGACAATTATGCTTCGACTTTCACACTTTTACAATTAGGTTACATAGTGTTTATATAGAGAGCTGCCTATCAACTAATAACATAAAGATAAATTACAATAGGAATAGAATTCCTAATTATTAGTTGACAGTTTCCTTCTGCAATTCGCTTTCCTTCCCATAGCATATCTGCAATATATTTGTTTTGATCTTCGAAGAATTTCCTTGAAACTAGCTGTTTGAATCAACCGAATACTCATGTCCTTTAAGCTTCGAGAAGTTAGAGCTAATCAATCGAGTACTTGTGAGACTTCTCGATTGGTAAATATTCGTTGACGACTTCTCGATCAATGAATATCCGTTGATGAGTATATATCCGTTGATGACTTCTTGATCAGGAAATATCTGTTGATAAGTATATATCCGTTGATGAGTTCTCGATCAGGAAATATCCGTTGATGAATATATATCTGTTGATGAGTTCTCGATCAGGAAATATCCGTTGATGAGTATATATCCGTTGATGAGTTCTCGATCAGGAAATATCCGTTGATGAGTATATATTCGTTGATGAGTTCTCGATCAGGAAATATCCGTTGATGAGTTCTCGATCGATGACTTCTCGATTGGCTTCATCAGTCGATGGCTTATTATCAGTTGATGACTTATCGATCGATATTTATCAGTCGATTGCTTCTTGCAGATAGATATCCGTTGATTGATTCTTGCAGATAGACTGTGCTAAATCCTGTTCTAGTATTTTGTACATCATCAAATTAATATATTCCTAACATTAATCGAGCCTATCGAGCTTTTTTTTTTGAAAAAAATAGCTTAATCCAAGTTAAGTGGATTATTTGATTTTTATTGTAAAATTGACTAAACTTTAACCGAATATTATATAATTTGACAAAATTAAAAAGTTATACTAATATATTACTAAAAAGTATATATAATTTACTTTAAAATTTTAATTTTCAAAACTGTAAAAAAATTGTTAATTATTAGTCAATTTGGTTAATTTGAACATTAAATGTGAAATAATAATATGAAATTACATTAGATATTTAGGTGTCTTGGCTATACTTATATGTTACTTATAACTTGCATAATTTTTTCAATTTTAAGTCATTTTATGATTTATTACACAAACTGATATTTTTTAACTCCAAATAAAAAATGACTTTAAACTGGGCTCTTAGTGTATATTAATTTTTTAAAAAATAAATAACTTATTTTTTATTTTAAAAATAAGATCTGGTCTCAAATTTTAAAATTAAATTTTAATCTTTAAAAAAGGTATAAATTTACATAATTTTTTCAATTGTAAGTCATTTTATGATTTATTACACAAATAGACATTTTTTTAACTCAAAATGAAAATTGACTTTAAACTGGGCTCTTAGTGTATATTAATATTTTTAAAAATAAATAACTTACTTTTTATTTTAAAAATAAGATTTGGTCTCAAATTTCTAAATTAAATTTTAATCTTTAGAAAAGGTATAAAATTACATAATTGTTTCAATTTTAAGTCATTTTATGATTTATTACACAAACAGACATTTTTTAACTCAAAATGAAAAATGACTTTAAAAATAAGATTTGGTCTCAAATTTCTAAATTAAAATTTTAAAAAATAAATAACTTATAACTTATAAATTCAAGAACACTACAAATTTTAATATATTATATATTTAGAAATCAACTAATTAAAATATTTAAATTATATATTATAAAATAAACTTAAACCTAGTAATTCCAATCATTTTTTACTTTCTTTTCTACCCACTAGTCCACTACCTGTCTAGTCGTCTACCCGGCTACTTTACACTGATTAGTGATTACACACAAGTGACTAAGTGAGTAAGTGACAACTGGAAAACACTAACAGGTATGATTTTTCACTATCTTATCTTGTTTATATTTTGTAGAGGTATTAGGTATGTGAGTAATTTCTTACTTTGTTATATATATATATATATATGTATGCAGTTCCACATTTCTAATTATGTCAACTCCACAAACCAAAGTTACAAAAACAAGTAAGAAAAAACGTAAGTTTCAAATTGATATTACCCCAGCACATGTGACTGCTGAAGATGAGTTTTTACTACCAGATTTGGGTGATGAATCTCTTGAGGATGAAAATATGGATGAGGTCGATTTTTTCTAAAAACCTTGAAAGAAGTTAGCAGATGGTAGCAGAATTGAAACAATGGGATCTGTCTTAGAAGCCGCTACAGAAATTAATCAATGTGAAGATAAACCTTATCAACGGAAGCGAATGGAACCGACATCAGAAGTGTGGAAGTACCTTGATCGTGTTACAGTTGATGGCAAAGAGTATGCAAAATGTAAATTTTGTGCAACATAACTGAAGGTGAGTGAGAGCAAGTCTACATCATCTTTCAAGAGACATGTCGACAAATGCTTGGCAAAACAAGGAAAAAATCGGCAAACAGTACTTCAAGTTCAAAGAGGGGGTAATAATCAGGAAGCAAATACTTCTACATTCTAGTACGATCATGCTTTAATGAGGGAGAAACTTTCGCACTACGTTATGGTATGTGAACTTCCTTTTATGCATGTTGAACACTTTATGTTTAATGAAGTAATGAAGATAGCCACTCCTTTCTAGAAAAAGATAACTAGGGGGACACTAAAAGCTGATTGTAACACCACTTATGAGATTGAGAAACAAAAATTAAAGGACAAATTCAGTCTTGTGAATAGAATTAATATTACAACAGATTGTTGGACTTCAAATCAAAGAATCGGCTATATAGCTGTTATTAGATTTTGTCTCTTCTTTAAGACAATTTGCTGTAAAGTCATTGAGGTTGATAAATTGGAGAAAATGCAAGCTAAATTGGTGCAAACTTTGTGCCAGCTTGAAAAGTATTTTCCTCCTTCATTGTTTGATATAATGATTCATCTTTCTATTCATCTTGTGCGAGAGGTTGAGCTTTGCGGGCCAATTTTCCTTAGGTGGATGTATCCTTTTGAGAGATATATGAAAACATTCAAGGGATATGTAAGGAACAGGGCTCGACCAGAAGGTTGTATTGCCGAAGCATATATTGCAGAAGAGGTGGTTGAGTGTTTGGTGAATTTTGAAGAAGCGACTATCGGAGTTCCAAAAATTGGCAGACGTACAAAGGATGGAAAATGTAGACCATTATCTGGTGCAATGATGATAACCCCGAGCACCAATGATTTACACCTTGCGCATCTATGTGTCCTACAAAATAGCACTGATGTTGTGCCATATTTTCAGTTAGTCACTTTTTATTTATTTATTTTGACTAGAATTTTATACCAAATAAAAATATTTATATGTCATTATTTTTATTGTAGTGAACACATGTCATTTTTGATGGAAAAATATCCGGAACATGAAAATGATGAAATGTGGCTAAAGAATAAGCAAAATGAAATGTTCCCCAGCTGGTTTAAAGAAAAGGTACTACATATCCTTATAGTCTAATTATGTATTTATTTAATAATTTTGGAACTAATTATTTACATATATACAATTTGTTTTAGGAAACCTACAACTTATATTTACTTTTTTCTTTGAAGATTGCTTCTGATTTGCATGATGAAAAGGATGTACCCCCGGAGATCAGGTGGATTGCAGACGGGCCAAATACCGATGTACCTACATTCAGTGGATACAAGATAGATGGGGTTACCTTTAGCACCAAGGATCGTGATGACACACGTCAAGTTCAGTGCAGCGGAGTTTGTGTAGATGCTGATACAATGGTTGTGCAAGCTACAGATAAAAATATTGAGCATACATCACAGACATACTACGGAGTTATTACAAGAATATGGGAGTTGGACTATAACAGCTTTAGGGTACCTCTTTTTCTTTGTAAGTGGGTACATATGAACAAAGGGATTAAGGTAGATGAATTGGGATATACCTTAGTTAATTTGAATAATTTTGGTTTTTTGAATGATCCATTTATGTTAGCAACACATGTTAAGCAGGTTTGTTACATCGACGACCCTCTTCAAAAATTATGGTCCGTGGTCTTGAAATTTCCCGAGAGAAAATACTACGAAGATAGTGATGATGAAAATGAGGGATCTGTCGAAGTAGAACTTGAGAATGAGTTCTTTATGCCAAATCTACCGGATGATGATTTCGAGGATGTGACAAGTTACATGCGAGATGTTGATGAAGAAATTCAACTTGAATGATCATAACATGTTATTTTATTTTAACTTAATTGTTATGCTCAATTATTACTAAACGTTTGTAATGGTCTGTTGGGATGATTATTGATTTGATTCGTTTAAGAATCTTTTATGTTTGTGTTATTTAGTGTATATCCGACAAGGATCTCTTTTATGTTTGTGTTGTTTAGTGTTAGGATGGCAAGGCTCTGCCTTGTCTCTGTTTTTTTAAAATACAGTAAATAGGACAACAGTTTTAGATGAAAAACACATGTCTGACTAAAGATAAGACAACACAAAATAAACACTTGTATGATTGACTAGGTTTAAACAATGGTTAGTAATTATGTTGTGTGTATTGTAATCAAACAATGGATATAAAACCCATTGTCTGAAACTGCTCATTGGCACAACACAACCCTTTCAAACACTTGTATGATTAACTTCGTTCAAACAACGGTGAGAAGTACTATTGTGTGAATGTTAATAAGACCATAGTTACATAACCCATTGTATGAACGTATTCATTAGCACAACACCACCATTTCAAACACTTGTCTGACCATATTTTCTACACAATGGTTTGTTAAACCATTGTAGTGAGTATAGATTAGACGATACATTTTTAAGGTCGAAAATAAACCATTGTATGTTAATTCTGGGCAACACTTTTTTCGTTGAGCGTTGTCTGATCGGTGTTGTCTGAAGCTTTTTTTCTAGTAGTGAGAATTCTTAATTTTGTCAATGTTCCCCCTCCACATAGCGGTCATGTCATTGTCGAGGCGTTATTTTCATGTTTTGGTCTATGGGGTATAGAAGATAAAATCGGAACAATAACTGTAGATAATGCAAAGACTAATGATGTGGCAATAAAAAATTTAAAAGAATCTTTAAGCATTAGGAAGCCGTTACGTCTTGGTGGAAATCTTTTTCATGTTCGTTGTTGTGCACATATATTAAACTTGTGTGTTCAACGTGGACTTGAAACAATACAGCCCATAGTTGCTAGTATTCGAGATGACATTAAATATGTAGCTGCTTCTGAGGCTCGTGTTATGAAATTTGTAGAAATTGCTAAACAATTGAAGTTAACACAAAAAAAGTTAATTTTGGATGTCCCAACCCGCTGGAATTCGACATATAGTATGTTAGATTCTACTCTTGGTGTTAAACAAGTTTTCTCTAGGTTTGCGAATTGGGATACAAGATTTGAGGATTGCGTGCCAACTATAGATGATTGGGAAAGAGTGGAAAATGTGTGCAAAGTATTAGTTTATTTTAATGAAGCTACTAAAGTTGTGTCAGGAAGTGAGTATCCAACATCAAATTTATTTCTTTCAGAGATTAGAAGAGTTAAACAAGTCATAGATGAAAAAGTGTGCGACCAAAATGTATATATTAGTGAGATGGCTGAAGCAATGAAAGAAAAATTTGAGAAATACTAGGGAGAGAGTAATCTAGTGATGTCCATTAGTGCTGTAATGGATCCCAGATTTAAGATGGCTCTGCCAAAATTTAGTTTTTCCACTTTTTATACGAAAGAGGGTGAATCTGCTAAAAAACTTAAATACTTGCGAGATGTTTTAAGTGAAATCTATCAGTACTATGTGACAGAAGATTCAAATCTCAAAGGAAAAAATTCAGAAGAGTCTAATCAGATTTCCTCAAAGAAGGTAGGTACAAGTGAAATTGGAACTTTAGCAGGTGTTTCCGAATTTGAGAGCTTTTTGATGTCTAGTGGTACCAATATGAAGCCTGTGAAATCTGAGTTAAATGATTATCTGAGTGAAAAAGTTTTGATACTTGGAGATTCACATAAAAATTTTGATATCATATCTTGGTGGAAAATAAATAGTTCAAAATATCCAATTTTATCCAAAATGGCACGGGATGTGTTGGCTATACCAGTCAGTGCAGTAGCTTCTGAGTCATCTTTTAGTGCAGGAGGTAGGGTGATTGAACCACACCGTTCATGCTTGAAACTAAAAACTGTTGAAATGTTAATGTGTGGTGCTGACTGGGCACGAGCATTGTATGGTTTGAACAGGGCAAGTCAGGTGAATTCATATTTATTAAACTCTCATCTTATATGCTTAGTTTTGATTATCTTTTAATTATAAATTTCTTAACCTTTTTTGTAGAAGAAAAAAGTTAAAATAAAGGAGATTGATCTAAGCTAGCCAGCTAGATCTGAAAGTTGGGTTTATTTTCAGTCATTTAGGTAACAAAGCTTATTCATATTTTCTTTTTCTTACTCCATGCATATCCTCCACTCCCGTTCTGCCATTCGTGTCATCATTATGTATATATTTTTTTAATTTTTTTTCTTCAGGTTTTGGAGAAGCAGTAGATATATTATGACTGTATGAGTAAGAATGTAAGATCGTTGACTAGACAACATTTCACCAGAATTTCAGAAGACCAGAAAGAAATCTTAATTTTAAACTTTGGTTATAGGGTGCTTCTCTAATAGATTATTTATTAAATAGTGAACTTGTAAATCAGTAGTTTTTATGGAGTTATGGACTAATGGTATTGGTGACTGACTGACTGTGATCATCTTTCTATTATGGTGGATTTACAATTGTCTTCTATTTTATATTTATGGATGATCTGCATTATGAGCTTTACAAGTGTAATAGAAGTATAGAACTAAAAAAAATAAAAATTAATCGAGTTCGAGCTCGAGCAGAGTCGAGTTCGAGTTCGAGCCTTATCGAGTCGAACCCGAGTCGAGCCTAAAAATACTCGACTCGACTCGAGTTTTTAATCGATCCAGGAAATCTGTTCGAGCTCGAGCTCGATAACGAGTTCGAGCCGAGTCGAGTCGAGTTAATCGAGTCGAGCTCAAAAAAACCCGACTCGAATTACAGCCCTACATATCTCTATATAAAGATAATATAAAAAATATTTTAATGTTTTAAATCTATTATAAAAAGGTTTTCTAAACGGAATATAATTTCAATAAAAATTCGTAATTTTATTTTCTGTAAAGATTACGGGCCGCATCCATTAGACTTTGGACTGTAAAATCATTCGTCCACCTCAGAATTAAAAATAATTTTGAAAGTTTCGCGTGGATTGTAAAATCATCCCATTCTAACTTCAGAAACTCAAAATATGGCCGAAATAATGTTTGTCGTGTAAGTAGCACAATAATTACGAATTTTCTTTTTAATTTAATTTCAAAATATTTTTTTTAATTCAAATTTATATATTACTAAGATATCTAATAGAGTTTGAGTTATAATATAAAGTGAGGTAAGAAAAATTATAGTTGTTAGGAATTTTAATAATAATTACAACTTATAAATAATTAGTATATAATATCATGCAGTTGTTAAGAATCGATCTTTTGACCTTTGGTAGTATTTGGATAAGATCCCTTTAACTCTTATTATATATAGGATATAATATATATATAGAGTCTTATTTAAATAAAAAATATTTAAAATAAAAAATAGAAAACCTTATCCATATACATGCCGCACCCATACACAAATTAAATAGAGAAAAGGCCCTATATGACACTCCTTTTAACTGAAATGCTCAAAATGGCACTAACCGGGTGGATGACCCAAAATGGCACTTCTACACGCGACATAGTCTAGCATTGTGCCATTTATTACATAATGCTACATCGTGTAGCGTTTTTTTTACTCCTAACGCTATATCGTGTAGCGTTTACCCTTTTGTCTTTTTTTTTTTACTCCTAAGCTTTAGGCCCTAAACCCCTACTAAAGTTAGGACCATAATTTAACCATTTTTAATATTTTAAGGATCATAATTCCTTAATTGGGTTTAGATTTTAGAAATATTAAACTTAAATTAAAAGTTAAGTATTTGAATTTATAAGTCTGTAACAGAATGTTCAACGATTTAGGATTTACGGTTTCTAAACCCTAGACCCTAATTAAAGTATGGACACTAATTAAACTGTTTTTAATATTTTAGGTTTCATTAATTCCTTAATTGGGTTTATGTTTTAGAAATATTAAGCTTAAATTAAAAGATAAATACTGAATTTATAAGCTTCTAATAGAATGTTCAACATTTTAACCGTTTTAAATATTTTAGGGTTTATTAATTCCCTAATTGGGTTTAGGTATGAATTGTTTTTAAAATTATTAAGCCTAGACGCCACATAGTGTAGTGTGTGGCTTGAGCATACGTGAGATAGTGTTATGTTTTTCCCCAGATGCCACATAGTCCATCGTCTTGATCTCTTTTTTTTAAAATAAAAAAAATCCCCCCAGACACTAGACGATCCAGGGCTTTGCCCGAACGTTGGATAGTCTTTTACTTCTGTGCCATTTTGGGCATTTTCTATGAGGATTGTGTCACATAGGGCCAATACCCAATTAAATACACCCCCGCACACACAACCCTACCTATTACCCTACGTTCAGTTTCCATACTATATTCCAGCGACTAGAATTTATAATTAAAATAAATTCATCACTTATCAGATTTGAACTTCAATCGTTAAATTATATTACAGAAATCACTAATTTGTATTACATAAATCATTAAATTATATATTATGGGTTCGCAAGAAATAGCGGAGGTCGCCGGAAAAATGAAAGTCACCGGAATATAACACATATGGTATGCAAACTGATTTTTGGGAGATGGAGAAATATGGTGAACTTAAATTTGAATTTTTTTTATTAATTAATGGGAAAAATCAAATTAAAAATGGAGGAATTATGTGAGATTGCGTGTGTGAGGGTGTATTTGATTTGTGTATGGCTGCCCCTACTTGCCTTTAGAGTAGATTTAAGATGTGGTTTAGATCTTATTTTCTATTTTAAATTGTTTTCTATTTGATCACTTGCTTATATATATAATCATACTCCAATAAAAATAAAATTAGAAAATAAAATTAGAAAATTAAATAAAAACTAAACATGATCATTATTTTATACTACAGAAATCACCCCTTTATACACTATCGATCACTATTTTATATATTACAAATCACTCAAATTGATCAGTTTTATTCCTTATGAATTTATTAAATCTATTTGTTCCATATGCATATTGTTCTAAAAATCGGTGATTAATCACCGATTAATCCATCCATGTTCGGTAGCTTACCAAACTGATTAAATTCTCGATTATCCAATTAATCCCTGATTTATCTGATTAATCGTTGTTTCGTGCCTTCAACGACTAAGTCAGATTCACGATTTTTACAACACTGCCCATGCATAACAATGGTGATCGAGGATTAATATTATTATTGGAAGAGGTTGGATGATTGCATGCAGTAGTAGTAATAAGGAATGATGACGATATTCCTAGTAAATATGATATATAGGAAGATACAAAAAAATAATATAGAATCTTAAAATAATTTTCTCGTATTAGCTAATTAAATAAATATAGGAACCTAGACACATATTATGAAATGTAAATAATAATATAAATCATTTAAACAATATCACTAATTTTAATCTTTTTATTAGAAAGTTAACATTTGTCGATAACAATATTTTTTATGCGAGAATTATTATAATTAATTTCACATATTTTTTTTAGTATCTTTCCACATGATACTAAGTCGAATTGTATGTTAATGTATTATTGAAAGAATAAAAAATTATTAAAATACAAATAAAAATTATAAAATATTAAAAGAAACTCGTGCAATGCGCGTGCGCGCGCACACATACACATATATATATATAACCGCGCGCGCGCACACATACACATATATATATATAACCGAGCTTACGATGGTTCTTATTAATTCAATATTTATCAATATTATATTCAAATTATAACCTAAAATTAATATATTTTTAAGAATTCTATTTCCGATCTACGTTTTAAGATAACGTCATTGTACTAAATACGATTTATTTACAAATCTCATTACCTCTAAAACTCTTTAATATATTTATAAATGTAATTTATTAATTAAATCACATTAATATTATGATATTATTATTAATATATTTATAATAAATTTTATACCAAATGTTAGGAATGAGTAGTAGAAATTTATACCGGGGGTGAATGTATATGTTGAAACCTTTTTGCTTTTTCTCTGATTAGTTGATTCTGTATAAAAATGTGTAGATTTAGTTTATGTGTATGAATGTTTGAGCAATGAGTGTGGAAATAATACTTGTAAACAGACACACAAATATAACTTTCAATCTAATGTTGTATTAGAATTGAATTTGCTACAATCTGAGTTTCAAGTATGAACCTCAACTTCTTGTTCTTGAAGAAAAACAAGGTTTGGAAACTTTTCAACACTAACTTGTGGAGTTGTGCATTCTGCTATATAGCAACATGTCTTTGATTGCACATGATTTTACAGTCAGTTATACTATAATTAGAAATAGACAAAGGAAATTTTACATTGTACACAATCTATTTCTAGCTAAGTTCTATGACTTGACAGTCCATACCATCTGCATCTTATCTTCTATCTTTT
This sequence comes from Oenanthe sinensis, assembly GCA_028671895.1. Taxonomy (NCBI): domain Eukaryota; kingdom Viridiplantae; phylum Streptophyta; class Magnoliopsida; order Apiales; family Apiaceae; genus Oenanthe; species Oenanthe sinensis. The sequence goes on along the minus strand of CM053814.1, from coordinate 44,556,800 downwards.
TCTTGTTCTTCTTTCAAGTTTCATTGTAGACTTGTCATTATCTTTACAGGTTTAGCTGACCCTAATCATGACAATACTTCAAATACATGTCTTGTTCTTCTGCACACTTCCTTGAAATTAGCTCTGTTGAAACATTTGAATACTTCATTCAACTCACTTCGATAAGTCATGATGTAGACTTCTCGATTGATTGCTCTTGAGACTTCTTGATTGATTTCTATTTGTTACTTCTCGATTGGCCTAGACTTCTCAATTGAATTTATCTTTGATGACTTCTCGATCAGGCTAGACTTCTCGAATGGCTAGTTCATATTGACTTCTCGATTGATTACTCAGCCATTAGAAGTTTTAGACTTCTCTACCAGTTGCACACCTGACTTCTCTACTAGGTTGACTTCTCGATTAATCATTTGCCTTAGAATAATCTTCATAGTGCATTCCTTATTTTGTTGAAGTCTTCTTTTTCTTTATACATGATCAAACTTGAATCTTCTATCAAACTTTTATTCTTGACTTTTATTTACAATCTTGAATTGTAGTAAAAACATACTTCTATCTGCAAATGTACATCATAAAGACCTAGGTCACCAACCTATTATAAAAGTTCTAGGTGTGTTACAACATGACAAGTAAATGCAATTAAGTATAGTAGATTTGATTTGATCCAACACCAAATACAATCTATTTGTACAACTCACTTAAATTACCATCGAACTCTTTAATTATTAAAAATTGCAACTCATTAATCAAATCTTATGAAATTATAATATTATTTTTTAATTAATTAATTTTTATTAGATTTTTATATAAAATTCTATTAAAGTTTAAAATATTATGCAATTTTAACAAATAATGTTTTCAATATTCAAGCAAATATCTATTACGGATTTTGATTAGTTGATAATTTAATTTATTATATTAAAAATAAATATATATTATCATTATGCATTATAAAAAATTATAATATAAAAAAGTTATGTCCGATCATCATATATGTCAAACTTCAATATATTTCTACGTTTGACCAATAGTATCTCCATATTCCTTATTTCTATGTAAAAGACTACACATTTTCTACCGTAACTTAACTTTTATAATAGTAATACCAATTTCATAATATAAACTAATACGTTTAATAATATAATAATATTTTATATATTTATAAGAAAAATATTATTGAAACATAAAAAATTAAAATATTAAATAAAATTCGTGCATCACAGGGTTTATAACCGAAATATGATATAATTGGTTGTTTGGTTGATTAGTTATTACCTTTCAAAATATTATAAACATTTTTTTAAAAAGAATTTAAATACATATAATCTATTTAACTTATAATAAAATAGTATAAAAACAACAATCTAATACCGGATAGTTGTCCAGTAATTAAATATTGTAGAAAGGGGTTGAATACAATAATATATTTTTTCAAAAATAATCAACACAAGTATACAAGTATGAATGAATTGTAAATTTTATTAATACTTCATAAAATCTGTTGTAATACAAACTCTCTCAATAAATAATGTATTCTTAAGAGCATTATATGAAAAAATAAATTTAAAACCATACAATTAATGTAAACCTATTATGTGTTTATATAAACACTTTTTTTTTTATCAAATAGTACAAGAAATAATGATTACAATTAATAAAAAAAATTCTTCCATTATTTCCTGTTGATAATTACAACTGCTGAGTTATTGCAACTGACATATCAATCCTAAAATGTAAGTTAATCTTCTCCTCATTTGTAGGTATTAGCAACTCAAACTCTGATTAGCATAGAATTAACATAGACTCTGATTGATTCTGATGAGTAAACTCTGACTTCATCGTATCTTTATTTCTAACAAATATAAGTGACTTGCATATCTCAATTTCATTATTGGTTGAACTCTTTAAACTCTATTAAAATTATAATATATTATTAATATTATAATTCTAAAAATATATAAATATACATGTAAGTTATTTAAAGGGACTGGTTTTACAGTTACAGTTGGATATAAAAGTTTAAAGAACCAGATCATCTAACACTGTTGAAATTTAAAATAAAGGGTTATGATTAACAAGGACAAAAAAGTATACGCTATATTATATAGCGTATACACTATATAATATAGTGTATATCTTAACTTTTTTATTGTCAAACTTATCCTTAAATATCACGTAAAAAATAGGGTTATCCTTAAATACCACGTGAAAACATGTTTTTATATTTTTAGGGCTATTGTGTACTTTTGTGTAAATTTTGAGGGTTAAAATATTAATAACCCTGAAAAATATGTTGTCAGTACTATTTACTAAAAAGTATACCCTAAATTATATGGCGTAAGTAATATTACCTCTCCACACTTAGACACTCAGGGGTAGTTTGTTAAATCTGAACAATATTTTCTGAATAATTAAAATTCTGAATGAATGTTGAATGCTGAATGAATGATGTTATTTGTTATGTTAATTTTCTATTTATCAGGATGATAAAATTTATAAAATTTTAAAATAAAATGTTAGATATCAAGAAATGATGCTGTCAGAGTATGTCAACCAGAGATTAATAAAAGCTGATAAGAGTTTATGAAGTTAGAGTCTACTCACCGACATAGTCTAGCTGGTCAGATTTTGACAACTGAAAGTTTGACAAATCAAGAATTGATTGAAGATAAACATGGAAGTGTTTTTATAAATGACAACTACCTTGGAGAAGCTATGTATTCGGAAGATAATGATGGAAATTATATATTTACATTTATTGATCATTATCTTTGTTATAATTAGATAGATAGTTGTGTATTATATAAACACAGAACTAAATTACATTAAAAGTATCGTTCATAAAATATTATTATTATAAGCTAACAGCTCTTAAGAACCTTATTTTTCTTGAGATAGTTTTGTATTAAGTCTGTCAAAAGTTAGTACAAACAGTACTTCTTTTATATACTTGTGTTCCATAATCGATTGTTTGATACTATTCTATTCAACCCCTCTTCTATAATAGTACGTTTTCTGGGTAACAATTGGTATCTAAAGGCTACAGATCCTGATTATCTAGACAGGATTAAAGAAGGTCCCTATTTGCCTACAAAACTAGTTCCACCTACTTTGATCGAAGGTAGAGAGATTCTAGAGTACTACATTCTGAAGGACATGAATGGATGGACTATTGAGGAAAAACATGAAGTCCTCAAGGATGCTAAGGTGAGAAACATTCTACACAACAGTTTGGACTCTGTTATGTCAAACAGAGTAATTGCTTGCAAGACTACCAAGGAAATCTAGGATGCACTGGTGGTTCAATGTCAAGGAACCAAGGAGATAAAAAAGAATAAAAGATATGTTCTGATTCAGGAGTATGAATATTTTGAGGCTAAACAGAATGAGTCTCTTACTAATACTTATGACAGGTTGTTAGAAACAGAGTTTAGTGATGCTATCAGAGAATAATTCAAACAGAGTTTACAGAAGACAATCAGAGTTTAAACTGACGTCATCAGAGTTTAGAAATTGTCGACAGAGTTTACTCAATCAGATTTTATTAACCGACAGAGTTTATGAAATCAAAGTTTGACAGATGGCAATCTACAAATCAGAGATTGATTAGGATAAACAAGGAAATGTTTTAATGCAATTCAATTACCTTTCTGGAAGCTATCTTTTAAGAAGATAATGATGGAAATAATATTTCTACATTTAATAATCATTATCTTTGTGGGTGTTTGGGGTTCCATAAACTTAAAATAAGTAGCTTATTTTTTTATTTTTTTTACATATTTTCATATTTTTTTTAAAGATAAATATTTGTTTTAGAATTTTAAAACCAAATATGAACTTACTTTTTTCTGAAAATAAGGGCTTATTTCTGAAAAGTACATACATCCCTACTTTTTTCCGGAAATAAGCCCTTATTTCCATAAGTAGCAGTTTGCCAAACAGGCCCTTTATTGTATTTGGATAAGTAACTATTGTTATTTCCCAGAACAATGTCAATATTTGTGAAGAGGGGGGGGGGGGTTGAATACAAATATCAAAACTTTTTGTTGTTTTAATATTTGTTCTTGATGTTTGAGTGTTCGAGAGAAAATGTATAAACATAAATAAAACTGAAAATAAATTCAACAAAGAGATTTAAAAATTACTGATGGATTGGTTTTTCCATCAGTGTATATTTTTGATCAATGTTCCTAGATTAAATAAAAACATAGATTCGTTTTTACAAGGTTAGAAAATAAATTAACTGTTCTTACAAAGTGCTTAAAGGCTGAACAGTTGATTCAAGAAATATTGTCTAACTTTTACATTTGTTATTTCCCAGAACAATGTCAATATTTGTAGAAGGGGGTTGAATATAAATATCAAAACTTTTTATTATATTAATATTTGTTCTTGATGTTTGAGTGTTCGAGAGAATATGTATAAACATAAACAAAACTGAAAATAAATTCAATAAAGAGATTTTAAAATTACTTATGGATTGGTTTTTCCATCAGTGTATATTTTTACTTAATGTTCCTAGGTTAAATAAAAACCTAGCTTCATTTTTACAAGGTTAAAAAATAAATCAACTGTTCTTACAAAGTGCTCTAAGGTTGAACAGTTGATTCAAGAAATATTGTCTAACTTGTACATTTTCTAACAATGCTACCACACTTGTTTATATACTACAAGTCTGTTTTTAAAATTCCTATTCTAGGATTATTTCTACCTATCTTCCCTTTTAACTTTTTCTATTTTAGAAAAAAGTTTGAAAGACAGCTTCAGATTGAGTCTTCACAATCATTATAGACCGTCTTCCATATGTGTTCTTTTGTCCTTTGGATCTTCAACAAATAGTCTTTCTGTGTTGTCTCGATCAATTGATAATTTGTTGTTAAGCATATCAATTGATCCTTCCTTTTATCCATCAAATGATATTCTTCTTCGATTGATCTTTATATCCATCGATTGATAAATAGTGACTTATCGATTGATAAATGTTATCAATCGATATATCAATCGATGGGTCTTCACATCAGTTGAAGGTCTTCAATACTTGACTTGGTTTCTTCAATTGATCTTCTATCTATTGATGCTTCAATATCAATTGATCATCCTTCACTTGTATAATTTCCTGTCTTCAAATAACTAAAATTTGACAGTCTAAGTTACACATCAGTTGATGATCTATATCAATCGACTTCTAACATCAATTGATGGGTATAATATCAATTGACTTACACCTTATCGATTGAAATAGACTAAGTACACCTATGCTACAATCCAAATTATTAGTTGATTCATCTAAACATTTCAACTGATAAATGGTTTCCTGATCAATTGATATTTATAACTTTCATATCAATTGATCAGTTACATCAATTAAAATTTCTATGATTCTAAGATTAAAGTTATCATCAAATTACATGTAGATTCCTAACAATCTCCCCCTATTTGTGTCTGTGACATGAACAAGCATAAATCTACTTGATGATAACAAAAACCTTTAATTATTTCCATTCAGTTAGAATCAAGAAATTTAAATAGCACTTTGAATTTTGCAAGTACCAGTTTGGTGAATAACTTCTGTAAGTTGCTCCAATGTCTTCACAATCTTCATAATCCAATTAGTTTTTCTTCTTTCTCTTCTCAGCATTTTCCTTTAATTGTCTCATGAATGAACTCCTAAACATTGCTTCATCTCTGTCAGACTCTCCAAGTTGCCTCATAAGGTAGTGAATTTCTTCATCTGTGATTTTTTCCAGATATTTGCAGATATCAAAGAACTTTGTATTGCCCTCCACATCTGTAAAAATCATTGCATATTTTGGCTCCAACACCACCATTTTTACTTGAGACTTCCATAGCTTAAGGGGTAAATCAGGTTCAGCTTCTGCCTTTGATCTTCTTAGCTTTGAGATTTGATGTTGAATTTCCTGAGCAATTGTTGTATTGAGTTTGTACTTTCTATTGAGTAGAGGAAGAATGGTCTTCAGAACATTGTAGTTTTGCTTCATTATCATCTTTACTGAATAAGTGATTTTTACTCCATTTTCATACTTCAACCTCATTGATTCTTATTGGTTAGAGGTTGCAGGGTAAGTTCTTACTCCTATCAACCCTTTTTCACTTATCACTGGTATCCCTTTCATATCATAGCCTTTAATTGTTACCTCCTTCTTGATTTCTTCTTGTTTGACCTAGAGGTTTTCATGAACTACTTTTTCTTGAGTAGAACTTGTCTTTTTCTTAGCCATGGCTATTTTCCTCTTTTTCCTCAGTGGTTGTTCTACTAATTGATCTTCCGTAATCCATTCCATTTCCATTTTCCTTGCAATTTCTTCATTATCCTTTTCTCTTCTTGCAGCATCTAAAAATCATGAGAAAATGGTACCTTGAAGAAGCTTCTGGACAACTGGCTCCTTCTTTTTCTTTTTTTCTTCAATCATTATGGCTTTACCTCTTTTCTTCTCTTCAAGGGCTTCAAGATCAATTGTTAGAAAGGTTTCTGCATTTGAATTGTTGTTTTTGGTAGCCTTCTTTGCATTTCCATTTATTATTCTTGTCTGAGCAATGAACTCATCAAAGTTCCCTTTTTCTTCTGCCTCTGTCACCAACTCAGTGCTCTTCCTTAGATCTTCAATTCTTTTCCTTTCCCTCTCAATTATTGATTTAGTTTCTCTTTCCCTAGAAATTCTTCTAGCTTCTAGATCATCTTCAAACTTCTTGAATTCTTTCTTTTTATGTTCTAAGTCATCTTTGGGTGACTTAGATGTCTTTGAAGATTGTTTATCCCTGTTGCTTCCATTTTTAGTAGCCTTTTTTATTGCAGAACCACCAATGCCCCTTGATTTATCCATACCAGAACCATCGAAACCACCACTGCCTTTGCCATCACCATCACCATCCTTCTTCTTAGCATTCTCTCCCTTTTTGTTATCATCAATTTGAGGAGGTGGTGACATTCTGTCAAGAAACTTTTAAACAATGGAAACATGTAGACTCTAGCCTTTAATGATGTCATCTATCTTCCTTTCTAGAGACTCCACTCTTGTTTCCAAGGCTGCAAAGTTCTTGGATTCCTTGAAGAATTTGTCCTTGATTTGACCCATATTATTAATAGGGAACTTCTCATCCAACCTTCTCTCCAATGAATCCTTGTTAGAAGTGATAGATCCCTTGATAATCTCCAATTCTCTCTTTACTCTTGTCACTGTGATCTTCTGAACTTTTAATGACTCTATCATATAGTGAGAAATTCTTCTTCGATTGGGATCTGTAATTTCTCCTTCCACCATTGCCCTCCTATATTGAGAAAGAATCTCAGTTTCAGCAGTTTCTAAGGAACCATCAATAGTGCTCATCCATGGCTCTTCATCAGAATCATCTTCTAACTCTTTAGGTGCCATACACACGTATCTATTGTATTGACAATGCTCTCATTCAGATTTCTGGTCCTTTGTTATGTATGCTCAATTCCCAACAATTTTTCTGCATCCCTGTTACTTGAAGCAGCTAACCCTTGATATTGTGGATCAGGGTGAACAAAATTCTGTGGATTCAAGTCACCAGCATCAACATCTGCATTATAAGTTTCCTTGTTAACTCCACTCCCACTTGCTTCTGTATTAGATACTCCCCCTATCTTCTTGACTCCTTCATCCTCTCACATTAATTCATTTTCCAACTGTGCAAATAATAGAATTATTTTATCACTCTCACTCATGTCTATATTTTGCATCAGGATCTCATCCTGGAATCTCATCTCTTTCTCACTCATATCCTGTGCACCTTCTAAGGTGGGACCCTCATGTGTTTCACTCTCATTCCTGGAAGAAATATGAATGTCCTCAGTTACTTTCTCTCCTTTTTCCAGGTTACGATCTTGCCTCTCACTTATTCCTAAGAATGTTTATGCAACATCAATTGATTGAGTATCAATTGATATATAAAAATTATCAGTCAAAGTGTTTAGGATATCCATCGATTGATGCATACCCATCGATTGATCTTGAGTATCGATCTATGGCTGAATATCGATTTATAAAGGAACATTAATTGATGGAGTAGAAACATTTGAGATAATGATTTGATAAGTTATATTTGAAATGACATGTGAGATGGAATCCTGAATTTTCTGAGAGGAAAATTCAAGAAAGAGTGTTGGCTTCTCCTTGATTAACAAAGAAGGAGAATTTTAAAATGTTTGATTATCTATCAGAACATTTTCTGAATAAATTTGATGAGTTGGGGAAAAAATAATAGAATGGATTGGAATTGAGAGAGAATGAGACAACATTTCATCATTTAAATGAGATGCATCAAACTGACTTTGAGAAGGCTTCATCACAGTTTTCTGTGATTTTGCAGTGTGTGCTTCCCCATGTACAGATGTGATTCTTCTCCTTTCATATGTTTTTGGTGATTTGGCTTGTGTGTCCCCATCTTGGTTCTGTGCCCCTGGTTGTGGGCTATTTTCAATACTGTCATCCTTTTGAGAAGATGTCAATAGAGATGTGATATTGTCCATATTAACATCCACAGTCTTTTCAGAGACTATAGAGTGGCTTGGCTTAGGTTGCACACCCTCACTCTTCTTATTCTTCTGGGTTTTTTAATGTTCCCCAGTTCCCTCACCACCTACATCCTCCTTTAATTAATCTACCATGACATGTGCTTTTCTTTTCTTTGATTTTACAATAACAGGTTTTTGGGAACCTGTTGAGGTTGACTTGTTAGATTTGGGTTTAGAAATTGGATGTGTGGCTTGGGTGGGAGGGTTGGGGTCATTGCTAATACCCTCCATAGTCATAGAAGGCAAAAAAGATTGGGGATTGGAAGAAGTTATGGTAGAGATAAATTCCTGAAGAAAAGGTGGATAAATCAATTCCTCATTACTGTGAAGATTGATTACTATCAAGTCTTTGAAGACCCTTTTCTTTTGAACCCAATAATTCAAGGTTTCTGTACTCCTGTCAATCTCAATATCCTTGACAAAATGGTTAATAATAATCATGATAAATCTAGTATAATAAATATGATTAGATGTATTAATCTTGTTTCACAATTTGACAAATATTTCATTGAGTAAAAGGCTTCCTAAATTGTGATATCTATCATATAAAATGTTATAACCTACTTGTTGCATACTTGTTGTTATTGCATCAAAATTACTAACATTACCAGAAAAACACTTTATTATAGCATCAAAGAAATATGACCATTCTTTTCTTAGATTCTTTCTAACAATACTACCTAAACTAGCATCAGGAGCAGTGTAATTGATTTCCCTAAGCATGCTTCTTATATCTGTGTCAGTGGGTGCATTTTCTGTATTATTTGCAGGAATGTTTAAACACTCATCCAAGAACATAGTGGTTAGAATATACCTTTGTCCTTTGTAATCAAAGGAGATTGAAGAAAAATCATCTACTACCTCTGCTGTTGTCCAGAATTCTTCAACTATATTGCACACTATTTTTTGTGCTTCCGTGAGGGCCTTTGAGATCCTTTAACTCCTTAGGAATTCTATTAGTGGATGAAATTCTGTTGGAGCTTCCTCCATCATAGTGCAAGCAACGAAGTTGTTGAGCTTATAGTAGAATCCTGATTGTGAGACTTTCTTTGATGATGCCATAATCGTGTTTAAAGATTTAGAGATGAACTGACTGGAAAACTTATTAGTGTTGAAGCAAAAACAATAACAAAATAGTAAGTAGATTAGGGTTCTTACCAAGAGATAGATAAAGAATGTGTTCGAAGATTGGGAAAGAGAAAGAGATAGAGAAATCATTAGTAAAATTGCAAATAAGAATTAAAAGTTGTTTTAATCTCACTATTTATATTTACTGAGTTCCCAATCAATTTCTTACTCAAAATAGAACTTAATCGACCGTTGGAAGAAAAATGAAAAGTAGAAATTACCATTTTTGGCAATCGACTATTATATATATAGGAATGTATGTATTAATCAATTGATAGAATAAGTAAGCAACGACTAGATTTTGTACAGGTTGATTGATGACATGAACCCCTTTAAATTACAGGTCATCGATTGATAATTAACTTATCCATCGACATGTACTCTTATCCATCGATAAATAAATATATCATCAATTGATATATTTACCTGCTGATAGCTGCAAATATACATCGATAAGTAAATATATCATCAATTGATATATTTATCTGTCGATAGGTGCAAATATCCATCGATAAGTAAATATATAATCAATTGATATATTTATCTGTCAATAGCTACAAATATATACATCGATAAGTAAATATATCATCAATTGATATATTTATCTGTCGATAGCTGCAAATATCCATCGATTAGTAAATATATCATCAATTGATATATTTATTTGTCGATAGCTGTAAATATAGATTGATATGTAAAACGTTTATCAATTGATTATGGAAGAATCAATACATTAACATAGATAATGGTTAAAATTAATATAAATACATAACTTGTCAGACATTTAATAGATAAAACATAGTTAAGCATACCTAAATTAAAGACCAATCTATTAAAAGTAGATTCATCTAATGGTTTGATAAAAATGTTTGTAAGTTGTCTTTCACTAGGGATAAAATGTAATTCAACTATACCATTCATTACATGTTCCCTAATGAAGTGATACTTTATGTCAATGTGCTTGGTTCTGGAATATTGCACAGGATTTTCTATTATTGCCATGGCACTTGTGTTGTCACAGAAAATAGGAATTTTGTTCATGTCGAACCCATAGTCAATTAGTTGATTCCTCATCCATAATATTTGTGCACAACAACTTCCAGTTGCAATGTATTCAGCTTCTGCAGTGAATATAGACACTGAATTTTATTTCTTGCTAAACCATGATACAAACTTATTTCCTAGAAATTGACAAGTGCCTGTAGTACTTTTTCTGTCAATTCTGTAACCTGCATAGTCTACATCTGAATAACCAATTAGATCAAATGCAGAATCTCTAGGGTACCAAATTCCAAGATTTGGAGTTCCTTTGAGATATATGAATATTCTTTTATTACAATCAAATAATATTCTCTTGGATCAGCCTGAAACTTAGCACAAAGACATGTAGCAAATATTATGTCTGGCCTACTTGCAGTTAAATAAAGTAATGAGCCAACCATGCCTCTACAACTTGAAATGTCCATTTTAGCTTCCTTAGTATTCAATTCAAGTTTAGTTGTAGTGGACATGGGAGTTTTTGCAGAAAAACATTCATTTAAACCAAATCTCTTTAATAAATCAGAAATATATTTGGTTTGATTTATGAAAATACCATCTTTGACTTGTTTGACTTGCAAACCAAGAAAATAGGTAAGTTCTCCCATCATGCTCATTTCATATTTACTCTGCATCAACTTAGCAAACTTTGGACAAAGTTTCTCATTAGTTGAGCCAAAAATAATGTCATCTACATAGATTTGAACAAGAATCATAGAGCCACTAACATTTCTCTGAAAGAGAGTTTTATCAACAGTACCTCTTGAGAAGAAAGTATACAAATTCAGGATGAACATGATTAATAAAACCAGGAGGTTGTTCTACATATACTTCTTCTTCTAGTTCTCCATTAATAAAAGAACTTTTCACATCCATCTGATACACCTTGAAATTAGCATGAGCATCATATGCTAGAAAGATTCTGATTGCTTCCAACCTTGCAACATGTGTAAATTTTCATCAAAATCTATGCCTTCTTCTTGTGAGTAACCCTTTTCCACTAATCTTGTTTTATTCCTTGTCACTATACCAGATTCATCCATTTTGTTTCTAAACACCCATTTTGTACTAATAACAGACTTGTTCTTTTGTTTGAGCACCATCTTCCATACCTTATTTCTTTTAAACTGATTCAACTCTTATTGCATAACAATTATCCAATCAGGATCATTCAAGGCTTCTTCAATCTTTTTTGGTTCTTCTTGAGACGGGAAGCTACAATACAAGCATTCATTTTGAGTTGCAATTCTAGTTTTGACACCATCATTTGCATCTCCAATAATCAATTCAAAGGGATGACTTTTTGTCAATTTCCTTTGTGATGGTAAATTTGTCCTTGATGATGATGCTTCATGATCATTGGAATTGTTATGACCATTGTGATGTAATTGATCATTTGAGAACCCTCCCCCTGAGATGGACTCTCTTCTTGAAGATTATTGTACAGATTTTTTATCCATCAAATGATTATCAATTGATGTATTATCAGTCGATTGATGATTGTCAACTGATAAGTTATCTGTTGATGCATTGACATCAATTGATGGGGAGTTTCTAGGTACTTTATTTCTTGAAATTTCCACATCATCATTAATATCTTCACTATTACTTGTAGATTCATTTTCAAAATGCAATAGGTCATGAAATCCTTCATCAAAAAACCCTTGAATCTTCTTGTCGTCAAAGACTACATGCATATATTCCATAACAATGTGTAATCTAAGATTGTAGACTCTGTAAGCTTTTGTTGTTATTCTATATCCAACAAATATAGCTTCATCAGCCTTGGCTTCAAATTTTCCTAGATTTTCACCTTGATTCCTCAGTACAAAGCATTTGCAGCCAAAGACATGAAGGAAATTAACTGTTGGCTTCTTGTCTTTCTTTATCAACTGATATGGTGTTTTGCCTTGAAGTTGATTGACCATGGAAATATTTTAAATGTAGAAAGCATTATTAATTGCTTCTGCCCAGAAATATGTAGAAAGTTTTTCTTCTTTTAACATAGTTCTAGAAGCTTCAATCAAGGTCCTATTTTTCCTTTCAACTACTCCATTTTGTTATGGAGTCCTTGGTGTAGAGAAATAATGAGTGATACCTTTTTCTTCACAGAATTATTTCATTGTTGCATTCTTGAATTTAGTACCATTATCACTTCCAATTTTCTTGACCTTCCATTCAGTGCCATTGTCAACATTCTTCACATGATTGATAATGAATTTGTTTGCCTCATCCTTAGAGTGTAAGAAATATACCCATGTATATCTTGTGAAGTCATCCACAATGACTAAGGCATATTTCTTTTTGGCAATTGACATGATATTCACTGGACCAAATAAGTCCATGTGCAGTAATTCTAAAGGCTTGTCAATTGATGATTCAGAATTTGACTTGAATGATGCTTTCCTTTGTTTTCCCTTTTGACAGGCATCACATAGTCCATCCTTGGTGAATTCCATCTGTGGAATGCCTCTAACCAATTGATTCATGGCTTTGAAATTCAAATGGGCTTCTTGTACCAAATCCAACTTACATCTGTATTGGCTTTGCTAAGTAGGTATTTCATTGAGTTTGCCTTTCACCAGTTAAGAGAATTTCACAAGATTCTTTGTTGGCTATGATGAATGATCCAATTAAAAACCACACACTATTTCCATTATCACACAGTTGACTAATACTGAGTAAATTGTGCTTCAATCCACCAACCAGTGCTACAGGTTCAATGATAACATTTTCTTTTGCAATTGAGCCATATCCTAGAGTAAAAACTTTGCTGTTATCTCCAAAAGTAACTCCTGGGCCAGCCTTTTCCATACACTTTGTGAGCAGGGACAAATATCTAGTCATGTGCCTAGAACATCCACTATCCAGATACCAGAGATTTTTCTTCCTGTTTCCCTGCACATATTCAAAACAATCAAGTTACTTTTGGTACCCAAGTTGCCTTAAGTCCTCTTTCATTAGTTGCAGCCTGAGCCTTGGTTGTCAACTTTGGTTCCTTTTGTTTTAGTTGGTTTAAATCTACTTTAACTTTGGGAGTTGGTTTTTGGGGCTTAGACACCTTGGAACTCATGGCTGAATTTCTATGCATTTCATTATCTACATTAGGTATGTTCTCTGGCATTCCAGGCATGTTCATATTTGCATATGCAAAGAAAGGATTATACATGTATGGAGCTTGTGCATAAGGCATATGGACATTAGGTGCAACTAAATTAGAAGACATGGCATTCATGAGCATAGGATTGGTAAGCATGGCATTTGCAGACATGGCATGTGCATTTAAATCATTTAAAGATATATAGTTCTTTTCTTTTTTGCATTGCATAGATAAATGATTTACACTACCACATTTAGCACATACCTTTCTAGGTGCATACATATCAGGAGTATAATTGTTGTGCTTATTTATGCCCACTTTTCCATTTCTATTCTTTTTCTTTTTCTTAAACTTAGGTTGGATAATTTCCACATGTGCTATCTCTTCTAATTTTACTTTCAATTATTTCTTGGATAAGCTACCTATGTTGATCTTCTCAACCTTAGCCTCAACTTGATTTTTGGTTTCCTTAAAAAACTTGATATAGGTGCTAAAATTATTCTTTTTATTAGCCATTGATGATTTACTTGAAGATGGATACTTTTCAATTGATTCAGCATCAATCGATTGATAATCCTTACCAATTGATGAGGGATTAGCAGTCGATTGATCTTTATCCATTGAAGTCAGCCACTAGCTTGCCTATTTATTTAGGAGATTATCCTAGAATATCTAATCCCTGAACATCAATGATTTGTTTGGCAGTTTTAGCAGACCTATTCCATTTCTTAATGGTTTCAATTTCTCCAGCCAATTGTTCTTTTAACAATTCTTCTCCTCTCAAACTATTAAGTAGTTCATCTCTAGCATCCTTACTTTCCTGCTTGAATCTATCTAAACAAACAAGTTCATTTTCAAGAAAAAGATTCCTCTCAGTTAAGGCATCAATGGTGTTTTTCAACTTGAGGTTTTCTTTGTTTAGATATTTTAGAGTGATATGCAAATTGTATAATTTATTAGACATTTCATTAATGGTACTGTTGCACATTCATCTTTTGTAAGCTCAGATAAGTTAGTAGCTAGTGCCTGATTTGATGATGAACTAGCTTCTTCATCTTCATGGTTGGCCATTAGAGCTAGATTGATAAATTCTTCAGAATCACTGTCCTCAGCAGCCCAGTCTTTCTCTTCAGTAACAAAAGCCTTTTCTTTTTGTTTAAGAAGGTCAAAGTATTTCTTTTTGTAATCAATATCATCATATGACTTTGCCTTTTCTTGTTTTGGCTTTCTGCACTCATTTGAAAAATAACCAGCCAATCCACAGTTAAAGCATTTGAATTTTGATCTATCAACCAAATTTTTATTTTAAATGTTACTTCTAAACTGGGATCCATTCCTTTGAGCATTTGGATTCTTCATAAATTTTAGCTTTGAAAATTTCCTTGACAGAAATACATGGTGCTCATCAATCTCATCCAAATCATCCTATGATCATGTTTCTATTTCTTCACACTTGCCCTTTCCTTTTCCTTTGAATGATTCTTCAATAGCATCATTAGCTACCATGACAGAACCTTCTACACAACCAGTTTCTTTCTTCTCTTCATTTCCCTTAACCATCAAAACCACAGTTTTCTCTTTTCTTTGATTCTTCTCAATCTCCTCATTTTGTTGGATTTCCAACTCAGATGTCTTGAGAATACCATAAAGTTTCTCAAGAGTATAATCCTTGAAGTCTTGAGATTGTCTAATGGAAACATTCATTGGTTTCCATTCCTTTGGAAGAGATCTAAGAAATTTTAGATTTGTATCCTCAGTTGCATAAACCCTACCATATAGTTTCAATCCATCTAACAACTTCTGAAATCTGCTATAGGTATCATTGATAGATTCTCCACTCTTGAAATGAAATGATTCATATTTTTGAATCAAGAGTTGCATCTTGTTTTTCCTTACTTATTCAGTTCCTTCACACAGAGTTTGAAGAGTATCCCATACTTCCTTTAATGAAGTACAGTTTATCACATTGTCAAACATATCTTTATCTAGACCATTAAACAGAATTTTTATGGCCTTCTTGTCTTTAAGCACTTCTTTTTCATCCTCTTCTGTGAACTCATTGATGAGTTTTGGAACATGTTTGTCAAGTGCAGGAGTTCCATCAGGGTTTACACTTGTGACTAGCTTAATGGGAATATGAGGACCTTTCTCTATGTAGTTAACATAGGAAGGGTCGAGAGAAAGAAGTTGCAGATGCATTTTTACTTTTCATGTAAAATATTCATCTTTTTCTAACACTAGAATTTTCACACTTGAATCTTTTTGTCCCATATTGACTATTCTTGATCTTTAAACTTTCTGTATGTTGAAAACCTGGCTCTGATACCAATTTTTATTTCCTAGAACAATATCAGTATTTGTAGAGGGGTGGGTTGAATACAAATATCAAAACTTTTTGTTGTTTTAATATTTTTTCTTGATGTTTGAGTGTTCGAGATAATATGTATAAACAGAAATAAAATTGAAAATAAATTCAACAAAGAGATTTTAAAATTACTAATGGATTGGTTTTTCCATCAGTGAATATTTTTGCTCAATGTTCCTAGGTTAAATAAAAACTTAGCTTCATTTTTACAAGTTAAGAAAATAAATCACTGTTCTTACAAAGTGCTCTAAGGCTGAACAGTTGATTCAAGAAATATTATCTAACTTGTACATTTTCTAACAATGCTACCACACTTGTATATATACTACAAGAGTATTTTTACAATTCCTATTCCAGGATTGTTTCTACCTATCTTCCCTATTATCTTTTTCCATTTTAGAAAAATGTTTGAAAGACAGCTTCATATTGAGTCTTCACAGTCATCATAGACTGTCTTCTATAGGTGTGCTTTTATCATTTGGATCTTCAACAAATAGCCTTTCTGTGTTGTCTCGATCAATTGATAATTTATTGTTAAGCATATCAATTGATCCTTCCTTTTACCCATCAAATGATGTTCTTCTTTGATTATTCTTTATATTCATCGACTGATAAATAGTGACTTATCGATTGATAGATGCTATCAATCGATATATCAATTGATGGGTCTTCACATCAGTTGATGGTCTTCAATACTTGACTTGGTTTCTTCGATTGATCTTCTATCCATCGATGCTTCAATATCAACTGATCATCTTTTACTTGTATCATTTCATGTCTTCAAATAATTACAATTTGATAGTCTAAGTTACACATCAGTTGATGATCTATATCAATCGACTCTAACATCAATTGATGGGAATAATATCAATTGACTTACACCTTATCGATTGAAATAGACTAAGTACACCTATGCTACAATCCAAATTATCAGTTGATTCTCATATACATTTCAACTGGTAAATGATTTCCTGAACAATTGATATTTATAACTTTCATATCAATTGATTAGTTACATCAATTAAAATTTCTATGATTCTAAGATTAAAGTTATCATTAAATTACATGTAGATTCTTAACAGCTGTGTACTATATAAACAAAGGATTAGGTTAACATTGCAATCAGTCAGGAAATATTATTCTCATAACCTAGCAGCTCTTAAGAATTTTGTTTTTCTTGAGAGAGTTTTGTATTCAGTTCAATAAAAGTTAATACAAAACAATACTTCTTCTACATACTTGTGTTCATAATCGAATTGTTTGGTACTATTATATTCAACCCCCATTCTATAATAATGTATTATCTGGGTAATAATTGGTATCAGAGCAGGGAGTTAATTACAACTTAAAAATTTATAAACAATGTCTGGAAACAAGTATGAAAGTATCATAATATCAATCTTGAAGAAGGCTGAATACCCTACATGGAGGGTAAAGATGATGATGTTCTTGGAAGTCACAGATCCTGATTATCTAGAAAAGATCAATGAAGTCCAGTATCTACCAGCTAAGCTTGTTTCATCAACAATTGTGGAAGGAAGACAGGTTCCTGAATACTATATTCTGAAGGACAAAAAGTAGTGGACTAATGAAGAAAAACAAGAAGTCCTCAAAGATGCAAAGGTAAGGAATATTCTGCATAACAGTCTAGATTCTGTAATGTCTAATAGAGTAATTGTTAGTGTAGGTACCCTAGAGGCAATACAATGTTTCTTTTGATAAACCTTTATGTCATTTGATTATTCAATAAACGTATTTATTATGACTTTAATTACTGCGATATATATTTGTTAGCATAATAAATGTCCTTAGAATCATGATACACATTGTATAGTTTAAGTACATGACTTGAACTTGAGATTATATAATATATCATATTCTTAAAGGTCCCTAGTCGAGTATTATTATTATAGGAGAATAATAATACATAAATAGACTAGTATGTTGTTTGACAGATAACCACATCTCATTGGTTATAAGTATGGGGATACTAAAGTCAATACATACGTACATGTAGGAGTACATGGTACTGGACAGACCCACAGTGAGATTCTTCATGTTTAATAAAGTCATAAGAAAGACTCACAGTGATAATGGTGTAATGATCCTTTGACTTGAGATCATTATATTTTTATACGAGGATTAATATACTTTGACTACATTAAAAGTTACCTTTGACCGGGTGATGATAAAAGTGGACATCGGGTATATCATGAGTCGTATGAGAAATATGAATGATAGATAAAGGATTTAACCCTCCTATAATTAGGAGAGATATTATTGGCCTCTTGATTGAGTAAGACTATAAAATGCATGGCCGTGCCCAAATAATGATTTGTTTTTCATAGTCTACTCATGGATCAAGTAAACCCGGATTAAATGTTGAAGAGGATGACTAAATACATGCCTCGAGTTTAATCTATAATATATATATATATATATATATATATATATATATATATATATATATATATATATATATGGTTAAAGGGATTATATTACACGAAAACATTAATCATGAAAGGTTTTATCGAGTCACGATTTAATTATTGTTTAATTGGGTAGCAATGATGTATTACTAGATACCGCTCATTGTTTATAATTTTATTGGAGAATAAAATTATTACTAATTAAATAATAGCCTATAGGGTCACACGCATGGAGCACTTAGAGGAATAGTTAATTTAAATTATAGATTTAAATTAATTGATGATTATTTGAATTTTATTATATTAATTAAGTGAGACTTAATTAATTGAGATAATATAAATTCAAATTAGAGGAGTATTTCTGCCCATAATAATTAAGCATGACTTAGTTATTAATTAAATAATAAAAATTCGTTTTATTATTTAATCCTATACCTACATGGGTTAGGTTTTGCTGTTATGGGCCTATTAATCAGACATTATAAATAGATAATGTAGGGTTAAGAGGCTATTACGTTTTTGATAAAAAATAAAACCCTAGAGGGGGCAGCAACAAGGAGGTAGAAACATTAACTCGAATTATCAAGAGGGAGGCTAGTACGTCTATTCCGCAGTCAAGATCGTGAGACGTTCTTGAAGGTGCTCGTGTGGATACCATAGAGGTGTTTTTCGAGAGGAAGACACAAGTCGTGAAAGCTAGGATCTCTGTTGAGTTCGTGAAAGTCAAGATCTTAATAGGTATAATTCTGTTTCACCATAATTTGTCCAATCTTATACATGGATCCTGCGATGGGGTTTCAAATTTTTATTATTTTTTTCGTGTTTATACAGTCTAGATTCTGTGATGTCTAATAGAGTAATTGCCTACAAAAATACTAAAGAAATCTGGGATGCACTAGAGGTTCAATGTCAAGGAACCAAGGAAATCAAGAAGAATAAAAGATATTTTCTTATACAAGAGTATGAATATTTTAAGGCTAAACATAATGAATCTCTCACTGATATCTATGACAGATTTCTTACTTTTTTGAATAACTTAGCTTTGGTTAATAAGGTGTATGACAATGAGGATTCAAACACCAAGTTTCTGAGGGCTCTACCTGAAGAATGGGATTTACAAACATCCTTAATAAGAGATAGAGCTGATTTGGATGAGATGTCCCTAGATGAAGTGTATGGAAGGCTAAAAACTCAAGACTTTTATCTTGAGTTTGGATAAAATCTGGCAAGAAAGTCCAACAAATTCTTTCCTTGTATCAAAGGAATAATAGAAAGAGTAGCAAAGAGACAAAGGTTGAGACAAAGAGTAGCAAAGAAAAGTCTGTTGCCTTGAATGTTGAGACAAACGAATAATAGAAAGAGTAGCAAAGAAAAGTCTGTTGCCTTGAATGTTGAGACAAAGGTTGAAGAACCAAAAGGAAAGGTCTTAAAAGCCTCAACAAGAAAATGAAAAGTTGTGATAGTTAAAGAGAGTAGTGAATCAGAGTTTAAGGCAGACTCTGATGTAAACTCTGATGAATCGACAGACTCTGACATGATGGAGATGGTTGTCATGATTGTCAAAGGCTTCAAAAAGATGAAATATAGGAAGTAAAGAAAGAAAGGAAACTTCTAAAAGAAGCATGGAGAGTTAGAGAATAAAGACAGAGATCGTAAGGCTAAAACACTTGACAAATTAAAGGTCAAGTGTTACAAGTGTAACAAGATGGGGCACTTTGCCACTGAGTGCAGAAGCAAGTAATTTGGGAAAGCTCTCATCACCTCAAAGAAATATTGTATGGATTCCTCAGACTCTGAAGAGGAAACAAACCATGCTCTCATGGCAAACATTGATGCTCCCATCTTAAACCCTGACAAGGTACCGGTCTCTATCTTCAATATTGATACTGAAAATGTCTATGAATTAAAGTCTTTTCTTAGAACCCTACGTGTTAGTTTTAAATCACATTCACTTGAGAATGAAAGATTAAAATCCATCAAGTTGAATATTTACATGCAAACTCAGCTAGAAATACAAGTTGAATACTTAAAAGATGAGATAGCTAGAAAATAAGAGACTTTCAGAGTTTGGATAAAATCTGGCAAGAAAGTCCAATAAATTCTTTCTGACAAAAATTGGACATCTGCTCTAGGTTATGAATCTGATAAGGAGACACAGGCTAAGAATGATATGACACACACAGAAATAAAAGCAAAATAGAGTAAACCTGTGAATTTTGTTAGAGCTAGTAATGAAAAGGCAAACTCTAATAAATGCTCTAATAATCACAAAACCAAAGAGAATAGTGTATTAGAGAATAAACCAGTCAATATTGGGTTACTCTCACAGAAGCAACTTAAAGAAAAGTTAAAGGTAGTCACAAACAAAAATAAACCTAAAAAGGTCGAGGAATAGAAATGGAAAACTAGGAATTTCTAAGGAGAATGACTATAAGAATATTCCTGATGCTCCTAGAAAAACCCGTTTCACATGTGAAAATTTTAATCATCTTGTTATTGACTCAGGCAAAATAAAAAGAGGGAACCTGATAGACCTAGATCAATGACTAGAAAACAGACTAGATATAGACAATAAAATCCTTGTTTTCACTGTGGTAGTTTATGGCATTCAATTTACACATGTAAAGAATATCATAACATGTATTTCAATTATTATGAACCTTTGCCTCATTTGAATACAACTCCAGTTTCTTCTAGTTACTCTTCTAAATAATAGTTTGTGATAAAAGTTGATAGAAGAAACACAAACTCTGATAATGAAAACTCTGTTAACTTAAACTTTGATAAAGATGCTTCTGCGGAAAAAGTTAACAATCTTAAAACGAAAGGATCCAAACTTGTTTGTGTCCTCAAAGCTACTAATTAAATTAGCATTAATGATTGCAAGTAAACATGAAAAATATCCTAGTAATTGATAGTGGATGTTCTGCACACATGACTGGAAACAAATCCCTACTTTTAGAGTTTGAGGAGAATGTTGGCCCATCATTATCTTATGGAGATAGCAACATAGGAAGAACACTAGGATATGGAAATATTGTGATTGGAAATGTCATCATTGAATATGTAGCTCTGGTTGAAGGACTCAAAAACAATCTCTCGAGTGTGAGTCAAATGACAAACAGAGGTTATTCTATGGAGTTTCATGAAACACATTGAGAAGTCAAAAGAAAAAAGTCTGGCAAAGTGGTTCCCATTGGTCACAGATATAACAATTTATTTGAAGCTAGCTTGGAGGTAAACTCTGATGGTCTTTTAACTTGTTTACTTAGAAAAGCATCATCTTTAGAAAGCTGAAATTGGCACAAAAACATGTGTCACTTAAACTTTAGAAATATAAATGAATTGGTGAAAAAGGATCTAGTAAGAGGTCTTCCAAAAGTTCAATTTCATCCTGATAGACTCTGTGATTCATGTCAAAAGGCAAAACAAAAGAAAACATCTTTCAAGAGCAAGAATAAAAATTCTATTGACCAACCTTTTCATCTATTGCATCTTGATCTGTTCGGCCCTGTCAACATAATGTCCATTAGAAAGAAGAAATATAATATGGTGATAGTAGATGATTACATAAGATTTACCTGAGTGTACTTTTTACACAAAAAGGATGAAACAACTGAGATCATTTTTGACCATATCACTATGATTAAGATTGGATCACCACTCAAGGTAAAGATTCTAATGAGTGACAATGGAACAGAGTTTAAGAACTCTGCAATGGAGGAATTCTGCTTAACGAAAGGAATCATTCAACAATTATCAGCACCTGTTACACCTCAACAAAATGGTGTAGTCGAGAGAAAGAACAGAACTCTCATTGAAGTTGCTAGAATAATGTTAGAAGGAGCAAAGCTTCCTACTTATTTTTGGACAGAAGCTGTGAATACTGTATGCATCACTCAAAATTGCACCTTAATAAATAAACATGGAATTACCCCATATGAGATGATGAAGGGGAGGAAGCCAAATTTTAAATACTTTCACATATTTGGAAGCAAGGTTTTTATTCGTAAAACACATCGTGAGCAGTTGAAAAAGTTTGAACACAAAACAGATGAAGGTATTTTTGTTGGTTATGCAACTACTTCTAAAACTTCTTCAAGGGCATTCAAGGTGTTTAATATGAGAACTAAAGTAGTCATGGAATCTATTAATGTCTCTTTTGATGAAGGAAAAATAACATGATTACATGATGAAGATGCTCAGGAATCTCTGACCTTGAAAAAGAACTGCAAGACACAAACTCTGATGAACTAAACTCTAAAATTGCAGAACCAACCTCAATCATTGAAATTTCAGAGTCTGACCAATCCTTGATAGAGTCAAACTCTTATCATTTAAACTCTGAAAGGTTAAAATCTGATCCATCAAATTCTAAAATAAGCACAACTTTAGGGGGAGGATCATCATTTACTGAGGAATTATACTACGAAGGCACAAATCATGGTGGAACATCTAGTTCAAGAAATCTTACACAACCAAGAAAATGGACCAAAGATCATACACTTGACTTGATTATTGGTGATCTAGAAAGTGAAGTGTAGACAAGGAAAGCTACTCAAAATGTGTCTATATCATATTTTTCTTTCTCAAATAGAGCCAAAGAAAGTTGAAGATGCTCTGAAAGATGCAGACTGGGTAACTACAATGCAGGAAAAATTGAATGAGTTTGAAAGAAATGAGGTTTAGACTCTTTTTCCAAGACCAAAGAACAGATCCATTGTTGGTACAAAATGGGTGTTCAGGAACAAGACAGACTCTGATAGAATCATAACAAGGAACAAAGCTAGACTAGTTTCCAAAGGCTACTCTCAACAGGAAGGTATTGGCTATGATAAAACCTTTGCACTTGTGGCCAGACTTGAAGCAATTGGAATCTTTCTTGCTTATGTTACACACAAGAAGTTCAAAGTATACCATAAGAATGTTAAAAGTCCATTTCTAAATGGTGGGCTTGAGGATGAGGTATATGTTGAACAACCTCATGGGCTTGTGAATCCCAAATATCCAAATCATGTCTACAGGTTGGATAAAGCTTTGTATGGACTCAAGCAAGCTCCAAAAGCCTGGTATGAAACACTGGCTCAATTTTTACTTGAAAGTGGTTTCACAAGAGGTAGAATTGATAAAACCTTGTTTAATAGAATTCATGGTAATGATTTATTATTGGTTCAAATATATGTTGATGATATCATATTTGGATCCACTAATGAGAAAGTCTGTGAAAGATTTTCAAAGCTAATGTATTCGAGGTATCAAATGAGCATGATGAGAGAGATGAGCTATTTTTTAGGATTGCAAGTAAAATAGACTGATGAAGGCATTTTCATAAGTCAGTCAAAATACACAAAGAATCTACTCATAAAGTTTTAAATACAAGACTCTGCGTCTGCAACACCTCCCATGACTACTGCAACCAAGTTGGATCAAGATACTGGTGAGCCTGTAGAAATAAAAACATATAGAGATATGATTAGCTCACTTCTTCATTTGACTACTAGTAGACCAAATATCATGTCTGCAACCTGTCTATGTGCTAGATTTCAAGAAAATCGAAGGGAACCACATTTGATTGTTATTAAGATAATTTTTAGATATCTCAAAGGCACCATTAATCTTGGTTTATGGTATCCTAGAGATTCTGACTTTAAACTTATAGGCTATTCAGATGCTGATTTTGCAAGGTGTAAAATAGATAGAAAAAACACTAGTGGCAGTTGTAAATTTCTAGGTGGAAGAATTGTCTCATGGTTTAGCAAGAAGCAAAAATCTATTTCAACATCTATAGTAGAGGCTGAATATATAGCTGTAGGAAGCTCCTGTGCTTAGATTTTGTGGATGAGAAATCAGCCGTTAGACTATGGTTTGAACTTTACAAAACTTCCTATTTATTGTGATAATCAAAGTGCTATTGCAATGACAGGAAATCCAGTTCAACATTCTCTGACAAAGAACATCAACATTAGATATCATTTCATAAGGGAACATGTCATGGAAGAAACAATTGAAATGCATTTTGTTCCAATAGATCAACAATTAACAGACTTATTCAAAAAACCTCAGTGTGAAGCAACTTTTACAAGATTCGTTTCTGAATTGGGCATGGTGACAAGTGGTTCCCCTCCAAATAGCAAGTAGCAGCCATAATCAGTGTTTATGGTAAACTCTGATAGATAATAAAGTAAACTCTGATCCCTGGAGTATCTAATCTCTCATGATCTCAAGCTATCAGTGTTTATGGTAAACTCTGTCAGAGTATGTGGTAAACTTTGTTAGAGGATACAAGAAACTCTGATTATTGTAAACTCTTATCTTAGTTCATATGTTAAACTCTGATTATATATTGATTATTTTACATATAACATCATATTTAATTCTATGACATCATATTTGATAATCTCTTACTGTTATGGTCCGTGTCTGTCATGAAAAACGTTTCATATTTAGACACAGATACACACACATATGCTATATTTTGAGACTTGTACTACTCATTACTCCACAAATCATCTCCTTCCACGTGTCCCACTATAGGGTATATGCCATTGAGAGATAATAGGTTAATTCATTCATATTCCTATTTTGAATTAATAACTGCATCTTATTCTCACTATATCTCTCTCGTTGTTTCAAAACCCTAATATCTTTTACCTGCAAATCTCTATGTATCAATGGCATTCAAGGCTCTATCTTTCAAGAATTTCAATTTTGCTGCTATTAACTACATCTCTCTCTTAAATAAATCTGATGCACCTCAAGAATTTCATATTATTCAGGACTTTCTCAAACTCAGCAGTATTGGGTATGCACTTCAGGAACCAAAGGCTATCTCTGCTCAAATTATGATCAAGATTTTGTCGACTGCTAAGTTTAATGATGCTGGTGATAATAAGGAGCCCATTATCACATTTCAGTGCAATGACACCCACTCTATAACTCCTGAGGTTGTTCATCAAGCCCTTCACCTACTTGAAGTGACTGTTTATGATGACATTGTGAATGATGAACAAATAAGAAAATTATTTCAAGAAATAGGCTATGGTGAAAGCCTATCCAAAATGGGGATCCTCACAAGGCCAAATCTGCGAAGAGAGTGGAACTTTTTCTTCGACTGTATTATAAGGACTTTCACTGCTAAGTGCACCAATTTTGATGCCATTCCATAACTGTCATAAAAAATTTGGTGTTCTCTAACCATAATCTGAATTTTAATTTTCCTTGTTTGTTAATTAGGCATATAACTAGTAAAATTAGTGATGATGCACATACTGTATACTATGCTAGATTTTTGTAGTTGATTTTTAGTTATCTCATGCCTGATGTTAGTTTTGATGATGATAAGAGTTTACCTAGTTTTATCATGAATAAGAGAATTTTGGCCAACTTGACCAGGAAAGATGTCAAGAAAGATGCTGAAGGTAAGTTGCCCAACTTATTTTATCCCGCATGGGTCAGGCTTCTCTTAAATCAGAGAATGCCTATTATGTATGGGAGAGATTTTCTATCATTGACTATGAATCAGAGTTTAGCCCCCTCTGGTTCTAACCCAAGTCAACCACCAAACACTGATACATAACCCAAGCCAACCTCTATTGTCTCATAAAAGACTTCAATTGTAAAACAAACCTCAACATCCCAAGGTAAATGCATAAAAAGAAAGGGAAAATCAGTCTCCGAGTCTTCTCCAAGAAAAAGGAGATTAATAGATGAAAACACAGACTCTGATAACAGTGCTGAAGGGTTGGTATTTCCCTTGAAGAAAACTTTTCAGAAAGCCTCTAAAATTCTTCTAGCACATTTTATGAAGTCATTTCATATCAATCCCATTACGGAGCCTAAAAATAAGAAGAGAAGATTAGTCAAGGCATCAAACTCTGATCAAGATCAAGCTCAAGCTTTAAACTCTAAGCCTATAAACTCTGATGATGTCTTAAACTCTGATGTTGCAATAAACACTGATGTTTTGATAAAGTTTGAGATAGATGGTGATGCTGCCAATAAAGAATGAAATGATACATTGGCCAATACTGTAAATGAAGCTACTCTAGTATTAATCTCTGATTCTTCTGTACACTTTCCAAAACAAATAATCAAGGAGATTTCTTATGAAAGAATAATGGAGTTAGCTGATGAAGTAAAGAAGGAAATGACTGCACAGAAATATCAAGCATCTTCAGTCTCAGGAACTTCAAAGTTTTTTACAAGAAGGAAGAAGAAGAAAGTTTCCTTTGACCAAGACCCACAAGAACCTACTTCTCAAAGTGAGGTAGAATTCAATAAAATGTCAGGCCCACAAGAACCTGTTGATCAAAGTTCATCAGAAGCCACAGTTCCAGCACATGAAGCCAGCAAGGATTAGTAGTACAATCCACAAGAACCTTCAGCTCAAAAGGTTGAAGAAGTTGTTAAGGCCCCAGCCACACAAGAACCATCCAATCAAAGTTTAGATGTATGCACTCAATCTCTGAAAGAAGATTCTGCTATTGCTGATGCTGAGAAGACAAACTCTGATGCTAATCCATTGGCAATCTTTGATGCTATTCTGGTGTAACCTCTCTCTGCACAGTCATTGGACAATCCATCAGACTCTACAAATTCTCCAACTCTGACTTTTCTTCAAAATTTCCATACCCTGATAGCATAAGTTCAGAGTTTATATTTCCATCTTTTACTACTGGAATGACCATGGATAGTCCTGTAAAGGGTACCTCTATTCATGTGACCAAAGATCTTCTTTTTCAGCCACCTCTTATTTCTGTAAGTCATTGTGATTTGAGCCTTTCTTGTGAGACTGAGGTAAAATGTGTGAAAAATAGAATTGAAAATGAGAGGCAGACACTGAATCTGGAAAAAAAAGAGTTAGAAATGAGAAAGGTGTTAGTTACTTTTAGTGAGCAAATTCTGACTCTTAAAATTCATGAGATGTGTGATGTGAGAAGTAATGAGAATACTTTAAAAGAAAAGAGTGATTTAGGGTGTTTTATTCATTTTGCAGGTACTCAGAGTTTACATGTCCCTTTAAACTCTAAGATGCTAAACCCTGATGGTGAAGATGAAACCTCTGAGGATTATATTCTTGCAGATGAAGAAGACACAGATCTCTCAATTCCTTACTCTCAGAGATACAGTTCCAAGAGATGGCCAATTGATGCTTTTGATGCTTATGATAGACTGAGAATGGAATTTCCTGACTTTTGTGTTGTTGAACAGTTGCAAGGAGAAATTGAATCTGCTCTTACAAATGAAGGTATAAGGAGGGAAAGTAGCAGGGGTAAACCATCAAATGAAGATTTGCCTGACTTTTGTGTTGTTGAACAGTTGCAAGGAGAAATTGAATCTGCTCTTACAAAAGAGGGTATAAGGAGGGAAAGTAGCAGGGATAAACCATCAAATGAAGATTTTCTAAGCTTTAAAAGACAATCCATCTGGCATACTTTTCAAAGTGAGGTAGCAGTCAATAAAATGCCAGGCCCACAAGAACCTGTTGATCAAAGTTCATCAGAAGCCACAGTTCCAGCACATGAAGCCAACATGGATTAGTAGTACAATCTACAAGAACTTTCAGCTCAAAGGGTTGAAGAAGTTGTTAAGGCCCCAGCCACACAAGAACCATCCAATCAAAGTTTAGATGTATGCACTCAATCTCTGAAAGAAGATTATGTTATTGTTGATGCTGAGAAGACAAACTCTGATGCCAATCCATTGGCAATCTCTGATGTTATTCTGGTGCAACCTCTCTCTGCACAGCCATTGGACACTCTATCAGACTCTACAAATGCTCCAAGTATAAACTCTAACTTTTCTCCAAAATTTCCATACCCTGATAGCATAAGTTAAGAGTTTATATTTCCATCTTTTACTACTGAAATGACCATGGATAGTCCTGTAAAGGGTACCTCTATTCATGTGACCACGGATCTTCTTTTTCAGCCACCTCTTATTTCTGTAAGTCATTGTGATTTGAGCCTTTCTTGTGAGACTGAGGTAAAATGTGTGAAAAATAGAATTGAAAATGAGAGGTAGACACACGATCTGGAAAAAAGAGAGTTAGAAATGAGAAAGGAGTTAGTTACTTTTAGTGAGCAAATTCTGACTCTTAAAAGTCATGAGATGTGTGATGTGAGAAGTAATGAGAATACTTTAAAAGAAAAGAGTGATTTAGGGTGTTTTATTCTTTTTTCAGGTACTCAGAGTTTACATATCCCTTTAAACTCTAAGATGCTAAACTCTGATGGTGAAGATGAAACCTCTGAGGATCCTATTCTTGTAGATGAAGTAGTTACAGATCTCTCAATTCCTTACTCTCAGAGATACAGTTCCGAGAGATGGCCAATTGATGCTTTTGATGCTTATGATAGACTGAGAATGGAATTTCCTGACTTTTGTGTTGTTGAACAGTTGCAAGGAGAAATTGAATCTGCCCATACAAATGAAGGTATAAGGAGGGAAAGTAGCAGTGGTAAACCATCAAATGAACTCTTACAAATGAAGGTATAAGGAGGGAAAGTAGCAGTGGTAAACCATCAAATGAAGATTTTCCTGACTTTTGTGTTGTTGAACAGTTGCAAGGAGAAATTGAATCTGCTCTTACAAATGAAGGTATAAGGAGGGAAAGTAGCAGGGATAAACCATCAAATGAAGATTTTCTAAGCTTTAAAAGACAATCCATCTGGCATACTTTTCAAAGTGAGGTAGTAGTCAATAAAATGCCAGGCCCACAAGAACCTGTTGATCAAAGTTCATCAGAAGCCACAGTTCCAGCACATGAAGCCAACAGGATTAGTAGTACAATCTACAAGAACTTTCAGCTCAAAGGGTTGAAGAAGTGGTTAAGGCCCCAGCCACACAAGAACTATCCAATCAAAGTTTAGATATATGCACTCAATCTCTGAAAGAAGATTCTGTTGTTGCTGATGCTGAGAAGACAAACTCTGATGCCAATCCATTGGCAATCTCTGATGCTATTCTGGTGCAACCTCTCTCTGCACAGCCATTGGACACTCCATCAGACTCTACAAATGCTCCAAGTATAAACTCTGACTTTTCTTCAAAATTTCCATACCCTGATAGCATAAGTTCAAAGTTTATATTTCCATCTTTTACTACTGAAATGACCATGGATAGTCCTGTAAAGGGTACCTCTATTCATGTGACCACGGATCTTCTTTTTCAGCCACCTCTTATTTCTGTAAGTCATTGTGATTTGAGCCTTTCTTGTGAGACTGAGGTAAAATGTGTGAAAAATAGAATTAAAAATGAGAGGTAGACACTGGATTTGGAAAAAAAAGAGTTAGAAATGAGAACGGAGTTAGTTACTTTTAGTGAGCAAATTCTGACTCTTAAATGTCATGAGATGTGTGATGTGAGAAGTAATGAGAATACTTTAAAAGAAAAGAGTGATTTAGGGTGTTTTATTCTTTTTACAGGTACTCAGAGTTTACATATCCCTTTAAACTCTAAGATGCTAAACTCTGATGGTGAAGATGAAACCTCTGAGGATCCTATTCTTGCAGATGAAGTAGTTACAGATCTCTCAATTCCTTACTCTCAGAGATACAGTTCCAAGAGATGGCCAATTGATGCTTTTAATGCTTATGATAGACTGAGGATGGAATTTCCTGACTTTTGTGTTGTTGAACAGTTGCAAGGAAAAATTGAATCTGCTCTTACAAATGAAGGTATAAGGAGGGAAAGTAGCAGGGGTAAACCATCAAATGAAGATTTTCTAAGCTCTAAAAGATAATCCATCTGGCATATGTCTTGAAAATTTTCACATGAAGATATTTCTCGGCCCCATGTTCATGATCTTATATAGAAAGCAGATTCTGAATTAAACTCTGAGGAGATGAAGACTGCTCTCAAAGCAACTATTGTCTTAACAAAGGGCCTTCATAGTGAAGTTTCAGATCTCAAAGACACTGTTAACAAGACAAGTGCTTCAGTTTAAACATCAATCTATGCTTCTCAACATGGTTTAGAATCTAAGCTTACAACTGTTTCCACTAAGCAAGATGCTTCGGAGTGTAAAAGGTTACTACTGTTGTTACATCCATGCAGACCATGTTGCATACTATTGCAGAAATTCTAACTATTTCTTATGATTTTAGAAAGGGAGAAAAGATATCTAAAGACAAATGCAAGATGGAATCTGTGTTAAACTCTGATAAACCTGAAGGTGATGGTGATGGTAGTGGTGTTGATAAAAGCCAAGATATCATAGTGGTGTCGAACTATCTCTTTTCTACCACTAACTACTATGCTCTCTTGGATAAAGAAGATGCACCTGATGACTTTCATGTCATTCAGGACCTTCTAGCTACCAGCAACATAGGATTTGCTCTACAAGCCCCCGATGTTATCTCTGCTCAGTCTGTGCTGTGAATCTGGTCGACGACACAATATAATAATGTTGGTACCGATGAAGAGCTAGTTATATCTTTTAAATGCAATGGGCATCACTTAATTACTCCAGAATTGGTTCACCAGGCTCTTCATCTCCCTGAGGTGACTACATATCATGTTGTGGTCAATGATAACATTATTAGGGATTTCTTTGAGGAAATTGGTTATAGAGGCAGTCGAACAAAGCTGGGAAGTTTGACAAGGCCAAACCTAATAAGAGAATGAAGTTTCTTCTTTGACTGTATAACAAGGGCCTTCACAACCAAGTGCACAAAATCTGATGTTATTCCTCAACTCTCTCAGAAAATTGGGTATTTTCTGACCCATGACTTGCATTTCAATTTTCCTTGTATATTAATTAGGCAACTAGCTGTTAAATTAAAAGATGATGAGTATAATGTATATTATGCTAGGTTTCTAAAATTAATTTTTAATCATCCATTACCTAATGTTAGTTTTGAGGATGATTCTGAGATTAAAGTTTTGAAAATGAATAAAAGAATTTTTGTTAACTTGACAAGGAAGGATGTCAAGAAAGAAAAAAGGGTGTTTTACCTTCTTTGGTTTATCCCACACAGGTCAAGCAACTTCATAATCAGATAATGACTACTGTGTATGGAAGTGATTTCCTTTCAATAACTATAGATAAGAGTTTACCCCCATCTGATTCTATCCCAAGTCACCCTCCAAACACTGATTCACAAACTCTGCCAACCTCTGTAGTCTCCCAAAAGGTTGCAATTATAACACACACCTCTCAACCTCAAGGCTCATGACTAAAGAGGAAACAAAAATCAGTGATCGAGACACCTCCAAGAAGAAGGTTGATAGATGAGCCTAAAGACTCTGATGACTCTGATGCTTTGGTAGCTCCTGTTAAGACTTTTGTCAAACCAGCATATGAGGTTCCACCTGCTTCTTTCATGAAACTATTTCATGTAAATCCTTCATCAGAGCCTGTGAAGAGGAAGAGAAGATTGGTCAGAGCTAAAATTTCAGAATATTTTCCCTCAATAGAAGCTTTAAGCTGTAATCCACTAAACTCTGATGTTGTTGCAAAGTCTGACAATCCTACATTGTCTGACCAAATAAACAATAACATCGGTGGAATTGAGGTAGATGATGATGATGAAAATACCAGTCAAGTAGAAAATGATGAATTGGCTGAAATGGATGTTGGTGAACAACCTAACACAGTTATAAAATTCCTTTTACCACTCTTGTAATCATCCTAGAAGGTGCTTCAAATGAGGTACCAAGTAAAAGATAAAAAGGGAATAGATGTTCATGTCTCACCAACTCCAGTGGTAGTCTCTGACTCTCCAACCAACTCTCCACCTAAGAAAATTCTTGAATTATCATATGAAAGGGTAAGTGAATTGGCTGATTAGGTTGCTAAGGACATGGATGCTAAAAAGGCTAGAGAGGATGCAACCAGTGCTGAGAGGAAGACAAATTCTCTGGTATTCTTCAGGAAGAAGAAACTAAGGGTTTCTTTAGGCCTAGACACATAAGAACCTATCTCTCAAAGTGAGGTAGCAATCTCTGAAAGGCCAGACACACAAGAACCTGTTGATCAAAGTTCAACAAAAGACACCATTCCAATAGAAGAAGCCAACCTGGATCAAGGGTACAACCCACAAGAACCTTCAACTCTAAGGGTTGAAGAAATTGTTAAGGCCCCAACCACACAAGAACCATCCAATTAAAGTTTAGATGCAGGCACTCAAACTCTGACTGCAGATCCAGTTGCTGCTCATGCTGAAGGCCATACTTTGGCAGAGTATAGCACACAAGAACCTTCACCCCAAAGTGGTAAACCATCTTTAAAATAGACTCTGGTCCCACAAGAACCAATCACTCCTCATGTAATTGCTGACCAACAAATGGA
This sequence comes from Oenanthe sinensis, assembly GCA_028671895.1. NCBI lineage: Eukaryota > Viridiplantae > Streptophyta > Magnoliopsida > Apiales > Apiaceae > Oenanthe > Oenanthe sinensis. The sequence goes on along the minus strand of CM053814.1, from coordinate 44,523,890 downwards.
AGTGCAGCCAAACTCTAATTCAAATGCAACAAAGTGATTAAATATTGTATATTTTTATGTCATATATAAATTAGATTAAATATTAAAATTTATAAAATATTCAAAATAAATCTTTGTGATGATTAAAACATTAAAAACTGAAAAATATATGAAAAAGTACTAAACATAAATAGGAATGTTATAAAATATTTAAAATAAATTAGTGAATCACACAAATTATGAAATTATGTTACTAATATATAAATATGTAAAATTTTACACTCCAAAAAATTATGAGAATGGACTTTGAAAAAAATACTGACCATTAAATTTAAAATAAATAAATGAGAACCATTATATCTAATATTTCCATCATCCCAAATTACTTCTTTACTTTGAATTTTACACATATTTTATGATTCTAATATATATATTTGTGTTACGTTTTGTTTTCGATTTACATAATTTTTTTTATTTAAAAAAGTTCATAACTAATATATATTTATACAGAAAAATAAATTATATTAAACTTTCGATAAGTAAGTGACCCTTCAAACTCCATCTATATTATATTTTTATTAATTTATAATAAAAAAAGGAAATAGAAGAAGAGGAATCAATTCGCGAATTTATCACGGCTCGTAGAGGAATTGTGGTAAATTCGTGAATTTTTTATTATTTTTTTAAAATTATAAACGTTCTTATTTTAATTCAACGTTCCACAAATAGAATGATGGAAATGATTTATCCACCATACATTTACTAATTAATCGAGTTAAATGATGTATTTTTGATATTATGTTAGAATTAAAAATTTGAATTTATTATATATTATTAATTTATGAATGATTAATTAATCGATATTTTATTGTAACGGGAGCAACCTGCAAAATCAATTCTACTACAATTACGTAAATACTTTAAACATACAATGGAAAACATAAATTGAAACACAAAACACGTGGAGAGACTGAATGCTATTATCGTTTAATTACATTATCCTCAAAAATAAAAACTTAAATAAACTAAAACCAAATAAAAGAAATGCACCATCTTCGCAAATCTTCAAACTTTGATTAAGGAAAATAACTTCGAATCAAGGTAATGTTGATGTATATTGTTTTAGGTAATATTGCTTTATAATTTTTAAATTTATATTAATATATTTAGGGTTATAAATATTCAATTTAAATAAATTCTTAATTAGTATCGAATTCTTTCTTTACCTCTGTAATATTTGGATAAAATTCCTTTTTACATTTATTATATATAATAATATAATATAATATATATTTTGTCAATATTTTTAGAGTTAATTATATATATATATATATAAGAATTTTAATATGTTGTCAAATATTTAAAATTACATATTACCATTTTAAAGATATAAAGATAAGATTTTAATATATTTTTAATAATTATGAAATTTGTCATCTCTTATATTATATTGAATAAAATAAATTTTATTATATATAAAATATAAAATATAATAGTATAATATATATATATATATATATATATATATATATAATTTCTTCATATATATATATATATAATATTAATATATATTCTTATTTTGTGATGTTATATATGAAGAAATGAAGATGCTAGAATTTATCAGACATAGTTTATCTAACGTCATCAGAGTTTACTCAATCAAAGTTTGCTAACCGACATAGTTTATGTTGATCAGAGTTTGACTATTGTAAATCGATACATCGGGAGATGATTGAAGACAGAAAAGAAAGTGATTTGAAGCTATTTTTAGGAAGATAATGATGAAAATAATATTTCTGTATTTAATGATCATTATCTTTGCTGTAAATAGATATGTAGTTGTGTACTATATAAACACATGATTAGGTTTACGTTGAAGTATCGTTCTAGTTATCATCTTTCTCATAACCTAGCAGCTCTTAAGAACTCTGTTTTTCTTGAGAGACTTTTGTATTAAGTTCATCAAAATTAATACAAAGCAATATTTTTTTACATACTTGTGTTCATAATCAATTGTTTGTTACTATTATATTCAACCCCCTCTTCTATAATAGTTCATTATTTGGGTAATAATTGGTATCAGAGCAGGCGATTTATTTTAACCTTAAAGATCTGAAAAACAATGTCTGGAAACAAGTATGAAAGCATAAGGAAACAAGTGTGAAGCAACATTTACATGATTGGTTTCTGATTTAGGAATGGTGACAAGTGGCTCAACTCCAAACAACAAGTAGCAAACATTATCAGTAATTAATCTTCTGGAAGTGTCTCAGAATCTGCAAACTCTGATGACATCAAACATCAGTATTTATGGTAAACTCTGTCAGAGTATGTGGTAAACTCTGTCAGAGAATACAGTAAACTCTGATCAATGGAACTATTTCTTTGCTACTACTAATTTCTCAAGTATTCTCGATAAAGTAGATGCACCAGGAAATTTCCATGTTCTCCAAGATTTTCTTGCCAACAGATGCATTGGGTTTGCTTTACAAGCACTCACTGAGATCTCTGCTCAAACTCTGGAGCGGATATGGTCATCAGCCGGGTTCAACGATGCAAGTGATGAAGAAGAACCAATCATCTTTTTCAACTGTAATGGTGACCACTTTATAAATCCTAAAGTGGTTCGATAGGCCTTTCGACTTCCTGAAGTGGCTGTATATGATGATTTGGTTGATGACTCCATAATGAGGGAGTCCTTTCAAGAGATTGGCTACACTGGGAGCCAAAAAAAATGGGGAGTCTGACCAGGCCACATCTGAGAAAGGAATGGAGCTTCTTCTTCGATTGTATCACCAGGGCCTTCACTTCAAAATGTACCAATTTTGATGTTATTCCCTAACTCTCTCAGCAAATTGCATATTTTCTGGCCCATAATCTCAATTTTAATTTTCCTTATCTGTTAATTAGGAAAATAACTGCTAAAATTAGTGATGATGAGCATACTATATACTATGGTATATTTTTACAGTTAATTTTTAGTCATTTGCTACCAAATGTTAGTTTTGCTGATGATCAGGCTTTGCCTGTTTTTTAAATGATCAAAAGATTTTTTGTTGGCTTGATAAGGAAGGATGTCAAGAAAGAAAAAGATGGCATCTTGCCAAAGTTGTTTTAATCTCACATGGGTCAGGCTTTTTCTGAATCAGAGAATGCCTACCGTGTATGAGAGGGATTTTCTTTCTGTGACTATGAATTAGAGTTTAGCTAAATCCCACTCTGATTCTAACCCAAGTCACCATCCAAACACTGATACACAAAATCTGCCAACCTCTATTGTCTCCGAAAAGACTTCAGTTGCAAAACGCACCTCTCAGGCATATGGCTCAGGCCTCAAGAGGAAGGGCAAATTAGTGTCACAGTCTCCTCCCAGAAAAAGGGAATTAATTGATGAGCAAACAGACTCTAATGACATTGCTGAAGGCATGGTATTTCCTATCAAGAAATATGTCAAACTTGCCTTAGATGTTGCTCCTTCTTCATTCATGAAGCCATTCCATGTCAATCCAATATCAGAGCCTGTTAAGAAGAAGATGAAACTGGTTAAGGCAAAATCTCTCAATATTTCTCTTCAACTGAAGCTCTAAACTCTAATCCACTACACTCTGATGCTCTTATAAAGTCTACCAATTCTACATTGCCTGACAAAATAAATAGTAGCATCGGTAGAATTGAGGTAAATGGTGATGATGAAAATGCCAATGAGAACAAAATGATGAATTGACTAGCATGGATGGTATATCTCTTGATGTTAATCATTTTATCAGTCCTGTAATCACCTTGGAGGGTACTTCGAATGAGGTACCAAGTTAAGATAAAAAGGGAGCAGGGGCTGACAGTGAAATTGTTTATGAGAAATGATGGGATAAAAATGATAATCCTAGTACTCAAGCTGAACCAGCATCTTCTCCTATTTCAGTCACAATCTCTGATTCTCCTGTCAAGTCTCCTCAACTTATAATTAAGGAGATCTCATATGAAAGAGCTAGAGAGTTAGCTGAGGAAGTCAAAAGTGAGATGACTGCTCAAAAGTCTCAACAGTCTTCAGTCTTTGAAACTACCAAGCTTTTCTCAAGAAGGAAAAAGAAGAAGGTTTCTTTTGTCCTAGACACACAAGAACCTACTTCTTAATATGAAGTAGTAGTCTCTAACAGGCCAGACCCACAAGAACCTATTGATCAAAGTTTAACAGAAGCCATTGTACCTGCAGATGAAGCCAACTTGGATCAGGGACAAGAACCTTCAACTCAAAGGGTTGAAGAAGTTGTTCAGGCCCCAGCCACACAAGAATCATCCAATCCAAGTTAGGATACAGGCACACAAACTTTGACTGAAGATCCTATTATTGCTGATGCTGAAGGCCAAACTCTGGCAGAGTCTAGCACTCAAGAACCTTCACCTCAAAGTGGTGAAGTAGCTATTGAACAAACTCTGGTCCCACAAGAACCAATCACCACCAATGTGATTGGAGATCCAACTAAGGAACAACAGCTAAACTCTGAATCTAGTGCTGCAAATGCTGAGAAATCAAGCTCTGATGTTAATCATTTGGCACAATGGAATGCAATACTGGTGCAACCACTTTCTGCAAAACCATTGGACACTCCATCAGACTCTATAAATGCTCAAGGTATAAACTCTGACTTTTCTTCAGAATTTACATACTCTGATAGCATAAGTTCAGAATTTATATTCCCAACTTTTACTGCTGGAATGACTATGGATAGTCCTGGAAAGGAACCCTCTATCCATGTGACCACAGGTCTCCTTTCTCAACCACCTCTTATTTCCATAGGTCATTGTTATTTGAGACTAAAGTAAAATGTGTGAAAAACAGAACAGAAAATGAGATGTGATTGCACACTAGTTCTGGCAAAAGAAGAGTTAGATATGACACATAAGTTAGTTGCGTGTAGTGAGCAAACTCTGACTCTCAAAAGTAATGATATGTGTGATATGAGAAGTAACGAGATTACTTTAAAAGAAAAGAGTGTCTTAGGGTGTGCTGTTCTTTGTGCAGGTACTCAGAGTATAAATGAAATAGGCTCTACTACTCAACCTGTCTCTCAAACCCTACACTCTGAGGTGCCAATGTCCGATGATATTGCAGATGGTGAAGATGAAAACTCTGAGGATTCCACTCCTATATTTGAGGATGAAGAAGTCACTGATCTTTCTATTCCTTACACTCAAAGATACAACTCCAAAAGATGCTTTTGATGTTCATGAAAGATTGAGAATGCAATATCCTGATTTTTATGTTGTTGAGCAGTTGAAGGGTGAGATTTAACCTGCCCTTATTGCAGAAGGTGTAAGAAGCATTAATATCAGGAGTGAGCCATCTGGTATAGATATTTTGAACTCTAAAAGGCAATCTATCTGGGACATGACTTGGAAATTTTCTCATAAAGATATCTCTTGGCCTCATGTTCATGATCTGATCAAGAAAGCAGACTCTGAGGTAAACTCTGATAAAATAAAGGCTATTATCAAGGCAACCACTGTGTTGACTAAAAGTCTTCATAGTGAAGTTCATAATCTTCAGGAGCATGTTGATAAGTAAAGTGCTTCTGTTCAGGGTGTTGTTTCCAAATATCAACAATCCATGGAGTCTAAAATGAAAGTTGTTTCCACTAAACAGATGCTTTGGAGTCCAAAGTTGACAAAATTGCTATTGTTGTGACCTCTAAGCAGACTATATTGCATACAATTACAGACATACTTACTATTTCTTCTGTTATCAGAAAATGGGAGAAAGTAGCTAAGGACAAATGCATTGACAAACCTGAAGGTGGTGGTGATGTCTTAGTTGATAAAAACCAAGGGAGTCATACGGGTGGAAAGAGTATACAAACTCAAACTCTAACTGATTAAACACTGATTTCCTAAAGATCTAGCAAAGTTCAAGACAGTCAGCAAACTCTGATGGAACTTGATTCTGTAGCTGATATTGAACAAATTAAAATGGATGAATAATTGGCTAAAAGGCTTGCAGAGGAAGAGAAGCCTGAAAATATCGAAGAGAGGAATAAGAAATATGCAGAACCGACAAAGAAGCTCTTTGAAGAAGAACATCCTGGATTGGATCCAGTTGTTGCAGAGGAAGAATTGAAGAAAGATGGTACTGACAATACTCAAGTCCAGTCAAAGAAAATAAGATATGTAAGTTTAAAGAATACTCCAGCTCAGAAGAAGGCACCTGCTCAACTAAAGCCTGCTGTATCTGCCCTAGTCAAAATTCAATCAAGACCTGGAACGAGGTCGAATAAAGGGATGAGTGCAGAAGTTGCAATAGCTCGGTCATCACAATCTTATCAGACTGTTCAACAGAAAACTTCATCAAAGCCTAAAGCTCCTTTAACTATGCACAGGACATCTTTTAGTCTAGGAGAAATTAGTTTTGAAGATGAAGAAGAAGAACAACAAACTATGGTCAAGAAGAAAACTTCCGACTTATTGTGGATAAAGTTTGAAACTTTGACTCTGAATGCTAGACTTGGAAGAGATAAAGGAGGAATTGGAAGTCCACTAGCCAAGCTCTATAGAGGAGAAAAAAATGCTTTCAGAGATCCTTATTCTCTGAAGGACAAACCTGAAGAAGAACTGACTCAAGATTATTTGGACAAGCTCATTGCTGTTCATTTGGTTAAGGATTCTTTTGATGGTGAAGCAGCTATTGAACAAACTCTGGTCCCACAAGAACCAATCACGACCAATGTGATTGGAGATCCAACTAAGGAACAACAGCTAAACTCTGAATCTAGTGCTGCAAATGCTGAGAAATCAAGCTCTGATGTTAATCCTTCGGCAGTATGGAATGCAATACTGGTGTAACCACTTTCTGCAAAGCCATTGGACACTCCAACAGACTCTATAAATGCTCAAGGTATAAACTCTAACTTTTCTTCAGAATTTACATACTCTGATAGCATAAGTTCAGAATTTATATTCCCAACTTTTACTGCTGGAATGACTATGGATAGTCCTGGAAAAGAACCCTCTATCCATGTGACCACAGGTCTCCTTTCTCAACCACCTCTTATTTCCATAGGTCATTGTGATTTGAGACTAAAGTAAAATGTGTGAAAAACAGAACAGAAAATGAGATGTGATTGCACACTGGTTCTGGCAAAAGAAGAGTTAGATATGACACATAAGTTAGTTGCTTATAGTGACCAAACTCTGACTCTCAAAAGTCATGATATGTGTGATATGAGAAGTAACGAGATTACTTTAAAAGAAAAGAGTGTCTTAGGGTGTGCTGTTCTTTGTGCAGGTACTCAGAGTATAAATGAAATAGGCTCTGCTACTCAACCTGTCTCTCAAACCTTACACTCTGAGGTGCCAATGTCCGATGATATTGCAGATGGTAAAGATGAAAACTCTGAGGATTCTACTCTATCTTTGAGGATGAAGAAGTCACTGATCTTTCTATTCCTTACACTCAAAGATACAACTCCAAAAGATGATTTTGATGTTCATGAAAGATTGAGAATGGAATATCCTGATTTTTATGTTGTTGAGCAGTTGAAGGGTGAGATTTAACCTGCCCTTATTGCAGAGGGTGTAAGAAGCATTAATATCAGGAGTGAGCCATCTGGTACAGATATTTTGAACTCTAAAAGGCAATCTATCTGGGACATGACTTGGAAATTTTCTCATAAAGATATCTCTTGGCCTCATGTTCATGATCTGATCAAGAAAGCAGACTCTGAGGTAAACTCTGATAAAATAAAGGCTATTATCAAGGCAACCACTGTGTTGAGTAAGGGTCTTCATAGTGAAGTTCATAATCTTCAAGAGCATGTTGATAAGTAAAGTGCTTCTGTTCAGGGTGTTGTTTCCAAATATCAACAATCCATGGAGTCTAAAATGAAAGTTGTTTCCACTAAACAGATGCTTTGGAGTGCAAAGTAGACAAAATTGTTATTGTTGTGACCTCTATGCAGACTATGTTGCATACAATTACAGACATACTTTCTATTTCTTCTATTATCAGGAAGTGGGAGAAAGTAGCTAAGGACAAATGCATTGACAAACCTGAAGGTGGTGGTGATGTCTTAGCTGATAAAAGCCAAGGGAGTCATAAGGGTGGAAAGGGTATACAAACTCAAACTCTGACTGATTAAACTCTGATTCCCTAAAGATCTGGAAAAGTTCAAGACAGTCAGCAAACTCTGATGGAATTTGATTCTATTGCTGATATTGAACAAATTAAAATGGATGAAGAATTGGCTAAGAGGCTTGTAGAGGAAGAGAAGCCTGAAAATATCGAAGAGAGGAATAAGAAATATGCAGAACTGGCAAAGAAGCTCTTTGAAGAAGAACATCCAGGATTGGATCCAGTTGTTGCAGAGGAAGAATTGAAGAAAGATGGTACTGACAATACTCAAGTCTAGTCAAAGAAAAGAAGATATGTAAGTTTAAAGAAAACTCCAGCTCAGAAGAAGGCACCTGCTCAACTAAAGCCTGCTGTATCTGCCCTAGTCAAAATTCAATCAAGACCTGGAACAAGGTCGAATAAAGGGATGAGTGCAGAAGTTGCAAAGGCTCGGTCATCACAATCTTATCAGAGTGTTCAACAGAAAACTTCATCAAAGCCTAAAGCTCCTTTAACTATGCACAGGACATCTTTTAGTCTAGGAGAAATTAGTTTTGAAGATGAAGAAGAAGAACAACAAACTATGGTCAAGAAGAAAACTTCCGACTTATTGTGGATAAAGTTTGAAACTTTGACTCTGAATGCTAGACTTGGAAGAGATAAAGGAGGAATTGGAAGTTCACAAGCCAAGCTCTATAGAGGAGAAGAAAATGCTTTCAGATATCCTTATTCTCTGAAGGACAAACCTGAAGAAGAACTGACTCAAGATCATTTGGACAAGCTCATTGCTGTTCATTTGGTTAAGGATTCTTTTGATGGTGAAGCATCTATTGAACAAACTCTGGTCCCACAAGAACCAATCACGACCAATGTGATTGGAGATCCAACTAAGGAACAACAGCTAAACTCTGAATCTAGTGCTACAAATGCTGAGAAATCAAGCTCTGATGTTAATCCTTTGGCACTATGGAATGCAATACTGGTGTAACCACTTTTTGCAAAGCCATTGGACACTACATCAGACTATATAAATGCTCAAGGTATAAACTCTGACTTTTCTTCAGAATTTACATACTCTGATAGCATAAGTTCAGAATTTATATTCCCAACTTTTACTGCTGGAATGACTATGGATAGTCCTGGAAAGGAACCCTCTATCCATGTGACCACAGGTCTCCTTTCTCAACCACCTCTTATTTCCATAGGTCATTGTGATTTGAGACTAATGTAAAATGTGTGAAAAACAGAACAGAAAATGAGATGTGATTGCACACTGGTTCTGGCAAAAGAAGAGTTAGATATGAAACATAAGTTAGTTGCTTATAGTGAGCAAACTCTGACTCTCAAAAGTCATGATATGTGTGATATGAGAAGTAACGAGATTACTTTAAAAGAAAAGAGTGTCTTAGGGTGTGCTGTTCTTTGTACCGGTACTAAGAGTATAAATGAAATAGGCTCTACTACTCAACCTGTCTCTCAAACCCTACACTCTGAGGTGCCAATGTCCGATGATATTGCAGATGGTGAAGATGAAAACTCTGAGGATTCCACTCCTATCTTTGAGGATAAGAAGTCACTGATCTTTCTATTCCTTACACTCAAAGATACAACTCCAAAAGATGCTTTTGATGTTCATGAAAGATTGAGAATTGAATATCCTGATTTTTATGTTGTTGAGCAGTTGAAGGGTGAGATTTAACCTGCCCTTATTGCAGAAGGTGTAAGAAGCAGTAATATCAGGAGTGAGCCATCTGGTACAGATATTTTGAACTCTAAAAGGCAATCTATCTGGGATATGACTTGGAAATTTTCTCATAAAGATATCTCTTGGCCTCATGTTCATGATCTGATTAAGAAAGTAGACTCTGAGGTAAACTCTGATAAAATAAAGGCTATTATCAAGGCAATCACTATGTTGAGTAAGGGTCTTCATAGTGAAGTTCATAATATTCAGGAGCATGTTGATAAGTAAAGTGCTTCTGTTCAGGGTTTTGTTTCCAAATATCAACAATCCATGGAGTCTAAAATGAAAGTTGTTTCCACTAAACAGATGATTTGGAGTCCAAAGTTGACAAAATTGCTATTGTTGTGACCTCTATGCAGACTATGTTGCATAAAATTACAGACATACTTTCTATTTCTTCTGTTATCAGGAAATGGGAGAAAGTAGCTAAGGACAAATGCATTGACAAACCTGAAGGTGGTGGAGATGTCTTAGCGGATAAAATCCAAGGGAGTCATAAGGGTGGAAAGAGTATACAAACTCAAACTCTGACTGATTAAACTCTGATTCCCTAAAGATCTAGAAAAGTTCAAGACAGTCAGCAAACTCTGATGGAACTTGATTCTATAGCTGATATTGAACAAATTAAAATGGATGAAGAATTGGCTAAGAGGATTGCAGAGGAAGAGAAGCCTGAAAATATAGAAGAGAGGAATAAGAAATATGCAGAACTGGCAAAGAAGCTCTTTGAAGAAGAAAATCCAGGATTGGATCCAGTTGTTGCAGAGGAAGAATTGAAGAAATATGGTACTGACAATACTCAAGTCCAGTAAAAGAAAAGAAGATATGTAAGTTTAAAGAAAACTCCATCTCAGAAGAAGGCACCTGCTCAACTAAAGCCTGCTGTATCTGCCCTAGTCAAAATTCAATCAAGAACTGTAACAAGGTCGAATAAAGGGATGAGTGCAGATGTTGCAAAGGCCCGGTCATCACAATCTTATCAGACTGTTCAACAGAAAACTTCATCACAGCCTAAAGCTCCTTTAACAATGCACAAGACATCTTTTAGTCTAGGAGAAGTTAGTTTTGAAGATGAAGAAGAAGAACAACAAACTCTGGTCAAGAAGAAAACTTCCGACTTATTGTGGATAAAGTTTGAAACTTTGACTCTGAATGCTAGACTTGGAAGAGATAAAGGAGGAATTCGAAGTTCACAAGCCTAGCTCTATAGAGGAGAAGAAAATTCTTTTAAAGATCCTTATTCTCTGAAGGACAAACCTGAAGAAGAACAGACTCAAGATCATTTAGACAAGCTCATTGATGTTCATTTGGTTAAGGATGCTTTTGATGGTGAAGCAGCTATTGAACAAACTCTGGTCCCACAAGAACCAATCACCACCAATGTGATTGGAGATCCAACTAAGGAACAACAGCTAAACTCTGAATCTAGTGCTGCAAATGCTGAGAAATCAAGCTCTGATGTTAATGCTTTGGCACTATGGAATGCAATTCTGGTGCACCCACTTTCTGCAAAGCCATTGGACACTCCATCAGACTCTATAAATGCTCAAGGTATAAACTCTGACTTTTCTTCAGAATTTACATACTCTGATAGCATAAGTTCAGAATTTATATTCCCAACTTTTACTGCTAGAATGACTATGGATAGTCCTGGAAAGGAACCCTCTATCCATGTGACCACAGGTCTCCTTTCTCAACCACCTCTTATTTCCATAGGTCATTGTGATTTGAGACTAAAGTAAAATGTGTGAAAAACAGAACAAAAAATGAGATGTGATTGCACACTGGTTCTGGCAATAGAAGAGTTAGATATGAAACATAAGTTAGTTGCTTATAGTGAGCAAACTCTGAATCTCAAAAGTCATGATATGTGTGATATGAGAAGTAACGAGATTACTTTAAAAGAAAAGAGTGTCTTAGGGTGTTCTGTTCTTTGTGCAGGTACTGAGAGTATAAATGAAATAGGCTCTGCTACTCAACCTGTCTCTCAAACCCTACACTCTGAGGTGCCAATGTCTGATGATATTGCAGATGGTGAAGATGAAAACTCTGAGGATTCCACTCCTATCTTTGAGGATGAAGAAGTCACTGATCTTTCTATTCCTTACACTCAAAGATACAACTCTAAAAGATGCTTTTGATGTTTATGAAAGATTGAGAATGGAATATTCTGATTTTTATGTTGTTGAGCAGTTGAAGGGTGAGATTTAACCTGCCCTTATTGCAGGTGTAAGAAGCAGTAATATCAGGAGTGAACCATCTGGTACAGATATTTTGAACTCTAAAAGGCAATCTATCTGGGACATGACTTGGAAATTTTCTCATAAAGATATCTCTTGGCCTCATGTTCATGATCTGATCAAGAAGGCAGACTCTGAGGTAAACTCTGATAAAATAAAGGCTATTATCAAGGCAACCACTGTGCTGAGTAAGGGTCTTCATAGTGAAGTTCATAATCTTCAGGAGCATGTTGATAAGTAAAGTGCTTCTGTTCAGGGTGTTGTTTCCAAATATCAACAATCCATGGAGTCTAAAATGAAAGTTGTTTCCACTAAACAGATGCTTTGGAGTCCAAAGTTGACAAAATTGCTATTGTTGTGACCTCTATGCAGACTATGTTGCATTCAATTACAGACATACTTACTATTTCTTCTATTATCAGGAAATGGGAGAAAGTAGCTAAGGACAAATGCATTGACAAACCTGAAGGTGGTGGTGATGTCTTAGCTGATAAAAGCCAAGGGAGTCATAAGGGTGGAAAAAGTATACAAACTCAAACTCTGACTGATTAAACTCTGATTCCCTAAAGATCTAGAAAAGTTGAAGACAGTCAGCAAACTCTGATGGAACTTGATTCTGCAGCTGATATTGAACAAATTAAAATGGATAAAGAATTGGCTAAGAGGCTTGCAGAGGAAGAGAGGCCTGAAAATATCGAAGAGAGGAATAAGAAATATGCAGAACTGGCAATGAAGCTCTTTGAAGAAGAACATCCTGGATTGGATCCAGTTGTTGCAGAGGAAGAATTGAAGAAAGATGGTACTGACAATACTCAAGTCTAGTCAAACAAAAGAAGATATGTAAGTTTAAAGAAAACTCCAGCTCAGAAGAAGGCACCTGCTCAACTAAAGCCTACTGTATCTGCCCTAGTCAAAATTCAATCAAGACCTTGGAACAAGGTTGAATAAAGGGATGAGTGCAGATGTTGCAGTGGCTCGGTCATCACAATCTTATCAGACTGTTCAACAGAAAACTTCATCAAAGCCTAAAGCTCTTTTAACTATGCACATGACATCTTTTAGTCTAGGAGAAATTAGTTTTGAAGATGAAGAAGAAGAACAAGAAACTTTGGTCAAGAAGAAAACTTCCGACTTATTGTGGATAAAGTTTAAAACTTTTACTCTGAATGCTAGACTTGGAAGAGATAAAGGAGGAATTGGAAGTTCACAAGCCAAGCTCTATAGAGGAGAAGAAAATGCTTTCAGAGATCCTTATTCTCTGAAGGACAAACCTGAAGAAGAACTGACTCAAGATCATTTGGACAAGCTCATTGCTGTTCATTTGGTTAAGGATGCTTTTATATTTTCTAGAAGATGAAAGAGTTTTGAAATTGGCTGAAGAAGATGTGGATCATAAGTCAACAAAGGAACTTGAATATGTTCTTTCTGAAGGGTTTTGGGCATGAAAACGCAGCTGATATGGGCTGAAAGTAAGGCATAAAGACACAATTAATGTGGCATTAATTAGACCTAGTCTAGTCCAAAAGGGAGGCCCAATTAATGAGGCTTGAAACCCTAATTAGTAAATAAATTTGTAATTAGTAGATTGGCTAAATATATAGCTAACTAATTATGTCCAACTACATGGAAACTACTCCAAGGAGTAGCCCCCAAGACACCTCAATCAACAAGGAAACCTATTCCTACTTGGACACTACTTCTATCACAAGAAGAATCCAGAATCCTTCTAGGAGGTGGTCTGCCCACCAAGGTTCCTAAACCTACTCTAATTCTTAGACTCTCTACGTCTATATAAAGGGCCTAACCCCTCATTCTTAGAACTACGTTTTGGCTTGATTCTCAATATGCATGAGATACGTAGGCATCTTGTGAGGGCAGTATTAAGCTACGAAACACAAGCTCAGCCATTAAAGCTCGACAAGCTCCGACACACATCGCAATAACTACACCCTAGTTTTTAATCCATAACATTTGGCGCCGTCTGTGGGAAGACAACATCAACCATGACAAGAACATGACGAACTGACGGAGATATCGTCCCTACCACAGGTGATCCGACTGCTATCATACCTCCTGATGAGACTCAAACTACCGAGGTCCCCGTTACCACCACTATTCCCGCTGGAACAGAAGGTCCTAACACTCAAAGGCTTGGCCCGTTTAGTGAGATTGTCCACTCCACCAATCCTGAGGAAATCATTCATTGATCCAACCCTCTGTCCCAGTACTGTTGCCCAACCAAAACTTGGACTCTCCCAAGCCTATCCCCATCCTTACATTAGAGGGTTGGAACCACAAAACTTTGGGCGTAGAGTAGAGGTTCGTGATTTCTCAGGACCATACTCAACAGATGATGAAAGCCAAGAACGCACCGATGTCAATCCTAGGAGAAGAAGACGTGGTAAGGAACCCGTAGGAAGCCGGCGTTCACAGTCCCATAGGACGCTAGAATAGAAAATTGCTTCCTACGATGCTAAACTCAAAGAACTAAAGAAAAGCCTAGATCAGCAGGAAAGAAGGCCAACCCCGAAGTATGAAGCCCCCGATGTCATAGAACTGGATGAAACCCCTCGAGGGAAAAGAACAGAAATTGCAAGGGCTAACCCCACTGAGTTATTGCCACTCGGAGATCCTGATGATTCGACGCCACCCTTCACTGAAACATCATGAACGCTCATATCTTAATTAAGTTCAAGATGCCCACCATCAAAGTTTATGATGGAACGGTCGATCCATCCAATCACATGAGGACCTTCTCGAATGCATTGCTACTATAACCTATCAATGATGCTGTGAAGTGTAGGGCGTTTCCCCATGGCCTAGGGGGCATGGTCCAACGTTGGTATAGCCGGCTGCCGCCCAATTCTATTAGATCCTTCAAAGAGCTCAGTAAGGCCTTTATAAGCCAATTTATAAGCGGAAGGGTACACAAAAAAAGTTCGTCTTCTCTCATGAATCTGGAAATAACGAATCTTTAAGAGACTATTTGAACCGCTTCACCAAGGAAGTCTTGAAAGTCCCGGACTTGGACGAGAAAGTGTCCATTATAGCCTTACAACAGGGAACAACTGATCCTTACTTCAAGAGATCTCTGGCTAACCATCCACCCGAGAACATGCTTCTTCTCCAAGACAGTACAGGGAAATACATTAAACGGAAGAAAGTATGAAGAGAACCACTATATCAGTGGCGACACATGGGAATAATAACAAGAAGAGAGAAGGTGATCAAGAATATGACGCCCGAGACAAGTACTCCAAGATGGAGAAGGATTCAGAATCCCCCCCTAGGAAAAATAATTTGGGGCAAAAGTTTGCTGAATATGCAAGGCTGAACGCGCCTCGAAGTAAAATCCTGATGGATATCGAAAGAAATCGAGACCTGAGATGGCCTAAACCTCTGAAATCTGATCCTGAGAAAAGGAACAAGAACACATTTTGCCAATTTCATAGGGATATCGGGCATGACACGGATGACTGTAGACAGTTGAAGGATGAAATCGAATTCCTTATCAGAAGAGGAAAACTTTCTAAGTACACTAAAGATGGAAGCCATGATAGGCGCGATGATAACAGAAAAAACAACGATAGTCGGGATAGAAATCCCCAGCCCAGGGGACCAGTTATTAATATGATTTTCGGAGAACCCACCGCTGCGGGGAACTCAAGAAATTCAAGAAAAGTATATGCAAGGGAAGTTATGCAAGTCGTAGGAGAAGAACCTAAACGTGCTAAAATGAAGGCGATCATATCCTTCGATGACTCGGACCTGGAGGGGATAAAGTTTCCTCAAGACGATCCTTTCGTTATTGCCCCTTTAATAGGAAATTCAGAAGTAAAAAGGGTCCTGGTGGATAATGGAGCGTCAGTTGATATCTTGTTCCATGATGCATTTGTAAAGATGGGATACAATGATTCCCAGCTAACCCCTTCGGATGTTCCCATCTATGGCTTTAATGGAATGGAATCAAAAGTAGAAGGAATCATTCAATTACCATGACGATGGGGAGAGAACCTAGAGAGGTCACTCAGATGCTAACTTTTCTGGTGGTCAAAGCGTCTTCTACATACAACGCCATCCTTGGAAAAACAGGTTTGCATGCTTTCAAGGCTGTAGCCTTAAGTTATTACTTGAAATCAAGTTCCCCACTAGAAATGGTGTTGGGGAGGAAAAATGGGACAAGAAAATGGCAAGAAGTTACTACGTAGCAGCCCTGAGACTCGATGGAGTCGGGGGGCAAGTCCTACCCATAGAGGACATGGACTCAAGAGAAGACGAGGAAAGAAGGGGAAAGCCAGCCGAAGACTTGGTTCTAATTCCCTTAGTGTCGGGAGAGCCTGAAAAGGTCACCTATATTGGGGCCTCATTAGAAGAGCCTATGAAAGAAGAATTGACAAAATTCTTGCAAGAGAATGGGGACTTATTTGCTTGGACAGCCGCTGATATTCCAGGAATTGATCCCGATCTAATTACTCATAAGCTTAATGTGGATCCATGGCGAAAAACGATAAAGCAAAAGAAAAGGAATTTCGCTCCAGAAAGACAAGAAGCCATAAAGCAAGAGGTGAAAAAACTCTTAGAGGCGGGATTCATCAAGGAAATTCAATTCCCCGAATGGATTGCTAATCCTGTAATGGTCAGAAAATCCAATGGGAAGTGGAGGATGTGCTTGGACTTCACTGATTTGAATGATGCATGCCCAAAAGATTGTTTTCCCCTTCCGAGGATCGATGCACTTATAGATGCCACAGCAGGACATGACATGTTAAGCTTCATGGATGCCTTTAGTGGATATAATCAGATCAGGATGCATAAGGATGACATTGCCAAGGTATCTTTCATCACTGACTTGGGTGTGTTTTGTTATCTTGTTATGGCCTTTGGGTTAAAGAATGCAGGAGCCACCTATCAAAGGCTAGTAAACAAAATATTCAAGCATCTCATCAGAAAAACCATGGAGGTCTACGTTGATGACATGCTAGTCAAAAGCCTCGATAAGGCAGACCATATTCAACACTTAAGAGAGGCGTTCGAAGTGTTGAGACGTCACAGAATGATGCTAAACCCTACAAAATGCGCCTTTGGCGTAGGATCTGGAAAATTCTTAGGAATGATGGTCTCCAAAAGGGGGATTGAGGCCAATCCTGACAAAATTAAGGATGTACTCGACATGGAATCCCCAAAGACAGTAAGGGATGTCCAGAAATTAACAGGAAGAATTGCAGCCCTAGGAAGGTTTGTCTCAAAGTCTGGGGATAAGTGTCTACCCTTCTTCCAAACATTGAAGAAAGTGAAGAATTTTGTGTGGACGGAAGAAAGTCAGGCAGCTTTCGAAGAACTGAAGAAATATATAGCTGAAGCTCCATTATTGGCCAAGCCTAGTCCTGAAGACGTCTTATACCTGTACTTGGCTGTATCTGATAAAGCCCTGAGCACTGTCCTTATAAAGGAAGAAGAAAAGATTCAAAAACCAGTTTACTATATAAGCAAGGTCTTGCATGCAGCAGAACTTCACTACTCCAAGATTGAGAAGTTTGCACTAGCCTTGGTAATGACCTCGAGAAAATTACGTCCTTATTTCCAAGCACACAAAGTCGAAGTACTAACTGATCAGCCGCTACGGAACATCCTACACAGCCCTAAGGCAAGTGGAAGATTGAACAAGTGGTCCATAGAGTTAGGAGAGTTCGACATCAAGTATAAGCCTCGAACGACCATCAAAGCTAAAGCTCTTGCTGACTTCGTGGTCGAATATACTATTAATGACCAAGAAGTCGGGGGCAGGATAAGGATAGTGTAGAAGCAACACCAGAAGCAAAACAAACTCCTAAATAATATTGGGTGCTCAATTTTGATGGGGCATCAAAAAAAATCTAGTGGAGCAGACTTGGTGTTACAAAGTCCCGAAGGATTCATCATTGAATATGCTATTAAGCTTGACTTCCCAACAACCAACATTGAAGCCGAATATGAAGCTCTGATAGCAGGCTTGGGCTTGGCCAAGGCACTAAATGCCAAACACCTCAAAGTCTGTGGAGACTCGAAGCTGGTTATATCCCAAGTAAATGGGGATTTTGAAGCAAGAGAAGAAGTTATGGTTAAATACCTCCGATTAGTCAAAGCTATAATGACTCAGTTTGAAGAATGTCAGGTTAAGTATATTCCTATAGAAGAGAATGCGAAGGTCGATGCCTTATCAAAGTTCGCCTCATCAGAAGTAGATGAACATATGGGGAGTGTTTACTTCCAAATCTTGAAGACCCCCAGCATCAATGCAAAGCTGGTAGCCCCGATAAACATGGGCAGTTGCTGGATGAACCTAATTAGAGCCCACCTTCAATCTAGATGGACACATGCCAACGCCATGGTAGCCAGAAAACTTACTGTGAGGGCCTTAAGGTACGCTCTTATTGATGAAATTCTCTACAAAAAATCTTTTGTTATTCCGTACTTGAAATGCCTAAGACCAGATAAAGCCCACGAGGCTTTAAAAGAAGTACACGAAGGGATTTGTGGCCAACACTTGGGGGGCAGACCTTTGGCTCACAAAATCACTTGTCTAGGCTTTTACTGGCCTGACTTGTTAAAAGATTCGAAGGAGTATGCAAGAAGGTGTGCAGGTTCCAAAGGCATGCACCAGTCGTTAGACAACCTCCTGAGATGTTGACGTCCATCAATTCACCCATCCCCTTTGCAATGTGGGGAATGGATATTCTTGGACCCTTTTCAATGGCTAATGGACAGAGAAAGTTCCTAATCGTTGCAATCGATTACTTCACTAAATGGATTGAGGCTAAACCACTAGCCAAGATAACCACAAAACAAGTAGCTCAATTCTTCTGGGAAAACATCATATGTAGGTATGGAATATCACGAATCCTGGTAACGGACAATGGCACACAATTCAACAACAAGGAATCTAAGGGATATTGCAATGAGAATGACATCGATCTATGTTTCACTTCTGTTGCACATCCCCAAGCGAATGGGCAAGCTGAGGTAGCTAATCGAATCATCCTGAATGGTCTCAAGAAAAGGATCCAGCGTTCCGCTAACACATGGATAGATGAGCTTTTGCCAATATTCTGGGCATACAGGACCACTCATAAAGTGACCACTAATGCAACTCCATTCTTCTTGGCTTATGGAGCCGAGGTAGTGGTCCTAGTTGAAATATCACATATATCCCCAACAATCAAGGCCTTCGAGCCCGAGGAAATGAAGAAGGGATGAAGCTTGCATCAGACCTGACTGATGAAGTCAGGGACAAGGCTCATGCAAAGATCGTTGAATATCAAAAGAGGTCATCTTTCTACTACAACCTAAGGGTTAAAGAAATGTTTTTCAGACAAGGGTACTTGGTCTTCAGAAAAACTGAAACTTCTGGAGTAGGCCCCAAAGGCAAGTTAGCCCCGAATAAAGAAGGCATATATCATGTTAAAAATGCTCCATGAAGAAGTAACTTATCTATGTAAGGGATGAGTACCCTCTTCAACTCGTAACTACTATGCATCGAATGTAAAAGCACGAAAAATTCATGAATATTACTAGTGCCAATTACCGAGCTCAAACAAACAAGAAAGAAACGCGATAAGCCTCGTATGACCGACATACATAATAAAAAATACAGTCATGAGAAGCTTCAACATGCAGAATTCCCATAGAAAACTACTCTCAAGTGGAGGAAGTAAGGGGGTGATTGCACCACAATTTAGGTTCTCCAATGACCTAGCCTCGTAAAAGGACGTCTGAAAGTGAACATCATCCTAAGAAATGCTCTAAAATGCAAAAGCACAATAGCACGAAAAATGCTTGAATATATGAAAGTGTAGAAGCACGAGAAATATTTAGATATGCACTAAGAGAAGAGGCAAAAAAAATGCTAAGTAAGGAAGCAAGACACGTGAACATGACGATTTAGAAGCCAAAGGGTTTACTCTCCTCTATTGGATATGCTTAAACACAAAAACTTATGCCCGATAAGGCTCAAAAAGGATGTTGGTCCTCCACAACGATTTGAGTCGACCACGTCTTGGGCGATCAAGAGCTCGAAATAACTCCATACAAGGAGAGAAAGGGCATCTCTAAAAAATCATATTCCTACAAGGGCGTTGACCCAACCAGGAGCCAAGAAATGGCTAAACATCGACTAGGAACCCTCATCGACCAGGAGCCAAGAAATGGTTTAAAATCGACTAGGAACCTTCGTCGACTAGAAGCCAAGAAATGGCCTAAAATCGACTAAGAACTCTCGTCGACTTGGAGCCAAGAAATGGCCTAGAAACGACTAGGAATTCTATGACTAGGAATCACACACGACCAGGAATCCATGAAGGATCCTCGTCTTGAAAGACCAGGATTCATAATCCACAATATGGCAGGATTTAGCCAAGACCAGGATTCATAATCCATAATTTGGCAGGATTTAGTCAAGACCAGGATTTATAATCCATAATATGGCAGGATTTAGCCAAGACCAGGATTCATAATCCATAATATGGCAGGATTTAGCCAAGACCAGGATTCATAATCCATAATATGGCAGGATTTAGCCAAGACCAGGATTCATAATCCACCAAATGACGGGATTTATAAAAGACCAGGATACTCAGCCAAACTTCAAATGACGAGGATCCATGGTCGACCAGGAATCCACAAGGATCCTCAACCGACCAGGAATCCCACTCGACCAGGAATCCACAAGGATCCTCAGCCGACCAGGAATCCCACTCAATCAAGAATCCACAATGATCCTCAGCCGCCCAAGAATCCCACTCGACCAGGAATCCACAAGGATCCTCAACCGACCAAGAATCCCACTCGACCAGGAATCCACAAGGATCCTCAGCCGACCAAGAATCCACAAGGATCCTTGGCCGACTAGGAATCCCACTCGACCAGGAATCCACAAGGATCTTCAGCCGACCAGGAATCCTACTCGACCAGGAATCCACAAGGATCCTTGACCGACTAGGAACCATACACGACCAGGAATCTCAGCCGACCAGGATCCCATGACAAGCTAAAAACGACTAGGAATCCTTTGAGACAAGGATTCCTACTCAGACCTCAAAAGACCAAGAATTCTCCAAGACCAGGATTCCTAGTCAAGTGTCAGAAGATCAGGATTCCTACTGAGGCCTCAAAAGACTAGGAATCCTCCAAGACCAGGATTCCTAGTCAAGTCTCAGAAGACCAGGAATCCTCCAAGACCAGGATTCCTACTCAGGCCTCAAAAAACCAAGAATCCTCCAAGACCAGGATTCTTAGTCAAGTCTCAGAAGACCAGGAATCCTCCAAGACCAGGATTCCTACTCAGGCCTCAAAAGACCAGGAATCCTCCAAGACCAGGAATCCCATTCGACTAGGAATTCAGTCAAAAAGAAATTATGAAAAATTCCTAAAAATCAAGGAAAAATACATGTGGGTACGAATAAATTTGGGAAAATTCTCTAAAAATAGAGAAAAATTCCTAAGAATCAAGGAAAAATACCTGGGGGTACAAATAAATTATGAAATTTTTTCTAAAAATAGAGAAAAATTCCTAAAAATGAAGGAAAAATACTTGTGGGTACAAATAAATTATGGAAAATTCTCTATAATTAGAGGAGAATTCCTAGAAAAATATATGTGGGTACAAATAAATTATGGAAAATTCTCTATAAACAGAGGAGAATTCCTAGAAAAATACCTGTGGGTACGAATAAATTTGGGAAAATTCTATTTAAATAGAGAAAAATTCCTAAAAATCAAGGAAAAATACTTGTGGGTACGAATAAATTATGGAAAATTCTCTATAAATAGAGGAAAATTCCTAGAAAAATATCTGTGGGTACGAATAAATTATGGAAAATTCTCTATAAATAGAGAAAAATTCCTAAAAAAATACACGTGAGTACAAATAAATTATGGAAAATTCTCTATAAATAGAGGAAAATTCCTAGAAAAAAATACGTGTGGGTACAAATAAATTATGGAAAATTATCTATAAATAGAGGAAAACTCCTAGAAAAATAACTATGGGTACAAATAAAATTCTCTATAAATGGAGAAAAATTACTAGAAATTAAGGAAAAATAGTTGTGGGTACGAGAAAAGAATTGTGTAAAATTCTTCATAAATGAAGGAGAACTTCAACGACAAAATCATAAACCTTAACTTCTACAAAGTATTGCACACTTTACAGAAGTTGGGGGCCAAATGATATGGGCTGAAAGTAAGCCCTAAAGACACAATTAATGTGGCATTAATTAGACATAGTCTAGTCCAAAAGGGAGGCCCAATTAATGAGGCTTGAAACCTTAATTAGTAAATAAATTCGAAATTAATTGATTGGCTAAATATACAACTAATTAATTATGTCCAACTACATGGAAACTACTCCAAGGAGTAGCCCCAAAGACACCTCAATCAACAAGGAAACCTATTCCTACTTGGACACTACTTCTATCACAATAAGAATCCAGAATCCTTCTAGGAAGTGGTCTGCCCACTAAGGTTCCTAAACCTACTCTAATTCTTAGACTCTCTACGTCTATATAAAGGGCCTAACCCCTCATTCTTAGAACTACGTTTTGGATTGATTCTCAATACCTTTGAGATACGTAGGCATCTTGTGAGGGCAGTATTAAGCTACGAAACACAAGCTCAGCCATTAAAGCTCGACAAGCTCCGACACACATCGCAATAACTACACCCTAGTTTTTAATCCATAACAGCAGCGTAAATGCGAAAAAAAAATTAAATAAACCGGAACCCTACCGCAGGATCCATGTATAACTTTGGATGATTATGGTGAAGAAGTATGTACCTTAACAAAGCTTTCTGTATGATGTTTAATGGAGGTCCAGAAAAATGAATCACAACAGCCCTTTGTTGCAAAGATATGCTCTCTAAAGAAGTCCACATGAATGCCTGATCGTCCTACGATCACCGGAGTCGGTACTAGCCGAATTGATTGCCTCTCTCTATCTCTCTCTCTCTTTCTCTAGCCTCTCTTGATGTTGAGCAGCTAGGGTTTTTCTCTATAACGAAATCTGATGATTAAACCCTAATACTATACATCAAACTCGAGGCATGTATAGTCTCATCCTCTTCATCGTTTAATCTTGGTTTCCTTGATCAATGAGTAGACTATTTAAAGAAATCAATATTTGAGCACAGCCATGCATTTTATAGTCTTACTCAATCAAGAGGCCAATAATATATCTCCTAATTATAGGAGGGTTAAATCTCATATCTATCATTCATATTCCTCATACGATTCATTGCTTACCCAATGTCCACCTTTGTCATTACCCGGTTAAAGTTAACTTTGAGGGTAATCAAAGTATATTAATTCTCGTATATAAATATAATGATTTCAAGTCAGAGGATCATTACATCATTATCACTGTGAGATTTCTTATGAAACTTATTAACATGTAGAATCTCACGACGGGTCTTTCCTGTGTCATGTATTGGTACATACACTTATGTTCTTGACTTTAGTATCACCATTCCTATGACCAATGAGATGTGGTCATCTGTCAACAAACAAACTAGCATTATTGCATTATTATTGTCCTTAAATAATAATACTTGACTAGAGAATTTTAGGAATAAAATAATATTCATATAATCTCATTTTTAAGTCACATACTTAAAGACATATATTATGTATTAATATTCCAAAGACATTTATTATTCTTTTAATTTATGACACAGTAAATAAAGATATAATAAATATTAATTAAATAGTCACATAACATAATTGTTTTCAAAAAAACATTAAAAGTATTATCTCTAGGACACCAATACTAATAATCTTCCACTTGTACTAGAGCCAATCTCTCATGTATCTAATACCCATGGAACTAGTATGACCTTCGTGCTTCTGCTGCGACAATGCCTTGGTCAGTGGATCTGCAATGTTATCATTTTTTTGCACTTTACATATATGTATATCCCCTCGATTATTAATCTCTCGAAGAAGATGATATCGTCTGAGTATATGCTTTGTTCGGGAATGAGACCTTGGTTCCTTAGCCTGTGAAATGGCTCCATTATTATCGCAGTATAAATCTATCGGATCTGCGACTGAAGGAACCACACCAAGACCTGCAATAAATTTCCGAATCCAAACAGCCTCCTTGGCTGCTTCATAGGCAGCAATATACTTAGCCTCCATTGTAGAATCGGCAACCGTCTCTTACTTTGAACTTTTCCAGCTTACAGCACCACCATTTAGACAAAACACAAACCCAGACTGAGAAATCGAATCATCCTTGTCTGTCTGGAAACTAGCGTCGGTGTAACCTTTTACAACCAGCTTATCTTCTCCTCCATATACCAAGATTTGATCTTTAGTCCTCTTCAAGTACTTAAGAATATTCTTGACTGCTGTTCAATGACCTTCACCTGGATTAGACTGGTATCTACTCTTCATGCTCAAAGCATACGAGACATCAGGACGAGTACATATCATTGCATACATTATGGAACCAATTGCTGAAGCATATGGAACTTTACTCATACGGTCCTTATCATCCAATGATTTAGGACTATTATCTTTTGAGACCGATATCCCATGAGACATAGGGACAAATCCCCTTTTAGCATTTTGCATCCCAAATCGATGAAAAACTTTATCAATGTATGTACTCTGACTTAGGCCGATCATTCTTCTTGATCTATCTCTATATATCTTGATACCTAAAATATAGGTCACTTCACCTAAGTCTTTCATTGAGAAATTCTTACTCAACCAATTCTTAACAGCCTGTAAAGAAGGAATGTCATTCCCTATTATTAATATATCATCAACATATAATACTAGGAATGCCACATTGCTCCCAATTACCTTCTTGTAAACACATGGTTCATATTCATTTTGAATAAACCTAAACTCTTTGAAAGTTTCATCAAAATGAATGTTCCATCTCCTTGAGGCTTGTTTCAATCCATAAATGGATCGACGTAGCGTACATACCTTTCCAGCATTCTTTGGATCAACAAAACCTTCAAGCTGTGTCATATACACATCCACATCTTCTTCAAGGCTCCCATTTAAGAAAGCGGTTTTGACATCCATTTGCCAGATTTCATAGTCATGGTAAGCAGCTATAGCAAGTAAAATCCTGATGGACTTGACCATAGCCACTAGTAAAAAGGTTTCATCATAGTCAATACCATGAATTTGCTTGAAACCTTTTGCCACCAATCGTGCTTTATAGGTCTGTACATTACCATCCATGTTAGTCTTCTTTTGAAAACCCACTTGCACCCTATAGGTTTTACCCCTTCAGGTGGATCAACCAAAGTCCATACTTGATTAGTATACATGGATTCCATCTCAAATTTCATAGCATCCTGTCATCTCTTAGATTCTGGAGTGTTCATAGCATATTGGTACGTGAGAGGCTCATCTTCATCCACAAGCATCACATCACCATCTTGAGTCAAGAGAAATCCATAATATCTCTCGGGCTCATGGAGAATCCTACCAGACCTACGAAACACCTATGTTTCCTGAGTAATATTGTTTTCTTGTACATTCTGCTCAGGTTCCTCCATTGGTTATACGTTATCATGTGGGTCTCGAATTTCATCGAGATCTATTATCCTCCCACTATCTTTCTTAGACAACATTTCTCTTTCAAGGAAGACTGCAGTTCGAGCAACAAACACTTTATTCTCTGAAGAATTATAGAAAGAATAACCCTTTGTTTCAATTGGGTATCCCACAAAATTACATTTTTCTGATTTAGGTCCTAGCTTGTCAGAAGTTAGATATTTCACAAACGCCTCACATCCCCAAATTTTCATAAATAACATGCTATGAGGTTTCTCAGTCCATATCTCATATGGAGTCTTCTGAACCGTTTTAGTAGGAACTCAGTTAAGTGTATAAGCAGCCGTCTCCAGGGCGTAGCCCCAGAAACTAATTGGAAGATCCGCATAACTCATCATCGATCATACCATTTCCAACAAAGTACGATTCCTCCTTTAAGGAACTCCATTCCATTGTGGTGTTCCAGGAGGAGTGAGTTGTGATACATTACGACACTCTTTTAATAAACTCTTAAATTTATGGCTTAAGTATTCACCTCCACGATCAGATCATAGAGTCTTAATACTTCCGCCAGTTTACTTTTCTACTTCAGCTTTGTATTCTTTGAACTTTTCAAAAGAATCGGATTTGTTCTTCATAAGATACACATATCCATATCTACTGAAATCATCAGTAAACGTTATAAAGTAGTAAAAGTCACCTCTTTCCATAGTACGCATAGGACCACATACATCACTATGTATAACTTCTAATCATTCAGTGACCCTTTCACCTTGTCCAATAAAAGGAGCTTTAGTCATTTTTTCAATGAGACAAGGTTCGCATGCTTCGTATGATTCAAAGTCAAACTTATCCAAGTATCCATCTTTATGTAACTTTGAAATGCACTTCTCATTTATAAGGCATAAACAACAGTACCGGACGTATGTTTGATTTGAGTTATTAGATTTAAGACATTTGTTATTCACATTATAGATATGAGTGTCTAAATAATGAATATATAAACCATTAAATAAACGTGCAACCCCATAGGTAACATTATTCAAAGAAAGGGAACAACTATTGTTCTGAATTGAAAATGCAAAACCTTTCTTGTCCAAACAAGAAACCGAAATAATGTTTCAGTAAATTGCAGGCACGTAAAAACAGTTCTCAAATTCTAAAATAAGCCTAGTGGGCAATGTTAAATAATAAGTCCATACAACTATGGCAACAACCTTTGCTCCATTGCCAAGTCGTAGGTCGACCTCTCCCTTTGCTAAAGTCCTACTCCTTTGCAGCTCCTTCACATTTATATAAATGTGAAAACCACATCCAGTATCCAATACCCATGATGTAGAAGTAGACAAATTGTGACGCCCCCAGATCCGGGGTCAGGAATCCAGGTTGTCACTATCCAATTTTCACCACAATAACATCACTCACCTACTTTAACCATTATAATAACCAAACATAAAAGCAGTGACCCCAAACCAAATACACAACTCAAGTTATAGTCTCAGGAAACGAACTTAAAATAGTAATAGTTATTACAAACCAATGTATCCTCAGGATCTCACACTACTAATATAACTTCCACATGATGTTACATTAGAAGTAAACATTAATCAAAGATCTACTGTCACATTACATATTTTTCAATAAGTCTAGGATTCTAATCTGGAATCCCGCCTTTCTTGCACCATTTATCGAAGTCCTGAACCTGACTAGCTCAAGCTCGAATCTTCCTGTTCCTTAACATAATACTCGAGGTAGACAATTCATAGTCATCTCTTTCTGCAAGATATAAGATTTACAAAAAGCAAGAATGAGCCAAAGAATGCTCAGCAAGTTATTTATCAGAATATTTCAAGGAAAAGGTGATAGCCATAATTATCCCAACTGGATATTCCACAATAAAGTACATAACTAGCAATCTGATTGAAGATGTATAGCCAGTTATATCTCGACAATAAATGACTCAAGGTTCACGATACAAGAAGATATTCACAATAATAATGCAGTTCACATTACTGCAATAAAACAATTTAAGTTCATGATTTTTTTTTTAGACCGACAATATCAATAACTTAGCACAATGGTCTCAATCACCGAGTACCATTAGTTTGAGTATAAATAAGCAAGCAGTTCAACATACTGTGAAAAGAATGAATGAAAGTTCAACAATTCCCATTAACACTATCAGTAACTTAGCACCATGGCTTTCGTTATAGTGTAGGAACAATGAAACTGATATATGCGAATAAAACAATACTCAAAGCAATCAACAAACTCAGAGTGGATTACATTCCCCGTTAACACTATCGGTAACTCATCACCTAGGCTTTCGTTACAGTGCAACGTCAAATTCCAATTGGAAGAAACGGGATTAACTGAAGATTTTTCAACGCCTTATTGTACTCGATGATCAGTCGCATGTACAATCGACATTTCATCATTTTCTCTACTAGTAGAAGGACAACCCCTTATCGGGACGTCACCCTAGGCAACTCATGGGCCTTTAATTACGGCTGGGTCGTGTGTCCCCGACCTCTTACGCAACTTTTACTCCAGTCCCTGATGAATACTTTAAAAATCATCAAACCTAGAAGGAAATTTAATCAAACCCTCTAGAATAACAACAATTGTGACGCCTCCAGATCCGGGGTCAGGAATCTAGGTTGTCACTATCCAATTTTCACCACAATAACATCATTCACCTGCTTTAACCATTATAATAACCAAACATAAAACCAGTGACCCCAAACCAAACACACAACTCGAGTTATTATCTAAGGGAATGAACTTAAAATAATAACGGTTATTACAAACCAATGTAACCTCAGGATCTCACACTACTAATATAACTTCCACATGATGTTACATTAGAAGTAAACATTACTCCAAGATCTATTGTCACATTACATATTTTTCCACAAGTCTAGGATTCTAATCTGGAATCCCGTCTTTCTTTCACCATTTATCGAAGTCCGGAACCTGACTAGCTCAAGCTCGAAGCTTCCTGTTCCTTAACATAATACCCGAGGTAGACAATTCACAGTCATCTCTTTCTGCAAGATATAAGATTTACAAACAGCAAGAATGAGCCAAAGAATGCTCAGCAAGTTATTTATCAGAATATTTCAAGGAAAAGGTGATAGCCATAATTATCCCAACTGGATATTCAACAATAAAGTACATAACTAGCAATCTGATTGAAGATGTATACCCAGTTATATTTTGACAATAAACGACTCAAGGTTCACGATGCAAGAAGATATTCACAACAATAATGCAGTTCACGTTACTGCAATACAACAATTTAAGTTTGTGATTATTGAGTTTGACAATATCAATAACTTAGCACAATGGCCTCAATCACCGAGTACCATTAGTTTGAGTACCAATAAGCAAGCAGTTCAATATACTGCGAAAAGAATGAATGAAAGTTCATCAATTCCCATTAACACTATCAGTGACTTAGCACCACGGCTTTCATTATAGTGTAGGAACAATGAAACTGATATATATACAAATAAAACGGTACTCAAAACAACCAACCAACTAAGAGTGGATTACATTCCCGTTGACACTATCGGTAACACAACACCTAGGCTTTCGTTACAGTGCAACGTCAAATTCCAATTGGAAGAAACGGGCTTAATCTGGAGATTTTTCAACGCCCTATTGTACGCGATGATCAGTCGCCTTGTACAATAGTTAAACTAGTCACTTTCTCTACTAGTAGAAGGACAACCCCTTATCGAGACGTCACCCTAGGCAACAAATGGGCCTTTAGTTTACGGCTGGGTCGTGCGTCACCGACCTCTTACGCAACCTTACTCCAGTCCCTGATGAATACTTAAACATTTATCAAACCTAGAAGGAAATTTAATCAAGCCTTCTAGAATAACAACAATCCACTCTAGGATTTCAATCAACTGTTAAGGAAGGGAATTCAATACCACCTTCCAGAACAACAACAATCCATCATAGGATTTCATCAACAGATAAGGAAGGGAATTTAATACAACCTTCCAGAACACAACGACAATCCATCACAGGATTTCAATCAACAGATAAGGAAGGGAATTTAATACAACCTTCCAAAACAACACAACAATCCATCACAGGATTTCATCAACAGATAAGGAAGGGAATTTAATACAACCTTCCAGAACACAACGACAATCCATCACAGGATTTCAATCAACAGATAAGGAAGGGAATTTAATACAACCTTCCAGAACAACAACGACAATCCATCACAGGATTTCAATCAACAGATAAGAAAAAGAATTTAATACAACCTTCCAGAACAACACCACAATCCATCACAGGATTTCAATCAACAGATAAGGAAGGGAATTTAATACAACCTTCCAGAACAACAACAATCCACTCTAGGATTTCTATCAACAGATAAGGAAGGAAATTTAATACAACCTTCCAGAACAACAACAACCTATTGTAAGATTTCAATATCTGACAATAGTTTGGCTCCCGAAACGAGGTGAGAGTACTCTCGAAACATCTGGGTTGACTCTCAGTCAACGAATTTAACAAGACAGAAACCCTTGAATCAAGGAGACTTAAGAACGCGACCGGGGAGCCGCTAATACTAGCGAAAATAGACTCCACAAAACATTACAGTTTTAGAGTGAAAAATGGGCCTTAAAGGCACCAATACAACTGGGAGGAATATCGGATTCAGACGTTACCTCCCGAACCTGGAGTTATCGACTCAGAATAAATACAAAGTATCCGAGTCATCGCTCACCATTTATTATTTAATGAAAAATAATATTTAAAGAAATTTAGACAACTCCAGAATATTTTTAAAGAACAAATAAATATTTTATTAATATTTAGGAGGCCCAGAATAGTCCTCGAAAAATATTAAAAGGATTTAAAAGAATTAAAATATTTAATCCCAATATAATCAAGATTATTTAATATTTAAATAATCTTACACGATTCAACATATTTAAATAATATTTAATCAACATTAAATAATATTTAAATAAACCAAAACGAATTGAAAGTATTTAATCAGTAGTTAAATACTTTTAAATATCCCAAAATATTTAAATAATATTTAATCAATATTAAATAATATTTAAATAATCTCAAATTCCCTGAAAGTATTTAATTAACCCTTAAACACTTTCTATATTCTTTAAATAGTATTTAATAAACTAAATATTATTTAAAACATTGAATATCGACTAACCGTCGAGACACACTAGACTACTCCCGGTCGACCATCGAGTACCAAAAAGATGTACTCGACGCCAGATTCAGTTATACAAAACTAAAAGCAAATGTCCTCTAACTTTTTAAGAAGTTCAGAGGCATCTCAAAACTAGGTTGAAAAGATCTCATTCTACTCTCAAGAAACAATCTTAAACAACCTACGCATACTTGTGTCCTACATCAGAATAATAGTGATGAAGCGTCGGACACTTGCATACTCTAACTTTTCGAGAAGTTCAGAGTAGCAGATGAATCAAGTTATAAATGAACAAGACAGTTCAAGGGAAATGCCGACGTGCATTTCCAACGACTACAATAAGCTAGATAGTTCCAAACACAGCAAAAATGTATAATTGAAGAACTTATCATTAAGTCAAAGATTTCAAAAAATTTGGCATCACCATGAATTAATAATATTCTGATATGGAATAAAACGATAGAGTCAGAAACTTGCCTGGAGTCCAAGGAATGCTATTCCAGCTTCTCCACGCTCCGGGTACTCTATAATCATATAAGAACCCACTATTAGTATACATATATATGTATCAGGTTAATTGTAATTTATATAATTACTCTACATTTCGCCCGGTACTTCACCTCCTCGGGCCTACTTTAGCTACTTGTAAAACTATCCTCTCAATAGTTTTTAATCAAGTTCCTTGCACCTACGTATAGTCATGATGTTCCTTAACAACTTTCGTTACTGGGTCGACTCGATACAAGTCCTCTATCTTGCTCGAAATCATTCTCCAAAATGGTTGTTCAACCTTTTCTTATGTTCAGCTCACTTAACACCCTGTTTTCCGTCATTTTTAATAAATTGGAAATTAATCAGTTTGACACGATTTATTCTCTGGGGTCTTATGTGACTGTCAAGAAATCTCCCATAAAAGTTTCAGATTTTATTAAGCTCCGTAGCTAGTCCAATCATAGCCTCAAAGTTGGACAAAAACAGGATTTTCATTTCCTGCGCTACCGTTACTAAAACGTCCATAACTTTTGACTCGTAACTCCGAATGACGCAAAATTAGCGCTCAAACGACTTAGAGACTATCTACTATCTAGTCATATCAACCATAAGCCAAGAACAGTGACTGAATGTTCCCAGATTTTCTGGACAGTGGGCAGCAGATAGGTTCAAAAAAAAAAATGGCATGATTTCGTTTGTAAACTCATCGTTTTCCATTTTTATTCTACTCCAAATCAACCAACAAACAATCCCAAACTCCTCATTCAACATCAACAACCAACATACCACATCCTCAAGCAAAAAAATCAGTCAAGCATAAATAACCAAAACCTAGAAATCAATGAATCAAAACATGCGTTTCTAGGGTCATACATGGATGATTCTCACTACCCATAACATATATATGCTATAACAATCATCCACCAAGCTATAGGAATCCAAGAATAAAAGAAATAAGATTATTTATTTTCGGAGTTACTGTTCACAGTCATCTTCCATGGATCATAACTGAAGATTTAGTGGAGGAATGATTACAAGAATCAAGACAAAGCAAGGTGAGATGATTACCTTCGATTCAAGCTATCAAGCGCAAGAAACGGTGGAGGAATGAGCAAGCAACGAGCAATCAAAGAAATTTTTCTTCTCATTTTCCTCTCCTCCTCTTCCTTCGGTTGTGGCTGTGCTTGGTCAAAAAAATGAACGCAAAAGTGATTTTTGTGTGGTGGAAGCTAGTGTTTTAAAAGATTCGTGCAGTAGTCACGTAATCTCCCGATAACGTTTTACTCTCTCGTTATCGTACTCTTTTCTTTCGTCCCACCTAAGTTTTAAAACTTAAAATCTCATACTATGATTCTAATATATTTTAGAATCATTAAATTAATACTCTTTAATTGTTTCGAGAATTTACGAAACAATTCTCCGAATACTTTTCACTTACACCGTCTCACAAACTCTGCCACGACTTTCATCCAGACTTCAAATTTATTTTGTTAGACTAAAAATAATTATTAGTCCTGTTTTAATTGCGTATGCTACCGTAACACCGATACGCATATTTTCAAATATCCCGTATATTAACAATACGGTCTCACAGTTCCCGTACCTTATGAAGAAAATAAATCCATAAAATCATTTCTCCATAAAATGAAAAATTTTACCCAAAAATCATAATAACCCCAAGCGTCAAAAATACGGGTTATTACAACAATCCACTCTAAGATTCCAATCAACTGTTAAGGAAGGGAATTCAATACTACCTTCCAGAACAACAACAATCCATCATAGGATTTCATCAACAGATAAGGAAGGGAATTTAATACAACCTTCCAGAACAACAACAACAATCCATCACAGGATTTCAATCAACAGATAAGGAAGGGAATTTAATACAACCTTCCAGAACAACAACGACAATCCACCACAGGATTTCATCAACAGATAAGGAAGGGAATTTAATACAACCTTCCAGAACAACAATGACAATCCATCACAGGATTTCAATCAACAAATAAGGAAGGGAATTCACTACAACCTTCCAGAACAACACAACAATCCCTCACAGGATTTCAATCAACAGATAAGGAAGGGAATTTAATACAACCTTCCAGAACAACACAACGATCCATCACAGGATTTCAATCAACAGATAAGGAAGGGAATTTAATACACCTTCCAGAACAACACAACAATCCATCACAGGATTTCAATCAACAAATAAGGAAGGGAATTTAATACAACCTTCCAGAACAACAGAATGACCTATTGTAAGATTTCAATATCTGACAATAGCTTGGCTCCCGAAACGAGGTGGGAGTACTCTCGAAACATCTGGGTTGACTCTCAGTCAACGAATTTAACAAAACAGAAACCCTTAAATCAAGGAGACTCAAGAACGCGATCGGGGAGCCACTAATACGAGTGAAAATAGACTCCACAAAATATTACATTTTTGGAGTGAAACAATGGGCCATAAGGCACCAATACAACTGGGAGGAATATCGGAGCCGGACGTTACCTCCCTAACCTGGAGTTATCGACACAGAATGAATACAAAATATCCGAGTCATCGCTCATTATTTATTATTTAATGAAAAATAATATTTAAAGAAGTTTAGACAACTCCACAATATTTTTAAAGAACAAATAAATATTTTATTAATATTTAGGAGGCCCAGAATAGTCGTCGAAAAATATTAAAAGGATTTAAAAGAATTAAAATATTTAATTCAAATATAATCAGGATTATTTAATATTTAAATAATCTTAAATGATTCAACATATTTAAATAATATTTAATCTATATTAAATAATATTTAAATAAACCAAAACGAGTTGAAAGTATTTAATCAGTAGTTAAATACTTTTAAATGTCCCAAAATATTTAAATAATATTTAATCAATATTAAATAATATTTAAATGATTTCAAATGCCCTGAAAGTATTTAATTAACCTTTAAACACTTTCTATATTCTTTAAATAATATTTAATAAGCTAAATATTATTTAAAAACATTGAACCTCGACTAACCGTCGAGACACGCTAGACTACTCCCGGTGGACCATCGAGCACCAAAAAGATATGCTCAACACCAGATTCAGTTATACAAAACTGAAGAATAAACGTCCTCTAATTTTTTAAGAAGTTCAAAGGAGTCGTAGGGTTATGTTGAAAAGATTTTACTCTATACACAAGAACAATCTTAAACAACCTACGCATGCTTATGTTATACATCAGAATAAAAGTGACAAAGCGTCAGATACTTGCATACTCTAACTTTTCGAGAAGTTCAAAGTAGCAGAAGAATCATGTTATATATGAACAAGACAGTTCAAGGTGAAATGCCGACGTGCATTTCCAATACAACAATGAGCTAAGTAGTTCCAAACACAACAAAGATGTACAATCAAAGAACTTATCATCAAGTCAAAGATTTCAAAAAATTTGGCATCACCATGATTCAACAATATTCTGATACGAGATAAAACGATAGAGTTGGAAACTTGCCTGTATGTTCCCGCGGAAGTAAGCTCCTTCCTGGCTTCGTCCGAGTATCTACGAATCGGAAACAAAACACGTTTAGCTATACGAGCATATCTTAATCGCTCTATTAAACATACTCGTATAACTACCTTAGCCTTTCCAAACAACACACAATAAACGAGTCCATTAGCTTATAGCATTCTTATGTCATCACATGACATCTTTCGTTGAGGTTTCGTTTTCTAGTTTAGCCTCAAATGTCGTTTCATAATAAGGAATAGCTAGGACTAAAACATTAGTATTTCCCTTAACTTTTCATTTGCACCGCTTGGATTCAAACATTTTTCATAAATCAGGTTTTAGTCTTTTTAACCCAATTCTTCTTTCCAAGTCTTCACATATGTGCCTACTAATTAAAATAAAAGGCTCAAGATTTATGGAGTAGCTTAACTAGCATGATCACATCGTCCAAGTTAGGTGAAAACAGAGTTGCTGAGTTTTCTGCCCTCCTTTACCGTTTTGGCCATAACTTTTAGCCCATAACTCCGTTTGACGCAAAATTAGTGCGCAAACGATCTAGAGTCCATTATCTATCTAACCATATAAAAAAATCATCATGAAAGGCAGGGTAGCCCCTTCGGGTGTTAGGACCAGTTGGGGGCAGAAACAAAAACAGGCATGGTCTCCTTTGTACGTTCATCGTTTGCCTCAATTTAATCTTCTCCAAATCAACCAAACAACTTTCATAAATTTTATACCACTACTTGAGAATGTACTCAAGACATCCCAAGCCCAATCACAATTATCCCATACTCCAATTATTACCAACAATCCATAGAAATCAGCCAACACAATTTCATGTTCTTAGAAGCTAATGTTCAACTATTCATAACTCCTTCAATCAAAGCTCAAAAATTACTAAACTTTGCAAACTTCTAGTAAAGAGATTTATGAACAACTTTCATCATTTGACCCATATCAAATAAGGTCTTTAACCTTTCAAAACAATTCTCCAAAACAGGACAACCAATTCAAAAACATAAAACATTACCGCGCACCCTTTACTCAAACATTTTTAATAAATTGAAACAAAATCATTTTAATACCAAATTTTGCAGACAGATTCTTGGATATCTGGAAAAGCTCTCATAAAAATTTCATCTCAAAATAATTTTATTCATGCCAAAAACGAACTGAACAACTCTAAAACCCGAACACAGAAAACACTGCTCCGCGCTACCTTCGCTAAAACACTCATAACGTTTTACTCGTTTATCCAAACGACACAAGGTTTGCGCGTAAATAAACTAGAAACTAAATAGAACAACTTTTATCAAGTCATCAATCGAAGAAAATAATGAAACTGGTCCGAATCAGTGCTTCAAAACAGGGCAGTAGCTAGCTTAAACTGAAACCATAGTTGTAAGGAAAGAGTCTATACCTCTTTAGTCAAACCCATCGAGAATCAAGCAACCAAGCATTCTCTCCCTCCACTTTTCCTCTTCAATCAGCTGGAATGGAAAGGGAAAGTATCTTGCTAACATCCTTTCTCTTCTTCCTCTTTCTTTCTTCATCTCTTCTCTCTTTGATTTCTAGACCATAACTTTCCAAAATCTGAAACTATCAGTTCATACAAACCAAGAAACGACCTAGAAAAGATAGGAGGTGAGGAGAGTGCTTACACTAGATGCATAGATCTCGAGATAAGCTTCGTTTTGAGTGGTAGAACGCGTAAAACCGCCAAGGCAATCTCAAGATACAAGCTTTTCCATCTTCTTCTTCCTCCTTTCCTTGCTTTGGCCGAGAGCTCATCAAATGGGGAAGAAAATACTTGCTTGTTTTGATTTTTTTTTTGTTTATGTAATATTTGTTTGATTAATTAGATATTTAACTAGCTTGGCTCTTGGATAAGTCAAAGGGTAAGTCAAGGAAGTCTTCTTGACTTTGGTCAAAGTTACTAGCTTTCTTTATTTACACCAACTAATGCAAGTATTAACACTTGCCTTGCATAATTATTATGGTCATTTACTAATTTAAGGAAGTAATTTAGGATACGTTTTCGTAACGATCCACTATGACGAGTTTAATAATTATTACTCGTTCCGGGAATTCTAATAAATCGAATACCCACAAAAACCTCATTCCTAATTATTGTTCATTATATTCTATTACTTAAACTCTATCCTATTTATTCGGAAGAGTTGGGATACGATTCTCCGGTTAAAATATACTAAGAAAGTACTACGTATATTACGTAGACTAACTTAAAGATATGAACTACGAAATATTTTTGAGTTATGAATCTCCGAGTTCTGGTGAGATTTACATACACTCATTTATATCACACATTAATAATACGACTTCATATCTTAAGCTTTCCTCAAGCTATAATTCAGATAAAATTGTTCACTAATAAAAATGAAAAATTTTATCCAAAAATTCTTAATAATCCCAAGAGTCGAAAATACGGGTTATTACAGTCTCCCCTCCTTAAAAGGATTCCGTCCTCGGAATTCATACGAGAACAACCGCGGTTACTATTTTCACACCTCGCTTTCTCATTCCTAGGCTGAGACTCCAACCTTCTTGGTTTCGTACAACCTTCTCAGCATTATTACTTCATTTTTCACCATTTGCTCTATTCAGTCGATGATATCTATAATTTCGTATTTGAACGCATGCTTAAAGTCCACGCTATAATTTCGTAGCACTCGCGTATGATACGCACGATTAATTCCTTAAAATTGGGAAAGAGCGCCACTTCATATACACCTTCTTAATATATTCCAAGAGCTTGATGGATTTAACACTCCTCGAGCTTAATTTCTCTTTCTTACTAAATCTCGTTACTCCGACGTATATAAAATTATTTCTACTACGTTGCTTCCGTGTACAAGCAATCCCTCAAAAGACATGTAATTATTAATTACAAGATTCATCTTTCATCATCTAGTACTTACCATATCAGGACAATTACTCATATTTGTCCTTTATTTTCCTCAACTTTCTTCACCACTTACTATATGTTTTCCAATTTAAACTCATTTTACCCAAATTCATTCTTATGGAATCTGTCATCCACCCTCTTTTCTCTTAAGATTTTCCAAGGCAATATACATTTCTCCCTTCGGGTTCTTCATCTGTAATCTTTGGGCAAATCAAAATATCCACTATGAAGACTTCGACAACTTGTCCAATTATTTCTTAACATTCCAATCAAATCCTTAAAAGGTACAGGTGCATTCATTAATATAACCTACCTCATCAAAGACTCATACTGTCTTTATCGCGTTCTCAATGCCATCCTTGGCATATTATCTAGGTAATTCTTTAGTTGGTGATAACCCATCCTCAACATATTTTCTCCAGTAGACTAATTTCTTCGAGTGGTCTATCCATATTATGGATATCCAATATTGATTGCTAAATTAATCAATTCACTTAATCCATTCTCACCAATGTATGCGCAGTCTCATACCGTTATCCGTTTCCTTTACAAACAAACCATGTGCACCTCATAGTAGCACTTTCAATCTTATGATACCTTTATATATAACAGTTTTTATAACTGAGTGACTAACTCTTTTACGCTGACAGGTTCCATCTTCTAAGATGCCTCCAATGCTGAAGTTGCTCATAACACTAGGTCAATGATGAATGACGTGATCTCCATTGGTGGTAACCCTAAAATATCACTAAGGGTTACTTTTTCCAATTCTTTAACTACTCTCCTTATTGCATAGTTCCTTTTTCATATCCATTACCGGTGCCCCATAACTTAGCATCCAACGCGTAATACACTTTTTATTCGAATCTTAATTTAAACCTTCTCAATTTATCTCTCCATATTTAAAACATGTCATCCCTTCTTTTAGGGCAATCATTAACGTAACATCTAGACTTTACAATTATAGCTACTTGCTATCCATTTTACATATTCTCCCATATCAGGCTCACTGTTTAGTAAGTGAGGCCTCGATTGGCTTGGGTGAACCATAATTAACAGTACACCAACCCACCCATATTTCTTAATCCACTGCTCTTCCTGAAGTAGAACTCTGGTCCCTTATTAAAAGTTCATGGTATTTCCATATATGTAGCCACTTCATTTTTCATATTCTGTCATAGTTGATTATTTCCAACACTGTGACTTTATTCTCAATTCATCATTTTTGGGGACAATCTTGACAATTCTATCGACTTTGATTCATGATCTGAAACACTCTTGTTTCAGGTCTAGAACTTTAATTACATCTTAATTTCCAGATACTTAGGAAACAGTTGCATAATGCAAGAAATAGCTATGGCTAAAGAATTCTTTGTTCAACCAAGTTCATAAGGATTCTTGCTGAATCAATGACCTTATTAGGCCTCCACCAAATACCTTTCAGAAATTAGGATCATCAATGACTACTCGGACCGCTCTCTAGTCCGGAATTCCACTATTAAAACAAGTAACTTCATACCAGCATTCATGCCATATCTCATTTATTCTGGTTAATCCAACCACCGTATTTGCAATGTGGTGGTCACTTCTATCTCAAGGCTTACTTTAATCCAACATCCTTAATATATTCAAGAATTATATCAAGTGCGTATCTCATCTCTTTGTTGCGACTCTACATTGTATGCATACCATACACCATTTAAATTAAGGCTTTACTTTTTACTCTCAGAGAATCCTCAACAGAATCCTCCATATTACTCATATATAGATGGCCATATTCTTTAAGCCATACTACTCCATTTTACCTTGAAACATTCCATTTACACGTCCTCTTATTTCTAATTTCATTAAACTAATGGGAATGTATTTTCCATAGAAAATTGGGCATGACCTATTCATATGTCGGACTATGCCCGGTGTAAAAACACCTCAATTATAATGCCAAAACATTCACAGTTCCCAAACATCAACATCTCATCAATCACTTATAACATAATGTATACCAAAAGGGGAAATAACTATGAGTCACTATATCTATATACCTAGTCTCGAGTATCCACAAGTCAGTCAACAACAATATCAATGGTCAATATCTTGGACCATCAATCACATTCGCTCCATAACATTAATAAGAGTTTACTGAAATGTAGACTATCACTTCGGCTTATCGCCAATTAATGAAAGATTGGGGAAGATTTAACACACCATCAATATTGAACACGGTCATCTTATCTATTTTTCCAAGAATAAAGTGGTTCTCTTCGCTCAGTAATGCTCCCCTCGGTCCTGGGGTACTAGCATACCTTGTGCTACACTTATAGCATATCTGGCTCTTTTATAAGTGCTCCATAATTCTCAAGCTCTCATTCTCAATCATAAATCCTCTTACTCAGATGAGTCTCCTCGGCTAGTGTTCGACATCCTTGTAAGGAAAGTTCTTATTATCTTTCCTAACTATCCTTATATGAGTATATTAGTCTCATAATATAAATCACTACTACATCCGATAGCCCGAATATGAATTCGATAGGAGCTCGCTCTCTATCAATCTTATCCAAACATAACTCTTAACTCTCTCGTTCCTGAGTACTATAACCTAGAGCTCTGATACCATCTCTGTGACGCCCCCGGA
Organism: Oenanthe sinensis; assembly: GCA_028671895.1. NCBI lineage: Eukaryota > Viridiplantae > Streptophyta > Magnoliopsida > Apiales > Apiaceae > Oenanthe > Oenanthe sinensis. The sequence continues at coordinate 44,483,510 of CM053814.1, read as the reverse complement.
TCCGGGGTCTGGAATCCAGGTTATCACTATCCAATTTTCACCACAATAACATCACTCACCTGCTTTAACCATTATAATAACCAAACATAAAAGCAGTGACCCCAAACCAAATACACAACTCAAGTTATAGTCTCAGGAAACGAACTTAAAATAGTAATAGTTATTACAAACCAATGTATCCTCAGGATCTCACACTACTAATATAACTTCCACATGATGTTACATTAGAAGTAAACATTAATCCAAGATCTATTGTCACATTACATATTTTTCAATAAGTCTAGGATTCTAATCTGGAATCCCGCCTTTCTTGCACCATTTATCGAAGTCCTGAAGCTGACTAGCTCAAGCTCGAATCTTCTTGTTCCTTAACATAATACTCGAGGTAGACAATTCATAGTCATCTCTTTCTGCAAGATATAAGATTTACAAAAAGCAAGAATGAGCCAAAGAATGCTCAGCAAGTTATTTATCAGAATATTTCAAGGAAAAGGTGATAGCCATAATTATCCCAACTGGATATTCCACAATAAAGTACATAACTAGCAATCTGATTGAAGATGTATAGCCAGTTATATCTCGACAATAAATGACTCAAGGTTCACGATACAAGAAGATATTCACAATAATAATGCAGTTCACATTACTGCAATATAACAATTTAAGTTCATGAATTTTTTTTTAGACCGACAATATCAATAACTTAGCACAATGGTCTCAATCACCGAGTACCATTAGTTTGAGTATCAATAAGAAAGCAGTTCAACATACTGTGAAAAGAATGAATGAAAGTTCAACAATTCCCATTAACACTATCAGTAACTTAGCACCACGGCTTTCGTTATAGTGTAGGAACAATGAAACTGATATATGCGAATAAAACAATACTCAAAGCAATCAACAAACTCAGGGTGGATTACATTCCCCGTTAACACTATCGGTAACTCAGCACCTAGACTTTCGTTACAGTGCAACGTCAAATTCCAATTGGAAGAAATGGGATTAACTTGAGATTTTTCAACGCCTTATTGTACTCGATGATCAGTCGCATGTACAATCGACATTTCGTCATTTTCTCTACTAGTAGAAGGACAACCCCTTATCGGGATGTCACCCTAGGCAACTCATGGGCCTTTAATTACGGCTGGGTCGTGCGTCCCCGACCTCTTACGCAACTTTTACTCCAGTCCCTGATGAATACTTTAAAAATCATCAAACCTAGAAGGAAAATTTAATCAAACCCTCTAGAATAACAACAATCCACTCTAGGATTTCAATCAACTGTTAAGGAAGGGAATTCAATACCACCTTCCAGAACAACAACAATCCATCATAGGATTTCATCAACAGATAAGGAAGGGAATTTAATACAACCTTCCAGAACAACAACAACAATCCATCACAGGATTTCAATTAATAGATAAGGAAGGGAATTTAATACAACCTTCCAGAACAACAACGATAATCCACCACAGGATTTCATCAACAAATAAGGAAGGGAATTTAATACAACCTTCCAGAACAACAACGACAATCCATCACAGGATTTCAATCAACAGATAAGGAAGGGAATTTACTACAACCTTCCAGAACAACACAACAATCCCTCACAGGATTTTAATCAACAGATAAGGAAGGGAATTTAATACAACCTTCCAGAACCACACAACGATCCATCACAGGATTTCAATCAACAGATAAGGAAGGGAATTTAATACACCTTCCAGAACAACACAACAATCCATCACAGGATTTCAATCAACAGATAAGGAAGGGAATTTAATACAACCTTCCAGAACAACACAACGACCTATTGTAAGATTTCAATATCTGACAATAGCTTGGCTCCCGAAACGAGGTGGGAGTACTCTCGAAACATCTGGGTTGACTCTCAGTCAACGAATTTAACAAAACAGAAACCCTTGAATCAAGGAGACTCAAGAACGTGACCGGGGAGCCACTAATACGAGTGAAAATAGACTCCACAAAATATTACATTTTTGGAGTGAAACAATGGGCCATAAGGCACCAATACAACTGGGAGGAATATCAGAGCCAGACGTTACCTCCCTAACCTAGAGTTATCGACTCAGAATGAATACAAAATATCCGAGTCATCGCTCATTATTTATTATTTAAAGAAAAATAATATTTAAAGAAGTTTAGACAACTCCAGAATAGTCCTCGAAAAATATTAAAAGGATTTAAAAGAATTAAAATATTTAATTCAAATATAATCATGATTATTTAATATTTAAATAATCTTAAATGATTCAACATAATTAAATAATATTTAATCTATATTAAATAATATTTAAATAAACCAAAACGAGTTGAAAGTATTTAATCAGTAGTTAAATACTTTTAAATGTCCCAAAATATTTAAATAATATTTAATCAATATTAAATAATATTTAAATGATTTCAAATGCCCTGAAAGTATTTAATTAACCGTTAAACACTTTCTATATTCTTTAAATAATATTTAATAAGCTAAATATTATTTAAAACATTGAACCTCGACTAACCGTCGAGACACGCTAGACTACTCCCGGTCGACCATCGAGCACCAAAAAGATATGCTCAACACCAGATTCAGTTATACAAAACTGAAGAATAAACGTCCTCTAACTTTTTAAGAAGTTCAGAGGAGTCGCAGGGTTAGGTTGAAAAGATCTTACTCTATACACAAGAACAATCTTAAACAACCTACGCATGCTTATGTTATACATCAGAATAAAAGTGACAAAGCGTCGGATACTTGCATACTCTAACTTTTCGAGAAGTTCAGAGTAGCAGAAGAATCAGGTTATATATGAACAAGACAGTTCAAGGTAAAATGCCGACGTGCATTTCCAATACAACAATGAGCTAAGTAGTTCCAAACACAACAAAGATGTACAATCAAAGAACTTATCATCAAGTCAAAGATTTTAAAATTTTTGGCATCACCATGATTCAATAATATTCTGATAGGAGATAAAACGATAGAGTTGGAAACTTGCCTGTATGTTCCCGCGGAAGTAAGCTCCTTCCTGGCTTCGTCCGAGTATCTACGAATCGGAAACAAAACACGTTTAGCTATACGAGCATATCTTAATCGCTCTATTAAACATACTCGTATAACTACCTTAGCCTTTCCAAACAACACACAATAAACGAGTCCATTAGCTTATAGCATTCTTATGTCATCACATGACATCTTTCGTTGAGGTTTCGTTTTCTAGTTTAGCCTCAAATGTCGTTTCATAATAAGGAATAGCTATGACTAAAACATTAGTATTTTCCTTAACTTTTTATTTGCACCGCTTAGATTCAAACATTTTTCATAAATCAGGTTTTAGTCTTTTTAACCCAATTCTTCTTTCCAAGTGTTCACTTATGTGCCTACTATTTAAAATAAAAGGCTCAAGATTTATGGAGTAGCTTAACTAGCATGATCACATCCTCCAAGTTAGGTGAAAACAGAGTTGCTGAGTTTTCTGCCCTCCTTTACCGTTTTGGCCATAACTTTTAGCTCATAACTCCGTTTGACGCAAAATTAGCGCGCAAACGATCTAGAGTCCATTATCTATCTAACCATATAAAAAAAATCATCAAGAAAGGCAGGGTAGCCCCTTCGGGTGTTAGGACCAGTTGGGGGCAGAAACAAAAACGGGCATGGTCTCCTTTGTACGTTCATCGTTTGCCTCAATTTAATCTTCTCCAAATCAACCAAACAATTTCCATAAATTTTATACCACTACTTGGGAATGTACTCAAGACATCCCAAGCCCAATCACAATTATCTCATACTCCAATTATTACCAACAATCCATAGAAATCAGCCAACACAATTTCATGTTCTTACAAGCTAATGTTCAACTACTCATAACTCTTTCAATCAAAGCTCAAAAATTACTAAACTTTGCAAACTTCTAGTAAAGAGATTTATGAACAACTTTCATCATTTGACCCATATCAAATAAGGTATTTAACCTTTCCAAAACAATTCTCCAAAACAGGACAACCAATTCAAAAACATAAAACGTTACTGCGCACCCTTTACTCAAACATTTTTAATAAATTGAAACACAATCATTTTAATACCAAATTTTGCAGACAGATTCTTGGATATCTGGAAAAGCTCTCATAAAAATTTCATCTCAAAATAATTTTATTCAAGCCAATAACGAACTGAACAACTCTAAAACCCGAACACAGAAAACACTGCTCCGCGCTACCTTCGCTAAAACACTCATAACGTTTTACTCGTTTATCCAAACGACACAAGGTTTGCGCGTAAATAAACTAGAAACTAAATAGAACAACTTTTATCAAGTCATCAATCGAAGAAAATAATGAAACTGGTCCGAATCAGTGCTTCAAACCAGGGCAGTAGCTAGCTTAAACTGAAACCATAGTTGTAAGGAAAGAGTCTATACCTCTTTAGTCAAACCCATCGAGAATCAAGCAACCAAGCATTCTCTCCCTCCACTTTTCCTCTTCAATCAGCTGGAATGGAAAGGGAAAGTAGCTTGCTAACATCCTTTCTCTTCTTCCTCTTTCTTTCTTCATCTCTTCTCTCTTTGATTTCTAGACCATAACTTTCCAAAATCTGAAACTATCAGTTCATACAAACCAAGAAACGAACTAGAAAAGATAGGAGGTGAGGAGAGTGATTACACTAGATGCATAGAGCTCGAGATAAGCTTCGTTTTGAGTGGTAGAACGCGTAAAACCGCCAAGGCAATCTCAAGATACAAGCTTTTCCATCTTCTTCTTCCTCCTTTCCTTGTTTTGGCCGAGAGCTCATCAAATGGGGAAGAAAATACTTGCTTGTTTTGATTATTTTTTTTTATGTAATATTTGTTTGATTAATTAGATATTTAACTAGCTTGGCTCTTGGATAAGTCAAAGGGTAAGTCAAGGAAGTCTTCTTGACTTTGGTCAAAGTTACTAGCTTTCTTTATTTACACCAACTAATGCAAGTATTAACACTTGCCTTGCATAATTATTATGGTCATTTACTAATTTAAGGAAGTAATTTAGGATACGTTTTCGTAACGATCCGCTATGACGAGTTTAATAATTATTACTCGTTTCGGGAATTCTAATAAATCGAATACCCACAAAAACCTCATTCCTAATTATTGTTCATTATATTCTATTATTTAAACTCTATCCTATTTATTCGGAAGAGTTGGGATACGATTCTCCGGTTAAAATATACTAAGAAAGTACTACGTATATTACGTAGTCTAACTTAAAGATATGAACTACGAAATATTTTTGAGTTATGAATCTCCGAGTTCTGGTGAGATTTACATACACTCATTTATATCACACATTAATAATACGACTTCATATCTTAAGCTTTCCTCAAGCGATAATTCAGATAAAATTGTTCACTAATAAAAATGAAAAATTTTATCCAAAAATTCTTAATAATCCCAAGCATCGAAAATACGGGTTATTACACAAATTGACCTCTATAACATAAATACCTGAATTAGAAGCTTGACCAGCCTTCTTCTTCTTCAGATCCTCCAAATAAGCATGACAGTTTCTCTTCCAATTACATGGTTTACCACAGTAGTGACAATCACCCTTTGCAACGGCACCCTTAGGCTTTAAAGCCTGTTTGGGATTGGTCTTTGGCTTGGACCAGAAGCAGATCCAATCTTCTTCTTTCCCTTCCATTTGTCTTACCTTTGTTGTCTACCATCTACATGACAGCAGGTTCATCCTTTTTCATATTGGTTTCAGCAGTTCATAACATGGACAACAATTCAGTGGATGTTTTGTCTATCTCATTCATATTGTAGTTCATAACAAAATGAGTATAGTTGATGTTCAAAGATTGCAAGATCAAGTCAATCTGAGCATCCGGACCAATCGGGAAACCCAAAGTATCAAGATATTCAATATAACCTATTATCTTTAGAACATGTGGTTGAACAGGTTCACACTCTCCCTGTTTACAAGCATACAATTCTTTGCTCATGTCGAACCTTTCTTGACGAGCCTGTCCCTCAAGGGTTGCTGTCATAGAGAAGTTATTTGTATTGTTTGCCATTAAATATCTACAATGTTTCAAATGCATATTAGTTAGTTGCAGAAGTTTAATTATGTTCAAGTGATTATCATATACATTAATAATATATATCTCCCGCTATTTTTATCAAATCAATAGCCCTAACTATTAATTCGGAAAGCATTCATTAAATCTTTCTAGTGAGCCAAGATCCATATTTCATCCATGTTTTAAGATAGCGTTGACTAATACACCCAAAACAAGACTATTTAGGTAGAAAACATTAGTCGATTATATCAAATATAATTCTTGGATAGTTTGGTCGAACAACACTTTGTACACATTTATCCAATAAATCTCACCAAACTCTATGCCTCTAAACCCACAATCCTATTGTGATGATTTAGTTAAGTTAGACCCAATGTTTCAACAAACTAAGTCACTTACTTATCACGTCTTCCCATGATTGATAAAAGCACCTTACTTTAAAAAACTCACTCCTTCTCAATTTAGATCTTGACGAGTATTAAACATTGGAAGGCATCCGATTAACTTAATATGTATTTAGGGATTTTAATGTTTATATGAACAATCATGATTCCATCATAAAGAGATTCTCAATTTTTCTTTGATCAAATAATCCATTTCAATATTCGTCAATGGTTCGATTTCCAGATCGTTGGAGAAGTCACAAGCGGTCTCACTTAAAACCCAACTTTCTTACGAATAATAATTTGCTTTTGACAAAATCTTCCCATATCAGAAAAAGAAAATTCATATTCAATACCGTGTTTCATAAACACAAGAATCTCATGATCGTTTGTTTAATTTTAAAATCTTGAATCGTTACAGATTTCATCTTTCTTAAGCAGTCATGGCATGGGTGTCGTATCTAATACATACATCATTCCAACACATACATATCTACACATACATTCATATACATATATGTATTGTGCGTAAATTAAACGTTTTTGGATATGGCCCCATGCTATGTGATATTAATTCCAAGCTAATGGAATTATCAAGGTCAATCTATGGTGGTCTCAAATACTACACTATTACATGTCTTTATCTTCTTCATTGCTCCATCATCTAGATTGCCTCCAAGCTTCCTTGCTTCCAAGTCTCCATTGAAAAATTACATTGAATAATAAATAAATCTATTCTAATGAAATTACAAGAAGAACTCGAGTTATATTTGAGATAAACAATTACAATGAGTAAAAGACATACAAGTGATATTTAGAAACCAATACCATAAAATAAAACTACTATCCTATAGGTCTTTAGGCCATAACCATCCACCATGTTATCACATAATACATGTAATATATCTCAGATTATATAAACATATCATATAATCATATATAATAAATTTCAAAATTTCAAAAAATCAAATAAATTTCAGAAAATAATAAATCGCCGTTTCGGGGCCTGTAACTTCGTCAAACGGTTTATAGACGTGAAGCTGACATAGTCAGTATTTCTCATTGACACGATACCAGTCGAAAAATACACATCGTTTGCAAAAATCGGACACTAGACACAGATTTAGGAAAATCTACCGAAGCCGTTTCAGAATTCGTATCGAATACGATTCTCATAACAAGAACAAACATATATCATATAAATACAACAATATACACAATCATCCCATGATTATACAACACATGAATATCATATATTCAAAATCATATAAAACATATATATCAACATATAGTCATGGCATATCATATATATGTTTACATATATCGAAAAACTGTTAAACACATAACCAAATGATCCAATTATACACATAGCTTTGATGCCATTGAAGGGTTTCGGGCATGAAAACGCAGCGAAAAAATGCGAAAAATAAATAAAAAAACTGAAACCCTACCGCAGGATTCATGTATAACTTTGGATGATTATGGTGAAGAAGTCTGTACCTTAACAAAGCTTTCCGTATGATGTTTAATGGAGGTCCAGAAAAACGAATCACAACAGCCCTTTGTTGCAAAGATATGCTCTCTAAAGAAGTCCATACGAATGCCCGATCGTCCTACGATCACCGGAGTCGGTACTAGCCGAACTGCTTGCCTCTCTCTCTCTCTCTTTCTCTAGCCTCTCTTGATGTTGAGCAGCTAGGGTTTTTCTCTAAAATGAAATCTGATAATTAAACCCTGATACTATAGATCATTATCTATATATAAGGGAGATAGATATTTTGGGCCTAACCCTAATTCATGTGATTTCCAAAACCCATTCTAATTTTGGGTTATTACTATTATTAAATCCGAATTCTAATATAATAAATCAAGTCTCACTTAATTAATTCAATAATTAAATTCGAATTAATAATAATAATAAATCTAAATTTGTAATTTAAATAAACCTTCGTTTTGACGTTCTTTGTGTGTGACCCTTTAGGTTATTATTACGTTGCCAATAATTTTAATATCCAATAATAAAATTATAAACAATGAGCGGCATCTAGTAATACATCATTGCTACCCAAGTAATAATAATAATTGGTGATTCAATTAAACCTTTCGTGAATAATGTTCCATGTAATATAATCACTTTTAACCTTATATTATAGATCAAACTCGAGGCATGTATAGTGTCATCCTCTTCAACGTTTAATCTTGGTTTCCTTACCAATGAATAGACTATTTAAACAAATCAATATTTGAGCATGACCATGCATTTCATAGTCTCACTCAATCAAGATGCCAATAATATCACTCCTAGAATTGGAAGGTTAAATCTGATATCTATCATTAATATTCCTCATACAATTCATAGTATACCCAATGTCCACCTTTATCATTACTCGGTTAAAGGTAACTTTGAGTGTAATCAAAGTATATTAATTCTCGTATAGAAATATAATGATTTCAAGTCAGATGATCATTACATCATTATCACTGTGAGATTTCTTATGACAGTTATTAACACGTAAAATCTCACGGCGAGTCTTTCCAGTGTCATGTATTGATACATACATTTATGTTCTTGACTTTAGTATCACCAAATCAACAAACATACTAGTCTTATTGCATTATTATTGTACTTAAATAATAATACTTGACTAGGGAATTTTAGGAATAAAATATTATTCATATAATCTCATTTTTAAGTCACATACTTAAAGACATATATTATGTATTAATATTCCAAGGACATTTATTATTCTTTCAATTTATGATGTAGTAAATAAAGATATAATAAATATTAATTAAATAATCACATAACATTATTATTTTCAATAAAATATTAAAAATATTGTCTCTAGGACACCAGTACTAACACTTTGTTTGTTAAATGATGAGAATGAGACCATAGCTAAATGGGTGAAAATTCAAGGTGCAATTGCTAGCAAAAGAAAGACTGAAAAGCTGATGATGCTAGACTCTGATGAAGAGTACAAGCCAAGGTACATGCCTGAGGATGAAACTGAAAAGGAAATGAGCAAAGGAGATGGACAAATCAAAATGATAGTTGGTATTCATACTCTTGTTCTGAATCCAGGTGGTCAAAAATCTTTTTACATTGTTATGGATGAAAGAATGGAGAGGACACCAATCTACAACTTAAGGGTTGTTATGTATCAAATTGATGACTCTAGTGAGTAGATGAATGAAGTAAAATCTCAACTGATGAAATTGTTGAAGGTAGTTGAAAAGAAGTTACTTGATGACTTTCTAGCTCGAAACATTTTCTACAGTAGAGTATAAAAAGGTAGTTTGGATAAACTCTAATACATTTGTCTTAGAGGTTTCTGACATCATGAGTTTAAATTTATGTTTTATTGCTTAAAGTATAAATTGGGGGAGATTGTTAGATATGAAAAACTGAAGATGCCAGAATTTATCAGACAGAGTTTATCTAACGTCATCAGAGTTTACTCAATCAGAGTTTACTAACCGACATAGTTTATGTTAATCAGAGTTTGACTGTTAGAAATTGATAAATCAGGAGATGATTGAAGACAGAAAAGAAAGTGATTGTGTGGAATACAATTACCTTATTTGAAGCTATCTTTTAAGAAGATAATGATGGAAATAATATTTTTGTATTTAATGATCATTATCTTTGATGTAAATAGATAGATAGTTGTGTACTATATAAACACATGATTAGGTTTACATTGAAGTATCGTTCTAGTTATCATCTTTCTGATAACCTGGCACCTCTTAAGAACTTTGTTTTTCTTGAGAGAGTTTTGTATTAAGTTCATCAAAATTATTACAAAGCAGTATTTCTTTTATATACTTGTGTTCATAATCGATTGTTTGGTACTATTATATTCAACCTCTTTTTATAATAGTTTATTATCTATGTAACATGTGATTTTGTATATATGTGACATACTGATTGCATTAATTAAACTTCAGTTTATTTTCTTTATTTTTTAATTATTAATTTATAATCCGGGGAAGTATGAATTTTTATATATATTAGAACTTGTTTATGTTTAGAACATGACGAGTCTAAGTAACAATAGTCAAGTGATCAACATAGAAGCAATCAGAAAAGAGCGGACGACTAAGAGCGTGTGGATAAATATTAAAATTCTAAAATTGATAATATTAAATTTGAATATGAGAGTGAGTGGATAAATATTAAAATTCTAAAATTGATAATATTAAATTTAAAAATGTTGTTAATGAGCATGGAACTCTTGACCGTTGGTAATATTTGGATAAAATTCATCTTACTGTTATTATATATGCTAGCTTATATCCCGTGCGATGCACGGATGAATTTTTTTAGTTTTTTAATATTTTTAATTATTTGAATTTATTTGTATTTGTATAATAATAATTTAAATTTTATTTAATATTATATGTATATGTTTTTATATAATTTATTTGTATTTATATTTTAATAGGATGAATTATAATTTTATGAGTTGTTTGCATAAAAGGAGGAGTTAGAATTGTATGTATAACTATATTCTTTTGCATAAAAGGAAGACTACTGGTGTTGGAATTGTATGTATGATTATATTTTTTAAAATTATATTTTATTAAAATTCAACGGTTAAGATTGTTTCTATGATTCACTTAAAATTGGTCGGTCAAGATCTTTTCTATGGTTCACCCAGTACCATATCGACCACCAAAACTTTTAATCTTTCGGTTTTAATAATATAGTATATATATATATATATGATATAATTACTGGCATGTTTTGCCAGCTCTGCGTGGGCACTTTGCGATGTGTTAATAAAAAAATTAATTTTTATAAAAACTTAAATTTTATATTATATATATATATATAAATTAAAAATTAAAAATTTATATATATATATATATATATATATATATAATTAAATAAATGTATTTTTTATATGTATAATATAAAAAAAATTAATTTAGATGCAAGTTTGATGATTTACTTAAAAAATATCTTAATTGATTTGGTTGGTCTATGTATATATTTATGTTTGTTTGTTTGTATACATTTATTTATTTATTTATTTGTGTTTTTTTTGTTATTGTTTTTATTTATGTTTTGAAATACTATGATATAGAAATAATTTAAATTAACATGAAATTAAAATTGGTTTTATCCGGCTATCATCTGTTTTATATTAGAAATATTAATAAAATTGAATACGTTTTATATATTATTTTTTTACCAGTTTCGTGCTCTCTCTCTTCTAAAACCTAGCCCCCGTTAAAGATTTTTGAGTGGGCTTCCATCGGTTTTCACGGGTAGAAAGCCCCAATCCCTTTATTTTTCATTTCCTTGTATAAAATCTTGTTTTCCTTCAATAAGTTCCCAATCTATTTGGGTTTTGTTAGTCTCTCCTTATGAGAGTTTGATTTTTGTTTTGTTGTGTTTTGGTGTTCTGCATGACCGAGGTTATAGATCGCATGATTTTCTTAGGTTTGATTCACAGATTAAGGCACTACGCCATAGATGGCCTGATGCAACATTGCCATTCTGTTACATTTGACCCATTTTACGTTGCATTAGGCCTAATGCAACGCGATTTTGCCATTGCATCTGCGAGCGCTGCATTTGCTATCTAATGCAACGCTTTAGTTTTCAAATGTGGGCCCCAAATGTGGGCCCCATACGTGGGTCCCACACATAACACGTCAGCAGAAGTGGGTCCCACATGCTGACGTCATCACTGCCCCGTCAGCAAAATGTGGGACCCTCAAAAACTCAAATGCAACACCTAGTGCAAATGCAACACTGAAGGACCAAATGCAACGCTTTCTTGCCACGTCAGCAAAATGTGAGCCCCAAATGTGGGCCCCACACGTGGGTCCCACACATAACACGTCAACAGAAGTGGTTCCCACATGCTGACATCATCACTGCCCCGTCAGCAAAATGTGGGTCCCTCAAAAACTCAAATGCAACACTAAGTGCAAATGCAACACTGAAGGACCAAATGCAACGCTTTCTTGCCACGTCAGCAAAATGTGGGTCCCACACGTGGGCCCCACACATGACAGGTCAGCACAGGTGGGTCCACCTACCACGTCAGCAGTGACACGTCAGCAAATGTGGGTCCCACATGCCACCTCATCATTTTTTGTCCTAATTGCTCACCAAATGCAACGCTTTTTCCCTTAGTGTTGCAAGGTGCAACACTACAATTGAACTGCAACACAACTTTCTAATATAATGCAACGCTTTGTTTGTAGTATTGCAGTTGCTCAAAAAAAGTAGGCTAATGTAACGGAAAATGAGTGTTGCATTCTAAAAGTATTGCATTAGGCCGTTTATGGCGTAGTGAGGTTAGTATGAGATCACATCTATGGTCGATTGTACAGAACAGTCTATTGAAAACAAGTATACATTCACAGTCGAGTGAAAATAAGTATATACATTCAAATTATCTCCAAATCGCTTCATTGCCTTTCCCGGAAGAAAGGATTCAACAACGATATCCTTCAGCGTCTGTCCAATTTCGATTGTATTTGTACATGTCGTTTGATTTTTATTTAATGAATTGATTCCTTTTGGAAAAAAAAATAAAAATGAATAACACATTAAGAATATGCAATCATTATTTTTTAAAATATTGCAAAAACAATCATGAACAATGGAATACTAATAAAGCAATTATTAAAATTACTAAAATTTAAAATCCATGATGCCATAACCGAAAAATAAAACTTCTTAAGAAACTTATTTCAAACCCTACTTTATGATTAAATTGAAATAAGAATTTCAATGACTTTTAGAAATTAAATATACCTGCGAATCTTTTAATCCAATAACACGATCGTCATCTATATTTGCAGAATCTTCCAACTCGAAACCTTCAAATATATTAGTATCAGTGTACATGTTTGAACCTTCACATTATTTTCTGTGATATTTATAGTAATGGTGAACTGCTTTCCTTGAAATGACTTGAGAATTGATGGCAATTTATTACTCTTTCCATCCTGAAAAAATTAGCATGAACTTTTAATGATTTGATAATTATAACTTTCCACGCAACAATTATATCGAAAATCACAATAAAAATCAGATTAATCGAGATATCAAATTAACATGATATATACATGAGCTCTGAATCATGCTAAACTACCATAATAAAGCAGATACTAAACTACAGCACTATACGGGTATAAACTATACAACACAATGATTTATTTAATATGCCTAAATAATTAGATATCATTTTTTTTAGGTAAAATGCTTGTAGTTATATTATAATAAATATAATAAAAATACATGTTCATGATCATCAATTAAATCATATACATTCTTGTCGATAATTCGACGGACCTCTCGATCTTCTAAAATTATGGTAGCACTTCCGGTAGTATCTTCAGCAATGACACAGAAATGGAATCTATATATAAATTTGTGTACTAAAAAATCAATTAAAAATGATAAATAATCACAAAATTTAATCGTGTGAAAGAAGATTTTGAAATAAAAAATCAATTAAGAAAAAAAACTAATCACATACCTCTTATCGATCAGGGCAAGGTACAAAAATTTTACATTTGACACATTTAAACTTGCCCTTTTCATTTTCAACTTGTCCTGGACATTCCAAGCAAGTATCGTAATACCAAGTTTGATCATCTCTAACTGTACTAGTTTTGTTGCATATATCTTGCAGATCCCACAAATGAAGCAGAAAGAATATATCCTTGACCAATTGTAGAAGGATCCACATCATCAGAACTTGAAAGCATATGACATAAATTGTGATACAATTCATTTCGAAGTAATGTTTGGTGAGTCTTAACCCACCATAGCCTTGATTGTTCTATAGCAGCAATTGCATCCACAACATACTGCTGGTTCAATCTACCTCCAAGCCTTTTTGTATCATCTTCTAGTTAACAAAACAAAATATTAGTACCAATTAAAACATTAGTTCACATGTACTAATGTACTAACTGTATATATATTTGCATTTACTTTGCCTCATAATTTATAGAAGTTCTAACCTTCGGCCTGCCTAACTTGGAATTGGTAGGAATAAAATTCCTTCATTGAAACTTTATCCCTCTTTTTTTTTCCTGGCTTCTTTGAATTGTCAAAGTACAGTTCATCATGAAAACCATCTTCAGCGTGCGGAAATAATAGAGGATACTGCAGTGCCTTCAATTTTGGGATACCACTTGAGAGAATGAAGTACCTTCTATAAGATTAAAGATTAAACACAGGACGTTTAACAGACATAAATCTATCCAAAAAAATAGACAGATAGACTTTACCATCATTGAAATGAGACTCCAACCGTTTGGGCGTAACATTTTTTATTCTACCACCTTAAATATAAAAGGTATAAGTAATTTAATCTTAAAATATGGAAATCAAAAAATTGTAACCGTTTTAATTGACATGGGAACATAGTTAAGGTACGTTACCATTTGTTTGTAACTTTTCAACAACTTTGCGCTTGGAGGTGTGGAAGAGATTTAGATCACGGGGGGCTATTTGACACGTTAGAAGCAGAGCTACCTCTTGGTATTAAAGAGATTACATCAGGACTACTCACATGATATTGTTAAAGAAAATAAATATTAAGTGCAATAGCTCGGTCAAATTCCCATATTTAATATTAAAGTTAAAAAGGATTCCATTCATAGCAGGAATCTGGTACAAAAATCTTAATTCTGATAGCCATCTGTTTATCTCTTGTTACAAAAGATCTGGGAATGGTGTGAAATAAATATAAATTACCGGACTGTTTTAAAATGTTAAAAGCATAACGCAGTAAAATGAGTACATTTCAAAAGGCATTGTTCTAAATATTTATTTGAAAGAAAATAAATTTTAACAGTAATACCTCGATCAAATTTGGAGTCTAATCGTACGTTTCTGATTCTACTTTCTGCAACAATAATCTCAATTAATGTATTTTCCTCACATCACAAATATAAGTAAACATTTAACACGGGAGGTAAAAAGGTTGTCACTTATAGAGTTACCTTCATCTGAACGTAATGTAATTTCGCTATTTGATATGGAGTCTTGGTGGATTCTTTTTTGGTTTCCTGTAATAATTAAAAGAAAGTTATTTCAACCGGTAATGTTAACTTTGGCTAAACAAAAAACTCAGTATAAATAAAAAATCCAAAAATTTTAATGCTTACCATGAGTATTAGCAAGATCTGGGAATGGTCGTTTATGTTTTCCATTTTGATCTTTACTAACAACACAATCGATACTTATTTTGGCAATATTATTTGTTAGTGGAGATGCTCCTTTTATAAAAAGAGAAACAAATATTTGTAACAACTTTAATCTAACCATCGGGTACTTAGATTCAAAAATATTTGTGAAAATACAATTTTAGAAAATAGAATAAAAATAACATCAAATCAAAAGGTTAAATTCTTACCATAAGTATTAGTAATATTTGTGAATGGTCGTCTCAACTTTGCACGTGGATCATTACTATAAACCCGCCCAACACTTCTTTTTGGGATACTAGACTTCAAATTATAAATGCCTGGGAAAAGATTTGACAAACCAATTTTGTATAACAATTTGATTATAACCAAACATATATATGCCCTACATTAAATTGACAATATCATTGCAGGAGTATTAGTAATATCAGATAGTTGACAAACTGCTCTTAATAACTGATCAGTTTTGGCATTTGTGTGGCGGTCCTCCCTGTCACAAGGAAGATGGTTGTGTTTAGAATTTAGGTCAGAAGATTAGATAATAGGAAAAACTTGTGCGCTACACAATTACCTAAATTAACACGTATTTTCCTAATTAATCAGCGTTAATTAATTAAGGAAATTGGTTGTCAAAATCAATTCGTAATCAATTTGGAATTAATAATAATAATACTTATTATTAAAACAAAATAACGAATTATTTATTGAGCTAAAGTCCAGTGAAAATTATTATTTTAGCAAAACTAGTCCAAATTTATTCAGCCCAAATGTTGTTGCATTCGTGTCCGCAGGTCACCCACGCGGAAAGCCCAAACGCTTGCGAAGCCACGAATTTGCCATCAAATCCCATGATTTGCACCTCTGCACGCACGTGGGTGGTGGAGCAACATTATCTAACACATTTTAAACACTATATAGGTGTTCTATTATATAAAGTCATAAAAATCTCTTTTCCAATTCAATGTGGGATTCAAGTTCACATTTGTAAATTTCACTTTCAAGGTATCAACTTTGGATAATCATATCTCATCCATTCCTTGATTATTTTGAATACTTAAATATGTGTTGAAAGCTCTCTCAAAGAAGAAATTACTCCAACATGACCACCTTTTCGAACATGAGCATCAGCTTATCTTCAATAATTGACAAACATATGACAGAAGCATACTTGGGTATTGCAAATCAAGGAATAGTTTGACGTATACATGATGTGTTAAAAATACTGCAAGCGCACAGTGTTTAATTGTAGCAATTACAGATCGATCCTCAGAGACTATGAAACTTCCAAACCCTAACAAATAAATCAGGAAGACTAGACAAAAAATATTGAGATGAGATTTGTTTAACCTAATAAGCAAATAAGAATAAATAAATATGAAAAACCTAGGAATCTGAATCCATCAATTAATCACAATTAATATCCGACTTGCCATAAAAACTAATTCTCTTTCTTCAATAAATAAATATCAATTAACGAGATAAGCATATACTATGAAACTTATTATCTAACAATAACCCATCAAAACTTCATGGAGCAAGCATAGACTATGAAAAATAAATTCGGTAACAATAATATATCAAAATCACTTTGTTAATCAAACAATTAAGCACCAAGAAAAATTATGAGAATCAAATAATAGGAACAAACAAATACAAAAAATAATCAACTAACTTCACCTTCATCCTAGGGCTAGAGAATTAGTTAGACATGCTTGAAGAAGAAAACAAAGCAACTAATATAATACATGCAAATAACGAATAACATAAAAAGTGTTTGAGAGATAAAAACTTGTTTGTATTGAAAGAATAAGAAAATAAAAGAACTCTACTCCTACTCCTAATTATTGAAAAGTAAAGTTAAAGTTAAGATTCAAGGTCTTGGTATACAAGAGAGGAGACCCATATATATAAGAGAAATAATGTAGGTTTTCTATATCGATTATAAATTGAATTCTAAATATTTCCTTCTATTTCCTTTTCTTCTCCAACAAGCATTCGATTTTATCTCCTTTTTCTTTGCCTCCAAGTAATCTCCACCCCCTTCCTTGTATTTTCCTTTTTCTGTTACAATTCTGATTTTAATTAATTTCCTGCAAAATAAAATAAAAATAATTAATTAACTAAAAAAATTATGAAAATAAACATAAAATAGGTATTAAAAATGTACTAAATTATGGACTTATCAAATGCTCCCATACCTATTTTTTGCTCGTCCTCGAGAAAAATCAAAAGAAAAAAAATTATAAAAGTCCTATGCTCCTTTTCGTAGGCGTGACGGGTAATTTTAGGTTTAGCAACCCGTTAAACTCGTAGACGATCTCTACCAGAGGAGTGATGTCTCCTAATGGTTTGTAGAAGATATACCCATAAATCCGTGAAATATTCTAGCAAGCATCCCATTCCATCAATAACGTTCATCGGTGTCAACAAAAGAAGATTTTTAGGAAAATACATGCCTTAAAGACTCTTCTAATAATAGATAAGATGTAGGTATCTAAAATCCACTTATATCGACGAAAACGTTTGTAAAAACTCCCAAGGTGTGTTGTGAAAATAGGTGTCTGAAGAATCAATTGAATAAGTACATTTCCTCTTTTTCAACCAATATTGAACTGACCCAATCTCTATCAAAAAAAGTATCTAGCCAAATTTCACAGTTTTTTTCTAATTGACTGTGCAATGTCCATTTTCTTAGTCTTTCTATGTTTCCCATGTAGCGATTTTTGGGTCAATGACTCCTAAACCAGTTGGTCTTAGGGCACTAGGTTTCAAAATACCCCTACAGACTTAATTACTCGAGTAACAAAGGCCACAAAACAAGACTAGTTAATTACTACTTTTATCCTAGCTCGTCAAGTAATTCTCCAGTAACCAAGGGCAGTGAAAAGTCACCAAGAAAAATTTATTTCTCATACAATCGCACTTAATACCAGCACATGTACATGGATCGTCCCTTTCATATAACATTGTATTTGCCACCCATTGATCTCAAAGGAGTACTTGATGCTTTATATATTTTTCCACAAACATTTGATTCGACATTGTTTTAACATGTGGGCTCTTTCTCAGGTATCGAAAACTTCCCTAGACAATCATTCCAACAAAGACCTTGTGCAATAAGTGTCATCTTGGACTTTTAAGCAAAAATTTGTTCGACACAAGTTTCATGAAGAAAACCTTACTCAACTACGTTTAAATTATCTCAAGGCATTACATATATATAATTTTATAAAAAATTGTTAACACCAACTAGCATCAAAGTACAAGAGTGAAAAATTTAGCTAAAACATCTCTATTTTTGGATTTTCTACTTTTTAAATTTTTTTGGATTTTTGAATTTTTTTATAATACTACTAATTCTCTCCCCCATACCTAAATCATGCATTGTCCTCAATGTATGCAAAGAGAGATATGACAAAGTAAAAGGACGAGAATACCTAATAAAAGCATGATGGAGGAAGCAAAATGAACTACTATCAACACACACACAAAGTTACTCCCCCATACCTATACTGGACTATGGGAGACAATCAAGAATAACTGACTAACCAATATCACATCGAGGAAAAACTTCTTTCATCATAGAGTAAGCACACTGTTGAAACACATTCTCAAGAACAACATTATCCACTAGAAATATATGATCTTGCAACAAGATAAAACTCATATCACTAACATAATCCATAGACCAATTAGACGCTTCTTTAAATTGTTTAAGCAGATTGATTACTTGATATTTGTGATCATGGACTAAGTCATTAGAAATAAAAGCATGATGAGTTTCATTAAAACCTATAAAGTACTGACCAAAAGTGGATATAAATGGTTTTGAATCAAGTGGGGGTGGCTCACCTACAGAAGTCTTAACAACGGTCTTAGGCTCAAAAGAAATATCCTCTAATTGAGTTTCATGTTTAGAACAAATGATATTCAATTCATCTAACATCTCATCAGAAGTGAAATTTTGGTACAACTCATGAAGTTCTCTATTACTCACATACTCTAACAAAACATCATTTTCAAGAAGAGACTCAATCAAACTGTCATCAAGATTCGACCATGAAACAACATCATTAATGAAATTAAGTCCTACAGATTGGTCATATAGATCACTGGATTGACTTCCCACATTAAAGATATTAAGATCTAGAGTCATGTTCCCAAAAGTGAGTTTCATCGAACCATTCCTACAGTTAATCAAAGTATTGGAAGTAGCAAGAAAAGGTCTTCTTAAAATGATAGGAATTTGATTTTTGAAATTTTTGACAGGTTCGGTCTCGAGAACAACAAAATCCACGGGAAAGATAAAATCACCAACCTTAATTAACATATCTTTCACTATGCCCTTAGGAGTTTTGATAGAATGATAAGCTAATTGAAGAGTGACATTAGTCTTTCTAAGCTCACATAAACCCAAAGTTTGATAGACAGATAATGGAAGAAGGTTCACACTAGCTCCTAGATCCAGTAAAGCTTTGTCAATGAAAGTATCACCTATGACACAAGAGATTGTAGGATAACCAGGATCCTTATACTTCACAGGGATTTGATATGATATGATAGAACTAACAAGAGACGTTAGAAAGCTTTCTTAGGAACATGAGTGGTTCTTTTATGAGTACACAAATCTTTTAGACACTTCGCATAAGAGGGAATTTGTTGAATCGCATCTAAAAGAGGAATGTTGATCTTGTCTTGTTTAAAGACTTCCAAAATCTTATCCAATTGAGCAGATTGCTTGTTTGAAGTAAGTCTTTGAGGAAATGGGGATTTTGGTTTGAAGACTTTTTCACTAGACATATCAGAGATGGGTTTTGAAGGTGCTTTATCAGATTTGGAAGGCTCACTAGATTGCACTACTACTTCAGAACTCTTGGGAGACTAGGATTGGTCAAGACTAGGATTTAAGAGTAAATGATTTAGTTTAGAAGTGAGTTTTTCTTCCTCTTGAGTATTGAGACCAGCATGATTGTTAAATTGATTAACGGACCTAAGAGAGATAACTGAATTCACATTTTCACGAGCTTTTTGGTTTGGATGAAATTTAGGGTTAACCTCAGGTTGACTAGGAAATCGATTTCTCTCTCTCTCACTGATTGTGTTGGCTAACTGACTGATTTGGACCTCTAGTTTAGATATGGCTTGAGTATTGGAATTTAGTAACTGCCTATCTTGGGTTATAGTTTGCATGAAAGCCTGTTGAGATTGAGTTATATTAGCTTGGGATTTCAATAACGCCTCAATACTCTTTTCCAAGAAATTCATTTTCTTATTAGTTTCATTAAAATCAGGAGGATTCGAAGGAATTGAAACAGAAGTTGGATATGGGCCAAAGTTTTGAGCAGGAAATGAGTTGGGATTTTGAGTTGGGTATGGACCAGAAGAAGGCTTTTGAAAAGCAGTTTGAGATGGTTGGTTAAACTGATTGTATTGACCTTGGTTCCATGAGAAATTTGGGTGATTTTTCCAACCAGGGTTGTATGTGGGTAAAAAGGGATCATTCATAACTCTCGCTTGAAACATGGCATTAGCTTGTTCAATGTCAACGCAATTTTCTATCACATGATTACATGAGTTATAATTTGCACATGCAGATACTTGTGGAGAAACTTTGTTGGTTTCTAAGGCTTCTAATCTTCTAGTGATTGTAGCTAACTTAGATTCAGTTGCAAGGGAACTACCAATTACATGTATGCCTTTAGATGAGCTAGATTTTTCAGTTTCCTGACTTGGTTCCCTAGTTGACTCCCACAACATCGTTTTTTCAGCTAAATCCTCAAAAAATTGCCAAACTTCTTCTTCATTTTTGTCCATGAACTTACCTTGACACATTGACTCTAACAAAGAAGTGGTTGGACTATCTAAGGCTTCATAAAGAATTTTACAAAGTCTCCATTGTTCTATACCATGTTAAGGACACTGGGACAACATACTTTTAAATTTATCAAAATATTTCCAAAAAGACTCATTTTGGTTTTGTTGAAATTGGTTGATTTCATTCCTAAGTTTGTTGGCCTTATGGTTTGAAAAATATTTTTTTAGAAATATGCTTACAAATCCCTCCCAAGTTGAAATAGAATTAATGGGTAGACTATATATACATTTTTTAGCATTTTCTTTAAGAGAAAAGTTGATAAGTCTCAATTTAATGGAGTCATCAGTCAATTGTTGAATTTTCTATAGGGCACAAACTTCCTCAAACTCTCGTATGAAAAGTTATGGATCCTCTCCTTCTACCCCAGTAAACCTAGGTAACATGCTAATGTGGTGAGATTTGATTTCAAAATTATTACCATTTACTGTTGGTAGGACTATGCATGAGGGTTGGGCGGAATGAGCGGGGTAACAACGGTCTCTAAGAAGAATAGACATGATTACTAATGTGGCTTCTACTTCTTATGACTCGATTTTACTAGGTGAAGAGAAATCATGTTGTCTTACTATTTTAGGTGATGAATGGTTTTCTTGTCTCACTAATTTAGATGTAGTGTCACGAACCCAAACACTTTGCATACACAAGAGATTTAAGTAAGCACATAGCAGAAAAGAGATAGAAGTAAACACCTAAAAAAATGCAAAAGAAAAATCTTATGTCTACCTAGAGAAATTCTAGACCTGCTCATAACTTTAAGATAATACTAAGAGTCACAAATCAAAAAATATTCAAACCGATTGACCAGGCAGATGGAAGCATTGCCAAGAGGCTAACCACCTTTCTAGACACCAATCCAAATTGGCTAGGTAAGCTCTCGCTTTCCTAGACACCAAAAGTAAGAATACGTAAATATTTGTTTCTTCTTAGGTTCTCTTCCTAAGTGAGCGTGAAATCCCAAGGGCCAACGTCTACTTGATTTTATTAAGGTAAGGGGAATGCAAGATGAACGTTTTAGTGATTTGTGGGCCAATGAAAGGGTGATGAAATCCCTTACCTTATCTTGTAATTGGGTGGCACCCTTAAGATTGATTAAATGAATGCAACACACAAAAAACGAGAAAATAAACAACTATGGATGCACTACACTACGTGAATTAATAATCTAAATTGTACGTACCTCATTCCTTCAGCAATCACCACAATTATAAGATAGAAAGAAATAAAATACAATAAAGAAAAACTAGATGATGTGCTCCTATGTGAGATATGAATGATGCAATAAATTGGTTTTTAACAAGACAAATAACTAACTATTTTTTTTTTTTTTTAATATTTAATGTTTTTGAATTTTTTTAATATTTGTGAGAAAAAACAAAATTTAGAATGGTGATACAGAATACCGAAAAGTACTTTCCAAAAATTTCTAAGGAGACAACGATGCCTTCTAACGATCTTCTTGTCCAAACTTTTCTCCGCTTCACAAATCCCTAAAAAAAATATAAAGAAAAATAAGAAACTAATCCGAAGAATTAAATATTAAGGAGTAAAAATTACCAATAGTCCCAGGCAGCGGCGCCAAAAACTTGATGTGTTAAAAATACTGCAAGCGCATAGTGTTTAATTGTAGCAATCACGGATCGATCCTCAGAGACTATGAAACTTCCAAACCCTAACAAATAAATCCGGCAGACTAGACAAATAATGTTGAGATGAGATTTGTTAACCTAATAAGCAAATAAGAACAAATAAATATGGAAAACCTACGAATCTGAATCCATCAATTAATCACAATTAATATCCAACTTGCCCTAAAAATCAATTCTCTTTCTTCAATAAATAAATATCAATTAGTGAGTCAAGCATATACTATGAAACTTATTATCTAACAATAACCCATCAAAATTTCATGGAGCAAGCATAGATTATGAAAAATAAATTCGGTAACAATAATATATCAAAATCACTTTGTTAATCAAGCAATTAAGCACCAAGAAAAATTATGAGAATCAAATAATAAGAACAAACAAATAATAAAAATAATCAACTAACTTCACATTCATCCTAGGGCTAGAGAATTAGCTAGACATGCTTGAAGAAGAAAACAAAGCAACTAATATAATACATGCAAATAACGAATAACATAAAGAGTGTTTGAGAGATAAAAACTTGTTTGTATTGAAAGAGCAAGAAAATAAAAGTACTCTACTCCTACTCCTAATTATTGAAAACTAAAGTTAAAGTTAAGGTTCAAGGTCTTGGTATACAAGAGAGGAGACCCGTATATATAAGAGAAATAATGTAGGTTTTCTATATCAATTATAAATTGAATTCTAAATATTTCCTTCTATTTCTTTTTCTTCTCCAACAAGTATTCAGTTTTATCTCCTTTTTCTTTGCCTCTAAGTAATCTCCATCTCCTTCCTTGTATTTACTTTTTTCTGTTACAATTCTCATTTTAATTAATTTCCTACAAAACAAAAAAAATTACGAAAACAAACATAAAATAGGTATTAAAAATGTACTAAATTATGGACCTATCAATACACAAAACAAAAGGTACAATACATTGATGGATACACAAAAAAAACCCGGCTTTTGATGAGTAATAGGTGTCCGAAAGTGATCCATTTGATTTTCTTCCATCTCTCCTGCAATAGTGCTGATTAGTCATAACAGTGACGATTAGCAAGGGGAGAAGAAAAAAAAAGTTGTGATCGAGAATCATGAGGTCACATAATTTTTGAGGTTATATTCAAATCAAATATTAAAATACGAAGGTGCTATTATAATTTCAAAATATTATGTATATTTATAAATTTCTCATTAAAAATTTATACTAAAATACAATATTAACTTAGGAAATTTTGTGAACGAAACTTTATGTTCATTTTTCTCAAAAAGGTATTAGTAATAAAAATGGCTTAAATGTAAATTTAACCCTGTGTTTTCATCAATATACAATTCAAACTCTCTTTTAATATATTTAGTAAATTTAACCCTGTGTTTTTGAACTATATACAATTGAAACCTTTTTAAAATAATTAGTAAATTTAACCCTACATTTTTTAACTATATACAATTGAAACCTTTTTTAAAAATATTTAGTAAATTCGAAAATTAAAAAAACGAACTGCAATTCCACGAATTTTTACATGAAATGAAGCCCATAAACAGATAGAACAACACATGCCATTCAATTTGGTTACTCATATTAAGAAAATTAAGTTCAGAATCACCTTCAAAAGTTGCTTTGATTCTCAAACGTTCTTGGTGTTTTTGAGACGTTCTGAGAATCAAAGCAACTTTTGAAGATGATTCCGAAATTAGTTTTCTTAATATGAGTAACTAAATTGAATGGCATGTGTTGTTCTATCTGTTTATGGGCTTCATTTCATGTAAAAATTCGTGGAATTGCAGTTCGTTTTTTTAATTTTCGAATTTACTAAATATTTTTAAAAAAGGTTTCAATTGTATATAGTTCAAAAATGTAGGGTTAAATTTACTAATTATTTTAAAATTTTAGTATTATTTTAAAAAAAGGTTTCAATTGTAAATAGTTAAAAAACATAGGGTTAAATTTACTAATTATATTAAAAGAGGGTTTGAATTGTATATTGTTAATAACACAGGGTTTAAATTGTAAATAAGCCAATAAAAATTGTAACCATGTTTAAAATATTTAATTTGATTGCTTGATTAGTGGAAACTGTATATTTGCTTAACTTGTATGGACATAGACTATAGCAGTATTAC
Organism: Oenanthe sinensis; assembly: GCA_028671895.1. Taxonomy (NCBI): domain Eukaryota; kingdom Viridiplantae; phylum Streptophyta; class Magnoliopsida; order Apiales; family Apiaceae; genus Oenanthe; species Oenanthe sinensis. The sequence continues at coordinate 44,458,246 of CM053814.1, read as the reverse complement.
AATATAAGCACAATGTTAGAGTATTTGAAAAAGACAATAATGACCTTATTAAGAATTAAAATTAGATTAATTGAGGGTAGGATGATAAATTTAGAATGATAAGATTAGTAGGAATTATAATATTAATAGATTATTATTATTATTATTATTTAATTCATATATATATATATATATATATATGTTGGATAATGTTTTTTGGATAAGCCGAATATATAGCTAAATTGAAGTTTCTTTATGAATTTTGAAAATTATTTTAATGAAATAGCTAAATCTGGAAAATAATAAATGGTCAGAATCTCACTGAATTAATTGTCATTTCTAATACAAATAAGAGGACCCCGCTAAAACAAACAAATGAACCACTAAAAACATAACAATCTCATTTCTAATTATAGCTAATACTCTCCTGTATATAAGTTACCATAGCCAAAATTTAAGATCATTCTACATAATTTCTACAAACCAAAGAAATCTTGAGGGGGTGTTTGGCTTCCTCTTATAACAGAGAAAATCGAAAGAATTCTTTTTGGCTCTGCTAAGAGGCGGACAAACTAAACCAAACACTCTTTAGTCTTGTAATTAATTAGTTGAATCACAAAGACAGCAACTGCAATGGCAATGTCGAAAACAAGCGTTGTGATTTGCATGACCATGATTGTGCTTTTCGCGGTAATGGCTGATGCGAATTACATAACGTATGGTGCATTAAACCATGATGGAACGATATGCAGAATTCCTACAGGTTGTCCTGAGAAGCCATCAAATCCTTACAACAGAGGTTGTGAGGCCGCAGAGAGATGCCGCGGTGGCAGCCCTGGCCAGACAAATGCTGCTTGAGGAGCATATATATATAAGTAATGTAACAATTCTTAATGCATTTGACTTGTAGATTAAGATGGCTTACAACGTCCATATATTTCTGTACTGTAACAATTCTTAATGCATGATTCTAATGTATCCGTGACCATGCAAAATTTACCGTGTTGTTCAATATGATATTTATTTAATTGATATTTAATATCCCGATTTAATTATTTCAATTGATTTGAAAGTTGTTTTCAAAATCACAAATTTTAATTTCATTTTAAACAGTATTCTTTGACGTTTTTCAAATATAAAAATTGTAATAGATATAATATGGTTTTTCACTATTTTTAGAATATTTTCATATTAAAATGTACGGCTTATTTACAATTTAAACCCTATGTTATTAACAATATACAATTCAAACCCTATGTTAATATATTTAGTAAATTTAACCCTACGTTTTTTATCTATTTACAATTGAAACTTTTTTTAAAATAATTACTAAAATTTTCAAATAATTAGTAAATTTAACCCTATATTTTTTAACTATGTACAATTGAAACCTTTTTTAAAATAAATAGTAAATTTAACCCTACGTTTTAAAACATTTAGTAAATTTAACATTGATTTTTTAATTTCGGAATAAAATAAATTTTATATCGAAAAAGTATTTTCGAGAATATATTCACCGAAGAGTATTTTTAAAAATAAATTAAATTCGGTGATGAACATTCATGAATATATTGAGCGGAAAGTGTGATGGCAAGATGGAATAATATAAACACATATTAAAATTTTATTAAACATATATAATATATTATACATAGAGATATATTAATAGAGAAAAGAACATCTAAATATCCATTTTATAAGAAAAAACCCTAATAATTTCATATATGTATTATGTTTAGAAAATATCTATACAAAAAAAATTGACAATAGTGCATTTGACGAATATTTATTCAAAATTTTGTCGTAGAATTTATTTTATTCCGAAACTAAAAAGTCAAGGTTAAATTTACTAAATGTTTTAAAATGTAGGGTTAAATTTACTATTTATTTTAAAAAAGGTTTGAATTGTACATAGTTCAAAAATATAGGGTTAAATTTACTAATTACTTTAAAAAATGTTTCAATTGTAAATAGTTAAAAAACGTAGGGTTAAATTTACTAAATATATTAAAAGAGGGTTTGAATTGTATATTGTTGATAACACATGATTTAAATTACATTTAAGCCTAATATCTAATATAAATGATTTAAATTATAAAATTACCAATTACCTAGTTATAGAAAAATCAATTAAGACGATAAAAACTAGAAAGGGATTTTAAAGTTGAAATCGTGAATTGTTTTATATGTTCTGTTTGGAATATATTTGGAGATTGGTTAATGTATTTAAAAATGAGAGAGAGTACATTTAGGCTTAAATGTAATTTAAATCCTGTGTTATTAACAATATACAATTCAAACCCTCTTTTAATATATTTAGTAAATTTAACCCTAAGTTTATTAACTATTTACAATTGAAACTTTTTTTAAAATAATTAGTAAATTTAACCCTATGTTTTTGAACTATGTACAATTCAAACTATTTTAAAAATAAATAGTAAATTTAGAATGACAAGATTAGTAGGAATTATAATATTAATAGATTATTATTAATATTTAATTCATATATATATATATATGTGTGTGTGTGTGTGTTGGATAATGTTTTTTGGATAAGCCGAATATATAGCTAAATAGAAGTTTCTTTTTGAATTTTGTTCTTTTATGCGTAAAAATTGAAAATTATTTTAATGAAATAGCTAAATCTGGAAAATAATAGATGGTCAGAATCTCACTGAATTAATTGTCATTTCTAATACAAATAAGAGGACCCCGCTAAAACAAACAAATGAACCACTAAAAACATAACAATCACATTTCTAATTATAGCTAATACTCTCCTGTATATAAGTTACCATAGCCAAAATTTAAGATCATTCTACATAATTTCTACAAACCAAAGAAATCTTGAGGGGGTGTTTGGCTTCCTCTTATAACAGAGAAAATCGAAAGAATTCTTTTTGGCTCTGCTAAGAGGCCGACAAACTAAACCGAACACTCTTTAGTCTTGTAATTAATTAGTTGAATCACAAAGACAGCAACTGCAATGGCAATGTCGAAAACAAGCGTTGTGATTTGCATGACCATGATTGTGCTTTTCGCGGTAATGGCTGATGCGAATTACATAACGTATGGTGCATTAAACCATGATGGAACGATATGCAGAATTCCTACAGGTTGTCCTGAGAAGCCATCAAATCCTTACAACAGAGGTTGTGAGGCCGCAGAGAGATGCCGCGGTGGCAGCCCTGGCCAGACAAATGCTGCTTGAGGAGCATATATATATATAAGTAATGTAACAATTCTTAATGCATTTGACTTGTAGATTAAGATGGCTTACAACGTCCATATATTTCTGTACTGTAACAATTCTTAATGCATGATTTTAATGTATCCGTGACCATGCAAAATTTACCGTGTTGTTCAATATGATATTTATTTAATTGATATTTAATATCCCGATTTAATTATTTCAATTGATTTGAATGTTGTTTTCAAAATCACAAATTTTAATTTCATTTTAAACAGTATTCTTTGACGTTTTTCAAATATAAAAATTGTAATAGATTTAATATGGTTTTTTCACTATTTTTAGAATATTTTCATATTAATATCTAATATAAATGATTTAAATTATAAAATTACCAATTTAACTAGTTATAGAAAAATCAATTACGACGAAAAAAACTAGAAAGGGATTTTAAAGTTGAAATCGTGAATTGTTTTATATGTTCTGTTTGGAATATATTTGGAGATTGGTTAATGTATTTAAAAATGAGAGAGAGTACATTTAATAAGAACCCGTCCTTTTCGATTTTTTGTTTATCATTATATACTTTATTTCTTTCTTTTTTTATTAAGAAAAATGAATTTAATTCAATAATGAACATCTATCAAAATGATCGAGTCGAACAAATATAAAATAGATCAAATCTTCAGTGTTCATGCGGAGACAATCAATCGATATATTGAAGATGATGGGGCATTTTACAACTAGATGCAAAAAGCCAAAACAAGCAAAAAGGAATGACAATGACTATGAGGAACTCAAGACAAAGTATGATGCCTTACTCAAAAAGCAACAAGGAAGGACATTTGTGGCTGAAGGCGAATGTTGGGAGGACTCAGATGATAAAGAAGAAGAGTATGACAACATAGCTCTCATGGCTAACTCTAGAGATGAGTCACCTCCTTCATCAAGTCAGGAACACTTTCTTACTACTATTGACATGACTGCCTCTCAATATAAGAAAATAGTAGAAAGTTTAAGTTATGAGATTTTTAATATTCATACTAGCATGCTTGTTGCAAATGAAGAAATTGCTAAATTATCCAATGCTAATAAATCATTAAAATGCAAAAATGAAGAACTAGAACTTAAACAAACTGCTTTTGAGTCCCTGAGTCAAGAAAATGAGATCCTAAAAAATAAGATTGTGTGTGCCTCCCAAGTTGAGGAATTTCTTAGAAAATAGATATCTGAGAATGAACTTAAAATCAAAGCTTACAAGAATTCCTCTTCTCTATTAAAATCATATCATGAAGAAATTACTAAAAATCAAAACGTTGTTATAGGTTTTAACTATGAAAAGAAAAATGGAAAGAAACATGTGGCTGAAGAACATGTTAATACTGGAAAAGCTACTGTCAGACCCTCTATTCATAAAAATGTTAAGAATCTCATGTTCAAAAAGGCTGAGTTTAAATTTGATGAAGAATCTTAATCCTTAAGCAAGAACTAGATGATGAGGATAGCTAGAAAGGCTGAGTCAAAACATAATGTTCAAAACCCCAAGACAGTAACTTTTGCTATCGACAATAAACAGGATTCCAAAAATATTATCAGCACTAGTAAGACAATAAGTTCTAAGTATGATGTCAAGACAGTAAGATCTAATCATACTGTTGAGTCTGTACCTTCAAAACTTACTGTCAACACTAGTAAGATAGTAACTTCCAAAGATACTGTCATTAAGGCTTGTCTAACCTGTAAACATGATCAAGAAACTTTGGATCAACAAATCCTGGTGACTGCTCCACATAGACTTCTTCTTCTAATTTCCCATTCAAGAAGGCACTTTTCACAACCATTTGATACACCTTGAATTTTGAATGAGCTGCAAATGCAAGAAACATTTATGATAGCTTCCAATCTTGCTACTGGTGTAAAAGTTTCATCATAATCAATTTCTTCATTCTGAGAGTATCCTTTTACAACTAGCCTTGCTTTGTTTCTAATTACAGTCCCATTTTCATCAAGCTTGTTTCTGAATACCCATTTGGCTCCAATAGTGGATCTATCTCTTGGTCTTGGTACAAGTTTCCACACTTTATTTCTCTCAAATTCATTCAATTCTTCTTGCATTGCAATGATCCAATCAGGGTCTTGTAATGCTTCCTCAACTTTCTTAGGTTCATTCTTTGAGAGAAAATAACTAAAAAGACATTCATTTTGAGTGGCTGCTCTAGTTTGTATACCACTCTCAGGATTCCTAATTATCAAATCAGGAGTGTGATTCCTTGTCCATTTTCTAGCTGGTGGAAGATTGATTCTTGAACTTGAAGCTCCGCCTAAATCATTGGCATTTCCTGTATGTGAATGAAATTCAAATGAAGAAGCTCCCCCTGAGTTGTTTGTTTCTGAGAATAATTCAGAATTTCCTGATCCAAACTCTGTAGAGTTAGACTCTGAAAAACTCTAGACTCTGTCTGTGTAGACTTTGAATGGGTAGACTCTGAATTATTTGGAGTTGAATTTTTTGGCTCCCCCTCAGAGTGTGCATGATTCTGTATTGTATCAAGAGTCAATTGAGTCTCTTCATCTTCACCATCTTCATCTATCTCAGAACTTTTCAGATTTTCAAATTTCAATGTTGTAGACTCTAATTCATCCTGCAATCATGTAATCTTTTTGTCATCAAATGCAACATGAATAAATTCTACAACAATTCTGGTTCTGAGATTAAATACTCTAAATGCCTTTGTGTTTGATGCATATCCAATAAAAATAGCTTCATCAACCTTGGTTTCAAATTTGCCCAGATTTTCTGGATGTATTTTTAGTACAAAACACTTGCACCCAAATATGTGAAAATGCTTCACACTTGGCTTCTTGTTCTTTAACATCTCATATGGAGTTACTACATGCACATTAATCAATGTACAATTTTGAGTGAAACATGTTGTACTTACTGCCTCAGTCCAAAAATATACTGGTAATTTAGACTCTACCAACATTGTTCTGGCAGTTTCAATGAGTGTTCTATTCTTTCTCTCCACAACTCCATTTTGTTGGGGTGTTCCTGGTGCAGAAAATTGTTGAGCAATTTCCTTTGATGCACAGTATTCCTCCATGGTTGCATTTTTGAATTCAGCACCGTTGTCACTCCTTAGAACTCTGATTGTTTTCTTTGATTTTGTTTCCAGAAAAGTGATATGGTCTACTATGTGTTGTGAAGCTTCATCCTTTGAATGTAGAAAGAAAACCCATGTGAATCTTGTAAAATCATCTACAATGACAAGAGCATATTTCTTTTTGTTAATAGACATTACATTTACTGGACAAAATAAATCAAAATGTAATAAATAAAAGGGTTCAGAAATTGTGTTTATTGTCTTGCTCTTGAAAGATGTTTTCTTTTGCTTTCCAAGTTGACATGCTTCACAAAGTCAATATTGTAAAAAATAAACATGTGGTAATCCTCTAACAAGATTCTGTTTAACCAATTTGTTGAGGGTTTTGAAGTTGATGTGAGACAGTTTCTTGTGCCATTTCCAACTTTCTTCGGTAGAGGCCTTGCTGTATAAACATGTGATTTCATTGTGTATGCAATCCTCCAAGCTGGCTTCATATATGTTACCATGTCTGTGTCCTTTGAAAACCAAAATGCCTATTTCTTTGTGTGTCACAAGACACTCTTTGTTGTCAAAGCCAATACGGTAACCTTTATCTCCAAGTTGACTTATGCTTATTAAATTGTGTTTTAAGCCATCAACTAGAGCTACTTCTTCAACGATGATATTTTCAAGTACAATCTTGCCATATCTCAGTGTTTGTCCTTTGTTGCCATCTCCAAAGGATACTTTGGGGCCAACCATCTCCACAAAGTCTGTAAGTAGGGATTTCTTTCCAATCATGTGTCCTGAGCATCCACTGTCCAGGATTAGGGATATTTTCTTCTCCCTAGTTCCCTGCATACATAAAGCAACTAGTTAGATATTTTGGGGATCCAAACTGTTTTGAATCTTTTCTTACTAACTTTGTGTGAAAAAGGTTTAGATTTCTTGACTGTTGTTTTACCTGTCTCCTCTGTTACTTTAGACTCTGGTGGAGTCTTAACAGTGTCATACCAACCTTTATCAATTGAAGATTTTAGCTCATAAAAATTATAATACAAATCATGATAGTCCCAACACATATAAATAGAATGAAATATGCTACCAAAGTGATAACAGGGCTTCTGTGGAATGTAGTGACTTTTCAGAGTATGTGAAGGACTAAACTCTAATTTCTTCTCAATCTTTGTTTTACAATCCAGAGCTAAATGGTTATGGTTTCCACATTTGTAACACTTCTTTCTAGGAGCACCAAGATCCTTTTGATAATTGTTGGCCTTATTAATGCCTTCTTTTCCATTCCTGTTCCGCCTAGTCTTGGTAGACTCTGATAAGTTCTCTTGCCTTTCTTTTAACTTAGACTCAGACAAGTACCCTATGTTTATCTTTTTCTTATACTTATTTACTCCTGTTTCATCTGTCTTTTTGTCAACAACAGGGGGACTATTGACAGATGAGTTTGTGGTTTCAGTCTTTTCTTTAGGGGTCACAAACTTAATAGGAACAAAGGTACTTTTATCATTAGTTTTATCAATTTGACTAACTTCATTTTTATCATTCTCAATAATAGATCTTTTGCCTTGACTCATGTCATAGCCTAGACTAGCAGTTTGACATATATTTTGGTTGTTGAGAATTTTTTGAACTTTTCTACCAGAGTTTGTCCAAACTTTAACCTTGAGTCTTTCTTCTTCTAGTTCTTTCATAACATAGTCATAGGCTTTCAAGACTTCAGTGTAGTTGTGACTATGTTTTTCAGAATTCTTTTTGTATTGTTCCATTAACTTTAAGTCAGACTCTAGATGATTATTCCTATTTGTCAGGATTAAGTTTTCTTCTCTTAACCTTTCACTTTCACTAGTGAGAGACCTATAATTTGCCAGTATATTATTAATCTCTCTTTTCACTATTAGTAAATCATCAGAATCTAAAATAAGTAAGGATTCAGGAGTGAAGATTGATACCTGAGTTTTAGGAGATGAAGGTTCTTTGGGAGATTGTGATTTTCTTAAGGAGGATGTCATCAATGCTAGATTTTCATAATCAATTTCATCCTCTAAGCTTGAATCTGCCCAATCCTTTCCAGTTGATAGAAGTATTTTCCCTTTTCCTTAACTCTTTAGCTTTCTGCATTCACTAGCAAAGTGTCCCAGTATTCCACAGTTGAAACACTTAACTGTTGCTTTGTCAAGTTTGATTATTGTGCTCTTGCTCTTCTCAACCTTTTCATTTTCCTTCTTGAATGATGGCCTCTTGCTAAATTTGCCAGTTCTTTTGTTAAATTTCATTCTTATGAATTTTTTTTTGCAAACATAGCCATCATTTGACTTAGATCAATCTCTTCATCAAAATCAGAGTCTGTGTCAATAGACTCTGACTCCTCAACAGCTTTACCCTTCTTCTTTGAATCCTTGATTCTAGCTTCTTTGGGTTCTCCATGTTGTTCTTTCTCAGACTCCATTAAGAGTGCCACATATTTTATCTTCACAAATTTATTATTCTTTCTTTATTGCATCTCTAAATCATATGTTTTGAGTCTGCCATACAATTCTTCTAGAGTTAATTCATCCAAATCTCTAGCTTCCCTTATGACTGTAGTTTTGTTATCCCACTCTTCAGGAAGTGCTCTCAGAAACTTGGTATTTATATCTTTAGAATCATAAACCTTACCAAGCATAACCATCTCATTTAAGAGTTTTGTGAACCTATCATACATCTCAGTTATAGATTCCCCAGATTTTGATTCAAATGCTCATACTCCTGAATTAGCAGAGACCTAGCATTCTTTTTGACATCCTTAGTCCCTAGACAGTGTACTTCAAGTTTTGTCCACATCTCCTTGGCAGTTTTGCATGATATGACACAGTTTGTAAGAACAGGATCCAAACTGTTAAAGAGAATGTTTTTGACTTTTACCTCCTTAAGGACATTTTCATTGTCCTCTTTTGTCCATTCAGTCTTTGGTTTCTCAATGATGTGTTCTTCAGTTATTTTGCCTTCCTCATTGATTCGAGGCACTATCTTTAAGGGCACAAAGGGTCCTTCACTAATCCTTTCAAGATAGTCAGGGTCTGTAGCTTCTAGATGGTGTAGCATCTTAACCTTCCAGTGGGTGTATTCGTTTCTCTTAAGCATATGAATCTTAGAATTTCCATCTTTATTTCCAGACATCTTTGATCGATTTTAAACTTTAGGCTCTGATACCAATTGTTTTCCCAGTTGCACAAGTAGAAGGGGGAGTTAAATATTGTGTTCTTTTTCTGCTTGATTAAAATCAACTCAATATGTATTAAAGATTTGAATTAAGAACAAAGATGAAAATACAAAGATATGAATAACTTTTTGTTTTATTGATGTATAAAAACAAACTCTCATAAGGTGTACACAAACCCTAGCAGCTTCTCTGTGTATTTCACAGCAACTCTCTCTATCTCTATGCTCTTGAAAACTTTGATTGATTTCATACTATTGACTCTCTTGTAATTAGGTTACATAGAGTCTTTATATAGAGAGTTGCCTATCAACTAATAACAGAAAACAAATTACAATAGGAATATAATTCCTAATTATTAGTTGACAGTTTCCTTTTTCAATTCTCCTTCCTTCCCATAGCATATCTGCAATATCTTTAGCTTTATCTTCGAAGACTTCCCTTATCTGTGATCATCTTCCATATACAGCTTTGCCTTCATAGATACTGAAATCTTTAGACTCTGCCAGACTATAGACTCTGATGGACTATAGACTCTGATAGATTGTAGACTCTGATAGTCTATAGACTCTGATCACCCCCCAGACTTTGATGTTCATCTAGACTCTGGTATCACCTTTTTACAGAAAATCTTCCAAGTATAAGAATGTAGACTAACTAGACTCTGATTATAAAATTTCAGAGACTAGAAAGACTTATTACAAAAAAGGCTATGCTAAATCTTGTTCTAGTATTTTGTACATCATCAAATGAATAAATTCCTAGCAAGCTCCTCTAATCCTCAAAACAAAGTTGAGAAGGCCAATGTAGGGTATTTATATAAGAACCAACTAAAAGAAAAATTAGAAGAGATAAAGCCTGAAACTAAGCCAAATGGGAAAAAGAAAAAGAACAGGAATGGTAAAGTAGGCATAAACAAGCATAACAACTACACACCTGACATGTATGCTCCTAGAAAAATATGTGTTAAATGTGGTAGTAAAAATATTTGTCTGTGCACTGCAAATCTGAAATGTCTGTCATACCTAACATGTCTACAAATTCTATTTTTTCTCAATTAGTTGCACCTCATGTTATTCATGCTCAATATGCATTTATACCTTATATGTTTAGTCCATAGCTTGCATATGCCAACATGAATATATCTGCTATGCCGTGGAATTTAAATACCAATATTCATGCATCCAATTTTGCCAAATCTACAAACATGAATACTCCAAACATTAGCACTGAGAATCCTGAGGTAAGGAAACCAACACATAAGGTTAAAGTGGAATTGAAACCATCTAAACCATATGAACAAAAGTTGGAGATATAAGTGAAAAATGGAAGAAAAAAAAGTTTATTACCCCTATTATTTGCTATTTTTTTATCAATATATTGAAGTGAGCATGGTGTGCTATTGTGCAATATTAACCGTTACTAAACTGTTGAATGCGGCTCAGTTCAATTAATTATCGACCATAATTAGACTATTTAAAACGGTTCTTTGGTTTCAGTTAATCATAAATCGGTTATAGTTTTTCTCTCGGGTTTTTTGTGCCGATTTTTTTTACATTTTATATACAATTTTATATTATAATGCAAATTTTATTAATAAACATAAATCTTTCTTTGTTCTACAATTTATAACTACCATTCATGGTGTAAGGATTCAATTTATCAAAGTAGAAATGTTTTTCTTTCTTCTCATCTTTATTGTAATTTACTCGATTAAAATATTTTTATAAACAAAATTGTCATTCGGTACGCGTACACTTTGTCATGAAATCCTCACTATACTGCACTAAACCTCATCCATAAATTTGAGTATAAATAATCTAAATTTATTCAAGGTATCTGTCATCCGTATACACCTTTCCCCCAAGTACCATAAACGCTATTTAATAAAAATAGAGAAAAGATCATCATAAACCATATTTCATGGGTTTGAGTAGGACTATCACAATCTAAAATTCATAAATTAAACACATTTATTTCATTCACCACTCATATCTCATATCAAATTTTCCTTAAATAAATGGCTCATGAGAGTTATCAATGCTGCGAGAGTGAGATAATAATAAGTCAATAATATTCGAGTATGGAAGTGAAAAAGGACATTATATTTTCTATTATATATGGACGAAAGTAAAATATAATATATTTACTATTATAAATTATGAAAACATATTTACTCACATATTAAATAATATTTTTTTAATTTATATATAGAATGTCAAATGCGAGGGGTCGCCGTTAGGTGACACCGAGTAACCTCTAATTATAAATTCTCAAATATTATATTTTTAATTATAAAAATATACATTTCTAATAATAAGATATCCATTATTTAAAATAAAAATTATGAAACATATATAAGTTGTGTATTAAACCCTTTTGGCAGAATTAATTTATTTTTATTTGTTTTAACTCCTTAAAAAATTAATGATTTAGATCACTCGATAAAATGTGTGGGTATAATGAATTCATACGATATATATTATTTCTTAATTCAACTTAATCATCTTCTTTTAACTATTTTTCAAAAGTGAGTTACGTTGTAGATATTGTTGGGACAATCGAATCATGATGCTGCGTTTTATGATATGAAAACGAACGAGTTTGAATAGAAAATTAACCTTAATCGCTACGGCGCAAGCGATTCAAATCCACGTCTTCTACTGTATTCCCGTATTCACCTTGAGCGAAGTGTGACCTTCGATCCTCCCAAGGTTGCCTCCCTTCTAGCTTTGAGATCTTGGAACCCTAGTTCTTGGTTGCCTTCTTGAACGGCTGCTCACAAAAACCCTAGTATTTTCCAACTCATAGCTAGAAGAGAATAAGATGAATATATAGGCTATAGTAGGGATCCTGGATAATTAGGTCGGGCCTTCCAATGACATTCTGGGTCAAGCCCAATGTCATTAAATATTAATTCAATCCACTAAAGAATTAATATTTGCACTACCTCTCCTAATGCCGTAATTTAATTATTTAATTCGGCTCCAATATTATTTGCTTATTAAATTCCCCATGTTTAAGATATCGAATGTCCATTAATTAAATTAATTTCTGATAATTAATTTAATCAATATCTTTTATCCTTGATCATCCACTCAACCTTATAATTATGCAAGAACAAATCTGCCTGCAGGACTAAAGCATAATTATCTTTATGAGCTTTCAAGAGGACATCATCACCCGAATATTTTCGGACACGGTTTCCTTTTATAGTCAATATCCCACTCTGTATGCAATGTCATTGTCCAAAACATAATATTGTGATTAACAAAAAATCACATCACATATGAATCAAAACATGTGCATTGCATACAAGTGTCAATCACTGTATGCGGATTAAGAACCTAAGCAATAATAATATTATAGAATCTTAGTTCTTCTTTATTATCAGAATAGAAGAACAATTCTAATATTTTAATCCCGTTCAATATACACAAAGCATACAAGTATTATTCAATAATCAAGATAGATTATTTCCAAATAATACTTCAGTCATTCCAGTGGTTTGTTTAACTCCACTTAAACTGTGAACATTTATTATATTATATATAGACACTGACAATCTAATCTTCTGTTATCCCATTTGATACTAGATTATCCACAATATATAATATACAAACAGTGTTAAAATACGCATTCAAGATTCTCAATAAAAAAAAAACAATGTCATATACTTCAAACGAATAGTTCAGTATACTCCCTAACAATCTCCCACTTATACTCAAGCTATTCTTTGAGTATATCAGTGTTATATTACAAGCAATCCACTACCAATTAAATAACTATTATGTGACCATACATCTGACTCCTATCGCCTCCACATGCTGCTCAAAAGCCTTAGCTGGTAAGCTCTTTGTGAAAGGATCTTCCCGGTTGTCCTTTGATGCTATATCAGTCACAATAATATCTCCTCGCTTAACGAATTGTCGTATAAGGTGATACTTACGCTCGATTTGTTTTGCTTCCTTATGGTCTCGCGGTTCCTTTGCATTTGCCACAGCACCAGTGTTATCACAATACACTGTCAAGCTCCTAGGCAAATTAGGTACCACATCTATGTCCAAAAGAAAGTTTCTGAACCATATTGCCTCTTTGGCTGCCTCCGAAGCTGCCACATATTCGGCTTCCATGGTAGAGTCAGCAACGCATTTCTGCTTTACACTCCTCCATATTACAGCTTCACCTCCTAAGGTAAACACATATCCCGAGGTTGATTTCCTCTTATCTCTATCTGCTTGGAAATCTGAATCGGTATATCCTAGAGGTAACAAATCTGAGGCCTTGTAAATTAGCATATACTCCTTAGTCCTTCTCAGGTACTTGAGTATAGCCTTTACTACACTCCAATGTTCCTGTCCTGGGTTTGACTGATATCTGCTAACCATGCCCACGGCAAAACAAATATCAGGTCTCGTACATAACATTGCATACATTAAGCTTCCGCATGCCGAAGCATAGGGAACCGCTTTCATGCTCTCTATCGCCTCTGGTGTCTTAGGACACTGTTTCTTTGATAGAGAAACTCCATGTTTATAAGGTAGGTTACCCTTCTTGGAGTCCTGCATGTTAAAACGAGGCAATACCTCATCAATATAGGGCTCTTGGGATAAAGCCAACATCCTTTTCTTGCGATCCCTTATAACTTTGATCCCAAGGATGTATGCCGCTTCACCTAAGTCCTTCATTTCGAACTGTTTGAACAACCATGCCTTTACCGCTGATAACATCCCTACATTGTTTCCAATGAGTAAAATATCATCTACGTATAGCACTAGAAAAGTCACTGAACTACCCTCACATTTCTTGTACACACACGACTCGCTTGGACATTGATCAAATCCGTATGTCTGGATTACCTGATCAAAGCGAATATTCCAATACCTAGAAGCTTGTTTAAGTCCATAAATGGACTTCTTAAGCTTACATACCAGATGCTCTTGGCCTTCCTTAATGAATCCTTCTGGTTGTTGCATATAGATGATCTCATCATCAAGACTCCCATTTAGGAAAGCTGTCTTGACATCCATTTGCCAAATCTCATAATCGAGATGAGCTGCTATAGATAAAAGAATCCGGATCGACTTTAGCATGACTACTAGCGAAAAGGTTTCCTCATAATCGATCCCTTTTTTCTGAGTATACCCTTTCGCAACAAGTCTTGCTTTCCAAGCTTTTACCTTTTTGTCAGATCCTCTTTTTCTCTTGTAGATCCACTTACATCCAATGGGTTTTACACCTTTGTGTGGTTCCACGAGCTCCCAGACTTGATTTGAATACATAGATTCCATCTCAGATTCCATCTCAGATTTCATTGCTTTTTGCCATAGATCTGCATCTTTATCTTGCAGTGCTTCCTCGTATGTCATGGGATCCTCATCATGTTCCTCAGAGACCAAGTCCGAAGACTCTCCCAATAACATGAATCTGCTGGGTTTACGAATAACCCTCCCACTACGACGAGACACCGGTGTGGTATTAGTGATAGGTTGTGTGTTCTCTTGTGGCTGTTCTACTTGTACTATTGGCACTTGTTCATTATTTGTCTCTCCCACTAGTTCCTCTAAACCGACACTGCTCATGGGTTTATGGTTCATCATATAGTCCTGGGTTTATGGTTCATCAGGAATCTAGCATTGGTACCAACAATGACATCCCGATCCTTAGGACTATAAAATAAATATCCTTTCGTTCCCATGGGATAGCCTACAAAAAGCCTTACTTCTGTACGAGATTCTAACTTAGTCACGTTCTTGTTCAACACATGTGCTGGACAACCCCATATCCGAATATGTCTTAGACTAGGTTTTGAACCAGTCCACAATTCTTTTGGAGTCTTAGGAACTGACTTAGAAGGAACTAAATTCAAAAGATAAGCTGCTGTTTCTAAAGCATGTCCCCAAAACGACTTGGGTAATTCTGAATAACTCATCATCGATCTAACACTCTCCAAAAGAGTACGATTCCTTCTCTCCGCTACACCATTCTGTTGGGGTGTTCCAGGTGCAGTTAACTGAGACATGATCCCATTCTTTGATAAATAATCCCTAAATTCTCCAAGCATGTATTCGCCACCACGATCTGATCGTAGTGACTTGATACATTTTCCATGTCGCTTCTCCGTTACAGTTTTGTACTCCTTGAACTTGTCAAAGCACTCTGATTTACGGCGCAACAAATAAATGTATCCATATCTAGAATAATCATCAATAAAAGTGACAAAATATTCATAACCACCTCTTGCTTGAATATTCATGGGTCCACATAAATCAGTATGAACCAATTCTAACACTTCTTTGGCTCTATTCCCCTTTGCCTTAAAAGGCCTAGTGGTCATTTTACCTTCCAAACAGGATTCACAGACTGGAAATGGCTCCACTGCCAATGAGCCTAAAGGCCCATCTACTACCAGTCTTTGAATCCTCCTCAAGTTAATATGACCTAATCTTAAGTGCCAAAGATATGTTTGGTTCAAAGAAGAAGGTTCCTTTCTTTTAGTAGTGATAGAAGATGTGTTATTTAATACCCTATGTTGTAGTTGCAGTGCAGGTTGATTAGGAGTGATTATGTATAAATTGTCTTGCAATGTACCAGAACATATAACTAGTTTATTCCTCATAATTGAAACATTATGATCCAAACAAACATTATAACCATCCAAAGCAAGTTTAGAAACCGAAATTAAATTCCTTCTAAACGAAGGTACATAAAGACAATTGCTCAAAACCAAATTCCTATCATCACCAAAAGATAAATTAACATCTCCCACTGCAACTACTGCTACTTTCGTAGCATCTCCCATGAACACATATATCTCGCCATCTCTGAGCATTCTGGATTGCTGGAACCCCTGCATAGAATTACAAACATGATCAGTGGCTCCTGTATCTACACACCAAGTGCTCGTAGATATAGCCGCTATATATGTTTCTGTAACTAGAGAAAGAGACATACCAGTATTGTTTTTCTTCTTAGGAAGAGGACAATCCTGTTTCCAGTGACCCGACTGCTTGCACCTGAAGCACTTGCCCTTGGGCTTTTTCACAGCACCACCTTGAACTCCCACAGCTTTCACAACTTTCTGTGTCTGAGCCTTTTTCTTCTTCTTGGCTTTCGGCTTAGAAGAAGAAGGTTTCTCAGCCACATTGACTTGAACACTCTGCTGAAAAAGTCCTTCAGCTGCCTGAAGTTCTGTCAGAAGTTCCGCAAGACTATACATTCTTTTGTTCATGGTGTAATTCAAGTGGAACTGCTCAAAACTTTTGGGTAAACTCATAAGGATGATATCGATCTGAGTTTCCCCATCAACCTCAGCACCAAGGATCTCCATCTCATTCAGATGTGACATCATCCTGAGAACATGATCCCTTACAGGTGTCCCTTCAGCCATCTGAGTGTTCATTAAAGCTTTCATTGCTACTTGCCTTGCAGCCCTATTCTGATCTCCAAAAAGTTCTTTGAGATTAAAGAGCATATCTGAAGCAGTGGCCATAGCCTGATGCTGATGCTGCAAAACACCTGACATTGCTGCCAGAATGTAACATCGCGACATCTCATCAGCCTTAATCCACTTCTTATAATACTCCTTCTCAACTTCAGAAGCATTCTCAGCAGGCTCCTCTGGCTTGGGTTCATTAATGCAAAATTTGTACTCCTCAGCAGTCAACACAATGTCCAAATTACGTTTCCATTCAATATAGTTAGGTCCAGTAAGTTTGTTATCCTTAAGTATGGTAAAAAGTGGATTAAATCCCATTATATCCTGAGAATCATACATATAACACATAATTAGAGGGTGTTTAAAAAAATTGGTTCCTCTAATAATTATTTAAAATTAAAACACCAACACTTAAACACCATAGGTTTCCGGTATGCCACGTTGGGTGACTTATATACCACCTAAATTTATTTAAATGTTACTTCGGTCCTACTACTAAATAATTAGTCACGTTAGGGTGATCTATATTATTTTTCATAGCTAAGTGTATACCATTATTAAATCTTAAATTAATAATAATAATACCAGATGCGCCTTTTGACTATGATAAATTCTTGCTCCCAACAATAAGATACTACTAAAATTACAAATCTAAAGAGTATTCAGACTGACTGGCCAGGCCGGTGGAAGCATTGCCAAGAGGCTAACCACTTTTCTAGACACCAATCTAAATGGCCAGGTAAGCTGCACGCTTTCCTAGACACCAACGCAAGAATACTCAAAGATGTGTTATTTTAGATTCTCTTCCTAGTTGAGCGTGAAAGCTATCAAAAAATAGGGTATCCTTTTATTATTTGAATTCTATGAAACTTAGTACGCCACGTTGGGTGACATATGTACCTTCCAATATTCATAATTAATTTTAGAAGTTTGTTCTAGTAATTTCCATAACACTCTAGACACCATAAATTACATGCCACGATGGGTGACGTATACATAATTTATATTCGACTTAGTGTTAAATTACATGCCACGATGGGTGACGTATACATAATTTATATTCGACTTAGTGTTAAATTACATACAAACAATAATGGAGACCATGGGATTTAATACCAAATTAATTCCCTCTCCCACTTAGTATTTACTATGAGGATTTTATCTAGATGCATCGTCCTATGTTATTTTTTCGCAATCCACATGTATCATAATAACAATACATATAACACATAACATAGCAGCATACTCATCATGATTAAAGCATAATAAAACAGCCCTATGTCTATGTCGTTCTAGCATGCGAAGGGTTAGTATCACATGGCATAACAAACAAACATGGAACACATAGTAGTAATAATCAAGATCAGCAAACATTATGTAAAACATAATAAAATACATCCACTATTATGGCCCCGAAGAATAATCTTCAAAATCATCCATCGATAAATTTTCAAAAATCTTCAGCCGCCTGTTTGACTGCCTAAACGAGCTCAGAATGGCTTGAAAAATCTGGAGATGGTTCTCATCTCAGCTTGTAGGTCTCGTTCTGCCGTTTCCGAAAAGGTATTATTCGCCCTAATCGGATATCGTATGCAAAATCTGTTGCCAGAACAGCGAAGCAGCCACGAAAACAGCATATAGCAGCGGAAGAACTCTGTTTCTCGCATCTTCGTTGATCAAACAATTACATACGACAAATACAATAGAAAAATCTATTCTATTACATCAGATCATAATCAAAAATTAAAACTAATCATGATCAACCCTCATGATTTAATTTACAACCACGATAAACCACGGGGGATCCAAAAACATAATTACAACCATGGCCATAATAGTGGATAACAACCTGCATCAAAAAAACAATACAAACCCACCACTATATACATACATAATTACGACATGGACATCATATCATATAACGCAGAACCCTAGAACCTGGCTCTTGATGCCAATTGTTGGGACAATCGAATCATGATGCTGCGTTTTATGATATGAAAACGAATGAGTTTGAATAGAAAATTAACCTTAATCGCTACGGCGCAAGCGATTCAAATCCACGTCTTCTACTGTATTCCCGTATTCACCTTGAGCGAAGTGTGGCCTTCGATCCTCCCAAGGTTACCTCCCTTCTAGCTTTGAGATCTTGGAACCCTAGTTCTTGGTTGCCTTCTTGAACGGCTGCTCACAAAAACCCTAATATTTTCCAACTCATAGCTAGAAGAGAATAAGATGAATATATAGGCTACAGTAGGGATCCTGGATAATTAGGTCGGGCCTTCCAATGACATTCTGGGTCAAGCCCAATGTCATTAAATATTAATTCAATCCACTAAAGAATTAATATTTGCACTACCTCTCCTAATGCCGTAATTTAATTATTTAATTCGGCTCCAATATTATTTGCTTATTAAATTCCCCATGTTTAAGATATTGAATGTCCATTAATTAAATTAATTTCTGATAATTAATTTAATCAATATCTTTTATCCTTGATCATCCACTCAACCTTATAATTATGCAAGAACAAATCTGCCTGCAGGACTAAAGCATAATTATCTTTATGAGCTTTCAAGAGGACATCATCACCCGAATATTTTCGGACACGGTTTCCTTTTATAGTCAATATCCCACTCTGTATGCAATGTCATTGTCCAAAACATAATATTGTGATTAACAAAAAATCACATCACATATGAATCAAAACATGTGCATTGCATACAAGTGTCAATTAGTTCTTCTTTATTATCATAATAGAAGAACAATTCTAATATTTTAATCCCGTTCAATATACACAAAGAATACAAGTATTATTCAATAATCAAGATAGATTATTTCCAAATAATACTTCAGTCATTCCAGTGGTTTGTTTAACTCCACTTAAACTGTGAACATTTATTATATTATATATAGACACTGACAATCTAATCTTCTGTTATCCCATTTGATACTAGATTATCCACAATATATAATATACAAACAGTGTTAAAATACGCATTCAAGATTCTCAATAAAAAAAAGACAATGTCATATACTTCAAACGAATAGTTCAGTATACTCCCTAACAGATATGATTTTGAATTTTTAAGTCAAATATGAAAAGGAAACCCAATATAACTAATATTAAGTTAAATGAAATGAAAGATAATGAAAAGAAGTTGATTTACTGTAATTACCACCATTATTTACTATCTTTTTATCATCTTATAACAAATTGTTAATTTACTAACTAATTTTTTATTATACTTGTCAAAATGTATTACAAATTTATGGATCTCAATATTAGATAAACTGTATGCATTAAGGAATAATCAATAAATCAATATGATAAGAAGTTTACCGCATTTAAAGGTATATGCCAATTTTTCGACTAATAAAGATAATGCTATGAGACAATAGTAAGTTAATGAATTGACTTTTTCTTATATGTAAGTAAGGAAGAATTTTGAAACTTATGAGTTGATAAATTAATTTGTAATCTTCAGGTTGCGGCATTCAAATTTGCGCTGGAATAGCATGAACATTCTGATAACTACTAAATAGTTGCACGACATATTTGCTTTTCTGCTTGAATTTTTTTTAAACTAATATTTATAGTATTTAACCCTTGAAGTTTAGTGAGTTACAATCTTGAATTGGACAATTTAATTATTTATGATCATTGAGCTTTTTGAGGTGAATTTTTTTTAATGATGATTTTGGGTTTCATATTTCAATTAATATTATGTTAGGAATTGTGGTTTGATTATTATAGTTTTCTTTGCCCCGTAAATCTATATAAATATAATTTTATATTTTTTATTGATTTCGTATTCTACAGAATTGTTTTTTCTTTATATATACTAATTATTATTTTCTAATATTGTTTTATATTTTTTTCTTGAAAAAAATGCGCTAAAATGAAAACATAGTCGTGCGCGTAGTGGGGACAAATAACACTAGTAATATAAATGTGTCATAATGAATTCTGTTTTAATCCAAAATTATATATTGATCAATTATTGTAGTAATTATCTTATTTACTTTTAATATGTCTCAAGTTAACACAAATTGATTATTAACATCATAATAATCAAACTATTATATGCTAAAAGATTTAAACTGAAGTAAATACAAACTATAGTTTATAATAATAAAATATATTTTAATGCCTTTTATATTATAATATTTGTGTCTTTTTAAAATATATCACAGTTTTAATGCATTTCAAGTTGAAAAATTTTTAAAGGACTAATTTTATAATTTTGAAACAGTTGGTGCAAGGTGTGTCGATAAATTTAATTCATATTTATTTATAATTCACAAGATTTTTAAATAAACAAATTTGATTTTGATTGTTGTCATATATAATCACTAGATTATGTATTTTCTCGTAAGATTATTTGGACTTTAATTAAACTTTCAATCATACATTTATTTTTGAAAGATACAAATTGATTTTCTATTTTAAAAATCTTGTATTTTCCAATTTGACATTCTTTTAATTAATTGTTGCAAGTTAGGTGAATAAGTATAACTAATTATAAATGATATTCTTGACAAAAAATATAAATAATACCATGCATAATTATAGACATGATTTGATTTTAATTTGTACTCTTTATAATCACATACATGTGAATAAGTATAAATAAGAATAAATGATATCATGCATAATCATAGATATGATTTTATTTTAATTTATAATCTCAATAATCACATATAAGTGAATAAGTATAACTAATGAAAAATGTTAAATATCCCAAAAATTGTCTTAAATGCTGAGTTGTAACGTGTGTGATTGATAATTTTCCTATAATAATATGAGATCTTATGAGCCCACGAATTAAAACAAGTCATATATGCCATGCCATGTCATTTGATATAATTTCATTATATAATAGGCTTATCTAAACCTTTTTTGTGTCTGCTATATATATAATAGATACTAGCTTATAACATGTGTAAAGCACGAAGATATTAATAAATTATATATTTTATATAATTTGAATATTTAATTTAATATAATAATTTATTTTATTATTTTTATATTTTTATATATAATGGTGTTTATGTATTATTATATATTAATTTCTTTTTATTATTTTAATATTCATAAAATTTAATTAATCAATTATAATTTGAAATAAACTAAAGAATTTGAGTGATGATGAAATTGAGTGAATGTGAGTACAACTATATTAAATAAAAATTATATTGTGAGTAAGATTTTTAAAATAGAAAATATAGTCCATAATTTGTATATAAAACAAGATTACTGAGAGAAGTTGTATAAAAAGAGTATTACACCGATGGTAGAATTGATATCTGTTTTAAATATTGTAATAATATATTACACTTTGTATTTAATTTTAATTAATTAAAAGAGTTTGTATAAGAGTATATTATAATGAAAGGTGTTTGTATAAGAGTGTTTTTTTAATTTTAATTAAATAAAAGAGTTTGTATAAAGATATATTGTAATTAAAATTTAATTAAAAATTATTTTTGAAGTTGAGTAGCAGACAAATATCATGACCAGACTATCAAACATTTGCATGTTGGGCTTTAATAATATACTTCCTCCGGGCTTTAATAATATACTTCATCTGTCCCAATTTAATTGCCTTCTTTGACTTTTTAAGGTTAAATTGACTAAGTTTTGACCGAAAATTATATGTATTAAATGATTTAAAAAATTAAAAAAGTATATCATTAGAAAATATATTTAATCTACTTTAATATGTTACTTTTAATTTTCAAAATTTATAAAAAAATAATCTCTAATGTTGAGACAAATTTTAGTCAAATTAACTATAAAATGTTAAACAAATCACTTAAATTATGACCAATGGAGTAGTATAGAATAGATTAAAAGTAAACCTTTACATTAAACGATG
This sequence comes from Oenanthe sinensis, assembly GCA_028671895.1. Taxonomy (NCBI): domain Eukaryota; kingdom Viridiplantae; phylum Streptophyta; class Magnoliopsida; order Apiales; family Apiaceae; genus Oenanthe; species Oenanthe sinensis. Next base: position 44,435,463 of record CM053814.1, on the reverse strand, counting down.
GTAACATTATTAATCCAGCAAATCCGTTAAGTCCGTCCTTGGATTAAATTTTCTTTGTTATGAAACTTTCTTTCTTATGAGTCGTTTTTAGTAAGGAAATTTATGTTGTTTAATAAGTAAATTATATGCTCATAAATGTTGTCTATAATATTAACAAATGCTAGAAATTTCAAAAAATTTACCAATATTTTTTCAAATACTGATATATATATATTGAAATTGGAACTTTTTAATAATAATATAAATTCCGCATATATATATATATATACACACACATACGAATAAAAAATGTATCATATATCATGTCAAATCATTTGATAAAAAATTTAGAAATATTTTTGTGCACCTATCACTATTCTAATAATATATATCTTGGGATCAACGAATGAAAATCTAACTTAAATTTTGGAATAATAGAGGATAAGTTTTGTCGATTAACGCAAAATTATTATTCTCCGATTTGTATGAACACGATTCATTTATTATTTATATTTGAATAAATTAAAGAATGGTGACCGTATTTTACACTAATTTTCAACACAATGACCAAACTTTCAGATTCTCAAAATAGTGCTCAAACTTTATTTTTGTTTTTTTAAAAGAATGCTCCTTTCAATTCCTATTAACTTTTCGCCGTTAACTAATATATTTAAAGAGTAAATTACAGAATGATTGTCGTACTTTACACAGAATTTCAAAATAGGGCTTATATAATTATATTATTTTTTATGAACCTATCTAGCAAGGAGAGACTATTGTATCCTACCAACAACAAATATATACTATATTATTAAAATAGAAAAATTAATAGTTTGGTGGTCATTGATCGGTATTTGGGCTGAATATTTATTATTGGACCTAATTTTTAAATATTAATCTCTTACCTAAAATACATGTCACATTAGTCTCCTAAATAAAACGCATCTCTATACTACAAGAAAAACACTATCAGACAATACTCATCAGACAACATTTAGACAAAAAAGTGTTGCCCATAATTAACCGACAATGGTTTATTTTCCTCATCGAAAAACTATCATCTGATCCAACTTCAATACAATGGTTTATTGACTAGTAAAAAACCATTGTCTAGTAAATGAAATCGGACAAGTCTTTTTTATTGTTGTGTTGTGCAAACGATTTGCTTTAGAAAACTTTTATAAATACACTTGTTTTATTACATTTCACACAATGGATCATAAAACCGTTGTTTGACTTAGACAAGTATTTTTAGTATTTTACATTTAATCATACTTCAAACAACGTAACACTAAAACTGTTATTTGAAGCACGAAATTTTGTATACTAATAAGACACGTGTTACTTCATTAATATGCCACGTGAGACAATAGGTATATATTTTTTAGAGTATTATTTTAACAATTAATTATACAACGGTTTCCCCAAAACCTTGTATGAGCCTATTTCAGACAACAGATTATCTTAAATCGGTATTACGTGCATAACTATTATGTTGTTTTCACTCATACAACACACATATATTTAGAAATCCTTATCTGTAAGACACTACAGAACAAAAATTATCTTTTTACTATAAGATCAAATTTATGATTTTGACTAGTATTGTTAAAAAAACATACAAAATAAACATAATTTTTTAAATTTTTTTATACATAATTAAAATGGATAGATCTTAACATCTATACGGTTGGATCGTCGAAAAAAATAATTTTAAATTAATACGGAGCTAATTATACATATTACAAAAATTATATGCACTACCTCCTCACTTTTAAACATAAAACACATACTCATACTCTTGTATTAACTACAAAAATAACTTCTTATTAAAAAGTAACTATACACATCTATACATATGAATAATAAAATTATATTTTTTAAGGCGAAGAGTATAGAAATCAAAATTGATTAATGAAGCGAGACTTTTTAACTCTTAAAAGAGACAATTAAATATACAATGGTTTCCTCTCTATAAACCGTTGTCTACACTACTTACTTACAATGAGTTTTGCCCAAAATATTATGTGAGTCTATTTGAGACAATAGTTTCTCATACAATGGTATTACATGCATAACTGTTGTATCGTTTCTACTCGTACAACACATCAGTGTTTCAAAAACCATTGTCTGCTATACACTACAATTTAAAAACTACCTTTTTACTATAAGACAAAATTTATGATCTTGGCTTGTTTTGTTAAAAAAACATAAAAATAAAAATAAACATTAAATATTTAATTTTTTTATACAGGACTAATATTGATAGATCTTAACATCGGTTGGATTGTCGAAAAAAATAATTTAAAATTAATATGAAGCTAATCGTGTAGATAACAAAAATTGTTATACACCACCTCATCACTTGTACATATAAAACACATACTCGTACTCTTGTCCGAACTATAAAATTATCTTCTTAGTACAAAGGATTGATACACATTTGTACATATACATAGTATAAATACATTTTTCAAGTTATATGGTACAAAATAATTAATCTTATCATATTATCATATTATAATATTATATTAATATTAATATTATAATATAATATTATATGTGTATAAAATAATATACACAATAATTAATGATAATATTATAATACATATACATATACATATATATATATATATATATATATATATATATATATATATATATATATATATATATATATATATATATAATGAGCGAGTTAACATGATTTGGTAGTAAGCATGTTTCATGAAATAATTAAAATTTTAAAAATGATGGTAATAGTACCTCATAAAATAATTATATGAGGGAAAAAATATTCGACAAACATTAGTTTTATATAATATAAAATTAAAATAAATAACATATAACTATAATATTAAAATAAATAACATATACTTAAAAATTATTTTATTATATTAATGTTATTATATTTCCCCTTTACCCAAATTTATTTCCCCCCTTGCACAAAAATTTCCCCCTTAAATTATTATAATTTACCCCCTTACCCAATATTTCATTTCCACCTTTATCACAAACATATAATATATCTACTAGGGTTAATTTCACATTCAGACGCCCTCTCATCTCATTTTCTAGCGTTGGTGAACTCTGTAGATTTTAATTGATTTCCACCATCTATTTTCATTTGATTTGAGACTTTGGATTCGGACTTCTTCAAATTAAGGCTTATCAATCAATTTCTTCTCTTTGAATTTCTAGTTCTTCGATTTATGTTTAATTGATTTCTTACTTTATTTTCTTTTCTATTTCATTTCAAATAATAATTCTGTCTCTTCGATTTCAGGGATTCAAATTAGAACTTGTTTGGTTTCGATTTGTAATTTGTTCGGTATGGGCTTCGATATTGAGGTAATACCCGATTTCGACTATGTGATTTCGGTTTTTATTTTGGGTTTTACCGATTATCTTGATATGGGGCTTTTGTTAACCTTAATGTTTGCTCAACTAATTTTTATGTGGTATTAATTAGTTTCTTGGTATTATTTTATATTTAGCATCTTAATTATTTATAATTTAATTCATACATTGATTGATGGTTGTTGAAGTGTAACTTTTGGGTTGGTATACTTGATTTATCATACAAGAGGTTATAGCATGTGAATTGTGCTTCTTGTTGGTTTCTGGGTATTATTTTAGACAAATAATCTAAGAGTTGGGTCTACTTTTGTGCTATTGTTGCAGAATCTGAACAGGGTGTAGCTAACTACTTTTCATTCTACTTTGCTTTCCAGTATGTTTCAAAATTATAATATTAGCAATATTTTTACCAGCAGATCGAGGTTGCCGTGAGTGGTAAAAAAAACTTGTAATTCTTGAACCCTGTCACCCGGTATTTGATAGGTAATCCGTAAATTTTGATGCAACTCCAAATATGCATCAGGTTTCCCCTAACCTTGCACTGGAGGTGCTTGCCCCTGAACTATAATTTTTTCAAATAAATGTTCTAATAAATAAGAATGCCCCTCACAATATGTTTAATATGAATGCCTCTCACAAGATGTTTAATATTCTCACAAGATGCATAAGTGTATTTTTTATAAGCTTTTTGTAGCTCTTACTTCAATGATATACCAATTATGCTAAGATGTTACAAGGTTTGGGTTTACTAAATGATGCAGGTGATTGCAGAATACTTGTCTATCAAAGAAGTTGAAACAAGTGATTGGGGATTCTGGTGGGTTTTGGAGAGAAATAAGGGTGGCTAAGTTTGTGATTTCGCATAGATTGACAAAAGGGGATTCTGTTGCTAGTCTTGCTGTTAAATACTCTGTTCAGGTATCAGTGATGATAATTGTTCTGCACTCTTTTCTTTTCGATGTTAATATTACATGTGTTGTTATACTATAATAATTTTCGAGATTGCTGAGTTGGGCATATAAGCTTTGATGTATTGACATCTGGTACGCATGATGGATGTTAGTAAGCATTAAGCTAGTACATATTTATTTTTTTCAGTATCCAACAACTTGAAATTGGTATGTTTCTAGTGCGAGTTTGGTAGTCTTATTTTGTTCAGTACCTAGGTTTCAGTTTCCTCTAATTTGATTTCAGTTCGAATTTTAACAAGTCAATCATGTTTGTGTAGTCCAAGCAAGGTGGAGTTGTAGGAACTTATACACATGTTCATGTATGAACCACTAACTGTTATACCCTTATTAATTTGGTCCACCTTGAGATGTTGCAGCCTAGACTATTTATTTAGCGGCATGTAGTTTCTTCCTTATATTTGAAATTTGTATAACTGGTACGACTATTTGTAATCAAAGGGTTTACCATTTCCTTAACTCTATCTTTTGTCAGGCTATAAGTTATGGTCTTATAGTTATATTCCTCAAACAGTTTTAAGAGAAGAGTTATAATATAAATAAGTTTCTAGATGTTATACTATGATTCACCTAGTTTATAAATATATTATAAAATTAATTAATATGCTTGTAGGTATTAATGAATATGGATATATCGGTGAAACTGTAGAATATATATGTTATCTTCCTATTTGAATTTTTGTAGAATTCTCTATCCCCTGGAAGTGTGTAGGTGATTGATGCAACTGGAAGTATTAAAACTGTTATACCTGACGACATGCCATCAAGTTAGAGCATCAGTAGCATATATCAGGTATATATAACTGCAATAGTTATGGTTTGCAAAGCTGATTTTGATGTGACCGAGAAGAATGGATACTGAATTTTAGTTGTTTAAATTTTCTAGATGTATTTGTACTAGTGAATATTTATTGGTACTATAATGAAAAATATTGATTGATACTTTTTGTAAATTGAGGCTATTGTATGAACTAGTAGGTTTAGTAAAAATAAAACCATTATTGTACATGTCATTGGTCAATACGGTCATTTTAAAGAGCAGTTGTAACAATTCTTGTTAAACAACAACATTTTTAAAAAGCATTGTGTCAAAGAAACTTAGCCATGTATAAAATTTATAAAATCATTTTTTATAGAAAATAGAAACAATAGTTTCAAATTTTAAACAATTGTGTGTATACTATACTCAACAATTGTTCGTAACCAAAAAACATGGTGTCAACATTATAAAAACAGTTTCAAATAACTAAATATTTGTATTAAAACACTTTCCACAATAATGTAGTTTCAAATATCATTGTGTTTGTGTTCTCGTTTCTCCCACAATAATGTAGTTTCAAATATCATTGTGTTTGTCAAATTCTAACAATAGGTTATAAAAGAAAAACACTTGGCATACAAGCACACACACAACGATTTCATGTAGTACCGTTGTTCTTTCTGGTTATCAAACAACATTTCTTAAAAACACCACCGTTGTGTTCAGTTCGTTGTCTGAGGCGCATACAGACAACGGAAAACTGATGCATTGGACAACGAGCAAAAACCCTTGTCTGAAACAGTTTTTCTTGTAGTGCTAAACAAAATACAAAAATATTATTCTATTAAAATACAAATAAAATATATGAAAAATTATATAAAATATATACATATAAAATTAAATTATTATTATAAAATTAAAAATATATTCAGAATATATAAAGAAAATATTAAAACAATTCAATCCTTCCATGGCACGGGATATATATCATATAATCTAGTAATTATGGTTTGAACTTTTGTGTAATTCTTTGTCAAAACAAAACGTGTAATTACTGAAGTTTCATTCGACCTTATTTTTTTAATTTTAATGTTAATAATTAAACACACGTCAATAATATTAAAACATTTTATGCATAGTTTCATTCAACCTTATTTTTTTAATTTTAATGTTAATAACTACTCTATACTACGTACGGTCCGCCCCTGATTTTTATGCATAGTTTCAACCAAGATTTTTATTTCAAAGACATAATTTGAAACATTGTGATTGAGACATTATTAAAAATTATAGAAGAACAATATTAATCATTCAACATTTTCAGAATTTTAATCGATTCAGTTGACATAACTATATATGGTGTAGACTGCGAACCACAAAACCACGGGTAATTAATTATTCCAAAGCACTGCAGAATAAGTCCTCCTATATTTAACGCAGGTACAAAATCTCAGCGAACCTTGCTACGTACCTTCAGCAGACCTGCATCCCTACCTCAGATACCAATATTCTACTAAACAAAATTCACATTTACAAGACACAACAGCCTGTATAGAAATCAACAACCGGTAGTGTCGTGCCTTGCACGGGTTATAGAGCTAGCTAGTTGAAAAAGTAAACTTCAAATATCTCATTTATGGAAAATAAGCAAAGAATTTCTTGTCATATTTTCATATAGTGTATAAATTTGTTCGGATTCCAAGTTCTATCACCATGCTCAAATCTATAGCTTATTGCAGGCAGTAAGAATTCATGCCTTCTGATCTTTGACAATCATTGATTCATCCCTTGTATGAATAAATCAGACAGGTAATAAATAGAATTCGACTGGTCAGAGAAGAGAAGAGGTCGAAAAATCAGCAAATTAAACTGTTATTTAAACCTGGAAGTAGGACAGCCCATTCTAGAAGTAAGATTGTAAGAAGTCCAATTAACACTAAATAATGAAAAGTAAACTCCAAATATAACATTAACGAACACAGCCAGTTCACATTAATTAATGGAAAGTAAACTTTTGAATTAAATTCAATTGCATTAAATAATGGTAAGACGTTTAACCGGGCAAATCCGTTGTCTTTTCTTGCATTAAACTTCTTCCAGCGTCGAGAGCCTCTTTTTAGCCAGCAAACTTAATTATAGAGCTTAAAAATTAATATCTCTTCCAATAATAAATTTGGAGATGAGTGAGAGACTGAGAGTCGATCATAAGATCTCGGACAATAAATGATAAGTCTTGTCACTTAAACTATTAAGGGGAGCGCGATGAGATAACTCAAATGGTAAGGGTTTATCTCTTGTCATCCTGGATTCGATTCTCGCTCATCACCGAGTTTTGTTAGAACAAATACTCACATTGTAAGGCATATAATCAAATTAGTAAAAAAAAAAAACTATCCAATGGGACTCTCGTCAAAAGTCATTTATTTATGAAAGGATTTGTGTAAGAGAAATGCTAGATACCTTGAATTGGTCCGAATATTTAATTGACGAACTAAAGTTTATTCAATGAAAATAAAGAGCTAGGTTTCTATATATACACATGGATAACATGAATTAAATCACGCCACTTGGCATTCGAGAACAAATTTGGGTACTATTTGAGGATCCCTGGCACTGCTCTTTTATGTAAACAATTATTTACTCCACCTAAATTATAAGCATGCCGAAAGCACGGACGACTACACCGTAATGTCAATATATGTTTTATTTAATTTAATATAGGCAAGTGTGCAAAATCTGAAGTGTATAAATAGATAGTTCAACTTGATCTCAGATAGATAAAAATGGGGAAAATTCTTATGATAACTCTTGTTCTATGTGCAATAGTTATATCCATTTCAGTGGTGGAAAGCATTGATGAACGTCCAGAAGCAGTCGAAAAATGGTTCAAGAAACTCAAGGGAAAGAAAGAAAAGGTAACCAAGCTGCATTTCTTCCTCCATGAAGCATCTTTGCCTGGAAGTATTAATGAAACAGCTTATCTGGTAGCCCGGTCCAATATCTCCTCCACATCACCTTCATCTTTCGGGCTAGTTTCTATGGTCGATGACATATTGAGAGAAGGAGCTGCACCTGATTCTCGGATTGTAGGTCGAGCTCAAGGGTTGATGGGCTCTTGCGACTTGAAAGAGCTCACTTTAGTCATGAGCATGAACTTTTTGTTCACTACTGGCAAGTACAACGGTAGCACCCTCAGCTTTCTCGGAAGAAATCCGTTATTACATGAGTACCGAGAAATGCCTATAATTGGTGGCTCAGGGTATTTTCGACTAGCCAGAGGAATCATAACCACGAACACCATTCTGTTTAATACAACTACCTCTGTTACTATAGCTGAATACAAGGTTGTTGTTATTCATTATTAGATGACGTACACAATTATAAGTTCCACATTTCAGATTCTGTTCTTTATATTTTACTTGATGCTCATCGAGCAGATACTGCACTTTTCTTTTTATGTAATTTGAAAATTTAAATAAAGATGTCTTATGGTTTTCATCTGATGTCTTATGTCGTATTAAATGTAATGGGTACATGCATGTCGTTTGCTATAGTTTTGAAATTTCCCTAAATCTTAACGATATTCAGATTGAAATCGAGTCGAGTCTCATCAGATGGCCGGTTTCAACTTTTACCATTCCTATATAAAAAGCAGCGGACTAAACCGTTACTAGAGGTGTTAAAAGAACCCTATTTCTTCAAGATGTTCTGATCTCTTCTTTAATAATATTTTTTATTTTAAATAATGATAGAAGATTTGTTTCTTTCATTTAGCACACTAATCACTCATTTATGAACCACTAACCCTATCCAAAAGATACTCAGAAAGATTTATTTTCTTTCTCCATCAGCATATGGGTCTCATTAGTAGTAGCAAGCTCTTTCTTGAGTGTACGTACTGTTATAATCCCGCAAACTCGTATCTTACTCCGGCAGTCTCTTGCACAGTTGCACATATTGATTAGAGATAATCTGCAGTATACAAAAGATACACAGTGTTACTGCACTGTCATTAAACACTAATATTGCACAAGCATATTGACCGTGCTTCCCCTTGTGAGCTACACCTGAGTTCTCTTTTTGGGCCCTTGCAAGCCCATCTAGTAATATTCCAGCTGAAGTTTTCTGATTCTTCCTCGAAAACTTCCTCTTGTCAAGACTGTTAGAATTTCAAACTCCTCTAGAATGAATAAATTAAATGGAATAAAGAAAATGGAGTAAAAGCCCTGGAAATAAGGTAGGCGGCAGGTGTACAATTTCTGGATAATGCAGAAGACTTTCAAATATAACAGTTGTAGTCTTATGTTTATATTGGCAGTCAAATTAGTAGTACACTATTACAAGAATTAGCATAACAACAGGTGGCTGGTAAGACTATACTACAAGTTTGTGTTGCGTAGATTTAATGCTTCTGGAGGTGATTGTTCTCAAGGAATAAAATAAGGTAAGCTGGTCACAACGACAACTAGAAATCAAGTATGAAACAGAGTTGTCACATCTGGGATAAAGATACAATTTATGCAGCAGCCTGGCCAGTCAATATAGGAGGCTGGTAACAGATATAAGTGATGTAAGCAATGAAGCAAGTAGCTGTGCAACTAAAGCCTATAAATAGCAGTCCTTTGTTGTCATAAAATGGTATCCGAGTGCAGTTAAAACAGAGAGAGAAAAAATAGGAGCTGAAGCTCAGTTTGAAAAGAGAAGGCAGTAGCCTTGTTACATGTGTAATATTAAAGCGTGGCTTGTATCTGTGTAATAATAAAGTTTGAGTATTTGATTTTATCAGTTTATTATATAAGCGTTGAGTGATACATATTAGTTTTTAGCCCACCATATTTCCAATAAGTGGCATCAGAGCTAAGGTTATGTCCGAGGAAAAATGGCGAATATGATACAACCGCAAATCCCAAAATTGATGGCAACAAATTATGGGAACTGGAGCATCCAAATGAAGGTGTTGCTCGGTTCTTACGATAACTGAGATATTGTCGAAAGTGGGTATATTGAGCCCGTGGATGCAGCCGCTGAAGCAGTTCTTCCAAATGTCGAGAAGACGGCGTTAAAGGAGTCCCGTAAAAAAGACAAAAAAGCTTTGTTTACAATTTTTCAAGGTGTTGACGAATCAGCCTTTGAAAAAATCTCGAAAGTCAAAACAGCAAAAGAAGCATGGGAGATTTTACAAAAATCTTTCCAAGGTGTTGAAAAAGTAAAAAAGGTACGACTACAGGTGCTACGCGGAGAGTTCGAAAATATAAAAATGAAAAGTTCAGAAAATATTGGCGAATATGTTACTCGTTTGAAAACTGTGACAAACGAAATGAAAAGAAACGGCCAAAGTCTCGATGATGTTCGGGTCATGGAAAAGTTGCTCCGTTCGTTTACAAGAAAATTCGATTATGTTGTTACATCTATCGAAGAGTCAAAAGATTTGTCCACAATTACAATTGATGAACTTGTGGGTTCTCTTCAAGCCCATGAGCAACGAATGAATCAGTATGATGATACGAGCCATTTGGAAAAGGCGTTGCAGAGCAAAGTGTCCATCGGTGAAAATTCAAGCAGTAGCAATTTTTCACGTGGCAGAGGTGGCTACAGAGGTGGCTACCGAGGAGGACGAGGAAGACAACCGTTCAATAGAGGCCAGAAAAATGAAAGTTATGCCCGCCAACAACAACAAACAATGAGGTAGAATACGAAGATTTGATAGCTGGACTTGGCCTGGCCAGAACCCTAAGGGTGAACAACTTGAAGATATGTGGCGATTCAAGGCTAGTAATCTCTCAAGTAAATGGGGAGTTTGAGGCCTGAGAAGAGACTATGGCAAAATATTTAAGAATTATTAAAGCTCAAGCTACTCAATTTGAAGAATGTCACTTTAAATACATCCCGAGAAAGGAGAATGTGAAGGCTGATACCTTGTCTAAATTTACATCATCAGAGATCGAGAGTTACTCTGGCAGTGTTTATTTCCAAGTCTTGAAGACCCCCAAGCATTGATGCTAAACTAGTGGCCTTGATTGGGCTAGGAGCATGTTGGATGGATCCCATCAAACTCTACTTTGAAACAGGAAAGACACTAACTGACCCCGTGGAGGCACGCAAGTTATCAGTAAGGGCCTTGAAGTATGCCCTCATAGAAGGAATACTTTATAAGAAATCGTATGTGATACCCTACTTGAGGTGTCTGAGACCCCATGAGGCTGAAGCTGCCCTAAGGGAAGTTCATGAAGGTATATGTGGCCAGCACCTTAGAAGCAGGGCTCTTAGTCATAAAGTCATAAGGTTGTGATTTTATTGGCCTGAGATTCTTAAAGATGCAAAAACTTATGTTAAGAAATGTGATCGCTGCCAAAAGTTTACGCCCATCGTTAGGCAGCCCCCTGAGATGCTGACGTCTATTAACTCCCCACTCCCCTTTGTCATGTGGGGAATGAATATCTTAGTACCATTTCCTATGGCCAGTGCACAGAGGAAGTTTCTCATTGTCGCCATCGACTACTTCACTAAGTGGATAGAAGCCAAGTCCCTAGCCAAGATTGATACAAAGAATGTGACTCAATTATTCTAGGAGAATGTTATAAGCAGGTATGGGTTACCCCGAATCCTGGTGATGGACAATGGGACTCAATTTAACAACAAGGACTTCATAGAGTACTGTGGGAACTACAACATCGAACTACGCTTCACCTCCCAATCTTATGGGCATACAGAACTACTTGTAGAGCGTCAACATGAGCTACACCATTCCAACTAGCCTACGGAGCTGAGGCAGTGGTGCTTGTTGAAATTACTCAGACATCACCAAGAGTGAAGGAGTTCTAGATTGATGCCAATGAAGAAGGCATGAAGTTGGCTTTAGACATGATAGATGAGCTACGCGAAAAGGCCAATGCCCAAATAGTGGCAAACCAGAAGAAAGCTTCGTTCTAGTACAACCTTATAGTGAAGGAAAGGTTCTTCCGCAAAGAAGACTTAGTCCTGCGAAAGATCGAAGCATCTGAAGTAGGTCCAAAGGGCAAGTTAGCTCCGAACTGGGAAGGACCGTACCATTTATCATTTTTACTAAGTTTATTTATAAGCCTCGCAAGTGTTTGTTGTTTATGTTCAAATTAAACATGAAAAACAAGCAAAATAAAGGCAGAAAGTAAAAAGACAGGAAAGTGAAAATGTGGTTACATAAATAAAATGCCCGAGGGCCAAATGTTTTTATAAGCCCTAGGGACCCACATAAATACAAGGAACAAAAACCTATCTACTTCGACATTTCCTCCTCCTCTTCCTCCGAAGAATCCTCCTCGCTAGCCGAAAATGATTCCTCTCCGTCTTCGCTTGATTCTTCCTCTTCAAAAGAGCTTTCTTCCGTTGGCTTTTGAGGGGTCATCTCCGGAATGGCCTGCTAAGGGGACGGAGTAAGGCTAGGTTAGCGAGCCCTTTTCTGCCTTACATCAGGACTGCTATCCCTCTCAGTTTCTTCCTCTTGAGCATCAATCAACCATTTTAGAGCTTCGGTTGATTGAGGACTCTTGAAGTCCACCTTAAGGTCGAACAGACCCGGATGTTTCTTCAGCACCGCCTCTAGTGCCTCGTTCCACCCAATTGTGTAGTTGGCCGGAAAGAGGAGCTCGTCGTGCTGTAAAATCAAATCTTGATATTCCTCCGAAGCCGGATATTTGTCGATAATTGAGTTCTTGTTGGCTCGGAGTTCAATTATTTCAGCTTGCGCCTGCTTCATGATTTCCTCTTTTTCGGCCAGCTTCTCCTCCAAATGTTTGATTTTGGCATTCGCCATGGTAAGCTCCTTCTTATATTTTCCCTCCTGAGCCTTCCACGACTCAGTTTGATGCAGGGAAGCTTGAAAATAGCCATTGGCCTGAGAATGACAACCAAGTTAAAACATATAAAAAGCCAAAACATAAATAATGTGTGTCAAGAAAAATGAAATACAAATTAGATAAGTGAAGAAACTTACTGATGTCTGTGCCTGTGCACCCAAAGCTTTGGTACTCTCTTCGTCCAGACCCAAGACAATGTCCTTATAATCCCAAGGAGTCAAGGAATGAAGGGACCAGTCCCTAGCATGGTCCGTGTAGCCGACCATGGTATCTGACTTCTTAAATCCCTATCCTGGCTTGTATGCTAGGGATTTTGGTGCCTTGACGGTCTCGCTGCCTTCAGCCTCAGTTGGCCCAGAATGAGGCTTTAAGAAAACTGGCAGCTCCTTCCCCTGCCTGGGATCATTTATCAATCTTAGCCGCTTCATACAACCAGTTTCTTCAACAGGTGGAATGGTCCACTCGTTGATCTGCACAACAGCTGAAAAAACAAAACATAAACACGTTAGTAAAGAAAAGCAACAAAAATTCAAAGTGGAAAGGTAAACCTAAGAGAAGTAGTATACCTTTGCTCGAGGCCCTCGATAGGCCCACTTCTTTTAGTCTGCACTCACCAAGAAGAGCCCAAGAGACTTCCTTGGTCTCCACTTGAGTAAGCACATCATAAGCATTTTGCTCCTCCTCCGAGAGCATGATGGAATCAGCGCTCCCATCTGCAACCTTGCCAAAGGTGGACCTAAAGAGAGTCCCCCAATATCCCCATTCCCATGAAATTTGAACAAAATTTTCCTTCCAATGAAGGTTTTTGTCGGGCATAGAAGAGTTATCAAAATATGGGGTTTATTTGGTCTATGGGCTATCTGAATCCAGCCCAAGGAAATGCTAGATGAATTTTTAAATTGAAAGATTTTATGAAAAAAGGGACGATCATTTTTATTTTCTTTTCTAAACAAAGAACCATGAAACAATGGATGAGTCTCCATCCATTGGGAATGATTTGAGAAGGGTGAATTTGAATGTCAGCTAAAAGTGTGGCGATGAATTCATGCAAAGGAAACCTAAGCCCCGCTAACAGGGCATCTACATAGACAAATAACTTAGAAGGATTCCAATGGCAGGTCCTGTCATTAGGCTCCGCCAAAGAAATGGTAAAGCGAGGAGAAAAGTTTAAGAGGCGATTGTATTCTTGTTCTAGGTCATAATCAAAAAACTTATTGCTACGACTATATGAATCTAAATGAGATAGACTAGGGTATTCATCCCCCCTTTGATTTATCATATCAATCAAAGACATATAAGAAGAAAAAATTGGGATTCTACGGAGGGGTTTACCTCTCTTAGCAGACCCTGCATTCATAGCCGCCAGCCTTGAAGCTTTCTTGTCGGACATTGCTTCTTAGATCTTGTGAATATCCTTGGGTTGACTAAGGACTGAAGTTGCTTGAAGGCTTGAGAGCTCGAAGGTGTTTGAGAAATTTAAGAATTGAGAAATGAGAAGTGGGGGAAATGAAGCCCCTCACTTCACTCATATATAACCCCTAGGCGGTCACCTACCTATTCAAATTCCACTTTTTACCAGCGTCTCTAGGTCACATGATCGTTGAAGGGTATGTCAACCGATACAATCGGTAAAGGGGCTCATATAACAAAGCCCATGAACGAAGGCCCAAAGGTAAATAAAAAAAATAATAAAAATCATCATAGATTTTTCTAGAACTCAGAAAAAGGATCTAGAAGTTGGGCATATGAAGCCCATGACGAATGAGCCATGAAGGCCCACTAACCAAAGGAAAAAGCCTCGAAGGCCTAGAATTTAAAAAGCCCAAGGCCTAGAAGACCCAAATAAGGGTTAAAGGTTTGTAAGAAAATAGAGTCCCATGATCCAAGAACCTTGGAGGCCCATGATCCAAAAACCTTGAAGGCCCATTATTTCGAAAAACCTGTTGGACTCTTCAATAGAAGGCCTAGTAAGGGCCTACATTGTTGGGGCCCAACAGCCCAAAGCCTGTGAGGCTCAATTTACTCGAATTCTTGAGGGGGCAGATATTTTCGACCTAGGCGGGCATTTAAGGTATAATTCGACTTCAATTTATAGGGTTTCGTGACACAAACGCAGCAGAATAAACGCGAAAAATAAATCAAAATAGCGAAACCCTCCGCAGGATCCATGCGAAAACAAAAGATTTAATTCGGAGATAAAGAATAAATACCTTTAGAAGCTTTAACAGTTCATTAATGAAAGATTAATGGAGGTCCAAAGCTTGTTTAATCACCACGTATCCCGCTCTCGCGATCTACGCTCTACGGTATCCACACGAACACTTTTCATGAAGGATTGATGTGTACTAGCACCCGAAAACTTCTTCTCTCTCTATCTTCCTCCTCTCTCAGAGCGGCTAGGGTTTTGTAAAATCTCTATTTTATTAAATCAGCCCATAAAGAGATTATATAGAGAGAGGAATAAGTTTTCTAATTATAATCCAATTATAATTAATACTAATCCAAAATTCTAAATTATTTAATTAAGTCTCACTTAATTAATTAATTTTTAATTTTGGAATTAGTTTAAGTAATTCATTTATTCTATTTATATAATTAATTAAGTCATACTTAATTAATATCATAAATAAAATAAATTACTTATTTAATTTAAATTATTTCTCCTTCAAGTGTTCTTTGTGTGTGACCCTGTAGGTTATTATTACGTTGGCAACAATTTTAATATCTTATTAAAATTGTAAACAATGAGCGGCATCTAGTAATACATCATTGCTACCCAAGTAATAATAATAAATCGGTGATTCGATTAAGCCTTTCGTGAATAATGTTCCATGTAATATAATCCCTTTAATCTTGATATTATAGATTAAACTCAAAGCGTGTCTCGTGTCATCCTCTTCATAATTTAATCTTTATTTTCTTGATCGATGAGTAGACTATTAAAATCAAATCAACATTTGTGCACGGCCGTGCATTTCATAGTCTCACTCAAACAAGAGGCCAATAATATCACTCCTAAAATTAGGAGGATTAAATCCCATCTAGATCATTCATATTTCTCATACGATTCATAATATACTCAATGTCCACTTTTATCATCACCCGGTCAAAGGTAACTTTTAATGTAATCAAAGTATATTAATTCTCGTATAGAAATATAATGATTTCAGGTCTAAGGATCATTACACCATTATCACAGTGAGAATTACTTATGACACATACTTAACATGTAGAATCTCACGGCGGGTCATTCAAGTGCCATGCATTGATACATGCACTTATGTTCTTGACTTTAGTATCTCCATACCTATGACCAATGAGATGTGGTCATCTGTCAAGAAACATACTAGTCTTTGTGCATTATTATTGTCCTTAAATAATAATACTCGACTAGGGAATTTTAGGAATAAGATACTATTCATATAATCTCATTTTTAAGTCACATACTTAAAGATATATAATACGTATCAAAATTCCAAGGACATTTATTATGCTTTCAATTTATTACGCAGTAAATAAAACATAATAAATAAATAATAATCAATAAAACATAATCCTTAATAATAAATATTTTCCTTAAAATATAAAAAGTATTGTCTCTAGAGCACAATTACTAACACAATTTAGGTCGAACACAACACGAGTTTTGAAACCCAAACAATTTCGACATGGGAGCCAAGACAAGGTTTTGATCGACCTCAAACCAAGTCAAAAATAACCAGGTACTAGAAAATAAAATGAATCGACTTGGATGCACATTTGAGGTATAATTCGACCTCAATCAAGGTCGAAAATAAAGATATAGCATGAATATACTCAGGTTCCTTGGCTCCTTGGCTGCTTCACAAGCATCAATATACTCAGGTTCTATTGTAAAATCAACAATTGTCTTTGCTGTGAACCATTCCAGCAATAAAACACAAAGCCAGACAGAAACATTAAATTATCGTTATCTGTCTAGAAACCAGTATCACTGAAACCTCTTACAACTAGCTTCACATCTCCTCCATATAACAAGAATGAATCTTTAGTCCTCTTTAAGTACTTAAGAATATTCTTGACTGTCATCCAGTGACCTTCACCTGGATTAGATCGGTATCTACTCATCATGGTTAAAGCATACGAGACATCAGGACAAGTACATATCATTGCATACATTATAAAACCAATTGCTGACGCATATGGAATTTTACTCATGCAGTCCCTATCATCCAATGATTTAGGACAAATTTTATTTTGAGATCACTATCCTATGAGACATTGGGACATATCCATTTTAGTCTCTTTGCATTTGAAATCGATGCAAAACTTTGTCAATGTATGTACTCTAAATTAGGTCGATCAATCACCTTGATCTATCTCTATAGATCTCGATCCCTAATATATATGTCACATCGCCTAAATCTTTCATTGAGAAATTATTTCTCAACCAAGTCTTCACAGTCTGTAGAGAAGGAATGTCATTCCCTATTAGTAATATATCATCAACATATAATACTAGGAATGCCACATGGCTCCCACTAAACTTCTTGTAAACACAAGTTTCATCTTCATTCTGAATAAAGTCAAACTCTTTTTGACTGTTTCATGAAAACAAATGTTCCATCTCCTCGAGGCCTGCTTTAATCCATAAATGGATCGACGCAACTTACATACATTTCCAGCATCTTTTAGATCAACAAAACCCTTAGGGTGTGTCATGTACACATCCATATCTTCTTCAAGGCTCTCATTTAAGAAAGCGGTTTTGACATCCATTTGCCAGATTTCATAGTCATAGTAAGTAGCTATAGCAAGCAAAATCCTGATGGACATGACCATAACAACTGGTGAAAAGGTCTCATCATAGTCAATACCATGAATTTTCTTGAAACCTTTTGCCACCAATCGTGCCTTATAGGTCTGTACATTAGCATCCATGTCGGTCTTCTTCTTGAAAACCCACTTGCACCCTATAGGTTTTACCCCTTCAGGTGGATCAACCAAAGTCCATACTTGATTAGTATACATGGATTCCATCTCAGATTTAATGGCATCCAGCCATCTCTTAGAATCTGGAGTGTTTATAGTATCTAGGTAGGTGAGAGGCTCATCTTCATCCACAAGCATCACATCACCATCTTGAGTCAAGAGAAATCCATATTATCTCTCGGGCTCATGGCGAATCCTACTAAACCTACGAACATCTGTGTTTCTTGAGCAGTATTATTTTTCTTGTACATTCTACTCAGGTTCCTCCACTGGTTCAACGTTATCATGTGGGTCTCAAACTTCATTGAGATCTATTATCCTCCCACTGTCTCTCAGCAGTTCGAGCAACAAACACTTTGTTCTCGGAAGGATTATAGAAAGAATAACCCCTTGTTTCAGTTGGGTATTCCACAAAATTATATTTGTCTGATTTTGGTCCTAGCTTGTCAGAGATTAGACGTTTCACAAACGCTTCACATCCCCAAAATTTTATAAATGACATGCTGTGACGTTGCTCAGTCCATATCTCATAAGGAGTCTTTTGAACCAATTTAGTAGGAACACAGTTAAGTGTATGTGGAGCCGTTTCCAGGGTGCAACCCCAGAAACTAATTGGAAGATTCATTGACTCAACATTGATCGCACCATGTCCAACAAGGTGTGATCTCTCCTATCAAAAAACTTTTCTTTGATATTTTCTACTTCATCTTTATAGTCTTTGAACTTTTCAAATGATTCGGATTAGTTCTTCAAAAGATACATATATCCCTATCTACTAAAATAATTAGTAAATTTTATGAAGTTAATAAAATCTACCTTTTGTCATCGTACACATATGACCACATACATCACTATGTATAAGTCATACCCATTCAATGATCCCTTCACCATGTCCGGTAAAAGGAGCTTTAGTCATTTTACCAAATAAACCAAGATTCGTATCCTTTGGTATGATTCATAATCAAACTTAAACATGAATGCATCCTTATGTATTCTGGAAATGCGTTTCTCATTAATATGGCCTCAGCGACAGTGCCAAAAGTAATATTTGATTTGAGTCACTTTAGAACATATAAATTGTTAATTAGATGTGCAACATTATAAGGCTCGTCATCAAAATAAAATAAACAACTATTGTTATAAAATGAAAAAGCCTTTCTTGTCCAAACAAGAAACTGAAATAATGTCTCTGCCAATTGCAAGCACGCTATAACAATTATTAAGTTCTAAATTTTCCTTATAGGCCAAAAATTAAGTAACGAGTTCCTCGAACCAGAGCAACTATCTTTACTCCAATTCCAACCCGATACCTTAAGCTTGACCGTTATTGATCATCATCTTCCGATCTTCCAATTAAGCATGACAGTTTAATTTCCAGTCTACCAACTTTCCACAGAAGTGATAATCGTCTTCTTTATCAACACCTCATTCAGACTTTAAAGTCTGCTTTAGGGATTGGACTTTGGTTTGACAACGGAACTAGATCAAATCTTCTCCTTGCCTTTCCATTTTCCTTTCCCTTTTGCATTCCCTATGTTTACCATCAATATAGTAGTAGTTCATGCATTTATCATATTACTTTCAGCAGTTCTCAACATGCTTAGCAACTCAATGGGTGTTTTACCAATCTTATTCACTTTATTGTTCATAACAAAATAAGAATAATATTTGTCCAAAGATTGTAAGATCAAATCTAACTGTCTCCAGACCAATCTGGAAACCCAAAATATCAATGGTATTCATTATACCCTATAATCTTTAGAACATGTGGTGTAACCGGGTCTCACTCTCCCTACTTGTAAGTGTATAGTGCCCTTTCAAATATATCTTGTGCTCAATCGTTTCATAAGCATCTATATGCTTGTATTGCTTCTTAAGCTCAGCACATATATTTGCGAGCATGAGACATGAAACATCAGTCGCAACATCAATTTGCTTCCAATAAGCACTATGATTTGCACATGTTACATTCTCAACTTTAAGAGCAGGGGAAGAGATTTGACTAATATCGTGGTGCCCGAGGACAATCCTCAAGCTCCTATGTCAGTCAAGGAAATATATTCTCGTCAACTTGTCCTTCTCAAGAACTGATCGCATAGAGAAGTTGTTTGTGTTTATCATTTGATATCTACAATATTAAAGTGCATAAAATAAACTAGATTGCAAATTTAATATTAATTATGTTTAAGTGATTATGGTATATCATCATATACCTCCCACTATTTTTATCAAACTAATAGCCCTTACTATTAATTTGGAAAGTATATCCCGTAATTCTTTCTAGTGAGCCAAGATCCATATTTCGTCATGTCCTAAGTCACCCATTGGAAGTCCTTAGAAAATGATTATTTAGGTAGACAACAGTTGTCAATTATATCATATATAATTCTTGGATAGTTTGGTGAACAACGATTGATCTTATCTATCTAATAGACTTTTAACCAAACTCTATGCTTCTAAGTTCATAATAGTTGAATATAACCGTTTATTTTCACTTATTATGACGACTCAGTTAAGTTAGACCCAATGATACAACGGCCGAATATAACCGTTTATATTCGTCGCATCTCACCACGATAGATAGGAGTCCCCTTCCACTGACAGTTCTTCCCCTTATCGATCTAGGATTCGATGAGTGTTCATTCATTGGAAAGCATCCGAGTAAAACTTAATATTTTGTTAAGGGGTTTTAGAAAATTTATAACGATCATGATCACATCATAAAGAGATCCTCAATTTTTCCTTGAACCAAATATTTCAAATCGACATCTTAAATTGTTCATTTCCCAGGTAGATGGAGGATACCAATGGTCACACTTAAAACCCATCAGCCTTACGAATACGCATATCCGCTTTTGTCAGAAAATCTCAATTATAGATATCAAAAATCCATATTTAATTCCGTGTTTTAAAAATCCATATTTCATAAACACAAGAATCTCATGATCGTTTGTTAATTTTAAAATCTTGAATCGTTACAGATTTTATCTTGTTTAAGCAAACATGGCATGGGTGTCGTATCTAATACATACATGATTAATCAATATTAAGCATGCATCTCAATTATATCTACACATACATACCAATACATGCAATCATATACATATATGTAATGTGCGTAAATTAAACGTGTTTGGTTATGGCCCCATCCTATATGATATTTCCAAGCTAATGGAAATATCAAGGTCAGTCTATGGTGGTTTTAAAAATACTATCTATTACATGTCTTCTTTCTTCATTGCTCCATCATCCCCTTTTGGATCGCCTCCTTACTTGCAAGTCTTCATAGATAATTACATTGAATAATAAAAAATAAAACTATTCTAATGAAATTACAAGAAGAACTCGAGTTACATTCGAGATAATTAAATTACAATGAATAAACGACATGCAAGTCGTATTTAGAAACCAAAACCATAAATCAAAACCACTGTCCTATGGGTCTTTAGGCCATAACCATCCACCATGCTATCATATAACACATATAATATATTTCATATTATATAATCATATCATATAATCATATATAACAAATTTTGAAATTTCAGAAAATTAAAAACAGATTTCTGAAGACAATAAATCGCTATTTCGAGGCCCTTAACGACGTCAAACGCCTTACAGACCCGTCGATGATAGCAAATCTATCAGTTTTGTTCATTGGCCCGATTCCAGTCAGAAAACACATATCGTTTACGAAAATCAGATACAGCAGTCAGATTTCTCCAAATCTGACGGTGTTTTAGAAATCGTATCATATACAATTCTCATAACAAGAACAAGCATATATCATATATACATACACAGAGATACATACAATTATCATATGATTATACATTACATGAATATCATATATTCATAATATATACTTACATATACTCAAAATTTTAGAAAATCAAATAATTTTCAGAAAATCATAAATCACCGTTTTGGAGGCTGTAACGACATCTAATGGCTTACAGACGCAGAGCTGACTATGTCAGTATTGCTCAGTGACCCGATTACAGTCAGAAAACACATATCGTTTGTGAAAATCGGATAACGGACACAGATTTCAAAAAATCAACGGCAGCCGTTTCAGAATTCGTATCGAATACGATTCTCATAATAAGAACAAACATGTATCATATACATACATCAACACACATAATCATCACATGATTATATATCATAAAATATCATATATTCATAATATATATAAACATATACATATTGTATCAATATAAAATCATGATAGATCGCATACATGCTTATATATCAAAAACTGTTAAGCACATAATCGAATTAAAACGTTTCGCAAGTAGCTCTGATACCATTATAGGATTTCGTGACACAAACGCAGCAGAATAAACGCGAAAAATAAATCAAAATAGCGAAACCCTCCGCAGGATCCATGCGAAAACAAAAGATTTAATTCGGAGATAAAGAATAAATACCTTTAGAAGCTTTAACAGTTCATTAATGGAAGATTAATGGAGGTCCAAAGCTTGTTTAATCACCACGTATCCCGCTCTCGCGATCTACGCTCTACGGTATCCACACAGACACTTTTCATGAAGGATTGATGTGTACTAGCACCCGAAAACTTCTTCTCTCTCTATCTTCCTCCTCTCTCAGAGCGGCTAGGGTTTTGTAAAATCTCTATTTTATTAAATCAGCCCATAAAGAGATTATATAGAGAGAGGAATAAGTTTTCTAATTATAATCCAATTATAATTAATACTAATCCAAAATTCTAAATTATTTAATTAAGTCTCACTTAATTAATTAATTTTTAATTTTGGAATTAGTTTAAGTAATTAATTTATTCTATTTATATAATTAATTAAGTCATACTTAATTAATATCATAAATAAAATAAATTACTTATTTAATTTAAATTCATAATTTAAATTATTTCTCCTTCAAGTGTTCTTTGTGTGTGACCCTGTAGGTTATTATTACGTTGGCAACAATTTTAATATCTAATTAAAATTGTAAACAATGAGCGGCATCTAGTAATACATCATTGCTACCCAAGTAATAATAATAAATCGGTGATTCGATTAAGCCTTTCGTGAATAATGTTCCATGTAATATAATCCCTTTAATCTTGATATTATAGATTAAACTCAAAGCATGTCTCGTGTCATCCTCTTCATAATTTAATCTTTATTTTCTTGATCGATGAGTAGACTATTAAAATCAAATCAACATTTGAGCACGGCCGTGCATTTCATAGTCTCACTCAAACAAGAGGCCAATAATATCACTCCTAAAATTAGGAGGATTAAATCCCATCTAGATCATTCATATTTCTCATACGATTCATAATATACTCAATGTCCACTTTTATCATCACCCGGTCAAAGGTAACTTTTAATGTAATCAAAGTATATTAATTCTCGTATAGAAATATAATGATTTCAGGTCTAAGGATCATTACACCATTATCACAGTGAGAATTACTTATGACACTTACTTAACATGTAGAATCTCACGGCGGGTCATTCCAGTGCCATGCATTGATACATGCACTTATGTTCTTGACTTTAGTATCTCCATACCTATGACCAATGAGATGTGGTCATCTGTCAAGAAACATACTAGTCTTTGTGCATTATTATTGTCCTTAAATAATAATACTCGACTAGGGAATTTTAGGAATAAGATACTATTCATATAATCTCATTTTTAAGTCATATACTTAAAGATATATAATACGTATCAAAATTCCAAGGACATTTATTATGCTTTCAATTTATTACGCAGTAAATAAAACATAATAAATAAATAATAATCAATAAAACATAATCCTTAATAATAAATATTTTCCTTAAAATATAAAAAGTATTGTCTCTAGAGCACAATTACTAACACAATTTAGGTCGAACACAACACGAGTTTTGAAACCCAAACAATTTCGACATGGGAGCCAAGACAAGGTTTTGATCAACCTCAAACCAAGTCAAAAATAACCAGATACTAGAAAATAAAATGAATCGACTTGGATGCACATTTGAGGTATAATTCGACCTCAATCAAGGTCGAAAATAAAGATATAGCATCAATATACTCAGGTTCCTTGGCTCCTTGGCTGCTTCATAAGCATCAATATACTCAGGTTCTATTGTAAAATCAACAATTGTCTTTGCTGTGAACCATTCCAGCAATAAAACACAAAGCCAGACAGAAACATTAAATTATCGTTATCTGTCTAGAAACAAAGCTGGATTTGTAAGTCCAGCCCACATGCTCTGTGGAATCCATAGGCCCAGTAAGCCTTTATTATTAATTAATTTCATAATTAATTAATAAAGGCTCAGTAAAGGTCCAAGAAGCCTGTTAAAGGTCCTCATCCTAAAAAGATCTAGAAACCCAAATGTGGGAAGAGTCCAACGAGGATCCTTATTCATAAAAGGTTTCAAACAACCTTGTCACTAGGAGACTTGGCCACCAAGTATCCTAGTTCTAATCTGATTCCAAGGCCCTCGTGCGCCTATATAAAGGGCTTAACCCCTCAACATTAGAACTACGTTTTTTGGATTGATTCACACACTCATTGGGATACGTAGGCAATTAACGAGGACCTGAGTTAGTCATGAAATGTTAGTGCAGTCATAGAAGCTCGGAACTCTCTCACACCCTAGTATTAATTGCGTATTAAATACATCTCATTTTTAATCTGTAACAGGTACGGTACGGTACAGGGTGAAAGGTAGAAAAAGATCTTAACCGTCCAATTTTAGGTGAATCATAGAAAAGATCCTAACCGTCCAGTTTAAATGAATTAGACAAATGATCATAATCATTCAATTTTAATAAAATTTAATTTTAGAAAAGATATATATCATACATACAACTCTATCCAGATAATCCTCCTTTTATACAATTACTCATGTATGATATTATATTATATTTATATTATATTTAAATGATACTCTATATTTTCTATTTTAAAAATCTATATTACCTACAATTTTGTTTTTTAAGCTCAATTATATATTTATTATAACACATGTTCAAATTATAATATATTTATATTAAATAGAATATATTTATATAAAATAAGAGAATATATAATGTTAACATAAATTTTTATTATTATAAAATTTTATATTAAATATCAGTAAAAATATAAATAAAAAATTAATTTACTTAAATATTAGTTATCTCGTGTTTCGCACGAGTTATAAATAGAATATATTTATATAAAATAAGAAAATATATAATATTAACATAAATTTTTAATATTATAAAATTTAATATTAAATATTAATAAAAACTTAAATAAAAAATCAATTTACTTAAATATTAGTTATCCTTACGAGTTATAACCTGTAACCTTTAAATTCTGTTCACGATATTAAAAGAAAACAAGGGGATCCATTGTCCATCCCAATTAAGTAGCAACATACAACTTCCTTAGTTAACTATAGCTGAATACTGGGTTGTCGTTGTTCATTATTAGATGACGTACACAATTATAAGTTCCACATTTCAGATTCTGTTATTTATATTGTACTTGATGCTCATCGAGCAGATACTGCACTTTTCTTATGGTTTCCATGTGATGTCTTATGTCGTATTAAATGTAATGGGTGCATGTATGACGTTTTGTGTAATAAGGGGTGCTGATATATGCACAACCTACATTTATTTATGTAAATCATATTCAAGTTTTTGGACCAAAATACCCATTCTTAACACTATATATTTTAATGATTAAAATTAAAATCAGGGATATTTCACTCCATAATACTCAATAGGGTGTGAATAAATAAGTTTAGGATGTGCATAAATCAGAACTCATAATAAAGTCAAAACCACCCATTTCCGACCAATCTCTGAGCCGACCACCCATTTCCGACCAATCTCTGAGCCGTCGATTCAGAAACAACCCATTTGCTCAAGCCCAAAATACACAAAGACACATATCACTTAGTTGTTGGTGTTGTTTGTGAAACTATCATGAATCTTACGGAAGAAGAAGATGAAATGTAAATTGTAATTTCATTGATCGTGTATATTTACATTACAAACTTACAATAGATGATAACATATATATATATATATATATATATATATATATATATATATATACAAGGTACTAACAACACTATACGCTAAGTAACTGTATGTATAGTTTGTTACAAATATTAACAGACTAGTAACTCATGGGTTGACCAAGTAGAGTAAAGGATAAATTATGTAATGTTAAGTGATGCCCCCATTATTTCAAGTGATAATGGTGCGTCGGTGTCCTCTATAAAAGACACTCCTAACTTGCCAATAAGGCAGTGATGTTTAATGCCGGCCGGCAACCAGTAAGAGGTTTAACAAGGATGTTTGGTTATTTATGTCTGATTTCGAAGGTTTTATATTAACTGATTGATAATTCCCTCCCATTATGTCAAGTGATAACGGTTCGTCAATGCCCTCTATAAAGTGTTAGAAACCCCTCAGAGTTAGTATAGCCCGCATCTATCAAGTAATAACAAGTTCACAATGCAATAAAATAAATTAGCACTAATTTTAATTAAGTTTCTTGATTTTAATTTAAGTTATCAAATTACCATGAGGCACCTTTAAACCATTAGGCCTAGAAAGTGCATTTCTCAAAACACGACCATCATGTAGTGAACCTTCCCAATCAGGTAAGGCATTCATAGCAAGGTGTCTTTTCTTTTTAGATATCGTGCCCTTTCATCATTTGTTACATGGACACTAACAAATGTATCCTCTAGAGCTCCTAAGAAATTCTACAATATACTGTTGATGGAGAAATCTAGTACTCAACAAAGATTGAGATTATTTGCTAGAAAAAGATCAAACAAGGCTTAATATCACCAGAGTGTGGTGGTTTGTGAATAATTGGGGGTTGAGATCGTAAGGTTTTGGAATCACTATTGCTTTATTCGTCAAAGAAAATAGGTTTTCTCTCCAACTGCTGCTAGCTCTAGAAATTTCGATCCCCCACAATGTGCCTATGTACCCCTATTTATAGGCAAAAATAGATGATCGAGTCCACGTAGTTCTTGCTGAATCCGAAGCCCAATAGGAGAGGTCGTCCTTATCCACCCCCTTATTCAACCCTAATTCGGAAATAGAACCTAGTTAGAAAAGGTCTCCTCATTAAGGCTTGTATGGATAGTCCAAAGCCTAGTATAAGGCCCAAGGACTTCATGAATTCAACTCGGACTCGAATTCCATGAGACCGAGGTGACTCACTGCAGCTATCTCCTCGGAACCTTGACTAGAGGCCAGCACTAGGTCCACCTCGAATGAGAGACACGTCCTAATCCCCCAGACGTGGATAACCAACCTGAGTACAGGGAAATGATCTTCCAAGCTGAGGTTAGCTGCAATCCAAATCTCTCACCAGGGGAAATCCATGGAATACGGAGCAAGGGCCTTCAATAATCAACCCCAGAGGGCCTTCCACAATAATCCTCGGAGGGTCTTCATTTATATATGTAAGCATTTGATTTAGGAACACATAAATGAGAAGTAGTCACCAGCCTACGGCTTAATATATGATGTGCCCTTATTTGACACATTCAGGGCGCGCCCTCCTTAGGCTGAGGACGATCCCTTCCCGCCAAAACAACCAAAGACGCCTTATCAAAACTCAAATATACGAAGGCCCATTAAAAATACCCCAAGGCTATTTTTGGGTGTAACAACTACCCCCCATTTACCTGATACACCAACATCATCAAATCACTTTGGACAAGTACATGAGTTTCTTTCATTTCTAGGGTGAGCTTCAAACCAGCAATAAGGGCTTCATACTCTGCATCATTATTCGTTGCCTGAAATGCAAAGTTTATGGCACTCATAAGGTGGTGCCCCTCCGAGCTAATAAGTATTACTCTAGACCTAGCCCCTTCATTATTTACGGCACCATCTACATGGAGAGTCCACCATAGTTCAGGTGTTACAATTTCAGGCTTTTCGAAGGTCGAGGGTTCTCCGATCAAAATTAAGGCTTTTTTATTTTCAAAATCTAGTAGGAATTCCAAAATAAAGTCTGCTAGGGCTTGCCCTTTGAGGGAATTCGTTGGTTTATACTCGATTTCAAACTGACCTAATTCAATTGCCCACTTTAACATTCTTTCCGCCATTTTAGGCCGATGCATCACCTGCTTGAAAGGATAGGTTTTTCTAACTTTAATTTTATGTGCCTGAAAGTAAGGCCCCACTTCCTTGCATCCAAGATCAAGGCATACACCAACTTCTCCATATTAGAGTATCTTGTTTCCGCGTTTAAGAGACTCTTACTCACATAGTATACTGGTGATTGATGGTCGACCTCTTCCTTAATGAGGATGACGCTTATTGAATACTCTAAGACAGCTAAGTATAGAATGAGTACCTCACCTTCCATAGGTTTGGCTAGTAGTGGAGGCTTTCCCAAATGTTCTTTTATCTTCTGAAAGGATTCTTCACATTCTGGTGTCCATACAAAGTCTTTGGCCGCTCCCTTGATAGCCTGAAAAAATTCTTTACACTTGTTCGAAGACTTGGACATAAATCTATTCAAGAAGACAATTCTCCCAGTAAGGCTTTGCACTTGTTTCATGCTGGTTGGCGACTTCATATCCAATAGAGCTTAAATTTTAGCCGGGTTGCCTTAGATCCCTCGGTGATTTGTAATAGACCCCAAAAATTTTCCCGATTCTACCCCAAATACACATTTTTTAGGGTTCAACCTCATCCTATACTTTCTGAGTATATTATATATTTCTTCTAAGTGTATTACATGATCTGTAGCAACATTTAATTTTTCCAACATGTCATCGACGTAAACCTTCATAGTTTTCCCGATCTGGTCTTTGAACAACATATTCACATGCCTCTGATAAGTTGCCCCGACATTGATCAGGTCGAAGGGCATCCTAATATAACAATACAATCCTCTGTCGATGATGAAGGATGCGTGTTTTTGGTCTAGTTCATATATAGGAATTTGATTGTAGACGTCCATAAAACTAAGAAGGGTGTGGATGGCTATGGCATCGACTAACTGATCTATCCTTGGAAGAAGGAAACTATCCTCCGAACATGTTTTATTCAAATCTTTGAAATCAATACAAGTCAGTCACTTACCATTGGGTTTCTTTACCAACATCGGATTATCCAATCATTCTGGATAGAAAGATTCTTTGATTAAACCAACTTCTAGCAACCTGTTAACTTCCTTCTAGAGGGCCTAAGCTCTCTCTCCACTAACAGGACGGCACTTCCCCCTCATCCCTTCTTTGGTGGGGTCGATATTCAAGCTATGACACATGACATTTGGGTCGATACCAATTATCGACGTGACTCCAACATGGAATCAAAGAAACAAGAGAATTAGTACTTAAAGAATATGATCACATGCTTAGAACAAATTGAAAATTTTCTAAGGGACCAAATTTCTAAAAATGAATTAAAAATTAGATATTATCAAAACTCATCAGTACTGGTTCAAGATTTCCATGAGAAGCATCAGAAAAATTCTAAGGTTGGAGTTGGGTTTAACTATGACACTCTTAAGAAGAAAAAGTCATTGACAATAAAAGGCAAGAAAATTGAAGTTCTTGGTAATTCTCACATTTGAAAAATGTTAAAGCTCTAGTTTTTAAAAAGGCAGTTATTGAGTTTGATGAGGCAATTTTGGTCTTCAAAAAATAGTTGAATGATGAGGATGAGCTAGAAGCTAAGAATTTTATGCCTAGTATTGAGATAGATGAACCTGTGGTCAAGGCCAAGTCCATCCGTGTTAAACTTAAAAGAAAGGAAACTATTTAGAGAAATGAAACAATGCATGGTAAGAAGAAAAAGGTAAATAGAAATGGTAAAGTAGGCATTAACAAACACAACAATTATGCACCTGTTCAAAATGCTCCTAGGAAGATTTGTAAAAACTGTGGATCAATAAATCATCTTACTCATATGTGCAAGAAATTAGTTGCTAAAAATGCTGAATTTACGTGTGGATATATTGAACCTTTGATGCATGATAGTTAAAAATTCTGTGACAAATTTGATTATATGCCATGCAACCTGAATGTCATGAATACTTTCTTTAGGTTAAGGGAACAATTTGTTGAAGTTTGTATCAGACAAAATGTAAACAACAAAACAGCTAGACCTAAATCTGCTAGTCCAATCAAAGGAAGAAAACACTCCATGTCACCTAGAAATGCATCTAGTTCAGGTAGCACCAACCAAACTAGAATTGAAAATCAGAAAAAGGAAATTTTGCATGATAGAATGACTAGGACTGTTAAGAAGGAAAATAACATTTATTCAACTAAGCAAAAAGGACTCAACCTAGTTTGTGTACCAAAGAAAACTTGATATTGTTTTGATTACAGGGAACGGGTAAGAAGAAAAAAGTTATGTGGATCTTGGACAGTGGATTCTCAAGGCACATGATTGGTGACAAAGCCCTGCTTTCATAATTCAAGGAAGAGACTGGCCCAATGGTGACCTTTGGAGACAACAACATTGGCTTCACTATAGGATATGGAAAATTGATTCATGGAAATGTTGTCATTAAAAATGTAGCTTTGGTTAATGGATTAAAGCATAATTTATTGAGCATCACTCAATTCTGTAACAAGGACTTGAAAGTGGAGTTTGATAAAGAAATGTGCATTATCTCTCACAGAAAAACCAAAGAAGTTTTTCTACATAGAGTAAGGAAAGGAACCTGTTTATGGCTGATTTGGACTCTGCAAATAAGGATAAAATATGTTGTTTCCAGACCAAAGCCTCAGAAAGGGAAAGCTGGCTTTGGCACAAGAGACTGTCTCATTTGAACTTCAAGAATCTCAATTCTCTAGTCAAAAGAGAGTTGGTAAAGGAACTTCCTTTACTTGAATTCTGCATAGAAGGATTGTGTGAGGAATGTCAAAAAGGAAAGATGAAAAGATCAAGTCACAGAAGTAAGAATTCACCTCAATCATAAAGCCTTTACAATTAA
Source organism: Oenanthe sinensis (assembly GCA_028671895.1). NCBI lineage: Eukaryota > Viridiplantae > Streptophyta > Magnoliopsida > Apiales > Apiaceae > Oenanthe > Oenanthe sinensis. The sequence continues at coordinate 44,404,641 of CM053814.1, read as the reverse complement.
TTCACATGGATCTTTTTGGACCAGTCCATGTCCAAAAAGAAATATGCATTGGTCATGGTGGATGATTTCTCCAAGTACACATGAGTGGAATTCCTGTACTCAAAAGATGAAGCTCCTGAGCTTATTATTGAAAATCTAAGGAGATTGGATAAAGGCCCAACACCTGTTATGGTTATAAGGAGTGACAATGGAACAAAATTCAAAAATACTTCATTAAGTAAATTCTGTAAGGAAAATGAAATCACTCACCAATTCTCATCTCCAAGAACTCTACAATAAAATCGAGTTATTGAAAGGAAAAACAGGACTTTAATTGAAGCTGCAAAGACCATGTTAGCAGAAGTCAGTCTACCAACAAGCTTTTGGGTTGAAGCTGTCAGGACTGCATGTTACACTCAAAACAGGACAATCATCACAAAACCTATTGAAAAAACTCCTTATCATATCATGACAAACATAATGCCATCTATTAAGCATATGCATGTGTTTGGAGCAAAATGCTTTATTCTCAAAGATGATGATGACCATCTAGGAAAATTTGAAGCCAAAGCATATGAAGCAATCTTTGTAGTATACTCATTGGACAAGATTGTCTATAGAGTATATGTGATTGATCAATAAAAGGTAATGGAAAACACAAATGTGACTTTTAATGACTTTAAGTTTCCTGCCATCAATCTTGATGGAGAAAACTGTGACACATTGAGATTTGAGAATGAAATGGATATATAAGTCAAACCAAGTACATTAATGACTTGTTAAAAAGGTTTGATATACAAGATTACTCACCTGCAAAAACTCCAATGTCTACAGCTATCAAACTTGATGAAGATAATAAAGGAAATAGTATAGACAGAAGACCTATAAAGGAATGATTGGATCTCTACTGCACTTACCAACAAGTAGGCCAGACATCATGTTCTCTACATATTTGTGTGCAAGGTTTCAGGCCAATCCAAAGGAATCTCATCTAATTGTTATCAAAAGAATTCTAAGATATTTGAAAGGAACAACATAGATGAGATTGTGGTACCCAAAGGAAATAGGATTCAACCTAGTTGGATATTCTGATGCTGATTTTGCCGGATGCAGAGTTGATAGAAAGAGCATATTTGGAAGCTATCAATTCCTTGGACAGAGATTGGTGTCATGTTGTAGCAAAAAGCAGTAGTCAGTTTCAACTTCCACAACTGAGGCTGAATACATAGCTACTGGGAGTTGTTGTGCTCAAGTGCTTTGGATAAGAAATCAATTAAGGGATTATGGACTAGTCTGGGAGAGAATTCCTATCATGTGTGACAATACTAGTGTCATATCTATTGTTACAAATTCAGTGAATCATTCAAAGACAAAGCACATTGAGTAAGGTACCATTTTATAATGGAACATGTAGAAAATGGCATGATTGAATTATTCTATGTTCCTACACAAAAATAGTTGGCTGATATATTTACTAAACCACTTGATGAAGCCACCTTTAATAGTTGGTTAGTGAAATTGGAATGCTAAATTCTTCTATCTAAGTGGCAAAATAAATATATCTACCTAACTGTTACAACAATTACTTCACAGACATGAATTCTCAATGATTTATCTAAGTGAAGTAAACTGATGTATATTTATAAATATATCAATCATATTGTTTTACATTGTTTTTGAAAAATCAAAATCAAATTGTAGCTTGGAACCAGTTTAATGTTCTAAAGAAACCTGAAATGAATTATTATACTTGTGAATCTTTAAATAACAAGTGTGATATTCAATTATGCATGAATATCTAACAAATGCATTTTATCCACAGAATAAATTAATTTCACTTAAATGTAATCTAAAAAATATGTTTGATAAAATTCAATTATTTTATTTTCCAAGTGAAAATAAAGTAATATTTCAAAACTGGAGTTTGTGATTATTTTCCATCTTTTTCTGACTTCTCGACTATGTACATTTTGTGAGTTCTCGAATAATTCATTTTTGTGAGTTCTCGAATCATGCAAATGTTTGAGTTCTCGACCAACCTTCATACATATAGTTCTCGATCAAAATTCTGACAGTTCTCTACTAAAGTTACTTTATTCATTTTTTGAGTTCTTGACCATTCAAAATCGATTATAATTCTAGTCGAGTTGTCTAAGTCACATAAATAGCAAAGTAGAACTAAACATTTATTTCTACGCTTAATCACAAACTTAAAGAACTTTTTCCTTCAATAGTTGCACTCAAACCCTCTCATTGCTTATCTCTAAACTTCTTCATTTCTTCACTTCCCCATTCTACACACTATTCCTTGAAATTTCTTCTTCCAGCTCTACTCCAGTAATGGAAACCTGCATGATCCCTGAGACAAATTTCTTTGTCATTGCTAGAGAAGTTGATGCTAAGCCACAGTACAAGTGCTTCACCAGATTTCTCATTGATTCATACTTGAAGGAAGCATTGTTGACCAACCCTCCACTGTACTTAGACATATTAGAGCAGTTTTGGAACACTACCAACTGGGAAGAAAAAGCACTTGAAGATGGGAGTTCCAAACTACTAGTAACCTATAAGATTTAAGGGCAAGAAATAAGCTTCAATCAAGATGATGTCAACACAAGTCTCTCTCTCCCAAATGAAAAATTTGATGTTGTGCCAAGTGACACTGAACTGGTGGACTTTAATTATGGTGTTCATCAGATATGCTGATGAAATCAAACTGGGCAAGCTCAACAAGAAACAAGTTCAAAAGGAGTGGTCATTTCTGTTTGATACTCTACTAAGGGTCTTCACTTGCAAGAAGACAGGGTTTGATCAAATCAGCTCTATTTCCTTGAAGCTAGCCTACCCCCTAGCATACAATAAGAAGCTCAATGTACGCGAACTCATTCTTGGGGAACTCATGACCGGGATTCCTAAGAGAGGTAATGAGATTCTCTTTCCTAGATTTATTCAATCAGTATTAAATTATAAGAATACTAATTTGATTGAATTACCTGGATTGAACAAACAAAGAATTTGATATTCCAAATCCATGTCAAAAATCATTTTTTCTACATTGGATATGAGAACTACTGTGAATGTTCCTCTTCAAATCACATCTCATATGGGTTGTGTTTTTGATGGATATCCATTGGTGCAGCCTAAATATGGTTATCTTGACACGGTAGAGGGTCCCAAGTTAGCAGAAGAACAAAATGCACCTAATCCAGGGACTCTCAATCCAACTGTAAACCTTTCTTCAAAATCCATAGATGATAGTAAGCCAACCTCCATATCCTATTAACAGGGTGTGGTTGAAAAGAAGAAAAGGAAAAACCAGATGCCAAGAAGAAACTAGAGGTAGTTGTAGAATCTGTAGAGGAAGCAACTCAAGATTAGTCACATGTGGAAACTCTGAAAAGTTGAAAGAAAAGTAAAGAGACCACATCTAGCCACTCGGAATCCTCCCAACAGGATGTAGGGGTTACAAAGGGACTAAACCTATTAATAGGTGCACTTTCTCAACAAAGTGTACCTATTGAAATTGGGAGCCAGCCTACTCCACTCTGTACAGAGTCTGCACCATCACATGAACACACTCCTGTTGATGAAAGGTGTTTACTTGAAAATGATTCACATATGCACATTGGAACTTCTATTGAAACTTCCCCATCTTCTCATGGGGAATTGCCAAATATCATTTCTAACAACACTCTTCCTCCACCTCTCAAATTTTTTATCAACCAAGTGTGCATAGCCATGCACGAGAGGTTGTTGATCACCTGGAATCTACTCCTCTTGGTGAACCAATTTCAAGTAACTTGGTGCATGACACCTTGCTCACCATGAAAGGGGAGATAGGAGTGAAGGGAAGTAACTCACTGCACTTTCATGTGTACTAGAAATGCTAAATGTAATCTCTATGTAATGGTTGATGATAACTCAACAATAGAATAGGACATGTAATAATATGCAGGTGCACAGAAATCTTGGATCACAGAGTTCAGTTAAGACAAAGTATCAAAGGATCATCTACAGACTTGAAGCCCATTGGAAGAAGTTCATTAACATGTTCATGCCTCAGTGGAGAATAAAAGATATTGATATCTATTCAAGGATGTGGAAACTATAGAAGATTGTCTTAGTCTATGAAGATTTTAGTGCATCATAATCGAAGCTACAAGTAAGGTTTGCAAAGAAGAATGTGGAATCATGTTCAGAATCAAGAGCCCCTATCAAGACTAGTCACTTATGAACCAGACCGTTGCATCAAGTGTCAGGACATTGGAGGCAAGCTCTCGTCGGTTAATATGGTTTTAATCATTCTAAAGTTGTTGGTTTTCTTGAGTCAAGTGGAGGATCAACAAAGGTGATAAATCAGTGTTGGAGAAATGTCAACCTAATGGATAAGGGACAGATGGCACAACCTGATTGGATCTTACTAAAGCTTCACAGATTAGAAGGCCAAATACTTGGACGTGGTGGAGTCACGTATACGGGGCCAAGTATTTGGATAAGGAAGTCTACACAAATTGAAGAGTGGAATGGAAATATTTGATTTAATTAAATAAAGTATTTATTTAATTATTTATATATTTTATAAATAAAGATATTCTTTATTTATATTTTATATATTTATTAAATATTACTTTTATATTAAATATTTCCAAAGGCATGCTTGGCACATGACTTTGAAGATATGATTTGAGTGGACAAAAGTAAAAGGTGGAAAAACAAAAAGTAACACCTTTTTCAATATATAAAGAAGAAACCCAAGTCATCTTCTTGAGTGAGCATTCGGAAGAGAAAAATGGGGAGAGAGAGAGAAAATTATTTTCTCTCTCCCCCATGGCCATACTCCATATCTTGAATATTATGGGGCCATGAATTTCTTTGTTTCATCACTCATCTATTCTTCTATTGTAAACATTGCTAAATCTTGTTTAGAAGATAGGTTTGATTTTTGTCTCCTAGATCTAGAATTTGTAATATTTTTAGAGGAGCCAAAAATCATTTCTTTGTTGTGTTCTTGAGCTTTTGTTCTTGAACTTGTTGTAGCATCTACCCCACTTCAATGAATATAAAGTTATATTCTTGGATCTTGTTGTGTTGTGTGTTTTGGATGATTTACCGTTCATTATCTTGGTTATTTTAATGGTGTTCTTGAGGTTGAAGAAGATGATGAACAGTACCTGGGTTTGAACCAAAGTAATTTTTATGTTGTCCCAAAAATAAATAAAAGTCAGATTTTTATTTGGGAATCGTATTCACCCCCCCTCTACGATCTCCAGGACCTAACAATTGGTATCAGAGCTACTCGATTGACATACAAATCGATTGGATCTATTTTTATTTTTTGAGATTAAAGAGGGTACAATTGGTTCACTGGGCATCCAGAATTTTTTTTGAAGCCCGGAATTTTTCTAAGTACTTAATGTTCTAGATAGAGCCTAAGTAGAACATTTCTATGTAGAAATTCTACTTAATGTTCTAGATAGAACCTAAGTAGAAATTCTGGAGTTAGAAATATTTTCTAAGTCAGAAGTTCTACTTAATGTTCTAGATAGAGCCTAAGTAGAACATTTCTATGTAGAATTTCTACTTGATGTTCTAGATAGAGTCTATGTAGAACATTTCTATATAGAATTTTTTTTCTTAGAAGGCTGTTTCAACATGACACATGGCTACATAGTTTAACTTTTATTTAAAACAAAAATTGTTTTTCTCTCAAATTGTTTTTAGTTTAATAATTAATTTAATAATTAAATTTGAATTTAATTATATAAAATATTTTGAAAATAATTTTTAAATTTAAATAATTTATTTTTCAAGTTTATTTTACATCTTGGAAAATATTTTATTTTCTTTTAAATTTTAGAGTCAAATATTTTATATTTTTAATATTCTTAGTTAAGAATTTTATTAATTTAAAAACTAAAATTAATCTTAAAATCCAATTTAATTTCTTTTGAGTTTAATATTCTTAAAAGTATTTTGAGAATTATTTTTGAGGTTTAATAATTTATTTTTTATAGAAGTTTTAATTATAAATCTCATAAAACTTTTTGAAAAATCATTTTGGTTGAAATAATTTATTTTCAAGAATATCTAAGATGACTTGAAAATTTATTATTTTTATATCAAACTTATATTTTTAATCTGTTTTATTTTAATTATAATTGAAACTATTTTGGATTATAAATTCTATAAAATTCTTTGGAAATTAATTTTGATTTGAAATAATTTCTTTTTCAGGATTATTTAATATACCTTGAAAATTTTGTTATCTCTATATCAAAACTTTCTTTTCGAATTTTATTTTATTTATAATTTGAAATTGAGAAATTTATTATTATTTATCAAAAATGCATTTTCAATTTATTTTGATTATTTAAATTCCTAAAAAATTAAATACTTCTGTTTGAACAAAATGTTTTATTAAACGAAACAACAGGAGTTGATTCTTCGTTCGTTGAGGACAAACGAACTGACTGAAGAACATTCTAATGGAGTTGAGACCTGATCTTACCATTGGAGATGTATTTCTACATCGGTCTACTCAGTGGATCATTTGGTTATTGAAAGGGGATTAGTTCATTTAGGGAAGAGTCTTCGATCAGTGGTTTTCGAATCAATATATGAAGAATTTGGGATTTTGAAAAGGAATTCAGTTTATCTGTCAAAGAACCAAAACAAGAATTGAAGATTTGGTTAAAGGACATCAGTGGCAGAAATACACAAGATTTGATTATTACTGACATATGATAATCAAGGGGTTATTGCTACACATACAAAGAAGAGTGATCTTTTCAAGCAGAACATGAGACATTCTATGTCGGGGTCTTTAAGCAGAACAATCAGGTATCAGTTTGGGTTGAAGCAGGAACATCATTGGTTATTGAGGTCAAATGCAAGGATACTTCCATGAGTGTCAGTAGAATGGAAATTGATTTGGATCAATTGATTATCACTCGAGATAGAATGCTAAGCATCGCTCAGGTATACTTTCTAACTAGTTTATACTTGTTTGATTCAATTATAGAGTATTAAGTGCTGAACTGCATTATATTATAAGTTTGATGTAATGCATGTCTCACCTTGATTTCTATATAAATTAGATAACTTATGCTAGTTTGTTAGTGTTGCTTGTTTATCAGTATTTGACTTCATGATTAGATCTTATGTGATTTAATGCTTGCTTTACGATAATTGATCATGTTAGCATATATAGTCTTAGGTATTTGTAGGGGTACATGTACCGGAAAGAGTATTTGCTGCATGCTAGGTGTCTTGATGTTTACATTGTCTATAATCTGTTTATACTCGCATGGTTGTATTAAATGCTATATCTGATCATGTGCTTGTTAAGATAAGTTTGTTTCTAATTTGGGAATTGCCTAGGGGTCAGTATAATAAACCATGAATTAAATTTTTAAATTTAAATTGACTCAGGTAATTAGAGATAATATAATGTTAAAGTGAACAACAAAGGTGATTTAGAAGAATTAGGAATCTAAGTGATTGATTCTTCTATGACTACATATATGTACGACATGATTCTTATAGACTGCTAGTCCACCTTAAGTTAGGTTGGGATCACTGAGCTCATAGCCAAGACTACTTGTTGAGGCTGATATAGATGAGGAGTGATCAGTCAGATAAGAATGAGCATGTTGAACTTGAATGCTTTGTTGTTAACTATGTTTAGAAATATCTCTAACCCTTGGACTCAATCAAATTGAGGACCACATGTCTTAATCATTTGTGAATGCAGAGTATCTTTCAACATGTACAAGTTATATATCTCTGACATTTTCATGTTCGAGGCATGTAACTACTTTTGCTTTGGTATTCAAATGGTTAAGCAAGGTTACCTATTTTTCTTGAATGATCTGAAGCACATATTAAGGAAGACCTAGGGAATTCTTTGCGAAGGGTTTCCTAATATCAGTTCGAGGATGAACAATATAGATCGGGGTCAAGAGAAATAGAAGCTCACTCTACTGGAAGTGAAGTTGTTGCTGACACGAAATGTAATGCTTATGATGAAGTCAACTATTCATTGAAGTTTATCAGAATGGAGTTAGCTGCAACAACAAGTGATGCTCTCACACTTGGTTTATCAACTAATACTTGGTTTACCAAGATAACGGATTCGACGGTAAAGATGAAGTTGGTGAGAAAGGACTACTTCTAATGAAATTCTTTTAAGAAGGACATTAGTGAAGTATGTCAGTTGAAGGGAAGTCAAGTCAGAGGCTACCCTGTTTAGTTTTGGTGTTTGTTCATGCATTCGATAGATGAAGCATCTCAGTGATTAATCACATTCAAAGGATTAGGCAGATTGCTGTAAGAACACTTTGAGGGCAGGTAATGGAATTTGTTGACGAACGAAGTTCTATGTTATGTCTGCACTGAAAGGAGTATTCTAGAGTAAAGTTCAGTTTCCGGACTTCATGACCAAATGGAGGAGTTGATAGGGAAATCCAGACCTTGAGTGGAATTACAAGGATAATGGATAGACTTAAGGTTTCCTATTCACTACGGCTGAATCAGTTGACACAGCAAGTCTAATCAGCAAATGTAAAGAGAAGACATCAAGTAAGATTAATCATGCCTGAAGTCACATGGTGTGATGAAGGGCTATCTTATTTGGAGTTAAGAGCTTACACAGAGTCTGTGATTGATTTAAGATGATCTAGATGCAGTGAACATCATCATCAAGCTCCCTAGCATTCGTTTGATTTTAGCTCTGAATTTCTAAAGGTTGACATCCTGTTTAGGGCTCAAGATCAGATGACACCAGATGAATAAAAGCTGCAAGCAGCATCACAGGGGGAGCATCAGTAAGTTGGATCAACTAGTCGTGTTTGATGTTCAAAGGCTAGCAGTGCTCATTGAGTAAGAGTTGAGATTCTTAGGAGCACTGAGTGATCCAGACTGAGTGATTGCATATTAGAAAGGAAATTAATAATTTAAAGATAATGCAAGATGATCTCAATCATAATTGAAGAAGACTACTCTACCCACTGAATATCTAAGGAAACATTAAGGACATATCTGTCATGACAAATGGTTTTGTGTAACAACATTTCCTAGAGTCAGTTCTTGATGAATCTGGGTAGTAGAGTAGTGATTGGTCGTGCATGTATAAGAGTATTTCATTGGTTTTTCTGAGTGAATTCAATGAAGACTGAAGATGCACTAACTAATTAAGATTGAGTAGGGTTCGAATCAAGGAACTAACTCAATTGAACCAGAGGCAGATACACTTAGCGCAAGGAATCAATCCACATGAAGACTTGGTATTGATACAGAAGCTGAAGGGTAGTTCAGAGTTTTTTTTTAAGGTTCTACTCTTCTAGTGTCAGGACTACTGATTTCTAGAGTGCTGAGTTTAGTGAAGCTGCTGCCAAGACCAATATCTACAAGGAAATATTTGGGTGCTGAAGGTAATGCAGTTTTCGTCTGGATGAGCGTGGTATTGTTTCGAGGAACAATGTTAACTGGTAGCTGAAAAGTTAATCATGTCCAAAAGGAGTAAACGTTCGATCTCTAGGGCAAAGAGGAGTAATTGTTCATTCAACGATCATACACCAGTAAAAGCTCAATTGACTAAGGTATGTCACTCTAGTCTAATGTTGATTTATTTAAATGTAAAGTTTATAGAGAGTGTTCATGCTATTTAGATGTCTACGATCTCTAGGAACTGATTAATATTTGGCTTGTGACCACCCGGGACCCAATATTATCATTATGAGATTACCTATGATTACCCGGGACCTAGGGACCTAACAATGTAGCATCTCTTTGTATAGTCAATTTATATCCAGGATCTCGTACTTTGTGCTGTCATATGTTATTCATGCTATATGTATCAAATGTTTCAGCATAAGTATTTGTATATATTAATTAATTGTAATTTTATTTACTTTTAATTGTTTAATGCTAATATTAATGGAACCACTTAATATGTAGTTTAAGTGATGTAATTCATGTCTTTTGCAAAATCCATTAATATTAGTTGTCATTCTTTTGATATTAGTGATGTCACTTAGAATGTCTGCACTAAGTGATTAAAAGATTATTTCAAAAAAAAACACTGATATTGAAAGTAATTTACTACATCGCGAGGGGTTGTCAAAGATCATAAATTTTAGCATTAATATTTAAAGGTATTTGATCTTTGATGCAACTAGTACCTCGAGCTTACATACATTCTGATTGTCATGAGTATTTTCAATATGCTTATGTGATAATTGTTGAGATGTAGTGTAAGAAGTTAAATGCTGTCATTCGGTCAATGTATGTTCAGTGTTTAGCGGATGCTTATTTTTATGCTTTAGAATTACCATGATCTATATTGCAATATGTGTTTGTTTCAAGCGACAAATGGTAATTGTCTAGCATAATGTAAGTATCTTATGTGCTTGATTGTTTTGTAGTACGATGCGTTTTATTACAAAATGATTGAATGATGTTAGTACTTTTGAATGTCTTGTCATTTATATCTTTGATAATTCATTAGTATTAACATATGTTTTTCATTCTTTAGAACTTGAATGCATAAAGAAATTTCTTGTCTATTTCTTGTGAAAAATGTTTTATCTAAATATGCATTCATTTGCCAGAGAATGAAAAGCCACTAAAAGTTTTCTTTGAAAGAGAACATTTCTTGAGGATTATCTTGCTATTTCAAAATCATATATCCTCTCTCTCTCTAAATGTTTTGTAATGAAAACTGTTTTCTCTCCACGATTTGTTTAAATACAGTTACTTGATAACTTGTAACTTAGGTTGCATGGTATCAGGATATTTTATTTGAGTAAATTGTTTTGATCTTGAGGTATCAACTATTGGTAAAACGTTTTTCAAAACTCTTGTTAATGTCTGTTTCACATTGACCTGTAGTATTAAAACAATGGTTGTTTGCTTTGGGATTAGTGCCTTGGACTGTATGACTAAAGCATTCATTCGATTTTTTTATAAATGATTTATGTTTTAAGTCGGAGATAATATCCAATAAGAATGAATTGCAAAACAATTTCTGAAAACATACAGTGAGCAAGATGAAATAGATTTGAGTTATTAATCAAAATGTTTTTGTTAAAAGAGTTGAATTTCAATTGGATAATTGTCTAAGAGAAATTCAAAAGAACACTTTTGTTAATCTATTAAACTTTTTTTAAAATTGTGAGTTTATGAAATTTGGCTTAATATTCTTTTACCTATTCTTTATTAATTCCCACATTTTAGCTCTGGTGCATTGTTTCTTGAGGACACATTGCTCCGATGCTATATTTCTGAGAAGGAATAGAGAATAAGTTTAATCATACTCTACCAAATTTTATATAGCTCTGATCAACTCTATCTATTTAGCCGTAATGGCTTGGCCTTAGTGGCTATAGGGGAAGGTCAAGAAGTTGAATAATCCATCAATTTCTAACCAAGGCCTTAGTACCAAACACTATCATTCTAATTCAAACTTTCAACCCTTGGTGATATAAGGAACTTATATAGATTAGCGGTTGTTAAGGGAGAAACTGCACTTGATGCAGCAAATAAGGATGAAGTCGGAAGTGCACCCACAGCTCTACCTCCAGAGAAGAAAAGAAGTATACAAATTGAGGTATCTGTAGCTCATCTGTATTCTCTCAAAAGGATGCAGAGCTGAAAAGGCAATTCAACCGTTTCTGAATGAACTCTCTCAACAGGGTGATTTCATTGAAAATTTGCTCGTCAGCCAGAGCACCTTGTAATGAGTCAAGCACACCAAAAGCATTCACGCTGATGGTAATCCTAAAGTTTTTTTCTTCTTAGGGATGTTATAGGACCTAACAGTTCTCTAGCCTCTCTTGGGACTAACAATTGTGAGGACACATTGCAAGAAGTGCACATTGTGAGGTATAGGTAAAACCCCTAAACTTCTTTGTTTACCATTCATGGTGAATGAAGTTGTTGAGCCACCTTCACAGGTATTTGAGGGAAACTTGGATTTCTTGCCATATATTAGAATCCTTGTCAACCTTCCTAGGAGGAACAGTCCTAGTTCCCTAACGGGATTTCACATCCGCAGAGCAATCTGTTGATGTTGAGAGGCAATCACTAACAGTTTTCCATGACTGAAAATAGTGAGTTAATTCATCTTCACAGGTGATTGAGAGAGATGTTTGTACACGTCTACTCTCCCAGGAATTCAAATTCTGGAATACATGGATCGCTCAAAACTTAAAGGCATATCACCGTCAACGATCCAGTGCATGGACTTGCATATGGGGAGTCGGTTGATGCTTAAATAGCTGCTAGTACGCATACCACATTCAACGATCCAGTGCATGGATTTGCATATGGGGAGATTGTTGATGCTGAAAGTAGCTGAGCAACAACTCGTAGACTATGATTCAGTTGGTTTACCAATTTGATGAGTCTTTTGATGATCAGGGTGTTGGGATTTCAGTCACTCCTGGAATGGAGGAGATTCCAATTTCAGAAGGGTTATTCCCCGACGACGAGCCACGTGTGCATGGATTTGCTCATGGTGAGTTGGGTGACGGCCTAACTGAAACCCTGTTTGAGATTCCATCTCAGAACCTAGATCTTTAGTGATCGACAACATGCTACAGTCAACGATCCATAATATCTTGGTGAGACTAGCATGGATTTACTTGCAGGTACAAATTGCTATAAATGGAATGAGTGCAAGTAAGGGAGAGAAACACTTGAGTGAAGTGAGGGAGTGATACACTTGAGTGAGAGAAATAGGGAGGGAAATGAGTGGAACACTTACGCTTGAAAGTGTAAACACCAACAGAACGTAGTAGAAGTGAGGAAACCATAGACCAAACACTAACCTTGCTACTATGCTTGAATCCTGTTACTGAATTTTCCAGCTCTGAAATGTTGAAGAGATTCTTTTCTGGAAGACAAGCTGAAGAAGAGTCTAGCTGAAGCTTAGTGGGAATGTCCAAACTATTACCTTTGGGTCTATTAATTCATGTTGTTCTCAATCTCAAAGGGGGAGACATTAATTTTTAGGCCTAAGGAGGATTTTATGTTCAATTGAAAGAGAGTTTCTTATTCGATTGGATGTAAATGATACTTTTATTATTTTAAAGGATATTCTCAACTAAGGGGGAGAATTTGGTGATACCAGAAACGAGATCTCTTGGTGATACAAGAAATGAGATCTGTCAATCCTATCTTGTAGAGGTTACTTAGAGGATATCTAAAGACACAAGGGTGGATTGGAGATTGCATAAACTAAGGGGGAGAATTAGATAAAATTGAAACCTTAGTGATGCAAGGGAGAAATTACTAAGGGGGAGTTTCTTAGTAATTGGTTGAAGCCTAATCCCTAAAGGTGTTGTATATTTAACTGATTTTTCGTCTGAAGTGGAGAAGTTACTTTCTGTCAATTGGGGAGAAGTTACTTGTCGTACTAAGGGGAAGAAGTTATGGAGAATCTTAACATCTTGGTTTGCAATGCTATATCTTATTCTGAAAAGATATCTAAGGGATTTTGCTCTATTTGTTTGAAGATCTGTCCTTGGAACATTCTTAAGAGAGGTTTGGCAGAAGAATTCTTTGTAGCACGATCAATGAATGAAAATGAAGATTTCTTTGAAGAGTATCAACTCAGGGGGAGTTTTTGCTAAGTAGAAGTTTTCTGGGTAAAGAAGAATGTGAAGGAGATTTTCAAGGGGCATCTGAGAAGTGTCCAAGTGTGTTCTATTTCTTGTTTCAGTGATAGATGAAGTCAGTGGAGTAGTGCAGGGAAGAAAGAAAAATATGTTTCCTGGAAATAGAACATCCTGAAGAAAAAGAAGAAGTGACTTTCATTCTAAGAGAGAACAACCTTAAGGGGAGATTGAGTTGACCTCTTATGGGGAACATAGAGAGCTGTATGTTCTAATTCGAATTGCAAGATGAACAAGAATGATTGTTCAGAAGTCTTTACTAATGATTTGTTTCTTTATTGAAAGAACCCCATCTTTGAAGAACATTGAAGTGGAGGAAGCTAAAGGAAAATGAAATTCAGAAATTCATCATTCATTTTCAGCAACTCAGGAAATCTGGATTTAACTGATTATATCTTTCCAGAACCTTTTGTATATTATTTTCATGTCCAGTACTTTAATTGTTTCTTGTATATTAGTTGAGTTATCCTCTAGTAGCTAATTTTATTTAATTGCTTTTGGAGGAAATTGTAAAGGGAAATAGTATTTGATTGCTATTCCATATCAACCAAATAGGGGGAGATTGAAAGGGGAGATAGGAGTGAAGGGAAGTAACTCACTGCACTTTCATGTGTACTAGAAATGCTAAATGTAATCTCTATGTAATGGTTGATGATAACTCAACAATAGAATAGGACATGTAATAATATGCAGGTGCACAGAAATCTTGGATCACAGAGTTCAGTTAAGACAAAGTATCAAAGGATCATCTACAGACTTGAAGCCCATTGGAAGAAGTTCATTAACATGTTCATGCCTCAGTGGAGAATAAAAGATATTGATATCTATTCAAGGATGTGGAAACTATAGAAGATTGTCTTAGTCTATGAAGATTTTAGTGCATCATAATCGAAGCTACAAGTAAGGTTTGCAAAGAAGAATGTGGAATCATGTTCAGAATCAAGAGCCCCTATCAAGACTAGTCACTTATGAACCAGACCGTTGCATCAAGTGTCAGGACATTGGAGGCAAGCTCTCGTCGGTTAATATGGTTTTAATCATTCTAAAGTTGTTGGTTTTCTTGAGTCAAGTGGAGGATCAACAAAGGTGATAAATCAGTGTTGGAGAAATGTCAACCTAATGGATAAGGGACAGATGGCACAACCTGATTGGATCTTACTAAAGCTTCACAGATTAGAAGGCCAAATACTTGGACGTGGTGGAGTCACGTATACGGGGCCAAGTATTTGGATAAGGAAGTCTACACAAATTGAAGAGTGGAATGGAAATATTTGATTTAATTAAATAAAGTATTTATTTAATTATTTATATATTTTATAAATAAAGATATTCTTTATTTATATTTTATATATTTATTAAATATTACTTTTATATTAAATATTTCCAAAGGCATGCTTGGCACATGACTTTGAAGATATGATTTGAGTGGACAAAAGTAAAAGGTGGAAAAACAAAAAGTAACACCTTTTTCAATATATAAAGAAGAAACCCAAGTCATCTTCTTGAGTGAGCATTCGGAAGAGAAAAATGGGGAGAGAGAGAGAAAATTATTTTCTCTCTCCCCCATGGCCATACTCCATATCTTGAATATTATGGGGCCATGAATTTCTTTGTTTCATCACTCATCTATTCTTCTATTGTAAACATTGCTAAATCTTGTTTAGAAGATAGGTTTGATTTTTGTCTCCTAGATCTAGAATTTGTAATATTTTTAGAGGAGCCAAAAATCATTTCTTTGTTGTGTTCTTGAGCTTTTGTTCTTGAACTTGTTGTAGCATCTACCCCACTTCAATGAATATAAAGTTATATTCTTGGATCTTGTTGTGTTGTGTGTTTTGGATGATTTACCGTTCATTATCTTGGTTATTTTAATGGTGTTCTTGAGGTTGAAGAAGATGATGAACAGTACCTGGGTTTGAACCAAAGTAATTTTTATGTTGTCCCAAAAATAAATAAAAGTCAGATTTTTATTTGGGAATCGTATTCACCCCCCCTCTACGATCTCCAGGACCTAACACACCACCTAGGACATATATCAAGATGGTGAGGGAATACATGTTGGGGTATATCCTGTTGACACCATCAAAATCATAGAGGTTCAATGAGTTTTTACTTCAGAGTGTATGGGGGCTAAAGTAACACACTAATTGGTCTCATTAATGAGCCATTGTATACCATGTCTTCACAGACATTAGGAAATCTGGGGGACCTCCACACTATGCAAATGGAATCCCCTAGACACTCCCTAGTTATTCAAAGACTGTCATCTAGGAGGAATTCACCTATTCATACAGGGTCTATTGATGAATCATCTGAATATTCGGATGAAGAAATAGACACTGAGGGAATAACTACCACAAGTGGTGATCCTAGCTCTAACTTTATGTCACAATGGCTGAAACTTGTGCAACATGACAGGGATTTAGGACCATCTACTGATGGGTTCTTATCTGAGGAAAAATTAAAGGAATTGTATGGAGATCAAGTGGATGGTTTCTACCATATAGAAAAATAACTCCTGATTGCTTATTTGTCAAACAAGGTGTAACAGCCCGCCCTTTTCGGGCTATTAATCTTATAAAATCTAAAATAATATAATTTATTAATAAAAACTCTATTACAAAGGTCACTATTATAAAAGTGTAGCTAACAATGATGAGTCAACAACCAATCTACTCCAAATCTAAGATCCTCGAAATCCGATACACTTCATCTTCCTCTTACATCAAACCTCAAAATTGAAAGAATGAGCTGCGAAGCCCAACAAGCAACTTCCATCCAATGACTCAAAATAATATTTTACCTTTCCAAAAACATAATTCAAACACGTACCACTTAACGTTTATGACATAATTGCACACAATATACTAGATACAATTATCATAACAATTCTCACATAATCAATTAAATCACAAAAATGCATTCTACACGTCACATATACAAAATTCTTAATCGATAACTAAATATAAACATAGCATCCATATTATTATTCCCACAATCTTAAATCACGGTCACACTATGCCAGTGACCAGCATCGTACTCTTATTCTTTTGTCACACTTTGCCAGTGACCGGCATCTTATACTTTATGTCACACTTTCCCAGCGGCCGGGATCTTATTCTTATCCTTATGTCATACTTTCCCAATGACCGAGATCATATACTTTATGTCACACCTTTCCAGTGGTCGGGATCTTATTCTTATCCTTATGTTACATATTTCCAGTGACCGGGATCTTATTCTTCACGCGACTAAGATTGGGGATTTCTGAAAATTCTTTTCTTTTTCTTATTAATCACATGCCAATATACTATATACGATATCGAAAAATATATTTGATGACAATTACTCAAACAACACAAAGCATGATTCATAATAATACAGAGCAACGGAAGATTACTTGCATGAGCAATGAATAATTACTTACACAATAATACATAGCAACGAATAGTTACTTGCACAAATATATGAGAATATGTAATCAATTAATAGAAAACATGTTCACAAATACAGAGCAACAGAAATTACTTGCCTCAAGTGCGGAAATAAAGAATTCATACCATCCTAGAACATATATCCAATTCTTAACACCCAAGCGAAAACATCACATCTCAAACGTCGAACTTCTACGTAACTCTAATTCTGTTCAGATCTGTATTTCATCTTTTTGACCCTTCAAACGATGTTTTCACAGAAAACATCTACGAAAGTCGTAGAGAATGAAAATATCTTTCCAAAAAGTCCAGAATCACCGAATTCCGACTTACGATGAATTTTTTATGAATTTTACAAGATATCTGAATTATGTGTAGAAAATTCTACGAATTTCAATAAAAAGACGAAGAAAAAGAATAAAGATTTGTAGAGAGAGATTTAAAACTATTTAGTATTGGTGGCTCGAAAAAAATATACAAAAAAATAAGAAGATCTCAATCTATATATAGAGTTTTAAAACCCTAATTTATAAACCTACTACAATTTGGTTATTCAAATCCGACCCATATTCCAAAACTCGTTATTATAATCTAATTTTAATTCATAATCTCTATCCAATTTTAATCCCTTATTATTATTATTAATCTATTTTATTATTCTAAAAAAAATACTGGATATTACATACTACCCTTCTTAAAAATAATTTGGTCCCTAAATTCTCAAAAAATCATATACTCCAAAAGATCTTACACGTCTATCTAAAAAGTCACTAATCACCCAAATTATCCACAGGTCAAGCCTAAAGGCAGTCTACAAGTTTCGAACCAAGAGCTCTGATACCAACTGTAACAGCCCACCCTTTTTGGGTTATTAATCTTACAAAATCTAAAACATTATAATTTATTAATAAAAACTCTATTACAAAGGTCACTATTACAAAAGCGCAGCTAACAATGACGAGTCAACAACCAATCTACTCCAAATCTAAGATCCTCGAAATCTAATACACTTCATCTTCCTCCTACATTAAACCTTAAAATTGAAAGAATGTACTGTGAAGCCCAACAAGCAACTTCCATCCGACGACTCAAAATAATATTTTATCTTTTCAAAAACACAATTTAAACACATACCACGTAATGTTTATCACATAATTGCACATAATATATGTTATTCCCTAGAACAATGTCAATATTTGTAGATGGGGGGGTTGAATACAAATATTAAAACTTTTTGCTTGTTCTAATATTTGTTCTTGACGTTTGAGAATTAGAGAGAATGTGTTCAAACAAATTAAGACTGAAAAATAAACTGAACAAAGAGATTTAAAATTACTGATTGATTGGTTTTTCCATCAGTGTATATTTTTGCTCAATTTTCCTAGGTTAAAAGAAACCTAGCTGCGTTTTTACAAGATTAGAAAACAAATCAATTGTTCTTACAAATATGCTATCAAACTAGAACAGTTGATTAAGAAATATTGTCTAACTTGTCTATTTTCTAATAATGTTGCTACACTTGTTTATATACCACAAGTGTGCTTTCATAATTCCTATTCTAGGATTGTTTCTACCTACCTTCCTTTTACCTTTTTCTATTTTAGAATAAAGGTTTAAAAAAAAGCTTCTAATTGAGTCTTCACAGCCATCATAGACTGTCTTCCATAGGTGTTCTTTTTCCCTTTTGGATCTCTCACAGATTGCCTTTTTGTCACAATCAATTGATAATTTGTTGTTAAGCATATCAATTGACTCTTCCTTTATTTATCAACTGATAATGTTCTTCGATTGATCTTGATATCCATCGATTGATAAGTAAGTTTCCTTATCGATTGATAAATGATATAAATCAATATATCAATCGATGGGTCTTCACATCAGTTGATGGTCTTCAACTCTTGACTTGGTTTCTTAGATTGATCTCTCATCCATCGATGCTTCAATATCAATTGATCATCCTTCACTTGTCTAATTTCCTGTCTTCACATAATTACAATTTGACAGTTTAATTTACACATCAATTGATGATCTATATCAATCGACTCTAACATCAATTGATGAATAAAATATCAATTGATTTACACCTTATCGATTGAAATAGACTAAGTACACCTATGCTATAATCCAAATTATCAGTTGATTCAGATAAACATTTCAACTGATAAATGGTTTCCTGATCAATGGATATTTATAACTTTCATATCAATTGATCGGTTACATCAAATAAAATTTCTATGATTCTAAGATTAATGTTATCATCAAATTACATGTAGATTCCTAACAATATACTAGATACAATTATCATAACAATTCTCACATAATCAATTAAATCATAACAATGCATTCTAAACGTCACATATGCAAAATTCTTAATCGATAACTAAATATAAACATAGTATCCATATTTTTATTCCCACAATCTTAAATCACGGTCACTCTATGCCAGTGACCGGCATCTTATTCTTATTCTTATGTCACACTTTGCCAGTGACCGGCATCTTATACTTTATGTGACACTTTCCCAGTGGCCGGGATCTTATTCTTATCCTTATGTCACACTTTCCCAGTGACCGGGATCTTATACTTTATGTCACAATTTTCCAGTTGCCCGGATCTTATTCTTATCCTTATGTCACACTTTTCCAGTGATCGGGATCTTATTATTCACGTGACTAAGATTGGGTATTTCTGAAAATTCTTTTCTTTTTCTTATTAATCACATGCCAATATACTATATACGATATCAAAAAATATATTTGATGACAATTACTCTAACAATACAAAGCATGTTTCATAATAATACGGAGCAACAGAAAATTACTTGCATGTTACTAATAACCGAATTCTGACTTACGATGAATTTTCTATGAATTTTACAAGATATCTGAATTGTGTGTGGAAAATTCTACGAATTTCAATAAAAAGACGAAGAAAATGAATAAAGATTTGTAAAGAAAGATTTATAACTGTTTAGTCTTAGTGGCTCGAAAAGAATATTAAAAAAATAAGAAGATCTCAATCTATGTATAGAGTTCTAAAATCCTAATTTATAAACCTACTACAATTTGGTTATTCAAATCCGACCCATATTAGAAAACCCTTTATTATAATCTAATTTTAATTCATAATCTCTATCCAATTTAATCCCTTATTATTATTAATCAATTTTATTATTCTAAAAAAATACTGGATATTACACAAGGACTATGCTACAATTATGCTAGAGTATGTAAAAGATCAGGATGAAGTTAAAGATAAGAATGAAAAAATGGTTGAAGAAGAAGATGCCGATATTGATGCTTGGTTAGATCAAATGAAAACCATGAGTATGGAGGAGATGCTATTGTGGATGAAGGAGAAATATTTGACATCTCTTGGCTCTTGTGCCAAAATTTTCACTCCCTCTGCAATATATGATGTCATACATGAAGCTGCCAAGGTGCAATTACAAGTAAATCACTATCTTACATGGGGCTTCCAATCTGAGACTTAAGATCATAGAAGTAAGGTGGAAGGCACTTTGATGAGCATTAAGGAAAAGATGATGCCTGGTGGCATCTATGGAACTACATCCTCTAAGTTTGAATCTTCTCTGTCAAGAATCAAGGTTAATGACATGAATGACAAAATGGAAAAGATGGAGAAAGCCTTCAAGGAGATGATTGAAAGCAATGCAATCACTCAACATAATCAGACAAAGATAAATAACATTATTGAAGTCTTATACAAGAACAGACATGCAGATAGATTGCCACAAGATGTGCCCATTCATGAATTGACTCTATTTCAAGTGGATTTGTTTTATCTATCCAAAGCCAAAGAAGAAAAGGCTGAAGCCATCATTATGGCAAAACTGAATGAAAAAATTGAAAAATTGACTGCAGACCAACAAACTCTATCCATTACTGTGAGTGAAGTGGTTTCTAGTTTGTGCTCTCTACAAAAAGAAGTTGATACTTCTATGACAACTCACAGCACTACTCTTCACGAAGTCTCAAATCAACTAGCCTCAATTCAGACTCTTCTATCTACAATGACTGTTCCCAATCAAGCTCCTCAAGTGCAAGTCTCTTCCCAAATCAGGCCAACTCATTCATCCTTTCTACAACAATAACAAGATATCAACCCTAAGGGAGAGAAAGAAAGAATGGATGAGATTGAGGCTGAAAGGTAAAAAGATGCGATGAGAACCTTGATGGAAGAAGAGTTAAATCCAAATGCTGATAAATAATTTTTCCAAACCTTGAAGGCCATCAAGACATAGATTAAAAGACATCACTAGAACTACATGAAAATTCTTCAAAATGCAATCATAATAGTTAAGGGAGTTAAATTTGAACAAAATGGAAAATTCTACAAAGAGCCTGTAGTGCAGATGGAATCTGGCTACTTCAAAGTCTCAGTTGGAATCTCAACTCAACTCTCCTACACTGAATTAGAATGCCTATACAAATCAATTGAAACAGTTACTCAAGAAGATGAAAAACTATAAAGAAATATGTCATAGGTCCTCTCCTACCTATTTCACTTCCTGAGGCATACTGCAATCCTGATGGAGTAATGTACATGACCAAGGCAAATAAGCTGGCACACTTCATGATCCATCAACACTTAAATCAAGAAAACAGAAATCAAATCATGAGGCTAGTTGATCTACTTGAAAACAAGACTGGTAAACAGGAAGAAGACAAAGTGATTTTCAAGAAAATGAGGAAATTCATGAGTGAACAAATCTCAGATTTTGCAAAAGAAGAGTTGAAGAAAAAGAAGAAAGATGACGAGGACAAAGATCAAGGCAAGAAGGACAAGAACACTGACCCTAGGAGTGATAAGGGAGGAAACAAAGATGATAAATCCAAGAAGGATGGAGATGAAAAGAAAAAGAGAAATTATTTAAACAAAGAGAAGAGATATGAGAGGAAGAAAATAAAATAGCAAATTGTTGATAGTCAAGTTAGCACACCTACCTCAATTCAGGGTACTAACGTGGCTTGAATAATTTCTAAAACTACTGTTGTCTCTAAACCCAAGTCACCTAGAAGACATCTTGTCAAGGTGACTGCAAATGGAGTAATAATGAGGGAAATCAAAGTAAGAAATGTCAAGAATCTCGAACCTTGCAGAAGAATTCCAGTCAATGAAGCCATCAAAATGAAGGTCAAATATTCTGCTAGTTCTTCACTAGTTAGGTATCCCAAATGGAGGAAACAAATTATTGTTCCTGATAAGGGTCTATCAGTACAGCCAATTCTAGAAGAAGTTGTGCAGACAAACTAAATGTTAAGCAATGGATTGCAAATAGAATTTCCAAAGTTGAAATGAGGGATAGAAGGATGGTTATCACCATGCTTGATAAAGAAGAAAGATCATTCTACTTTGACAACTGAAAATCAACCACTCATGATATCAAGAGGGTAATTAGTCTCTTTGATAAGAAGTGTATGGTGAATAAACGGAAGATTCAAGAAAATTTTGATCATGCATCAGGAGAATGAAAACCTCATCAAATAAGGAGTTCAGAAATGAAATTGTTTTTAAGGCAAATGATCTGTTGAGAAGTCACACTGTTGAGATGTTAGAAGTGTAACCGGTAGAGAAGTCTCAAAGCACTCATTGGCTTAGTATTCGATCGAGAAGTATCCATTCGAGAAGTCAAGGAATTGAAGCCAATCGAGTAGTATGAAAACTATATACATCCGAGAAGTCCAGTTAAACAAATCGAGAAGTTAGCTAAGGAAGCAATCGAGAAGTTTAGGAAATGGGTCAATCGAGTAGTCTATGAAATCAAGTCATTCGAGAAGTCTAGTCTGACCGAGATGTCATTAAAAGAAGTATGCAATCGAGAAATCTAGACATTCGAGAAGTGATTAGTTAAAAGCTAATCGAGAAGTCTTAGAAGTATTCAATAGAGAAGTCTATCTCATGACTTCTCGAAGAAACATCAGTTGAGTACTCAAATTTTTCAAGAAGCTAGTTTCAATGAAATTTGCAGAAGAACAAGATAAGTAATTTGAAGCACTGTCATGATCAGGTCAGTCAAACCTGTGAAGATAATGACAAGTCTATAATGAAGCTTGAAAAGAAAACAAGACAAAGACAGAATGAAGAAAGCATAATAGAGCATAATGTCAAGTCATAGAACTTAGCTAGAAATAGATTGTGTACAATGTAAAATAGTTTTGTCTATTTCTAGTTATAGAAAAATAGAATGTGAAAGCATGTGCACCCAAGACATGTTGTCTAATTAGTAAGTGTGCACAACTTCACAATGTGTGTGTGTTGAATAGTTTTTCATATCTTGTTTTCTTTCAAGAACAAGAAGCTGAGATTCAAATCAAGAATCTCATATTTGTAGCATTTCATTCTAATATAATTAGTTTGAAAGTTAATCTGGGTTTTTGTTTACTCTATTCTGCATGCCTATGATAAACACTATATAGATTAACCAACCTACAAACAAGTTAGCATCTTAGTTCATTAAACAAATTAAACAGAAGTTTAAAGAAGTTGAAAAAGAAATCAAATATATATCCACCCCCCTCTGTATAGTTTCTGTAGTTCTCATTTCTAACAGAACTAAATAAGATTACAATGGCTTACCGAGAAATCCAACCTACACTATCCCTGAAACCAGCAACATCACAATTAACCTTCATACAATTAATTCCAGTTGTAGTCCAATGTTCAGAACTTTCAGTTACACCAACTGAAATGGGAGGAATTCATGCCCTCATAATATGAACAATATCTAGTCATAAAAGGTGAGGTTTTACGATTTCCACCACCGACCCAACGTCGATGTGGGCTTTCCAGATCCCTTAAATCACCAATTGAATCATTCTAAAAAAACAAAATAACAAACCAAAAAATACCAAAACATATCAACCACTCCAAAATGAGGACAAATAAACACCCAAAAAATTGGGTACAACAACAATACTCATAAAAAAGGATGATTAATGAAGAAAATATAAGTATTACAGTCATTAGATGAGATAAAGGAAGACGAAAGTGAATTTGTAAGAAGGAAGAAAGCTTAATTGGTGAAGAAAAGAATAGATATGATAAAGTGTGTTTGTTTTTAGTCATACGATCGGGGAATTCAACTTTTATATATAGACCTCACATATCATCATCATTAGCATCTTTATTAACATATATAAAAAAATGTAATATTATAAATATATAGATCCTATTTATATTTCAAATTATATATATAATATGGGTAAGTTTCTATAGAGAACCCCTCTTAGATGGAGAACTCAGGGAACCATATAATAAATAATATTTTTTATAATATAAACATATTCTACACTCTCACTACACCATATATGGCCTTCACCAACACTTTTTCTAGTGTTACAAGTGAAAATTTTAATGTAAGTCATTAAAAATTACTATAATGGCATAAATGCCAGTTCCTCCTCCTCGCCTTTAAACTTTTGTACACTTAAAATGTAGAAGTATTTAAATTGCTATAGTGCCTTTTCTTTCTTTTTGTGAAATTTAATGTGTTTAAGGAGCATAATTTTTTCTTGTAAAAAAAAGTACATAATTTGCCTTTACGAATTGCAGTTTCTGTATTAGAGCATCCTTCCTCTTGGCTCTTACTGAATTGATATTTGCCTTTATCATCATGCAAACTTTCTTGTATAATAAATCTAATCCTTCTTGATGATTTTTTTGTATTAATTTTGCAAGGTGCTTAAAAAGGTGGTGGTTGATGTTGATGCTAATGATAAGAAACCGAAACCGCCGGCACCACTATCAGATGCTGAAATTTTCATGGCAACGTGCAAATGAGACAAGGAACGAAAGTACAAGTTACCTACGGATGCTGTTGAAAAAAAAATAGTAAGTGCTTAGGTTCAGTAAATTTCCTCGACTTATATTATTCATATGGCTTGAATTTATATTCGTACTTGTGATTTAGCTTTACTATTTCAATCTGGTGTGTTGTTTACTTTTACAGTCTGAGGTTAACACAATTCTTGAATTTGGAGGAAGCATTGATGTTGCTAACAAACTGGTTCATGGAACTAAGGAACACAATTCTTCTTTTCTTTGTGGGAGACTGATTAAGAAGGAATCAAAGGAAAAGTCTGCAACATTAATCATATCAGGGGTTTCGGATCAGTACATGGCAGATGCAAAAATTCGGGCTGAACCAGCCAAAAAGATAAATGAGACAGTTGATAGAAAAATTCAGGAGAGGAAGAAAAGGTTGGCCGAGAAGAATCTAGATTTGAAATTAAACGTTGATGGAACAACCAACATGTCAAGTGGAGATGACAATTCTCCATGATAGCTTGTTTCTTGTTTCTGATATTACGTTATTTAACTTAAGTAAGCTTATGTTGGGTAGCTTTTTAAAACTTTGTTAATGTTGAATCATATTTATGATTGGGATGATATGACTTAGAAAAATATGTTCATCTATTTTTGCTAAAGTAAATGTTTGCTCAAGTTTCCATTGTCGCAATTAGAATTTGGATGTTTTAGTACCAATTTCCTAGAAAACTATTAATATTGTAAGTGTTCGTAAAAAAAAGTTGTGTTACCAAAATATGAAATGTGTTTAAAATTGTATGTGTTGGAAAAATAAAAAGAGTGTTACCATCAAATGAAAAGTGTTTAAACTTGTATGTGTTAGTAAAAAAAATATTGTTACTAAATATGAAAAGTGTTATAAAATAAGTGTTGCAATTAAATGAGAATGTGTTTTTAAAATATAAAAAGTGTTTAGAAAATAAGTGTTGCAATGATTAAAAATGCATTGCTAAAAAAATAAGTCTTATACATTCCCGTGTTCAAATAAGAGAAATAGTGTTGTAATAGGGTTTCCTGCAACATATTTTTTAGTGTTGCAATAAATTATAAGGTGGTGCAATGGGTCTACTGCAACATTGTTTAAGGTGTTGCTATAGATAAAAACGTGTTGTCATAGGTGATCAATTGCAATACAAAAGTTGGTGTTGCTGTAATTTTGAAAAGTTTTGCCTTAGATACATACGGTAGCACTGCAATATCCAACACAACAAATTTTGGAAAAGTGTTGCCGTATGCTATTTTTTATCCATTTTTACACTTTTTTTTAGGTGTTGGTATAAGTCATATATGGTGTAGTGTATATTCAATATTATATTAGTTAATAGGGTTAAATCTCAAAGTGCTCACTGAAGTGAGAGACTGGTACCAGATTAGTCACTCTAGTTATCGGCATCTCATTTGCACCACTCTAGTTGACAGTGATGACACTGCCGTTAGTCAACACAAGTTGACTAACGGAAAACGTTAAATTTTAACAGAAAATATTAAATATATATTCAGAATTTATTTAAAATCAGACTAAGATTTTTTTAAAATTTTAAAATCAGATGTTTTTTTAAAATCAGAATTTTTAAAAAATTTTAAAATCAGAATTTTTAAAATTTTAAAATCAGAATTTTTAAAAAATTTTAAAATCAGATTAAGATTTGAAAATATTTTTTTTTTAAATTTTAAAATCAGAATAAGATTTTTTAAAAAATTTTAAAATTTTAAAATCAGAATTTTTTTAAAAAATTTTAAAATCAGATTAAGATTTGAAAATAATTTTTTTTTAAATTTTAAAATCAGAATAAGAATTTTTTAAAAATTTTAAAATCAGAATTTTTTTAAAAAAATTTTAAAATTAGATTAAAATTTGAAAATAATTTTTTTTAAAATTTTTTTGAAATCAGATTAAGAATTTTTTTAAAATTTTAAAATCTGATTTTTTTTTAAAAAAAATTAAAATCAGAATTTTTTTAAAAAATTTTAAAATCAGATTAAAATTTGAAAATAATTTTTTAAAATTTTTTTTAAAATCAGAATAAAATCAAATCAGATTAAAAAAAAATTTGGTTCTGATTTGCCACGTCACCGCCACGTCACTTTCCGTTAGTCAATAAGTCAAACAAACGGACTTGTCATCACTGTCAACTAGAGTGGTGCAAATGAGATGCCGATAACTAGAGTGACTAATCTGGTACCAGCCTCTCACTTCAGTGAGTACTTTGAGATTTAACCCTTAGTTAATATATGTTCTGTAATTTATTTTTTTAATATGTTCTTAAACATATTTTTAATATGCTCTATACTACTATAATTTTACAAAATATACTTCCAATATTTTTATAAAATTATTAATATGTATTAACATTCAATTAAGCATCTAACTTACATAATTGGACCTTAATAATTAATTGGGTCGGGTCATGTTAAGGAAATTAGGGTTTTTTAGAGTGGTTCCTCAAGTTCCCCGACTAATAATGAGTTTCTATTTGATCCTTAGTCTATATAATAATATGTAATAATTATGAATAAGAATAAATTAATATATAATAATTAGGTAGGAATAATTATATTTTTGTATTGTGCGTGTTAATTATAAATTAATTAATGTAAATCAATAAAAGTATATATATTAATTATAAAATAATTAATATATATATATAAGATATTAATATATAATTATGGAGGAGGTTAAGTTAATATGTAATAATTATAGAGAGAGTTAGATTAAATATGAGATTAGAGAGTTTAAGGTACTAAGTTAGTTGAGATACATAAAGGGTATTTTCATGAAATCAGGATTTATTTAAAATTTTATTAATATATTATTATTTTATTTTAAAAAAAATTAACATACTATTATTTTATACTAAAATCTTAGGAAATTACATAAAACATATGTTAGCTTCTTTTTCTATATTAAATATATATAAATAAATATAAGATAATAATATAAATTAATATTTATTAATTATGTAGTAGATTAAACTAATATGTAATAATTAAGGAGGAGGCTAGATATAATTTCATCATATAATACGCTTATCTAGGTCATTACTCCATAAACAACACCCTTGTATAAAGAATAAGAAAAAACACAATAGAATCGTGCATAAAAACTCATTTAGATTCAAATTTTAGCATTAATTATGTTTTTTATGAATAATAATATATTCTAAAATGAAGTTAACAACAAATTAGGATTAAAAACAACACGATTATATGAAAATTTCATTATTACAAAAATATATATAAGGTTCTATGATGTATTCTATATTAGATTCTGTAATATTTGATTTTTAAAAGAGTAAAGTGTATTTCGTGTATCTGTACTTTTTATACTTTTTGTGTCAGACCACTTTAGATACTGACCTTCTAAAACTATCAATTTAGGTACTAACATTTAAATTTTGTTATAAAATGTGTATCCCCGTCAATTCTGTGTTAAATTTGGAAGCACATAAATGTGCCTGCAAGTGACGGGGATATACATTTTATAACAAAATTTAAATCCTAGTACCTAAAATGGTAGTTTTAGAAGGTCAGTATTTAATGTGGTTTAACACAAAAAGTACAGGTACACGAAGTGCACTTTACTCTTTTTAAAATTTAGATAAGATTTGATGTTAGATTATATACATTAAGATTAATTATTGTTAAATTTTGTGATTATAATCTTAACAAACAAAATTTTATAAATAAAATAAAGTATTTTGATGGTGTTATTTCGTGTTCTTTATATAACCTGTTTTTTATGGATTGCAAGTCGGCTTATCTAAACCCTTTTTTATGCCTGCTATATATATAATAGATATTAGATTAAAAGTAAACCCTTACACATGCATTAAACAATGGTAACATTATTAATCCGGCAAATCCGTTGAGTCCGTCCTTGCATTAAACTCTCTCTTATGAGTCGTTTTTTAGCAAGTAAAATTATGTTTTTTAGTAAGTAAATTTATGTGCTCATAAATGTTGTCTATAATAATAAAAAATGCTACACATTTTAAAAATTTTACCAATATTTTTTCAAATACTGATATATATGTGTAAATTGAAATTTTTTTAATAGTAATATGAATTCCATATATAATGCATACTAATAAAAAATGTATAATATATCTTGTCAAATCATTTGATAAAAATTTTAGAAATATTTTTGTGTACCTAGGAGTATTCTAATTAATACTATATATCTTGGGATAAATGAACGAAAATCTAACTTAATTTTGGAATAATAGAGGATAAGTTTTGTTGATTAACGCAAAATTATTATCCCCCGATTTGTATGAACACGATTCATTTATTATTTATATTTATATATAAAAAAAGTGCTTATATAATTATATTGTTTTTATGAACCTATCTAGCAAGGAGCAACTATTGTATCCTACGAGCAACAAATATTTATGATTTAAAATTTTGTGTAATTCTTTGTCAAAAAAAAGTGTAATTACTGAAGTTTCATTCAAACTTATTTTTTTAATTTTAATGTTAATAACTACTCTATACTACGTACGGTCCGCCCCTGATTTTTATGCATAGTTTCAACCAAAATTTTATTTTAAAGGAATAATTTGAAACATTGTGATTGAGACGTTAAAAATTATACAAGAACAATATTAATCATTCAACATTTTCAGAATTTTGATAGATTCAGATGAAATAACTATATATGGTGTAGACTGCAAACCACAAAACCACGGTTAATTAATTATTCCAAAGCACTGCCGAATAAGTCCTCTATTTAACGCAGGTATAAAATCTCTGCGAAGTGCGAACCCTGCTACGAACCTTCAGCAGACCTGCCTCCCTACCTCAAATAACAATATTCTCCTAAACAAAATTCACACTGAAAAGTCACAACAGCCTGTATACAAATCGACAACCGGTGAATCTAGAGCACCACCAAAAACCCTTTGTTCTCTCATTATATATACTAGTAGACCAGACAATTTGGATAATCGGATCGGTTTCAGATCGGATTCATTCAGATCGGATCAACTTTTGGTTCTGATATATTTGGAGTACTGTTCGGATCGGATTTGATTCGGATCAAAATCGGTTAAATTTCGGATCAAGATTAGGTTAAGTTTGGTTCCGATTAAATTCGGTTCAGATCATTTCGGATCGGAAAAATATAGTCTGGATTAATTTTGAATTAGTTTTTAATTATAGTAAAACTAAAATAAAAGTCGTTAAATACGTTTATTGAAATAATAACTTAATAATTCATTATCTTCTTATTTCTGTTTTTTAATTTGTGAAATTTTAAAAAATTATTTTGTTATTAAATATATTAGTTATAATATAAAATAATATAAGTTTTTAAAATAAATATCATATATTAGTTATATATTTAAAATAATATAAAATAAATATATTTAATTTATCTCTTTTCTAATTCAATTTAGACTATGATTGCGTATTCGGTTCTAATCGGTTACAAGTCATTATCGAGTCTATTTTTTCGGATTATTTTCGATTAAATTTTCAGTTCGGGTAATTTTCGATTCGGATCAAATCGATTTTGAGATATTTATTGGATTATGTAATTTCAGATATAAAATCGGATTTGGTTTCATAAATTTCGGTTTGATTATTCGGATCTAGACCCATTTTTCCAGGTCTATATACTAGCATAAAAGCTCATGCGAGGCATGGACCCCTTGCTTAAATTATTTTATATTATATGTCATGTTTTAATGATTTTTTAAATTTGAATTTTATTATCTTAATAAAAATTAAAAAAAATTCTTTTTAATTAAATTGTTTATTTTAGTTTTTCAAAACTATATCAGATTAAGTGTTCAACTTTATACGTAAATAATTTTTAATATTTAAAAAATACATTTTTATAATATATTTGGAATGTAATTATATATTATCAAAGATACTAAATGATTTCATTTTTTCAACTGAACTCCATTTTCTATATTTTAATTTAGTAAATTAATATATACACTACATGGGGTTCTATTTCATAATTTTAATTTTGAACTTAAATTCAAATAATTTTCAGAATACTATAAAATTTATTTTAAATTTGGATGTCAAAATTAAATTATTTTAAATATTTAAATTTAATTTAATCGATCATATAATATCAACAATTTTATTTTCGAATCATATTTTTGTTATATCAATTTTATATTTTGATCCAATTATTTCATATAATATATTTGATATTATATTGTATATCACAATTTAATCTAGTTATATATTTAATCCAATCATTTTATATATCTAAATATCAAATATGACATTATTTTTTTATTAATTATTTTAGATATGTACTTTTTATCTAATTATATATTTTAATTGACGAAGAGTATATCTGATTAACTGCTCGAATTTCTACATAAACAAAATTTTAATATTAAAAAAATATTTTTTATAATATGTAACGTAGTTATATATTCTGCATGATCCTAAATTTGAAATTAAATCCATTTTTTAACTCAACTAAGGTCCCAACATTTTCATTTAATAAATCTCTCTCTCTCTCTCTTTATATATATATATATATATATATATATATATATATATATATATATATATATATAGTTTTGTTCTAAAGAAAATCTTAAATGGAGTACCAATTGGAGAACATATATGTGTTGCATTAAATTCTGCAATATATTATTAGTAGAATATAATGCATGACATATATGTTTTCAATTTAGTACTCTATTTAAGATTCTCCATATAACTTTTACCTATACATACATACTACATGAAATTCTATTATTATAATTTATGATTTCTAATCTAGTTATTTTTACCAGCTCAAAATTAAATCAATTAATCATTATACATTCTGCAATTTATAAAGTTTTAAGACCCATTTATATTTTTAAATTAAAACTCAATACTTCTTTGATATACAATTTAAATCTATATCTTAAAAATAAAAATTTGAACTTGTCAAAACTGTTGAATATAATTGAACAATTATAATATATTATATAGTCCTATATTATTTATAATTATATTATTCAATAACTTCATATACATTTTATAATATCATACTATTCTTATGCAATTTCCCATCTTATATAGTTCAACATCTAAGTCAAATTCTTAAAAAATCTAGAATTTCACATCTCACCGATATACAAAGCGTTCTTAGGTATTTCAAAACTACTACATTTCAAGGTCTCAACATTTTTTAATATGTTTAATTTTTTCAAAATAAACATGTAAATATGTTATGAGAAAGTAATTTTTATCGTTGTCGAGTTCAAGTTTTTGTAATTTTAATTGTTTTCTTAAAAATTTCGCAGTATTGTAAATTGATTTTATAAACCAAATCTTCCTCTATTCGATGAAGTTTTATTAACATCAGTTGATTTTTTATTCGTTCCATATTTA
Source organism: Oenanthe sinensis (assembly GCA_028671895.1). Taxonomy (NCBI): domain Eukaryota; kingdom Viridiplantae; phylum Streptophyta; class Magnoliopsida; order Apiales; family Apiaceae; genus Oenanthe; species Oenanthe sinensis. The sequence goes on along the minus strand of CM053814.1, from coordinate 44,372,363 downwards.
TACCGTTAAACATGAATTATTGTACAAATAGGCATCTGATTGTATTTTATATATTTATTATATTTTGGACACTGTTCATTAATGTTTCTAAATAATATATACGTGATTCAGTTGTATGCTATGTATAATCCTGTATTTCAAATATAATTTTTTACATTACTTTATAAGTAATTCAATAATTATAATATATATAATTCTATTTTGAAATTTTCATTTTTTTAAATCAATTCTAATTATATTTTACATCCAACCTAAGATATGATTATTAGTAAACTATCTCATGATTTAGTCATTTCATATCATGAATAAACTATCTCATGATTAAAATAATTACTATTTATCAAAATATGTAATAACTTATATTTAAAGGACACGTTTACTACACATACACATTATGAGTATAGTATAAAACATGTGTGATACTGTGATATACTGGTAGAAAGATTTGTGAGGTAATAGATACACAAATGTTCAATTCATTTCTACAACATTTTTTTCAATAAATAATAAAAGGGCAAGTTAGTCATTTGAAATCACGAATAAAATGTCTCACCACAAACCCTTAAAATGTCTCACCACAAACCCTTGTTATGCCATTATATATAGAAGAGATAATAGTTAGTTTGTTACAAATATTAATAGACTAGAAACTAATGGGTTGACTTATATGGTTGACCAACTAGAGTAAAGGATAAATTATGTAATGTTAGGTAATTCCCATCCCCACCCCCCACCCCCAAGTTAGAGGGGGTAGAAGACACTCCCAACTTGCCAAGAAGAGGTTTAGTAAGGATGTCTAGTTGTTTATGTCTGCTTTCGAAGGTTTTATATTAAGTGGTTGATAATTCCCTCCCATTATTTCAAGTGATAACGGTGCCCTTTATAAGGTGCTAGAAACCCCTCAGAGTTAATATATCCCGCATCTATCAAGTAATAACAAGCTCGTAATGTAATAAAAATAAATTAGCAATAATTTTAATTAAATTGCTTGACTTTAATATAAGTTATCAAATTACCTTGAGACACCTTTAAACCATTAGTCCTACAAAGTGCATTTCTCAAAACACGACCATCATGTGCAGAACCTTCCCAATCAGGTAAGATTTTCACATCAAGGTTTCTTTTCTTTTTAGATATCGTGCCCTTTCCTCATTGTTACATGGACACTAATAAATGTATCCTCTAGAGCTCTTAACCAATTCTACAATATACAAATATAGAGTGTTTACATCCCTAACTATTATTTTCCAGAACAATGTCAATATAATTTGAAGAAGGGGGATTGAATACAAATTATTAAAAACTATGTTTTAATAATTGTTCTTGTAGATATGAGTGTTTGAGAGAAAATATGTGAACAATTAAACTGAAAAGTATTTGAACAACAATATTTAAAATTATTAATGGATTGGTTTTTCTATCAATGTATATTTTTGCTGAAATTATCTAGGTTAATAAAATCTAGCTGCTTTTTACAAAGTTAAAAAATGAATCAACTAATCTTGAAAAGTGCTCTAAGTCTTGAACAATTAATTCTAAGATATTGTTTAACTTCTCTTTTTTCTAACAATCCTACCACACTTGTTTATATACTACAAGTGTGTTTACAATACCTAGAAAGAGTATAAAATTATTAATCTAAACTAGGATTGTTTCTGATCTATCTTTCCTTTTGCTTTTTTATTTTGGGAAAAAGTACTTCAGACTTGGAAAGATAGCTTAAACTTGAGTTTTCACAGTCATCATACACTGTCTTCCATATGTGTGCTTTTGTCTGTCTACTTGTCCACTTGTGTTATCTCAATCAATTGATAATTTGTTGTTAGGCGTATCAATTGATTCTTCTTTTTATCCATCAACTGATATTATTCTTCGATTGATCTTTATATCCATCGATTGATAAATGATGACTTATCGATTGATATAAGTTATCAATCGATACATCAATCGATGGTTATTCATATCAGTTGATGGTCTTCAATCTTTGACTTGGATTCTTATCAATTGATCTTCTATCCATTGATGCTTCCATATCAATTCATAATCCTCCATTTGCATAATTTTCCTATCTTCAAATAATTATAATTTGACAGTCTAAGTTACACATCAGCTGATGACATATATCAATCGAACTAGTATCAATTGATGAGAATAATATCAATTGACTTACACCTTATCAATTGAAATAGACTAAATACACCTATGCTACAATCCATATTATCAGTTGATTTACATAAACATTTCAACTGATAAATGGTTTCCTGAAACCTTCCAAACTTGCAACAGGTGCAAAAGTTTCATCAAAATCTATGTCTTCTTCTTGTGAATAGCCCTTTGGCACTAACCTTGCTTTATTCCTTGTCATTGTACCAGATTCATCCATTTTGTTTCTGAACACCCATTTTGTACCAATAGAAGGCTTGTTCTTTGGTTTGGGTACCAACTTTCATACCATGTTTCTTTTAAACTGATTCAACTCTTCTTGCATAACAATTATCCAATCAGGATCATTCAAGACTTCTTCAATCTTTTTTGGTTCTTCTTGAGAAAGGAAGCTACTATACAAGCATTCATTTTGAGTTGCACTTCTAGTTTTGACACCGTCATTTTTTTCTCCAATAATCAACTCAAAGGGATGTCTTTTTGTCCATTTCTTTTGTGGTGGTAAATTTGTTCTTGAAGATGAAGCTTCATGATCATTAGAATTGTCATGATCATTGTGATGTGATTAGTTATTTGAGAACCACCCTCTGAGATGGATACCCTACTTGAAGATTGTTGAGCAGAATTGTATTCCATTGAGTGGTTATCAATTGATGTATTATCAGTCGATTGATGATTGTCAACTGATAAGTTATCTGTTGATGCATTGACATTAATTGATGGGGAATTTTTGCGTATTTGATTTCTTGGAATTACCACATCATCATCTCTTTCTTCACCATTACATGTTGATTCATTTTCAAAATATAATAAATCATGATATCCTTCATCAAACAACCCTTGAATTTTCGTTATCATCAAAAACTACATGCATAGATTACATAACAATGTGTAATCTAAGATTGTAGACTATGTAAGCTTTGGTTGTTATTCCATATCCAACAAATATAGCCTCATCAGCTTTGGCTTCAAATTTTTTCAAATTTTCACCTTGATTCCTTAGAACAAAACATTTATAGCCAAAGACGCGAAGAAAATTAACTATTGGCTTCTTGTCTTTTTTCATCAATTAGTATGGAGTTTTGCCTTGTAGTTGATTGATCATGAAAATATTCTAAATGTAACATGCAGTATTGACTGCTTCTACCTAGAAATATGTAGAAAGTTTTGCTTCTTCTAACATAGTTCTAGCAGCTTCAATTAAGGTCCTACTTTTCCTTTCAACAACTTCATTCTGTTTTGGAGTCCTTGGTGCAGAGAAATGATGTGTAATACCTTTTTCTTCAAAGAATTCTGTCATTGTTGCAATCCTAAATTCAGTACCATTATCACTTCTTATTTTCTTGACCTTCCATTCCATGCCATTGTCAACATTTTTCACATGATTAATAAAGAATTTGTTTTCCTCATCCTTGGAGTGTAAGAAATATACCCAAGTATATCTTGTGAAGTCATCCACAATTACTAAGCATACTTCTTTTTGGCAATTGACATGATGTTGATAGGGCCAAACAAATCCATATGCAATAGTTCCAAAGGTTTATCAATTGATGATTCTGACTTTTACTTGAATGATGCTTTTCTTTGCTTTTCTTTTTGAAAAGCATCATATAGTCCATCCTTGGTGAATTCCATTTGTGGAATGCCTCTAAGCAGATTTTTTCTAACCAATTGATTCATGGATTTGAAATTCAAATGGGCTAGCTTCTTGTGCCAAATCCAACTTTTATCTGTATTGGCTTTGCTAAGTAGGCATGTCATTGAATTTGCCTTTACATGGTTGAAATCAGCCACATAGACATTTCCTTTTCTTCCACCAGTTAAGAGATTTCACCAGATTCTTTGTTGGCTATGATGCATGATCCAGTTGAAAACCACACACTATTTCCATTATCACACAGTTGACTAATAATGAGCAAATTGTGCCTCTATCCATCAACTAGTGCTACAGGTTCAATGACAATATTTTCACTTGCAATTGAGCCATATCCCAGAGTAAAACCTTTGATTTTGTCTTCAAAAGTAACTCCTGGGCCAGCCTTTTCCACAATCTTTGTGAGCAGTGACATATCTCTAGTCATGTGCCTAGAACATCCACTATCTAGATTCCAGAGACTTTTCTTCCTGTTTCCCTGCACACAATCAAAACAATCAAGTTTCTTTTGGTACCAAGTTGCCTTGGGTCCTCTTTTATTAGTTGCAGCCTGAGCCTTGGTTGCCAACTTTGGTTCCTTTTATTTTCATGGGTTTAGATCTACTTTAACTTTGGGAGTTGACTTTTGAGACTCAAACATCTTGGAACTCATGGCAGACATATCATGCATGTTTTCAGCTTTGACATTATGACTAATATGATTGCTATCAGATATATGCATGTTCCATGGCATTCCAGGCATGTTCATATTGGAATATGCAAAGAAGGGATTATACATGTAGGGAACTTGTGCATAAGGCATATGAACATTGGGTGCAACCAAATTAGAAGACATGGCATTCATGAGCATAGGATTAGTAAGCATGACATTTGCAGACATGACATGTGCACTTAAATCATTTGTAGTAATGGAGTTATTTTCTTTCTTGCAATGCATAGACAAATGATTTACACTACCACATTTAGCACATACCTTTCTAGGTGCATACATATTAGGAGTGTAATTATTGTTCTTGTTTATGCCTACCTTCGCATTCGTATTCTTCTTATTTTTCCCAGACTTAGGGTGAGTGATTTTAACAGGAGTTATCCCTTCTAATTTCTCTTTTAATTGTTTCTTAGGTAAGCTACCAATGTTGATCTTTTCAACCTTAGTCTCAACTTGATTCTTGGTTTCCATAAGAAACTTGATAGGGGTGCTAAAGTTGTTCTTCTTGTTAGCCATTGATGATTTACTTGTTGATGGATGCTTATCAATTGATTCAGCATCAATCGATTAATAATCCTTATCAGTTGATGAAGGATTAGCAGTCAATTGATCTTTATCCATTGAAGTATCAACCAATGGCTTGCTTACTGATTTAGGGGATTCTCCTAGAGTATCTAAACCCTGAACATCAATAAGTTGTTTGGCAATTTTAGCAGACCTATTCCATTTGTTAATGGTTTCAATTTATCCAGCCAATTGTTCTTTTAACAATTCTTCTCTTTTTAAACTATTCACTAGCTCATCTCTAGCATCCTTACTTTCCTTCTTGAATCTATCTAAACAGACAAGTTCATTTTCAAGAAATGCATTCCTCTCAGTTAAGGCATCAATGGTGTTCTTTAACTTGAGTTTTTCTTTGTTTAGAGATATCAGAGTGACATGCAAATTGTACAGTTCATTAGACATTTCAATTATGGTACTATTGCATTCATCTTTTGAAAGCTCAGAAAAGTTAGTAGCTAATACCTGATTTGATAATGAACTAGCTTCCTTATCATCATGATTGGCCATTAGAGCCAAATTGATGAACTCTTCAGAATCATTGTCCTCAGCAGCCCGGTCTTTCTCTTCAGTAACAAAAACCTTTTCTTTTTATTTAAGAAGGTCAAAATATTTCTTTTTATAGTCAATGTCATCATATGACTTTGCCTTCTTTTTCTGTTTTAGCTTTCTGCACTCATTTGAGAAATGACCAGCCAATCCACAGTTGTAGCATTTGAATTTGGATCTATCAACCTATTTTTTTTTTATTGTCATTCCTGAACTGGGATCCAGACCTTTGAGCATTTGGATTCATCTTGAATTTTAGCTTTGAAAACTTCCTTAACAGAAATACAAGGTGTTCATCAATTTCATCTAGATCATCCTGAGAACATGCTCAATTTCTTCATACTTGCACTTTCCCTTGCCATTGGATGATTCTTCAACATCATCATTGGCCACTATGACAGAGCCTTCTACACATCCACTTTACTATTCCCTTTCTTGTCTTTATTTCCCTTGACCATCAAATCCACAATCTTGTCTTTTCTTTGACTCTTCTCAATCTCTTCATCTTGTTGTATTTCCAACTCATATGTTTTGAGAATATCATAGAGTTTCTCAAGAGCGTAATCTTTAAAGTCCTGAAATTGTCTAATGAAAACAGTCATTGGTTTCCATTCTTTTGGAAGTGATATAAGAAATTTCAAGTTGGTATCCTCAGTTGCATAAACCCTACCATATAACTTTAATCCATTTAACAACTTTTAAAATCTGCTATAGGTGTCATTGATGGATTCACCACTTTTGAAATGAAAAGATTCATACTTTAGAATCAGGAGTGGCATCTTGTTCTTCCTGACCTGCTCAGTTCTTTCACAAAGAGTTTGAAGTGTATCCCATACTTCTTTTGAAGTAGTACATTTGATTACATTTTCAAATATGTCTTTGTCTAGACCATTGAATAATATGTTTCTGGCATTTTTATCCTTGAACACATCCTTTTCATCTTTTTCAGTAAACTCAGTGATGAGTTTTGGAATGTGTTTATTAAAAGTAGGAGTTCCATCTGGGTTCACACCTATGACTAATTTCATAGGAACATGAGGATCTTGCTCTATGCAGTTAACATATAAATGGTCAATAGAAAGTAGATGCAGGTGCATTTTAACCTTCAATGCAAAGTATTCATCTTTCTCCAATACTAGAATTTTCACACCTAAATCTTTTTGGCCCATATTGACTTGTTCTTGATCTTAAACTTTCTGTATGTTAAAAACCTGACTCTGATACAATTGTTATTTCCCAGAACAATGTCAATATAATTTGTTGAAGGGGGGTTGAATATAAATTATTAAAACTTTTTATGTTTTAATAATTGTTCTTGTAGATATGAGTGTTTGAGAGAAAATATGTGAACAATTAACTGAAAAGTATTTGAACAACAATATTTAAAATTACTGATGGATTAGTTTTTCCATCAGTGTATATTTTTGCTCAAATTATCTAGGTTAATAAAACCTAGCTGATTTTTACAAAGTTATAAAATGAATCAACTGATCTTACAAAGTCACTACAAGAATAATTGAATCAGACAAGGCTTTTTGCCCGTTGTCTGATGCCCTGGAAAACCGTTGTCTATCGAGATGCCGTCTGTTACGCAGCTCAGACAACGGACGCGTCCGTTGTCTGATTCTCTACAGACAACGGTTTTTGTCTTAGAAAATGTTGTCTGAAACGCGAGAACAACAACGGTTCAAGTAGAAACAATTGTCTGACAAACAAATCAACAATTGTTTATTAACTAGCAAATGTTGTTGTTTTAATTTTCAGACAAGGCTTTATTATCCAAAAGAGTATTGTGTGATCTAAATATTTACGACGGTTTTAGTAGAACAACCCCATTGTCTTAATAGTTTAACAACTATTGTCAACACAACAAAGCTCTAAACTTAAAACTAAATAAAAATATAGTATTTATGCTACACAAATGTTATCAATTTTAAGAATTTTAAGTTACATCTGCAAGCTCAGTAACCAATCCCAACCTATTGAAATTCATGTTAGCCCCAATGGCAATTGCTACTACATTTGCATCCTTGAGGTTATAATATTTGTACTGTTTGATGGTTATAGCTCTGCTGTTCCCTCGAGTATCCCGTGCAATTTCTATCATGTTCATAATCACTGCTACCGTCACTACTAAAATCCCGATACTCCACATCACTATCCTCACCAGGCTTCCTGTTCCACCAAAGAGAAGTCAGGTTGCAAGATTAGGAAAGTAAAACTAATAAGATTGTAAAGTAAAGGCTGACCCTGTTTTTGACTAACATTGTTTTCGACTAACATTGTTCTCACTATCAAGTTGCTGGCTTAGATCCTCACCTTCCCAGTACAAGGACAGTCAGCGCTGTGGTGCCAGAGGAATGGTCAAGAGATTTACTATCTGCTAATGCATGATCAGCCTTTACAAAAGCATTCCTAACAACAACTTTAACCCCCATTGGTATTGCTTGCTCATTCTGAACACATTAGCAAGATATTGCTTGCTCATTCTGAACACATGCTTTGCCAAGCAGCATTGGGAAACTATGCCAAGATCTGTCTCACAAATTCTTTTCAGATCACCTACAACAATATATAAAGAAAATTACAAAACAAAATTAGATGAGAACACCAACTTAATTAACTTTGTCAGAATCCAATACCATAAAGAGAGCCATTGTTGTCAGGCAGAATAACAATTAATAGATCAAGCTCTTTCTTTGGGACTTTGGAAACGGCCTCCTTGAACCGAGCTTTTAACACTCTTTCCACTTGATCGGGACGGGCACTGAGTGCTGGAAGGACGGGTTCAGGATTGAATTGCTACAGAAAGTAGTCCATATCAGACAGTTCTGTAATTAATAAAAATTAATAAAACCATAAGGCAGTTAAGACCACTACCATGCCTGATATCATGCACATTTGTGCAAGTTCATGACAGAAGCCACGGGCAGCGCTCTCTTGCACATTCCGAGCGAAGTTAACACAAATCCAACTGTTGACTATACCACCATTGACCATTTTCTGAAACACAGGACAAACAATATTAAATAAAAGACACTTCTCTGACTTTACATTGCCAAGTTAAGATTGTGCACCGGATATGGTTATAAAGGGACACAATACCCTATACCTTTTAATACATTGGAGGTACAAGTTTCCTGCAGATTTAATTCATTCCATCACATTTGGGATGAGGAAAAAATGCAGAGCTTGATACTTTTTTTAAGTATCTTCCTTTTCTTCAAGAATGTAATTAGTGCAGTGTTACAACACAAAAAATTACTTAAAGGTTACAAATACGTATTTGACTACAGATAGTGCACCAAAAAAGTTTACTAGCGCCTTAATCATAAGGGTAACCACATCAATTATTAAATAAAATACAAAAAATAAGCACAGATTCAAAGAATTTGCAAGGGCAAGTGCCCTAGGCCCCCAATTTTAATTGGAAATGACAAAAAAGGTAATTCAAAAAAGGTAACTGCAAGGGTAACTGCAAGGGTCATCCCCAATTTTAATTGGAAATGACAAGATCTAATTCAAATGTGGTAATAGCCTGAGAAAAAATTACCTTGTTCATCATATTCCACTGGCCAACTTGGGGAAGACATACATCAGACATACATACACACAATCAGACATACATACACACAATCATAAAAACATATACACACATATATAATCCCTCCTTCAACCTCCTGCTGCAACTCCGGCCACCGCCGCCGGCCTACGTCGCCGTCGAGTTATGTGAGAGAGGAGAGAGAGGAGAGAGAGCCGTGAGATGTGTTTGAATTTTACGTTGGTCGGCTGGAACAAGATGAAGGGGGAAGTGAAATTTTGTTTAAGGGGGAACTGAAATTTAGATGAAGGGGGAATGCAATTTAGGTAAAAGGTGAAAGGGGGGAATATATTCTTTTTAGTTATGTGAATAACATATTATTTTTCATTTTATTATAAATTAATGTAATAAAATTAATATAAATTTTTAAACCAAAAAAATACAACATCATTTCAATATAATATTATACAAAAAATCTGAAGTCTAAGGGATGAATTAATACAATATTATATATAAATAAATATTTTTTATTTATATATTAAATTTATTATAATATAATTAATACAATATTATATATTTATATAGAATATATATGTAATATATTTATATAGAATATATGTAATATATTTTAAAATTTAAAATATGAAATAAAACTAGTTTATATTATATAATATTTAAAATATGAATATAGAATACATAATGTATTTTTCTTAAATATTTTTTTGACGATCCAACAATACGGATGTTAAGATCTATTGATTTATATGATGTGCACAAAAAAATCAGAAAATTCCAAATTAATCTTGTATTCTTTTATAATATAAACATCTCAAAAGTATTAACTTTAACACGGCTCATCCCGATTGCACATAATATATTTTTTTAAATATTTTTTTGATGATCCAACCATACGGATGTTAAGATCTATTGATTTGAGTGATGTGCACAAAAAATCAGAAAATTCCAAATTAATCTTATATTCTTTTATAATATAAATCTCTCAAAAGTACTAACTTTAACACGACTCATCCCGATTGCATATAATGTATTTTTTTTAAATATTTTTTTGACGATCAAACCGTACGGATGTTAAGATCTATTGATTTGAGTGATGTGCACAAAAAATCAGAAAATTCCAAATTAATCTTGCATTCTTTTATACTATAAATCTCTCAAAAGTACTAACTTTAACACGACTCATCCCGATTGCACATAATGTATTTTTTAAAATATTTTTTTCGATGATCCAACCGTACGGATGTTAAGATTTTTTGGTTTTAGTTATGTATAAAAAAAACTAAAATTTTTAAAATTTATTTTATGTGTTTTTTTAACTAAACTAATAAAATGTGTTTAAATAAATTTTCGTCTTATTATGAAAAGGTGATTTTTGTCATCTTCTGTGAAACAGACAACGGTTTATGAAACACTTGTCTAACCTTTCTTCAGACAACGGTTTTATAATTCCGTTGTGTAAAGCCTCTGCTTTACTCCTTCTAATAGACAATGGTTTTAGAAACCGTTGTGGAAGTTCTTTCAGACAACAGACAGATTTTGCAAAAAAAAAAACCGTTGTGTGAAAATTTCAAACAATGCTTTTACTGCCGACCGTTGTCTGATAAGTGTTGTCTGTTTCAGTTTTTCTTGTAGTGAGTGCTCTAAGTCTTGAACAGTTGATTCTAAGATATTGTCTAACTTCTCATTTTTCTAACAATACCACCGCACTTGTTTATATACTACAAGCGTGTGTATAATACCTAGAAAAAGTATAAAATTATTAATCTAAACTAGGATTATTTCTGATCTATCTTTTCTTTTTCCTTTTTCTATTTTGGGAAAAAGTACTTCAGACTTGGAAAGACAGCTTTTGTCTGTCAACTTGTGTTGTCTCAATCAATTGATAATTTGCTGTTATGCATATCAATTGAATCTTCCTTTTATCCATCAACTGATATTCTTCTTCGATTGATCTTTATATCGATCGATTGATAAATGATGACTTATCGATTGATAGAAGTTATCAATTGATATATCAATCGATGGGTCTTCATATCATTGATGGTCTTCAATCTTTGACTTGGATTCTTATCAATTGATCTTCTATTCATTGATGCTTCCATATCAATTGATCATCATTCATTTGCATAATTTTCCTGTCTTCAAATAATTACAATTTGATAGTCTCAGTTACACATCAGCTGATGACCTATATCAATCGAACTAGTATCAATTGATGAGAATAATATCAATTGACTTACACCTTATCAATTGAAATAGACTAAATACACCTATGCTACAATCCATATTATCAGTTGATTTACATAAACATTTCAACTGATAAATAGTTTCCTGATCAATCGATATTTATAATCTTCTTATCAATTGATGAGTTACATCAATTGAAATTTCTATAATTCTAAGAATATTAAAGTTGTCATCAAGTTACATGTAGATTCCAGACACTAACTTTAAACAATGTGAATTTATTTGTCAAAAAGTAAAATTTTAATTATTATAAAGTGTACCTTGAAATAGTTCCATCTATTGGACTCTCATTCCCTTATTAGATTTGACTTTTTTAGTAAATAATGAGAGCAACTCCAATGGAGTTCCCTGTATTGCTCCCATAAAATATAATAATATAGTGTTTACCTAAAATATAGGGGAGCAAAATATTGTTTTATTCCAATCATATTTCTTATATTAGCTCCATATATTTAAAATTAGTATTTAATTAATATTTTGAAATTTGAAAAGATATTATTTTATACTAATTAAACATAACAAAGGTTGAATAAACATGAAGCACTTTGCATAATAGTCGTCTTGATAAAAAAAACACAGAATAATTTACATATTACATCACTTTGTATTAATCTAATAAGCATAGTAAAACAATTTTAGGCATCACTAACTAGATTCTCTTTTTTAAAATGTCATCTCAGAGAGATTTATAAAATTGCGCGAGAGGTGCCTCCATGTTACTAGTATCAATGTCTAAGATGGACATTTCGTACATTCGATTGTGTCGTTCCACTCTTATTTTTTTCGTTCCTCCTTTGCTCTCTCTCTTTCCTCCACTACCTTAAGCCTTCCTTTCTCGAGCTCAATCAACTGCTGAATAGTTTCATTTCTTGCTTCAAATAACCTACTGACCGTATCTTAAACTTGGGTTAAAGTTGTAATGAATTCATCGGCTTTTAGACCATGTTCAGTATTTTTTAAACGCTTCGCAGATTTCTTACCAATTGGTTGTTCCATCCTATCTTTAGACTCTTGGCTGGGATTACTTAGAAATGGACTTTTAGCACTTGCAGAAGACTTTGGGCTATCATTTGAAGATTTTTGAGTTTTTTCCTCGACAGTAGCAGCAAATTTCGGGCAATTACACAATATATTCCAACAATGTAGTAGCTGAAATGCCTTTTTTGCAGGTACATTGTCATTGTCTGACATTCCTATACATGCAGAAGACATGTTAATTAGAAGAAAATAGATTTATATCTATTTTTCCTGTACAAGGAATGATAGCGTCATCAATTATGTGATCAATCGAAATTAATTTTATGCTAGCACCCTCGCCCACTTTGTATGAGGTAGAAGGGTTTCTATTAGCATGGTACCAATATTTAGAAAAAATTAACCATTGCGGCCTCGCGGGGGTAATGTATTCAAGATAAGTAGCCAATTGTCGTAGTATTATTTTCTTATGTGCATTGCATTTGAACCAACAAACCAAATCTCAGTTTGGGAATTTAACTATCACTATTACTAAATTGTAAGACAAGATTAAGGTCCTGTTTGACCGCACTTATTTTCCGGAAATAAGTCATTATTTCCGGAAAAAAATAGATATATATGTATTTTTTTTAAAATAAGTAACTTATTTTTTATTTTGAAAATAATATTTGATTTTAAAATTCTAAAATAAATATTTGTCTTTAAAAAATTATGAAAATATGTAAAAAAATAAAAACAAAAATAAAATAAATAATTTATTTTAAATTTAAGAAACCCAAACGGCCACTGAGTCCCGTATAGAAATCTAAAGCAAGTAATAGGACACACCCATTCCAAAAAGTTCATATAATAAATTAATTCGAAAACATTGGACGAGAAAGGTAAGCTAGGAGATGAAGCTATATGGTAAAATCTTTAACCAACTACCTGAGCACTAGTTGAGACCTACACATATAATTTATTAAAAATCGAACTCCACAATTAAAACCCAACACCAATTCATAAATAAAGAATGAAATTGATAAAACTTAAAATTGAGCATAGCAAACAACAGAGACGTCCTTTAATTCATTTAGTTAGAATTATAATTTATCAACTTCAATATTCTTCTCATAAACATTTTATCAAATATTTTCTTGTAAGTTATAATTTGCAGAAAATAATAGCAACAAAATATTAAATATAATACCTTATCTTGTTCGCACAATCCGCTTTGATTTCTCCTCTGAATTTGATTATAATATCCGATAAACTTGGATACTGAAGTGTTTATAACGAACCACCAATGACACAATGAATTTGGAGTTAGAACACTCGAAAATGATTTGATCTCATCGTAGTAACTTGAAATTCTATTCCAGTAAGCCTGATGTGTTTAATTGCTGCCCTGAATCGGATCCATACTAACATTCTGCCAAGCTGATATGAGCAATAAATCATCTTTAATTGAAATATTGGCGGCTCGAACCTTCTTAATTTGTTGACTACATTTTTGGGTACTAAATTGTGATATTTGGGTTGTCTCTATGTCATCAAGATTGTATATGTTGCTATTAAACAACGATGTAAAAGAAGCCATGATTAATTAAAGGACTGGAGATATTTGTGAAGAAGAAGAACAAAAGAATAAGGAGGAAAATCTTGACGGAAGAGAAGTGAATTAGAGGGAAATATAGTGCGAGAATTGATAGGGAAGCAAAATCTCATCCCCACGTCTAGGGAACCTCTTTCTTTCCCCTAAAAATTTTAGGGCAGGCCGGACTATATAATTGCAACATTACTTTTAATACCAAAGCCCTATTTTCATTGGCAATTATTGCCCATGACGTGGATCTCTTTGAATTGGGCCTCCGTATTCCAAGCTCGAAGAAGCCCGTTGTTGTCAATTATGTTCTGAATCATGTTACCTAACTAATTCAGTTAAGGTTTGGCCCAATAATTAAGGCCCAAGAACCTTAGTTATTTATTAATTATGAAATTATTAAATAAGGTTGATAATAGCCTAAGTGATATCTTCTAGTAAAAGGCAACCATCAAAAGGAAGTTTTCAAGACGCCTATTTTCACAAGGAAACAACTTCTACCAAAAGAAGGATCCAGAATCCTTCAAGGAGGTACCTTGCCCGCCAAGGTTCCTAACGTTAATATGATTCTAAGACTCTCAACTTCTATATAAGGGCATAACCCCTCATTCTAAGATTCTCAGTATGTTTGAGATACATAGGCATCTTACTATAACATAGATATTTTTGACAGTAAGATCAGCGATTAAAGCTCATTAAGATCCGACACCCTAAGCAATCAATACACCCTAGTTTTTATTCCATAATATTTGGCATGGTCTGTGGGAAGACAACATCAACCATGGTAAAAACACGAAGAACTGACGGAGACATCATCCCTACTACGGGACACCCAACTGCTGTGATCCCCCCAGATGGAACATAAACCACCGAGATCCCCACTTCTGCAACTATTCCCACTAGAACTCAAGACCCCGACACTCAAAGGCTAGGCCTGTTCAGTGAAATCGCCAATTATACCAATCTCGAGGAGATAGTCCATGGATCCAACCCTTTGTCTCGGGTAACTCAAACTCCTCTTACCGGTACTGCTCCTAATTCTATTGGGTCCTTCAAAGGGTTTAGCAAGGCTTTCATAAGTTAATTCATAAGTGAGAGAGTGCATGAAAAGAGTTCAGCTTCACTCATGAATATAGAGCAAGGAAAGAATGAATCCTTGAAGGACTATTTGAATCGATTTACCAAGGAAGCCTTGAAGGTCCCTGATCTAAATGAAAAGGTAGCCATGATAGCCTTGTATCAAGGCACTACTGATCTTTACTTTAAAAGGTCGTTGGCTAAACGCCCGCGGAAAATATGCTCCTCTTATAAGATAGGGTCGTTAAGTATATCAAGGTAGAGGAAAGCATGAGGAAAACCCTGACTCCTATATGAGGGAATGAAATTAATAAGAAAAGGAAATGAGAGCAAGAGTATGATGACCGGGATAAGTATTCTAAGACGGATAAGGATTCTGAATTCCCTCCTAAGAAGAATAGCTTGGGGCCAATGTTCGCTGAGTATGCAAGGTTGAATGCTCTAATGAGCTAAATCTTAATGGACATCAAAAAAGATAAGGAGCTTTGTTGGCTAAAACCCTTGAGGTTAGACCTTGAAAAAAGAAACAAGAATGCGCTTTGCTAGTTCCTCAAGGATACCGGATATGATACTGACGATTGTCAATAATTAAAGGATGAAATTGAATTCTTCATAAGGAGAGAAAAACCCAACATATTCACTAAGGACGATGATAGAAACCATGACACGCGAGACTATGATGACAGGAAGAAGGGTTATGATAGCTGTGACAAGAACCCACAGCCCCGAGGGCCGGTTATGAATATGATTTTTGGAGACCCCATAGTAGCAAGTACCTCTAGTAACTCAAGAAAGGCGTACGCAAGAGAAGTTATGCAAATTTTGATAGAAGCTCCTAAATGTGCAAAATTGAGATAACCGTCTCTTTCGATGATTCAGACTTGGAAGGGATTATGTTCCCCCATGATAACCCTCTGATCATATTACATTTGATAGGCAACTCAGAATTAAAAAAAGTCATGGTGGACAATAGAGCTTCGGTTGACATCATGTTCTATGATGCCTTTGTAAATATGAGATACAATGATTCACAATTGACTCCGTCTGATATGCCAATCTATTGATTCAATATAGTAGAATCGAAAGTATAAAGAACCATTTAGTTGTCTATAATGATTGGAAGAGAGCCTCGAGAGGTCACCCAGATATTAACCTTCTTAGTAATCAAAGAAACATCTACTTACAACGCTATTCTTGGAAGGACAGGTTTATAGGCCTTCAAAGGTGTTGCTTCGAGCTATCATCTAAAGATTAAATTCCCTACCAGGAATGGAGTAGGAGAAGAAAGAGGAGACCAATGAATGGCAAGAAGCTGTTATGTAGCCGCGTTAAGTCCCGATGGAGTTGGGGGCCATGTGCATCCCATCGAGGACATGGATGTTAGAGAAGGCGAGGATTGAAGGGGAAAACTAGCTGAGGACTTGGTCCCGATTCCCTTAGTCCCATGAGAACCTGAGAAAGTCACATATATTGGGGCTTCTTTACAAGAACACATGAAAAGCAATCTAGTGTCCTTTCTTCAAGAAAATGGGGATTTATTTGCTTGGAAATCTTCTGACATGCCCGGGATTGATCCCCAACTTATCACTTAGAGGCCCAATGTTGATCCGGAAAGAAAGACGATGAAGCAAAATAAGAGAAATTTTACCTCGAAAAGGCAAGAAGCCATAGAATAAGAAGTAGAAAAGCTATTAGAGGCTGGTTTTATTGACAAAATTTAATTTCTAGAATGGCTTGCTAACCCTATGATGGTCAAGAAATCTAATGGAAACTAGAGAATGTGCGTAGACATCACTGACTTGAACGATGCATGTCCAAAGAATTACTTCCCCCTCCCAAGGATTGATGCGCTTATTGATGCAACAGTAGGGAACGTGATATTAAGCTTTATTGATGGGTTCAGTGGATATATATATATATATATATATATATATATATATATATGGGTAAGATCGAGGGAAACCTCTGTTTAGTGAGAGACTGAGAGACACATCATCTTAGCGGTTGATTTCTGAATAATCCTGTGGTCAAGATTAAAATGCAAAGATATTGATATTTATATTATTTTAAAATCAAGGAGAGTATTGGCAATATTGATAATACAGAAATACATACGTGCATTATACATAGTAAATCAAATCATTTATGGGAAGATTTTGTTAATATATGTTTCCATGTATGTTAATATGTATATATAGTCAATTAATTTCCTCCCATATATGAAAAGATTTTGTTAATATTAGATAACATATTTCACGCTCCAGTTTTCACATTTCCATATATAAAAAGATTTGAGCTTGATTTCTTATTTTCTATACTACTTTATTTTATTTTATTATTTATTTTGACAGAAATTTCTATTCTATTTTAAGATATTTAAACATGAGTGAATCAATAAAAAATGTATGTTTATTTTATAATGTATATTTGATTTAATTATATAATATATAAAAATATTTTAAACACCCAAAAAACACATTAGGAATCTTATATTAAAATATACAATTGATGAAAATTTTATATTGATAAACATTTAAAAGAATCTTAAATTTAATAATAGTGAACATTCAACAATATCTTATATTAAAAAATATTTAAGAGAATATTATATTTTTTTAGAATACAAATGGTGTTCACGTCTCAATGGTACATAAATAAAAAATAAAAACTTATTGAGATACACACTTTTGACTCTATATTTGTTTTTGTATTAATCTTTTTTAAGAACATATTTTGTTATTTTTTTTAGTTTCTTCAAGTATTTCTCATAGTTAAAAATGGAGTTTTGTTATTCAGCATTTATTCGAAGAATATTTTGATAAATTCAATCTCTTCTAAGGATTTTTTTTCAATTTTAATTTTTTGAGGTTCTTTGAGATTTTTAAAAAATTATAAATACTTTTATTATATATAATATATTCTCTAAATACCAAAATATTAATCTCGTATAAAAAAATATAAAAAAATACTTAACAAAATCTTATATTAGAAAATACTTAAGAGAATGCAAAACTCTTTTAATAAATAGGAATAGATCAAAACATATATATTATGACAATACATCTTTTCTAAAAGAAATTAAATCAAAATAAATGGTAATAAATTATGACATGCATAATCATACAATCAAAATTAAATTAAAGAATTTTTTTATTTCTGTAATATAAAAAATGATGTTTACATCTAAAATGTACATCAATAAAAAAATTAAAAAGAAAGAAAAATTATCTTTAAATAAAATGAAAACTTATTTGAATACATACCTTTGACTCCATTTTTATCTCAATCTTGTTTTAGTAATATATTTGTATTTTATTTTTTCGGCATCAGTAGTATATTTTTATTATTCTACTTCGATATTCGTCAAGATGTTTCTGAAAAATAAAAAATGTTGATTTGTTGTATAACATTTATTCGAAATGTCTTTCGATACTTTAAATAATTTTTAGAAATCTTTTTAATTTTAATTTTTTGAGATTTTTTAATATGTTTTTAAAAATATAAATATTACTCCTTCCGTCCCACCCAATTGTTTACAATTGGGTTGGGTACGGAAGTTAAGAAAATATATATGATAATGGTGAAAAGTGAGCATAGTGGGTGAAGTGATGGGACCAATCAATATTTAATGTTTAAAGTGAGTATAGTGGTGGTAGTTGATTTTTATATTATAAAATTTTATTATTTTTGATAAGTTTTGAAATGTAAAGAATTGGGACGGACATCCGAAAAAAAAAAGTGTAAAGAAATAGATGGAATAGAGGGAGTAATATATTATGTATTAATTGCCCTTTAACTACTAAAATAATTTAAATATCATATTAAAAAATAAAAAAAATATTTAAAGGAATTTCATATTCAAATATACAAAACACTCAAGAGTATAATATATTAAAAATATTTTTATAGAATTTTGTATTTAATATAAAATACTTAAAACTACTTAATATTTAAAAAAATCTTAAGAGAATCTTGAATAAAAAAACACTTAAGGGAACCTTGTATTAGAATATAATATTAAAAATATTTTAGAGATATTTATATAGAATCTTGTAATAGAATATTATATTAAAAATATTTTAGTGATATTTTAGAGAATCTTATATTAAAAAGAATTTAATAGAATTTTATATTTAAAATATTTTAGAGAATTTTGTATTTAATATAAATGTTAGGTCCTAAATCATCATAAAAGAGGGGGGGTTGAATATGATGTTGGTAGATTTTCGTTTAATTGTGGATTAAGTGTTTGTGTTCTTGAGATATGAAAATGATAATAAATGAAATCCAACGATTCGGGGAAATAAAAATATATTATTGAATCTCTGAGGTGCTACACTTCTAATCAAGAAATTAGCTTAAGTGGGTTCAATCAATATTACAATAATAATACATGTGTGTGTTTAATGCTATGCTTTAATGGAGTTCTCGTAAGTTTGTTGTGTTTACTGAAGACGATGCACTTTTTCGTAAAACTATTTTTGGATCTTTATTTGTAACTTCAATCAACAAGCTCTAATACCAATTGTTAGGTCCTAAATCATCATAGAAGGGGGGGGGGGGTTGAATATGATGTTGGTAGATTTTTGCTTAATTGCGGATTAAGTATTTGTGTTCTTGAGATATGAAAATGATAATAAATGAAACCCAACGATTCGGGGAAATAAAGATATATTATTGGATCCCTAATGTGCTACACTTCTAATCAAGAAATTAGCTTATGTGGGTTCAATCAATATTACAACAACAATACATGTGTGTGTTTAATTCTAGGCTTTAATGGAGTTCCCGTAAGTTTGTTATGTTTACTGAAGACGATGCACTTTTTCGTAAAACTATTTTTGGATCTTTATTTGTAACTTCAATCAACAAGCTCTAATACCAATTGTTAGGTCCTAAATCATCATAGAAGGGGGGGGGGGTTGAATATGATGTTGGTAGATTTATGCTTAATTGCGGATTAAGTATTTGTGTTCTTGAGATATGAAAATGATAATAAATGAAACCGAACGATTCGAGGAAATAAAAATATATTATTAAATCCCCGAGGTGCTACACTTCTAATCAAGAAATTAGGTTATGTGGGTTCAATCAATATTACAACAACAATACATGTGTGTGTTTAATGCTAGACTTTAATGGAGTTCCCGTAAGTTTGTTATGTTTCCTGAAGTCGATGCACTTTTTCGTAAAACTATTTTTGGATCTTTATTTGTAACTTCAATCAACAAGCTCTGATACCAATTGTTAGGTCCTAAATCATCATAGAAGGGGGGTTGAATATGATGTTGGTAGATTTTTTCTTAATTGCGGATTAAGTATTTGTGTTTTTGAGATATGAAAATGATAATAAATGAAATACAACGATTCGGGGAAATAAAGATATATTATTAAATCCTTGAGGTGCTACACTTCTAATCAAGAGATTAGCTTCTGTAGGTTCAATCAATATTATAACAACAATACAAGTGTGTGTTTAATTCTAGGCTTTAACGGAGCTCCCGTAAGTTTGTTGTGCTTACTGAAGACGATGCACAGCAATTCTTTCAAATTAAACCCATATATATTTGTGTAGACTTTTGGAAATCAAATGAATTGATTTTCCAACAATGCAAGTCCTTTATTGCGCTTGAAGATTGACTGCAGTGTGTAGGCACCATTAAATCCCTTTGTTATGCCTTTAATCTTTTATTGCGCCTCTCCACCTTTGTTGCTCCTGTACACTATTCACCTTGAGTAGGCGCCACCAAAGTACTTAGAGCCTTCAACATGTGTTGGGTCCCGGAAGTATCGTAGAAGGGGGGTTGAATGCGATAGTTACAACAATTTAATTTTTTTTTCGGAATTTACGGAATTAAATTATTGCTTTAGCTGAGGGTTCGAGTCCTTGTAGTATTTGGGAGGCTGACTTACTAGCTTTTTATTTTTATGATATAACATTTAAGATATAGAAAATTAGCAAGTAAGTAAACAAGATTCAAGTTAAATACGTATATTAAACTTGAAAGGGTGTTACAACATTCGGTAGAATAAACATTTAATTCCTAGAACAAATTTGACATGAATTGTTCTACTTAAGGAATTAAACTCAAACCAGCACAGAAAGTCTGTGAATATGATGTTTTAGACAAATTGCTGAATTTGGCTATTTTTCTACTTCTGAATTATAAAGCTCAAGCCTCATATTTATAGAGGTGGAAAAGCTAGCATGACCTTTTTCACTATGACTTTATTTAATGAAATTAAGCCATGTATGACATTTGAAAAAGCTGGGTATAACTTTTTTCACTCGGTATGACCTTTCAGAAATTTGGTTTGACTTTCTGAAAATTCGGTATGACCTTTTTAAAGTCATATTCAGATTTTCTTTAATTAAAAAAATCGGTATGACTTATTTTAATTAAATAAAATCAATTCAGCATGACCTTTAGAAAAGTTGTTCAGTATGACTTTCTATTCACTCGGTATGACATTTCCATTTCTCTCGGTATGACTTTCAATTCACCTGCCAATTCAATTCTTTTCCACTTGATTGGACAAGTGTCAGCCTGTGATTGGTTCCTTCTAAAAATATCATATGCCATTTCAATTGTAAAGAGAAAGGGGCCTATTTCGTCTTTTAGTGGATTGGCTCCGTAGAAATGTTTTTCGACCCGCACAACTTATAATCTTTGATTAATAAATAATAAATTTAATTCAGAAATTATAAAAAAATAAATATCTAATATTATTTAGATATTTATAAATATAATTTACTAAATAAATAAAATATTTATTAATTAAATAAATCCTTACGCTCTAAGCTGCGGTCTCCTGATCGTTTGGAACCGAACTCCTTTTGACTTGGAAATGATAAATCAATTCCAACCGGGGTTCCACCTTTAAGAATATATGACTCTGCATTTCTTCCGTGTCAATTCTTTTTTCGTCTTTTCTTCAAGTCAGTACCTTCAGGCATGTTTGGCTGTTTCTACAGTTGCAATTAGAAGTACATCTGTTACTGAAATAATCTGACTCTTTAAACTAGACAATACTTCTTTTCACCACTGGATGTACCCAGTCAAATATTCAATCTTGGATTCTGACTCCTGTACACTGCATTCCAAATAAACCTGTATCCCTTTGAGTTTCCAGCTTCTGTCTTCTGTCATTCTAAAATAATTCTAAATTAATTAATCCTTTAATTAATTTAAGAAATAAATTAATTCTGAGTGAATTAATTTACTAATTTAATTAATTAATAGAGAATTAAATTAAAGGCTTGACTATTGTTGATGTAGATAAGACTCTTCCGTTCTTCAACAATAACCTTTTTAACCACTTGAACTTATTGATGACGAATCTTCACTGACATTGTTGACACCCTGTGCACTGGTCTGGTTCACGGATGACTAACTATAATGTTGATTCTCATTTCTGCTGTAGTGGTCTTTGTGTCTTGTCTTGTCCTGTCTTAGCTTCTTTTTGTTCTTCCTCTATATTCAATATTTATTATTTACTTCGCTTTCTTATCTGAGTTGAGTTGCCATCTACTTATTACAAATAGGACTAGTCATATGACTTTCAATCTCCCCCTATTTGTTGTTAAAAATTTAACACACAAATTCCTAGAGGATAACTCAACTAACAACTAAGAAAAATAATACGACATTTAAAAACTGTAAATAATAAATTGTTTTCTGGATCATATAATACATTTCTAGATTTCAATTATGAAAGATAAATATAAGATAGATGTTCCTCTAGACTGAACATATTTAACAAAGTTCTATCTTTACTTATCTATCATTACCAGCTTCAGAAGTATCAACTTCACCTTCTTCTAGAGTTTAACTTTTGTGACCAGGTGTCATTGGTAGATCTTCAACGGCTGGTTTCTCTGGTTCAGATTCTACATTACCAGATTTCTTGAGTGAACTTAGAAATGAAAGATGTTTGTTCCTCTAGCACTGAACATATTATACAAGTAGTATTATCTTCATTTCTCAGACTCATCACTACTCCCCCTTAGGATGGCAGGGATGAAGTCTTGTTCTCTTCTTACCATCTATCCTCTATTTCTCCAACTTCTGTCTTCACTTCTCTTCCAAGATGAATTCATTCTCCCCTTACTTGAATTATCCAACCAATTTAATAGAGGTAACAACAAACATGGCATACATACAGCATTAAACCATCGCAAATATAAAAAATGCAAACTATGACATGTTATGCATTTTAGAAAATCCAGTTAATCCTATATACAAGAATTTTCTAAAATCAAATGGATCCAATCCAAGCATGTTGTTATATACCCCCTTTTCTTGTTCAACAATGGAGTAATCCTCTTCTAGAAAAAGTCTTTGTTAAACAATTCTCCCCTTTGGATCTTGTTCAACACTTCTCCCTTTTTGGATCTACTTCTCCCTTTTTGGATCTTGTTCAACAGTTTGAACTATTCAACACTTCTCCCCCTTAGTTGAGTAATCCTCTTCAGAATCCTTAATATCAGAAGAAATTTCATCCCCCTTAATTGAGTAACATTAGAAATCTGTAACAGGGAATTGGGAATGGGATTTGATAATTGGGCTAGTGTGTGATTTTCTTTTGTGTTTCTGACAAGTGTTTCGCTCATATACTCTCTAAGTGTTTCACTCATAGAATATATATTTTCACTCTTTCTCACTTGTGTTTCACTCTTTCCTCACAACACTATTTCTCTCTCTCAGTACGGATGACACAATCGTTTGTACCTGCAAGAAAGATCACCATAGCCCCTTCAAGAGAGGTCACTGGTGGTGCAATGGGGTTTCGTAAATCCCCGTCTTCAATTGAATCCATTAAAATATTTGACTTTAAAAACTGAATTGCTTCAGGAATAGATTCAATGAGTTGCTGATCATCTAAGATGATCTATTCCGTTAGGAATCCAGATATGTTCCATCTGGGGAGGGAGACAAGGATCTATAATGTAGCAAATGATCCAAGTTTCCTCCTGACGCCTGTGAAGACATTTTGATTCAGTCAGAATCATCAATCATCCTTTCTTCCTTGATATGGAAGTTTAGAATAATTGCTTCCGTCAATTCATCCTTAGTGTGTGACAATCTTTACAGTGCATTTGAATATTACATATATGGTTTGCAGTGTTTGAGAGTGTCCAGATGAAGTTGACTCTTTACAAATGGCCTTGGCTGACAGGCCGAATTCAATAGACTCATCATGTTAAGATGACGAACCTAGCAACAGTTTTGCCATTTACAAATCTATACCCTTTTGGGAGGATATAAATTAGTTAGCAGTTGCCTTGGTTTCAATTTCATATTCTAACAAGAGGCAGAGCTGTTGGAACACTCATAGATACTTCTTTTTTCTAGTGCACTAGAGGCACTTACTCTCTCACCCTCTTTAGTTGATAAAACTTTTCTTTTCAGGGGTTTAGTAAATGAAGTTGTATCTGTTTGAGTGTTTGTGGTTCTATGATCTGTGTTAGAGATTGTAGGTTTTCAATCCATTGATCTTGTCCTATAGCCACTGAGGACTCAATATATCAATTGTAATATTTTTATATCAATTGATTAGATAATATATCAAGATCGAGATTACCTGTTTTACCTCGAGTCGATTGCTCTTGTTCGGCAGGACATAGATATGCTTTTATTATTAGTGATTTTCAAATAAACAATATATATATATTATCACTAACAACAAAAATCACAATTAATTGCAATGAAACAATAACAAATTATCAAAATATGATAATTAATAATAATTTCAAAAAGCAAGTAATTATGCTCCTAATATCTCATCGTTTTAAAACTATGAAACTAATAAACGATGAATTGCTTCAATTCATAATTTTAATAAGATAAAATACTCTTGCTAAATACTAAATAATCATAGGAATGAAAATTAGCATTTAACTTCATACATTATATCTAATAATTGTTACTCAAGCATATGACAATTATACTTATAACAATTATCAGTGATATATGTAAGCTCGAGAAAGTAGATGTAAAGAAATTCACAAGTCCTTTAAATATTGACATTTAATACTTATGATTCTTAGAATAATTTCTCGTAGACAAAAATAAATAATAAAATAATAAAATAAAAATAAGATAAAATATGCAAAAAAAATATTATATAAGAGCATGATACGAAATTTTCTTTAAGATACAAGTCCTTTAATAAAACGCGGGAAAGATGTATCTGAGAAGAAAGTTTCTATCACTTATGAATTTTCTATAAGACAAATTTTTCATAATAAAATGCGGGAATTTGTACCAAAGAAGAAATTCAATTCTCTTAAGGAAAGAGAGAAAAAAATATTTACAGTATGAATGCCAATTAAATAAAACTGTACAAAACTAAAAATATTGCATGTACCTCTCACTGTGCACGCCTTGCAATGTGTTCCTAGAATTTATCTATTTAGGCTTACCATCAGCGTGAGTGCCGGTGGTGTGCTTGACTCATTACAAAGTGCTCTGGCTGACGAGCGAATTTCAATGGACTCATCCTGTAGAGAGAATGATTCCAGAGACAGTTTTATTGCCTTTTCAGCTCTGCATCCTTTTGAGAAGATGCATATGAGCTTACAGTTACCTCAGTTATATACTCCTTTTCTTCTCTAGAGGTAGAGCTGTGGGTGCACTTCCAACATCATCCTTATTTGCTGCATCAAGTACAGTTTCTCCCTTATCAACCTCTAACTTACATGAGTTCCTTATATCTCCAGGGGTTAATATATGGAAGTGGATGAATTAGTGTTTGGTACTATGGCCTGGGTAAGAGATTGATGGGTTTTCAACCTCTTGGCCAGTTTCTAAAGCCACTAGGGGCTAACTGGAAAGAACCAATCGAGATAAAAAGATAATCACCTTAACATTCCAAAACATATTTTTCATCCCAAAGAAAAGGAAAAATATAATAAGGAATGGTAATAGATTGCATTAAAGCATTTTCAATAAAAGAGTTTTGTCGGAACTAAAGATTTATTATTTAAAAGCATGATACAAAATTTTCTTTAAGATACATATCCCATAATAAAACGCGAGAGTTCATACCAAAGAAGAAATTCAACTCTCTTACCAAATTATATCTCGTTAAAATGACTCTTTTCATTTATACCTTAATACTGTATGATTTGAAAATAGTTTTGCAAACCATCCTTATCAGATAGAGGACTATGATTTTCCGACTCATAATGCAATTATGATATTCATCATTTTCGTCCATCTGATATTATCCCTAACTTAAAATAGAAAATTTCATTACAATAGGGCTGAATGTATTCTTAGCAATACAGTATAAGGCCTTCAAAGCAACAACCACTGTTTAGGTACTTTGAATCAATGTGCAACAAACATTGAAACAAGTGTTTGAAAACAAATCATTTTACAACTGGTTGATACCTAGAAGTAAAAACAATTTTGGAAATATTTCTAAGTATATAAAATATTGAGAATGTTATATACGCATAACTTAGATAATACTTCCATCCTTCCAATATTAATGTTTTTGAAATAAGCATTGATTATTTAGATCAGAAATTCTAAATAATGTCACTAATATTAAAAGTGTCACAATTATTTGTAACAGAATATTTAAAAATATCAGAGAAAAATATCAAAACAATTAAGCAAGATATCATTAACTGATACTCATAAAATATTTAAGATACAAATAATTATGCTGCATATTATTTAAATCATTTAAATTATGAGACTGATGTGACATCGAATTGTCTAACATCATAATTTAAATTAATTAGGATAATATACAAACTTATGCTAGAACACCTAATTACCACATATGCATATAATATTATAAACATGGATAATTAAAGTAGTAGCAATAAGCACGAGGTTCTGGATTTAAGATAAATTCACAGGTCCTTTAAATATGGAAAATTTAATACTTGTGAACTCATTTAAGAATTCTTTACAGATGAGATTTTCAACAAGTATGCACATAAATAATATCTCAACTTTACTAACCAACTTAGACAAAATGAATTTATCAAGCTGTTTTAGCAAATATCTGCAAGTTATTCTACTAAGGACTACTCTCGATATAAATGATACCTGGTGTCCATGCGCTTGTTCCGTGAGTGGTGAAGAGATTATCCAGCAGAGTTGATGGAGTTTGACAGCTTCTAGTAATTACCTCCCTGTCTTTCTTTCAACCTGCATTCTCTATATCTATATAGCCAATTAGGTTAAACCTAGTATCTTTAGGGTACCTGATTCTTATAATTGGTAATCCCTTAAGATATCTAACAATTCATATCTTAGCTATAAGATTAGATTCTCTAGTATCCACGTGGAAACTTGCACATAGGCATATTGAGAATAAAATACATGGTCTTTATGCACAGTAGACCCACATATAATATAATCATGGGGTATACTTGCACTAAACATTATGTGTGTGCGCCTTGTATTCTAGAGAGATATGTGTATAACGACTCTAATATAAAATCATTTTCAAGTAATTAGCAGTTAGAGTGTCATACCATGTCCTTGACCATTGCTTGATATCTTACCTTCGTCATAGAGAGCTTTGTGAAGAGAATGATATACAAATTCCAGTGGATATGAAACTTCAAAGTCCAGGTGTTATTGTACATCAACATGTTCAGCCCTAATTGTATCAAGTCTCGTCTCTGGTGCTTTAGTTAGATCTTGAAAGTCCCGAAGATTCTGTTTCCATCATCGTCGATACCTTCTGTAGCAACCAGTTTGGCTTTGTCCCTCATAACAATGCCAAAAATTATCCAGTCTCTGAAACCCTTACAGTACCAATTACAACTTTGTCTTGTGGCCTGGGTTCCAGATTCAGTAGATTCTACCTTCGAACTGATTAAGATCATCTTGCATTTGCAATCACCCAATCTGGATCAATCAGTGCTTCTTCAATCTTCCTTAGGATACCAACTGTTTAACAATTGTTCTTTCCCGAAGAGTAACCATTTACTTTGCATAACACTTCTAGTCTTTACTCTAGTATCCGGAACACTAAGAACTAGACTCCAGGAATGACTTTGACTCCAAACCCTTTGTCTCGGCAGATGTGTTCTTAATGTATACCTTTGATCTTTATTGTGTTGAGTACGACTAGTAGATCCTTCTTTTATTTGCTCCCCCTGAGTTGCTGCTAGGATGTATTGAAGATCCTTCACCTTGTTAAGTGGATTCTGTTAAAGTCCATGAGTTATGTAGATTCACTACCATTTCCACTACTAGGATCTGAATCATCATCATTAACAATGATTCCTTCTACAACCTCAGTTTCATCATCAATACCTGAATATGACTCTAACAAGATGTCAAGCTTCACAGATTCAGAATAGACTTTTATTTTAATGCTCGGGAGCTTGGTGTAATAGGACGACACATTCAGATCTGTTGAATGCACGAACATCACCAATTCACTCTCAGTTGAGTGATCTTCCATCTTTCTTGCTTGAAATCAAACACTTTTCTATTTCAATGCTTTTCTAGAAAACCTTTGACAAAGAATTCTCTAGTGCCCTATAGATAGTGCTTAGTGCTTAAGTCCGTCGACAAGAAAGATATTTCCAGTGATGACAATTCCAAAATCATGATAGCCAAGTCCCTTGTATATCCTTTGCTGTCATCTCCAAAGGTTACCGTTGGGTAGGCTTTCTCAATCAACTGTAATAGTAGAGCTTCAATGCTAGTAATATGCCTCGAACAATAAATGTCACGAAATCACATAACTTTTGACTTTTGTTTCATACTCTGCAATCACAAATGATTAAGCTTCTTGGTACTCAACTTCAATTGAGTCCAGATGGGTTAGAGATATTATTTTCAACAGTAGTAACAACAGTTTCAACATTAACATGCACAAACTTATCTTTGACTGATCACTTCTCATACACAGCAGCCTTGACAAGGTAGTCTTAAGGCTATGAGATTAGTGATTCCAACCTATCTTAAGGTGGACTAGCAGTCTTTACCCTATTGTGATTATTATTGATGCTTTGCCTAAGATTATGCAAGTCCTAAGATATGCATTTTTAGATTTAAACGAACAAGCATGAAAAATAAGAGCACATGGTAAACATTCAGCTTCAATGCATTATAGATAAGAATTATGCATTTTAGGCATGTTATGCATATTAGAAAATTCAGTACTATCTACTTTAACCATTCTACATAAGTGTAACAGGTGTTCAGCAGATTTACAGATATTCAATAATTTTCTAAAAGCACATGGAATAGACAAACTAACAATTTAATTACTAATTCTGTCTAATCCATTTCTGTTATTGTCTAACATTTTAATTATCTCTAATTACCTAAGTCAGTTTTAGATTAAGCCTCGAATCTACAAATTTTACTGACTACTTAGATAATTCTACCATCTCTTATACTTCTACACCTTAACAAACAATACATGATAAGATCTGACATTTAAGTACAACTATGTGAGTGTGAGCAATTCATATGAAAATACACACCTGCTTTTAATCTCAACACAGTCTCTGTCATCATTTGTTTGTTCAGGCTTCTTGAATATTGTAGCACAGCCCTGATCTTGTCTTGCTACTTTTAGCCTCATATGTTTCTTCAGTTGTGACCTCTAACGATTCTTAAATCCGTTTTGTATAAGTACAAAAACTAGAATGATCATTAGAGTCAGAAAAAAATCTTCAGAGTTCCCCACTAATAAATCTATCCTATCTTTACATTTGAATAGTTTGTGGAACTATAACATGAACAGTCGAATCATCCACTATAAAAACCAAATACTCCGGAATAAACCTACTAATACGAAATGACCACTTTCCTCGAAATCGGGTCATATGCTCTGGGAATTAATTCTGAGTCAAAACGAAGAATTTTCCAACTACAAGCCCTTTTGGAAAAATGGACCAAGTTTTAATATCTTTATATTATAAATTAAATCTATATAAATTTAACTAATAAATTTACTTAAATTAAATTTATAAAATAAATTCATTTAAATTAAGTTTAAAAAATAAACATTTTTCAAGTTTAAATAATAAACTCATTTAAATTAAATTCACAAAATAAATTTATTTTAAATAACATTTATAAAATAAATTTATCTAAATTTAAATTTATAAAATAAAATTATCTAAATAAATTTAAATTATAAAATGAAATCTATTTAAATTTAAAGAATAAATTTATTTAAATTAAAATTTATAAAGTAAACTTATTCAAATTAAGTTTATAAAAGAAACTTTTTCAACTTTCAATAATAAACTCATTTAAATTAAATTCACAAAATAAATTTATTTTAAATAACATTTATAAAATAAATTTATCTAAATTTAAATTTATAAAATAAAATTATCTAAATAAATTTAAATTATAAAAGTAAGTCTATTTAAATTTAAAGAATAAATTTATTTAAATTAAAATTTATAAAGTAAACTTATTTAAATTAAGTTTAAAAAACAAACTTTTTCAAGTTTAAATAATAAACTCATTTAAATTAAATTCACAAAATAAATTTATTTTAAATAACATTTATAAAATAAATTTATCTAAAGTTAAATTTATAAAATAAAATTATCTAAACAAATTTAAATTATAAAAGGAAATCTATTTAAATTTAAAGAATAAATTTATTTAAATTAAAATTTATAAAGTACACTTATTTAAATTAAGTTTATAAAAGAAACTTTTTCAAGTTAAAATAATAAACTCATTTAAATTAAATTCACAAAATAAATTTATTTTAAATAACATTTATAAAATAAATTTATCTAAATTTAAATTTATAAACTAAATTTATTTAACAAGGCCTCTAGACATTCAGAGTTCAAACAGCTTCGGTACCCTGAGCTTCACTGGACTGCGGATCTTGATTTGTATATCAATCAGCTTGCTCTGATGCCAATTGTTGGGTCCCGGAAGTATCGTAGAAGGGGGGTTGAATGCGATACTTACAACAATTTAAAATTCTTTTCGGAATTAACGGAATTAAATTATTGTTTTAACTGAGGGTTCGAGTCCTTGTAGTATTTGGGAGGCTGACTTACTAGCTTTCTATTTTTATGATATAACATTTAAGATATAGAAAATTAGCAAGTAAGTAAACAAGATTCAAGTTAAATACGTATATTAAACTTGAAAGGGTGTTACAACATTCGGTAGAATAAACATTTAATTCATAGAACAAATTTGACATGAATTGTTCTACTTAAGGAATTAAACTCAAACCAGCACAGAAAGTCTGTGAATATGACGTTGCAGACAAATTGCTGAATTTGACTGTTTTTCTACTTCTGAATTATGAAGCTCAAGCCTCATATTTATAGAGGTGGAAAAGCTAGCATGACCTTTTTCACTATGACTTTATTTAATGAAATTAAACCTTGTATGACATTTGAAAAAGCTGGGTATAACTTTTTTCACTCGGTATGACCTTTCAGAAATTCGGTATGACTTTCTGAAAATTCGGTATGACCTTTTTAAAGTCATATTCAGATTTTCTTTAATTAAAAAAATCGGTATGACTTATTTTAATTAAATAAAATCAATTCAGCATGACCTTTAGAAAAGTTGTTCAGTATGACTTTCTATTCACTCGGTATGACATTTCCATTTCTCTCGGTATGACTTTCAATTCACCTGCCAATTCAATTCTTTTCCACTTGATTGGACAAGTGTCAGCCTGTGATTGGTTCCTTCTAAAAATATCATCTGCCATTTCAATTGTAAAGAGAAAGGGGCCTATTTCGTCTTTTAGTAAATTGGCTCCGTAGAAATGTTTTTCGACCCGCATAACTTATAATCTTTGATTAATAAATAATAAATTTAATTCAGAAATTATAAAAAAATAAATATCTAATATTATTTAGATATTTATAAATATAATTTACTAAATAAATAAAATATTAATTAATTAAATAAATCCTTACGCTCTAAGCTGCGGTCTCCTGATCGTCTGGAATCGAACTCCTTTTGACTTGGAAATGATAAATCAATTCCAACCGGGGTTCCACCTTTAAGAATATATGACTCTGCATTTCTTCCGTGTCAATTCTTTTTTCGTCTTTTCTTCAAGTCAGTACCTTCAGGCATGTTTGGCTGTTTCTACAGTTGCAATTAGAAGTACATCTGTTACTGAAATAATCTGACTCTTTAAACTAGACAATACTTCTTTTCACCACTGGATGTACCCAGTCAAATATTCAATCTTGGATTCTGACTCCTGTACACTGCATTCCAAATAAACCTGTATCCCTTTGAGTTTCCAGCTTCTGTCTTCTGTCATTCTAAAATAATTCTAAATTAATTAATCCTTTAATTAATTTAAGAAATAAATTAATTCTGAGTGAATTAATTTACTAATTTAATTAATTAATAGAGAATTAAATTAAAGGCTTGACTATTGTTGATGTAGATAAGACTCTTCTGTTCTTCAACAATAACCTTTTTAACCACTTGAACTTATTGATGACGAATCTTCACTGACATTGTTGACACCCTGTGCACTGGTCTGGTTCACGGATGACTAACTACAATGTTGATTCTCATTTCTGCTGTAGTGGTCTTTGTGTCTTGTCTTTTCCTGTCTTAGCTTCTTTTTGTTCTTCCTCTATATTCAATATTTATTATTTACTTCGTTTTCTTATCTGAGTTGAGTTGTCATCTACTTATTACAAATAGGACTAGTCATATGACTTTCAACATGTTTCCTTGCGTCTGTAGATATTGTTTTCTAAGTGTTTCCTTGCGCTTGTTCTTTATGTTACGCCCAAATGACTTGTTTGTTGCGCCTATACTCTTGACACACTGTATAGGCACCACAAACATGTCTAATAACCTTTGTTGCGCCTTTAACTCCATTACACATCAAGGGAAATATTTTTTTGCGCCTCTCCATGGTTTCAAGTGTACTGGAACACCAAAATGTTATAATATTTGTCTTAAACAATATCTTGAATCTTGAAGTATTTACCACTTGGTTTTCACTCTTCTGGCTTGATCAACTGAATTTCTTCTGATTAAACAAGACAATTGTATTCTTGTTGTGCTGACGCTTAGTGCCCTGATCTGGTTCCCTTGACTTCTGTTTTGTTTCAGCTGATTAACCTTGGACTGTTGCATTACTTCTGATCACTGAAACCCTTTGACATTTATACTCAAATCATTACACTGTCTTTAGTACGAAATCTTCTGAACTCTTATTTATTGCTGAGGCATGAACATATTAATGAACTTCTCTCGCTGACGTTCAGTAAACCTTTCATCTTGAATGCTCTGCAATGATGTATGTATGATTCCTGTTTACATGTCCTTCTGGATTCCTGTGTTGTATATTAGTATTATTTGACTGTCTTTGATTCTTAGTTAAGTTATCGTTATTACAATTATATATTACATTACATTATGCTTTACAATAAAACACTTAAGACTACCTGATATTTAAAAAACTCTTAAGAGAATCTTATATTAAAAAACACAAAAAACTACCTGATATTTAAAAACTCTTAAAATAATCTTAGATTAAAAAAGTCTTAAGAGAATCTTATATTAAAAATATTTTAGAGAATCTTATATTAAAAAATACTTAAAAGAATATTATATTAAAAATATGTGAGACAATCAAGTCTTCGATTATCCATGACACGTTCTTAAACATACACAATCAACTTAAAACAAATTCATGACAGATTCTTAAACAAAAGTAATAAGAATGATTTTTTTAACTTTAAGACTGCAACATCCCAAAGCACGTTGCCATTAGACACATCCCCAGGTTTCAGGTGTCTTGCATATTTAGATTTAAGATCTTCATATATCTCTTTGTCATAAAATTTGCGAGGTTCTTAAGTTCAATAAGTTTACCAATCATCTTTCATAGTTCTTCATCTTTGACTAACTTGTAGTCATACGCTTCGAATAAATGTGCCAAACATGTCCTCTGGCTCTGTTCATAGTTATTAAATGATCTACATATAATTTCTAGATTTTCCAGCAAAAAAAATCAAGGAATTGCCAGTTTTTAAAATTTTACACAAAGAACACAATAAATATGACTATATTATATATACCTTCTCATTGTAAACATCTAATCATTTATTAGGATCTACATCCTCTTTGTTGTTTATGTTTGTATCCTTAGATGACATAGAAGCAAAACCAAATGTCAGTATTATTTGATCCCTATAGTGAATCCAATTTATTTGATCACTTAACAGAATCTCAGCGTCAAATAAATCAGGCGGAATCCAAAAAGTACTAAGGTAAAGTCATATAATAGTAGGATCAACACATATGAGAATGCTATAGAGAATCTGTAGTCATATTGATTTATATAATAAAAAATGTATTTGAAACACTCAAGAGGAATATTAACATCTGAACACACAATAGCAAAATCAAGTTGACATTAATAGTCAAATAGAATTAATCAACTATTAGAATCAATTGAAATGAATGAGCACTTATCAGAATCTTTATGGAATCTTCGACATAATCTTTATAATCCACTTGACAGATTACTTAATCTTTTAAGTAATCTATCAAGTGGATTATAAAGACATAGTTCATCGCATAGTTTATAGTAGATATAATATAATAGGGATTATCAGTTAATAGAAACTCTTGAGTTAAAATGACAAACATTAGTGATAGCCTAGTTAATCGTTTCTCAACTTGGTATGTTAGTTTCATGTTAATAAGAGGGGAAAACTTACCTAAAACAAAGTGTGAAAAAAATACTAATAAGAGCTTAAATACATGATAATTTATATATTCTAAAGAATCTAAACAAGAAAGTTAATAAGCGCTGATTAAAATCATTAACAGAATCCAACACCCTTGCTTTGATTACTTAATAGAATTTGAGTGTACAAATACATTGTATTAAAGTACAACAACATGTAATTAATGATATTGACGAAATAAATATATAGAATCCAAAAAAATATATGGCTAAAATTTTAGACAAAGAACACAATAAATATGACTATATTATAGATACCTTTCCAGTATAAACATCATCTCATTTATCAGTATCTACATCCTCATTGTTGTTTATGTTTGTATCCTTAGAAGAATATACAGCAAAACCAACTATTAGTATTAAAAATGCAATTTAGACATAGAACAAATATTTTTTATTGATAATTTAACAAAAGCTCAGTGTCACATAAATATAGGGAATCATGTCTATAAAATAAAAGCATAATAATTAATAAAGGTAGGAAAAAACGGTATTTTAGTATAGCAACGTAGCAAAATGCATATGGAATGATCCCTATAAAGAATCCGATTTATTTGATCACTTAATAGAACCTCAGCATCAGATAAATCGGGGGGATCAAAAAAATTAATATCACAAATCAGAATCTCAATGAGAATAATAGTAGCATGAATACATATGAGAATGCTATGGAGAATCCGTAGTCATATTGATTTATTTAATAAAATTGGGGTGAGTTAGCACTTATCAGAATCTTTTATAGAATAATCACTAGAGTCTTTATTCACGACTTGACAGATTACTTAAAAGAATTTGTAAAGACAGAGCACATTACAGAAGTTATAGTTCATATAATATAATAGAAATTAAAAGTTATTAATAAAAAATAATATTAATGACAGATCACTTAATGGGATCTCTTAGGCAGTATTAATTTAATGACTAGTTAGTTAATGGAATCTCTCAACAGAATCCAACACCTTTGATTTGATCACTTAATAAGATCTGAGTGTACACAGACATTGTATTATAGTACAGCAGGACGTAGTAAAATGATTTTGAGGAGATTAATATATATAATGTAAAAAAATATATGGTTAACTGAGTTAGATTAATTTGATCACTCAACAAAGATAATTATAAATGATACGCAGACAATCCATAATAGCCAAGTAACTCGTATTAGTCAAAATCCTTAACTAAATCCTATTTTTATCATTCAAAAGAATCTTAGTGTCATTTAACAGAATCTCAGTGTGCCCATGAAAATTGAAAATGTTGTTTAAACTACCAATAAAGAACAACCAACTCTTAGTGTCACTTAACATAATATTATTGACCGATCAGTTAACACAATCTTATCAAAATCTTATTGATTGTATGACTATAATAGTATTGACAGGTCACTTAACAGAATCTAAGTTAACCGTGTTACTCAATCAGACTCTGAATGTCACTACCACAGATTCAATGATGGGATCAGGTGGTACTTATAAGAATCTTTATGTACCACAACCTAATGGGACTAGGCGCCTACTATAATTCAGTTTACAACCTAACAAATTCTATAGTTGTAGGGTTCTATTAAAGAAACTGGTTAAAGGATCACTTTACAGAATCTCATAATGGGTTAAGTCATAGTTACATACATGTTGTTTTTATGAAAAAACATAAACAGACTATATAATTTAGTTATATAAGTGAGCGGCTATCAGAATCTATATATAATACAAACTAATGGTCTGAGTATTTATTATAATTCAGTTACAACGTATCAAACACTATATTTGTTGTTAAATTTCTGTTAAATGATCACTTAATTGAATATGAGTGTTGCTTAACATCATTTCAATATTCCATAAAAAAATGAGAATCTTGCCAAAAGAATCCAAAAATGATATTTAATAAAGGTATGAAAACATGGTGTTATAGTATAGCAGCACTTAGAAAAAAAAATGAAAAATCAGTTATAGAAATTATAGGATGACAAATATAGAGCTATATTGAAAAACTTGATGTTCCGCATCAACAATCTCTTCACGAATTAAATCTTCGTTGTCCTTCCCATCACTCCGTTATAAGTTATGAATATCAACAAGTATATTATAAATTAATCACTTAACAGAAATTCATAGTATATAAAAAAATCAACCTAGTAGATCACTTAACGGAATCTCATATTGAGTTAAGTGTTAATTATATAATTGTTGTTTATGCAAAAAATAGGTTAAAGGATAACTTAACGGAACCCTATCAACTGGCATATAACTTAAGATAATCCAATCAATTACAAAGCATAAAAAGGAACATCATAATTAAAATTATTGATAAACCTCATATTCTGTATGAGCACTCTATTCCCCTAATAAATCTTCATCATCATCCCCATCACTCTGTTATTAGATATGAATAAGGTCAAGTATTGTGTAAATTAATCTGTGACGCCCCCAGATCCGGGGTCAGGGATCCAGGCCATCACGATTCAATTCCAACAATAAATTACTCACCTGCTTAACAATTATATCACAACATATCCTGGTGACCCCAATCCAAATACACAACTCGAGCCATAGTCTCAGAAAACGAACTTAAAATAATAACAGTTATTATAATTCAACTGTAATAAACTCAGGATCTCGTTGTTTCAACATTTATTATTACATTGCATATTATACAATAAGTATAAGAATTCTAAACTAAAATCCTATCTAGCTTACACCACCTGTAGAAGCCTTGAACCTGACTAACTCAAGCTCGAGCATCTCCTTTCTTTTGCATCCCATGGGCAAGTCTTACTGCAAGTTTTAAAGTTTACAACAAAAACAAGAATGAGCCAAAGAATGCTCAGCAAGATATATATTAGAATATTTTGTAACTTGCACCAAGGAAAGGGTGGCAACTAATATTTATACCAATGCGATGACCAACAATATCAGTAGATAATTTGCAATGCTTTTCCAGCAGAAAGTTTAGCGAAATATGTTTCGACAATAAATGAATCAGAGTTTACGATGCAAAAAGATTTTCAACATAAGTCTGCAGTTCAAGTTACTGCGATACCCCAATAAAAGCTCAACAATTTTCATTCACACTATCGCTAGTGTAGGACCAATGAAAGTTCAACTGTTCCCATTAACACTATCCTTAGTGCAGGACCAATGAAGTTCAACAGTTCCCATTAACACTATCCTTAGTGTAGGACCAATGAAAGTTCAACAGTTCCCATTAACACTATCAGTAACTTAGCACCTAGGCCTTCATTACAGTGTTAATGTCAAATTCCAATTGGAAGAAAAGAAGATACTGGAGCATCCACCGCGCCTATTGTACACGATGATCAGTCGTATAGTACAATAGTTAAGTAACCTTTTCTACTAGTAGAAGGATGATCCAAAACAGGTCATCACCCTAGGCAACACATGGGCCTTTAAATGCTGGACCGGCGCCACTCGGCCTCTTACGCTAGATGGACTGTGCCGCACACAAGCCTCTTACACTTTATATCTCCAGTTCCCTTTGAGTACAATCAACAAGTCTAGAAGGGAATTTAATACAACCTTCTAGGATAACAACAACAAAGCTTTCTGGGAATATTCAAATCAAAGTGTGGAAGGGAATTTAATACAACCTTCCGGAACAACAACAAAGTTTTATGGGAATTCAATATTCGATAATAGATTAACTCCCGAAACGAGATGGAAGTAATCTCTTTATATGTGTGGGTTGACCTTTAGTCATGTATGAACAGTTCGAATCAAGATCACGACCGGGGAGTCGCTACTAGGTGATAAAATAAACCCCACGAAAATATAATACTTTTAGGTAAAATAATGGTCCTTACGGGCACCAGTTTAAATGAAAAGAATGTTAAAGTGGGATATTCCTTCCCTAACATGGAGTTATCGACTCAAAATAAGTATAAAATATCCGAGTCATAGCTCAGTATTTATTATTTAATGAAAATAATGTTTTAAGAATTTTCTTGATAACTCCGGAATATTTTTAAAGATCCAGTAAATATTTAATCAATAAATACGAGACCTTGAATAGTCCCTGAAAAATATTTTAAAATAATTAAAATATTTAATTAGGATTTAATCAAGACTATTTAACATTTAAATAGTTTTAAATGAATCAATATATTTAAATAGTATTTATTCAATCTCAAATAATATTTAAATATTCCCAAAAGAATCAAAAGTATTTAATTAAAATAAATACTTTGAAATAATCCAAAATATTTAAATAATATTTAATCAATCTTAAATAATATTTAAATAACTCAAAATGAGTTGAAAGTATTTAATCAACATTAAATACTAGATATATACCCTTTTAAATAATATTTAATAAAACTAAATATTATTTAAAATATCGAAGGGATATTAATCAACTTGATTAATCCCTAACCCATAATACTTATTATCCCCGAAACTTATATTCCAGGGAGAATCCCTGGATAATATCGACTAATAGTCGAGAGATAATACACTACTCCCGGTCGTCTGTCAAGTACCAAAGAAATGTACTCGACACAGAAATCAGTTATGCAAAACTGACAGGAAGCGTCCTCTAACTTTTGAGAGTTCAGAGGCGCGAGCAAACAATTCAGTCGAATAAATAGTTCAAAGACAGAAGCGAATTCCAAGCACCACAGCCTTATAACCAATAAACATGTTATAAGGTCAGAGTTTAGAGAACTTGCTATACGAACTCTAACTTTTCAAGAAGTTCAGAATCGTCAAAGAATCAAGTAAGGAAGGGTAAAACACAGTTCTTGATTAATATAAACAGTTTATACTCAACAAAGCCTTATAACCAAGAATTTGTTAAAAAGCTTAAGATTTCAAGGACTCAAGATATTGGCATATACAACAATCAAAATATTCTGTAATAGAATTTGAAAATAGGGTTAGGAATCTTGCCTGGTGTCCATGATGCATATCCATGATCCCACTTGTAATCCAGAAGTTCTATCAATAGATATAATAATCTAGATTAGTTCCCTTAATCGAAACAACTAGATATACTACTAATAAGTATACCCGAATTTGTTACTAATTACAAGATGATTATGACCATTAGACTTCACAACATCCTCATTCTAACACCTCGATGTTAATCCTTAACTTATATCGAGTGTACTTAGTTATTTTATAACACTTATTTTTCCCGGCATTTCACCTCCTCGTGCCTACTTTGGTTATTCGTAAAACTATCTTGTCAATGATTTTTAATCAACTTCTTTGCACCTACGTATAGTCATGATGTTCCTTAACAACTTTCATTACTTGGTCGACTCGAGACAAGTCCTCTATCTTGCTCGAAATCGTTCCCCAAAACGGTTGTTCAACCTTTTCTTATGTTAATCTCACTTAAACACCCTGTTTTCTATCATTTTTAATAAATTGGAAATCAATTATTTTGACACGATTTCTTCTCTGGGGTCTTGTATGACTGTCAAGGAATCTCCCATTAAAGTTTCGGATTTTATTAAGCTCCGTAGCTAGTCCAATCATAGCCTCAAAGTTGGACAAAAACAGGATTTCCATTTCCTGCGCTACCGTTACTAAAACGTTCATAACTTTTGACTCGTAACTCCGAATGACGCAAAATTAGCGCTCAAACGATCTAGAGACTATCTACTATCTAACCATATCAGCCATAAGCCAAGAACAGTGGCCGAATGTTCCCAGATTTTCTGGACAGTTTACAGCAGTTAGTTTAGAAGAAAATTTGGCATGGTTTCGTTTGTAAATTCATCGTTTTCCATTTTTATTCTACTCCAAATCAACCAACAAACAATCCCAAACTCCTCAACTAACATCAACAACCAACATATCACATCCTCAAGCAAGAAAAATCAGCCAAGCATAAGAAAATAATTGAAAATCAAAGGAGCAACTCTTGTGTTTATAGGACCAATCAACCATAATCTATGCTACCCATAACATATATATGCTATAACAATCATCAATCAAGCTATAGGAATCCAAGAATCCAAGAAAACAAATTTTCAATTTTCGTAGTTACTGTTCATTCGAACTTCTTT
Source organism: Oenanthe sinensis (assembly GCA_028671895.1). NCBI lineage: Eukaryota > Viridiplantae > Streptophyta > Magnoliopsida > Apiales > Apiaceae > Oenanthe > Oenanthe sinensis. The sequence continues at coordinate 44,331,531 of CM053814.1, read as the reverse complement.
GAATCATAACTCAAGATTCCATGGATGGAACGAAATGAAATCAAAGACAAGCGTAGTAGGAGTCGGTACCTTCGATTTGAGCTATTAAACGCAAGAAACAAGCAAGAATCGAGTGAGTTCTTGATTTTTCTTCTTCCTTGCTCCATGCCATCAGCCGAAGCTTGAAAAAGGGGGGGGGGAAGAACTGATTTTTTTTTTCTTATTTTGTGTGTGGTGTGTGGTGGAAGCTAGTATTTAATAAGGCTTGCGCGGTAGTCGCGTAATTTCCCGACAACGTTTTAATCTCTCGTTCTCGTTCTCTTTTCTTTCGTCCCACCTAAGTTTTAAAAACTTAAAATCTCATATTATGATTCTAATATATTTTAGAATCATTAAATTAATGCTCTTTAATTGTTTCGAGAATTTACGAAACAATTCTCCGAATAAATACTAATTACTTACACCGTCTCTCAAATTCTGTCACGACTTCCATCCGGACTTCCAATTTATTTTGTTGGACCAAAAATACTTATAAGTCCTATATTGATTGCGTATGCCACCGTAACATCGGTCTCACATTTCAAGTACCTTATGAAGAAATAAATCCATAAAATCATTCATTCATAAAATGAAAAATTTTTATCCAAAAATCTTAATAATCCCAAACGTCAGAAATATGGGTTATTACATAATCACTTAACAAAACCTTAGAGTTAGATAGATCAGGCGGAATCCAAAAAATTAATAGCACAAATCAGAATCTCAAAGACAAATAACTACCGATATCCCAAAAGTACTCAGGTAAAGTCATATAATGGTAGGAACACATATGAGAATTTTATGGAGAATCTGTAGTCATATTGATTTACATAATAAAAAATGTAGATGCAACACTCAAAAGGAATACTAACATCTGACACACAATAGCAAAATTAAGTTCACAATAATATTCAAACATAATTAATCAACTATTAGAATCAAGTGATGTGAGTGAGCACTTATCAGAATCTTTATGGAATCTTCAGCAGAATCTTTATAATCCACTTGACAGATTACTTAAAAGAATTAACAGCAAAGACAGAGCACATTCTCGCTAACGATCAGTGGTTGAAACCCTTGTAGCAAAACTTTGTTTTCCTGTGAATCTAATTTCATCGCTCCCTCAGGGTTTCTGTAAATAATAAAGTTGTTCATGTCAGTGTTCTATTACACTAATATTCAAATCATATACTCATTCAACCCCAAAAATATATAGAAACCTTATAATATTATGTTGTGCCTCTATTATCGTATATAATATGCTTACTGAAACGTTCTTATGCTATAAAATTAGTTACAAGCAGTGTACCAAACATATAAGGTAATATATAATTTGATTATAAACTTACCAAAAATAAAAGATTCTTGTTTATAAATTTTGTTATAAACTTACAATATTTTAGATTGTTAAAACGTAATATATATATATATATATATATATATATATATATATATATATATATATATATATATATATATATATATATATATATATATATATATATATATATATATATATATATATATATTATTGCCCCTGGTTTTTTATAAGCTAATTACAATACAGCCCTTCTGTAATGTATTAATAATTATCTTTATATTAATAATAATAAACGGTTAAGATTGAAGTCTCTTGATAAGAGGGGTCTCCCTAGAACTCTGCCATATATATATATACACACACACACACACACTTTATTAGGTGTCCTTTATTAGAACATATTAATTAAGCTCGTTAATAGTCATATTTATTAATTACGAAATTAATAAATAATCAAGCCTCTTGAGCCTTGATTACTTGTGATAACTCTAATTTTTTTTCAAAATTTATTATTATTATTATTTAAATATTTTATTGATTTTCTCAAAAGAAGAGGAATAAAATTTTAATATTTTATTGCAGTTGGATGCATTTTCATATTTTTATTATTATTTTAGAAATTAATTTTCGGTTAGTGAGGCTGAGTTCGGTTTAAAAATTTTCATGTTATTTTATTGATCGGGTAAGTATCTCGAGTCGGTTTATTGATGCAGGAAAATTTTTTAGCTGTTTGAATTATTAAATTATTCAATAATTTTTTTTAAATTACTAAATAATTTAGGAATTTTTAAAATTATTTTTAAATTAGAAAAATTTCCATTTCATCAAAATTTTTAATTCAAATTTATTTCTGGATTTTAGAGACCCAATTGGTATTATATATGTACCAAATTTTATTTGAGTGAATTATGCGAATTTTCAAAATTTGGCAATTATTTAAAATTTTTGAATATTAAGAATTTTTAAAAATTTAAGAAAATAATTATTTTTAATTAGTTTCTGTTACAGATTAAAAAAGAGGTGTATTTAATGCGTAGTTAAATATTAAGGTGTGAGAGAACTTCGAGCTTTTATGGCTGCACTAACGTTTTGTGACTTCCTCAAGTCCTCGTTAACTGCCTATGTATCTCAATGGGTGTTAGAATCAAGCCAAAAAATGTAGTTCTAATGTTGAGAGGTTAGGCCCTTTATATAGGCGCATGAAGGCCTTGGAATCATATTAGAAGCAGGAGATTTGGTGGCCAAGTCTCCTAGTGTCAAGGTTGTCTAAACCTCTTAGGAGTGAGGGTCCTCGTAGGACTCTTCCCATGTTTGGATTTCTAGATCCTTCTAGGATTAGGGCCTTCAACAGGGTTTTCGGGCCTTTACTAATCCCTTATAAATTAATTACGAAATTAATTAATAATAGAGGCTTACTGGGCCTATGGCTTCAACAGAGCTGATCGATTACAAATCCAATTGATTCTTGGATTACAAATTCACTTGATCCTAGGATTTATTTTCCTAGTTCGTTTCAAGGGCCCAAGCCTTTGGACCATACCAGGTCTAATTCATGAAATAATAAATTTTAAATTTATTACTTCCTCAAGGATATTTTTACCCACATCATTTACCCCCCAACTTTTGAGAAAACTTCATGAGTTTTCGTAAAAGTTTCACAAAGGGTTTTAAGTGTCTTACCGGGATTTTGACTTATTTCAGTCAATTTTGTCTCGTTTCTTGGGCTCAGGCCTTTTTATTACTAACCCCTTTTAAAGGAATTAACATTACATAAATGGGCCCCCAAAGTACTTTATTCATAGCAAATTTATCAAGGATGATTTTTGCATTCCTTCCATAAATCGACCTGGATCGAGGCCGAACAGGAGCCTACCTTCGAGGTCGAACTTTGAGGTCGATTTCGACCTCGACTGAGGTCGATTTCGACCTCGAGGTCGATTTTGACCTCGACTGAAGTCGATTTTAAGCCTCAAAAACCTTCGGGGTCGAACTGCAAGATTGAAGTCGATTTCGATCTTGATTGAGATCGATTTAGGCTTCAAAATCCTTTGAAGTCGAAACCTGCGATTGCGGTCGATTTCGACCTCGATTGAGGTCAATTTAGGCTTCAAAATCCTTTGAAGTCAAAACCTGCGATTGAGGTCAATTTCGACCTCGATTGAGGTCGATTTAGGGTTCAAAATCCTTTGAAGTCGAAACCTGTGATTGAGGTCGATTTCAACCTCGATTGACGTCGATTTAGGCTTCAAAATCCTTTGAAGTCGAAACCTACGATTGAGGTCGATTTAGGCCTTCATGGCTTTATTGAGGTCGAGATATATGACTAAGGTCGTTTTTGATCAGGACCGAGGTCGTATTAACATTCATTTTTCCTTCTAGGTCAAAATGGCTTGAGGCCTCACGGTTGTGTTGCTTTCGAGTTGGAATGAGCTCGAAGCATGTGACTGAGGTCGATTTCGACTTTAATGAGGTCGAATTAGGCTTCAAAAATCCTCGAGGTCTAAATGTCTTACTGAGATCAATTTCGAGCTCATTGGAGATCGATCATGGCTTTGAAGTAAAACATGCCTTCAAGTCTTGGGGCTTCTAATTCGACCTGAAATGAGGTCGATTTATGCCTTATTTTTCCATTGAGGTCGCTTATAGATTCGAGGTCGATTATCGACCAGGATTGAGGTCGATATAATCATCATTTTTGGTCCCAACTCGATTTTGGAATGAATTCGATTGGCCTCTTGGCTATAACTTAATTTCGACCTTGATTGTGGTCGAATTATATCTTAAAAATAGACCCAAGTCGATTAAAATTCGAGGTCGAATGCCAATCTCATTTGAGGTCGATTTTTTCTCCCAATTTGACTTTAAAATTTTGGATAGACCTTCTAGGCTGTGTGTGTTTTCGACCTTTATTAAGGTCGAATTGTGCCTCAAAATGGCACCCAGGTCGATTCTTTTGATTTTTCTATAGATGTGCATTTTCGACTTGATTTGAGATCGATCAATACTTGATTTTACCTTCCATGTCGAAATTGACCGAGTCGCGAAACCTTTGTTGCGTTCGAGCTAGATTGAGGTTGAATTGACCCTTTTTTATCTCTCAGGTCAAAATATTTTGGGGCCTCATGGCCTTGTAATTTTGACTAGGATTGAAGTCGAATTAACCCCTAAATACCTTCCCATGTCGAAATGTTTTGGGGCTTCCTGCCCTTGCATTTTCATAAGAAGATTGAGTTCGAAATGAACCTTAAATGCTAAATGGGTTGAAGTGTCCTTTTCTTACAAATTTGATTGAGTAGAGTTTTACAGGCTTTTTATCTTTTGAGCCCAATATAGTATGGGCCTTCACAAAGTCTTTCATTATAGAGTTCAATTGGTTTGTCCAAGTAGTGGGCTTTCACAGCTTTTGGATCATGGTCCTTCAAGGGCCTTGGACTTTTCAGATTCTGGGCCTTCGAGGCTTTTAGGCCTTCGTGGCTTGTGGGTCATGGGCTTTACGGGCCCAACTTCTAGACTCTTCTTCTAGGTTCTAGAAGACTCCATTTTTTTTAATTTTTTTGGGCCTTCATTCATGGACTTTGCATTATGAGGCCTTTTACCTGTTGTACCGGTTGAAATGCCCTTCAACGGTCATGTGACCTAGAAACGCCGGTAAAAAATGGAATTTGAACGGGCAGGTGACCGGCTGGAGGTTTTATATGAGTGAAGTGAGGGGCTTCACTTCCCTTACTTCTCATTTCTCTCTTCTACATTCGAGCTCTCAAGCTTTTAAGCAATTCCAGCCTTTATTTTCCTCGGGAATACTCAGAAACTCAAAAATCAAATGGCAGACAAAAGAGTTTCGAGAATGGCAGCCATGAATGCAGGATCGGCCAAAAGAGGTAAACCTCTACATCGAATCCCCATCTTCTCTACTTACATGTCTCTGATTGATATGATAAATCAAAGGGGGGATGAATACCCTAGCCAATCTCACTTAGATTCGTATAGTCGTACAAATAAATTTTTCGATACTGATGTCGTAGAATAGTACAATAAATTGTTTAATTTCCCCTAGATTCACTATATCCTTCACGGAGCATGGCGAAAGGACCTGCCATTGGAACCCAAATCGCTTATTTGTTTACGTAGATTCCCTGTTAGTGGGGGCTTAGGTTTCCTTCGCACGATTTTATTCCTACTCTTCTAGCCGACGTTCAAATAAATCCTTGCCAAATTGTGCCCAATGGATGGAGACTCATCCATTGTTTTATGGTTTTATGTTTGGAAAAGAAAATTAAAATGACCGTCTCCCTTTTTCGAAAAAAATTTCAATTTAAAAACTCATTCAGCCTTTCTCTAGGTTGGGTTCATATAGCCCACAGACCCAACAGGCCCCATATCTTCGACAATTATTCGATTCCTGATAACAACCTTCACTGGAAAGAGAACTTTGTTCAAGTCAAGTGGGAAGGGGGAGACTGGGGGACTCTCTTTAGGCCCTCTTTAGGCAAAGTGGCAGATGGGAGCGTTGACTCCATTAAGCTCTCAGAGGAGGAGGAGGCAACTTACATCTAGCTTACACAGGAAGCAAGTTACTTGGGTTCTTCTTGATGACCATAGGTTGAAGTCTGTGGGCCTATCGAGGGCCTCAAGTAAAGGTATACTGTCTTACTTAACCTCTTTACTTTGTGGGTTTGACGTTTTACAAACGTATCTGTGTCTTCTTTTCAGTTGCTGCGATGATTAATGAGTGGACCATTCCACCCGTGGAAGGAACTGGCCGCATGAAGCGGCTAAGGCTAATGAATGATCTTAGGCAGAGGAAGGAGTTGTCAGCCTTCTTACAGCCTCACGCAGGGCCGAGTATGGCTGAAGGAGGCGAAACCATCAAGACACCTAAATCCCTGGCTTACAAACCAGGCTGGGGATTCAGAAAATTGGACACCGTGGTTGGCTGTACAGATCACGCGAGGGACTGGTCCCTTCACTCCCTCACTCCTTATGACTACAAGGATATCGTGTTGGGTGTGATGAGGAGAGCACCAAGGCCCTAGGTGCACATGCACTAGCATCGGTAAGTTTCTTATTTTCACTTCAATGGCATCTTTTGCACATCTGTAATACTTAGAATACCTTTTACTCACCCTGACTTGTTGTCTTTCAGGCCAATGCCTATTTTCAAGCTTTTCTGCACCAGACAGAGTCATGGAAGGCTCAAGCAGGGTAGCATAAGAAAGAGCTTACTGTGGCGCACGCCAAAATAAAGCACTTAGAGGAGAAGCTGGCGGAGAAGGAGGACATGCTGAAACGGGCTCAAGCTGAGATAGTTGAGCTCTGGGCCGATCAAAACGCAATCATTGACAAATACTTGGGCTCGGAGGAATATCAACATTTGATTCAGCAGCACGACAACCTTCTCTTCCTGGAAAACTACATAATTGGGTGGAACGAGGCGCTGAAGGCGGTGCTGGAGAAGCATCCGGGGTTGTTTGACCCTAAGGTGGACTTCTAGAGTCCTCGATCAGCTGAATCCCTAAAGCAGTTGATCGCCGCTCAGAAGGAGGAAATCGAGGGGGATAGTAATCCTGATGTAAGGCAAGAAAGGGCTCGCGAGCCTAGCCTTACTCCATCTCCCCAACAGTCCATTCCCAAGGTAACTCCTCCAGCCCCAACAGAAGAGAGTTCCTCTGGAGAAGAAGAATCCGATGAAGGTGAGGAGGGTTCGTCTTCATTAAGCGGCGAGGATTCTTCAAGAGAAGAAGAGGAGGAGGATGAGGAGTAGATAGGTTTAATTAGTGTCTTTTTTTGTATTTTATGTTACTCTCAGGGCTTGTAGAAACATACAGCCTCCGAGCTTTATTTATGTATTCATGTTTTTCATGTTCTTATCTTTTACCTTCAACCTTTGCCTTGATTGTTTTTCGTGTTTTCCTTGAACATAAACAATAAGCACTTTCAAGGCTTGTAAAAAGAATAAGTGAAAATGATGGACGTTATATAAGAAAAATAGGGAACACTTCTCAAAACTTATAACTTAGTATAAAAAGAAACATATTATCCCTTCAGGGCTAAACAAGTTGGTACTCAAATGTTTTCGAAAATAAAATTGAAAAATTAAACATAATAAATTCTCAAGTTGGCAGCATTCCAGCTTCTTGGGATTTCAATCCCTTCAAGTGTTTGGAGCTTATACGCGCCTTGTCCCGTGACTTCCTTCACTTGATACGGCCCTTCCCAGTTTGGAGCTAACTTGCCCTTAGGACTAGCTCCAGATGCCTCGATTTTTCGTAGGACCAAGTCTCATATGCGGAAGAACGTTTCCTTTACTCTAAGGTTGTAATAGAACGAAGCTTTCTTTTGGTTTGTCACTATTCGGGCATTGGCCTGGTTGCGTATCTCATCTATCAGGTCTAAAGCCAACTGCATGCCTTCTTTATTGGCATCAACCTGGAACTCTTGCACTCTCGCCGATGCTTGAGTTATTTCAACGGGCACCACTGCCTCAGCCCTATAGGCTAGTTGAAACGGAGTAGCACCTGTTGAAGTCCTACAAGTAGTTCAGTATGCCCATAAGATTGGAAGTACCTCATCAATCCAAGTCCCTTGGGAGCGTTCAATACTCTTCTTAAGTCCATCCAGGATAATTCTGTTGGCCACTTCGGCTTGTCCATTTGACTATGGATGAGCGACTGAAGTGAAATGCAACTTGATGTTGTAGTTTCCACAGTACTCTATGAAGTCCTTGTTATTAAATTGAGTCCCATTGTCCGTCACCAGGATTTGGGGTAACCCATACCTGCATATAACATTCTCCCAGAAGAATTGAGTCATGTTCTTGGTATCAATCTTGGCCAGGGGCTTGGCCTCTATCCATTTAGTGAAGTAATCGATGGCGACTATGAGAAACTTCCTTTGTGCACTGGCCTAAGATATCTGAAAGGCAGAGTGTTTAAACTTGTAACACTATAATTTATGTAACTCAACTAAAGAAAAGATACTTAACCCGAAGACAATCAAGAATAAGAAGTCACAAAGAAATCAATACTAATGAAGACAAAGTAATTGATACAGTTCAACATGGTAAATATGATCAAACAAAGAAGAAATCATTGGAAGAAGTTCAAGTTAAAGTTGTTCATGCCCCAGTGATTTGTAACTCAAAGGATCAAGATCATAACTATCAGTATCAATAAGACTAATTGATTTCAAGTGAAAAAGAAGGAAAGCAATTGTTGGAAAGCCACATTTCTAATTGAACATGGTAATCTATTCAGAAGCAAGAAACCTATCAAGACTAGTCACTTATGAACCAGACCAGTGCATCAAGTGTCAGGACATTGGTAGCAAGTTCATGTCAGTAGTAGAGTTCCAAGTTCAAGAGCTTGTTGAAGAAAATAGAAGACATGAAGAAATCACAAGTTCAAGATGTTGCATTGAAGTTTCAAGTTGAAGCCCAGAATTTCTCTAAGTACTTACAAGGGAACCTATGTAGAAATTCCTATCTAGAAATTCTGGATAAGTTTCTACTTAGAGCCAAGTAGAAATTCTGGAGTTGGAAATATTTTCTAAGTACTCAACTCAGGAAGCTATCTCGAATTTCCTATGTCGAAATTCCTAAGTCGAATTTCCTATGTAGAAATTCTGGAGGTGAAAATATTTTCTAAGTACTCAGGAAGAAGGCTATCTCGAATTTTCTATGTAGAAATTCCTAAGTAGAAATTCCTATGTAGAAATTCTACTTAGAATTCGAGATAGAGCCAAGTAGAATTTCTTATGTAGAAATTCTACATAGAGGACAGTTTCAACATGACACATGGCATCATCCTGGTGGCAGATTTCCAAGCTTTCAAGACAAGATAAGATTCACGTGGACAACATTGGGCCACTCATATCTTATCTTTTGAAGACTACAAGTCATAGATTACAAAGTAGTATAAATAGAAGTACTTGTGTAACTTGTAATAGAGAGAGCAATATTCGAGAGAAACACTTGTAATAAAGAGAGAGTATATTCACAGAGCTTAGTATCATTTACTACCCTCTTTACTTCTGTTGTACTATTGTAATGAATGTTGTAGCAACCCTTTCAAGTTATATATAAGACATATATTCCTTGAATCATTGTGTTCATTTATTACATAGTATTTATTGCTTCATTAATTCGAAATGTTGTATTCACCCCCCCCCCCTCTACAACACTTTTGGACCTAACAATTGGTATCAGAGCCTTATGTTTGACAAACAAAACATAGATCCTTGTGTTTGGTAGAAGATTAATGAGTTTTCTCTTCCAGATCTAATTTTTGAGTTTTTCTTGAAAAGTGTGCCTTAATTTTTTTTTGGTGAAAACTCATCCCAAAAAATTATTTAAATACTCCAAGTGTTATTATTTAGCTTGGGTGGATTTTAGATAATTTTGGTGAATTAATCTGGGTACTTTGGTTTGTGGTGTTCTTCACATGTTCATCACTGTTCTTGGTAAAGAAGACAAAACCAGCAACTTTAGATCTCCTTTTCAAAAAGACAAAAAGGTGAAAAAGGTGTTATTGGCTTTTGATTGGACAAAATACTCACAGCATAAAAAGAATTGTCAGAAGACTCTATACCTTTCACGTGGGTGTTAGGTGAAGTTAGGTGAGTTAAGTCATAAAAGTCAAAAAGTGTGAAAGTGACCTGCAGCAATTTTTTTCTCCAAGGCAAAAGTTCTACATAGAATATCTACTTCAGAATTTCTACTTAGAAATTTCGACTTGACAATTTCTACTTAGAAATTTCGACTTGACAGAATTTCGACTTGGTGAAATTTCGACTTGGCAAAAGTTCCACATAGAAATTTCGACTTAGCCTAGTCTTGTGTACTTAAGTTTTTTTTGTGACCAGTTTTTGAACTTTGATTTATTTTGAGATAATTCAATTTTCTTTTAATTACTACTCAAGTAATAAGAAAAGTTTATTATCTCTACTTTAAATATATATTAAGATGGCACCTAAAAATCAATTCAAAATTCCAATGTTCGACCGAGATCACTATGAAGAATGGGTGTTGAGAATGAAATTATACCTTGAGTCCATTAACCCTGAATACTTGGAAGTCCTTGACAAAGGTAAATTTGTTCCAATGGTGGTTGTTCCTGAGCATATGGAAGGAGATGTGGTTGTACCACAGCGGTCTGAGCCTAAAAAGGCAGCGGACTTTTCAGATGCCGATAAGGAGCAGATAGCCTTTGATACATCCGTTCGACAAACACTGGTGGAATCCCTCGATCACGAAATGTTTAATGTAGTTAAAGGACTAACTACAGCCAAGAAGATCTGGGATAAGATAGAGGTCGTCATGGAAGGTACAGCTGAGGTTAGAAGTAACAAGACACTCATACTCAAGATGGAGTATGACACTTTCAGGATAAGAAAAGGAGAAAGCATAACTGATGTCTATCTAAGATTCAGTCAGTTGGTGTTGGATTTGAATCTGAGAGGTATAACTCTCCCCATGATTGAAGTCAACACGAGATATCTAAGGAACCAGCCAAAAAGCATTGAACATAGAGTCTACGCTGTAAGAGAAACCAGAGATTTGCATATAACTTCTCTGGAAGAGTATTATGGAATTCTAAAGACCTATGAGCTGGAGACCTTTCAAGATCAAGCATGGGACAATGATTCAAGAGGAAAAGAAGTGGCATCAGGATTGGTTGCTGATGAGGGAGAGTCTAAGAAGGCAATGGTTGCAGAAAAACCTAGATCATCACCTGCATCTCATCAAGTTGATAATGATGATGAATGCACCTCAAATAGTGATGATGACTACTTCACCCAAGAAGAGCTGGACAACATGGATGATAGTGTCGTGGCATACATGGCGAGGAAGTTCAGCAATATCAAATTCAAAAAGAGTAACCGACCACAGAGAAAATCTTCATCTTTCTATCGGGTTACAAGGGGTGGTGGCAGTTCTTCAGGTTACAAAGGAAAAGGCAAGAGTTCTAGCTACAAATCTCCTTTGGATTTCAAAATGAAGTTCAAATGCTATAACTGTGGTGAAGCTGGACATTTTGCTACGGACTGCAAGAAGCCGAAACAGACTTATCCAAAAGAAAGTTATGAAGCCCTCAAAAGCAAGTATGAAGCCCTGGTGAAGGAAAGACATGGAAAAAGAGCTTTAGTTGTAACAGAAGGTAGAGCTTGGGATGATTCAGACGAGGAAGAAGTTATTCATGCAAACTTTGCCCTCATGGCTGAGACATCAGAGGAACCAGAGGTACCAGTTCTAACCCTTAAGGAAGAAATGTCTATTGATGATTATAAGGTGCAGAACGGGGCTCTTAGCGAAGAGATCTATATGTTGTGCAAAAGCCTAAACACTTCTCAAAAGGAACAGAAAACACTTGTTGCCAAATGCAGAATGCTTGAGGCAAAAGTGGAAGAGTTAGAGGCTGTTTGCACTGTAGATACTTCCCTAAGAGACTCTATTAAATCTTTGGAACACAAGCTTAGCCTTAAAGATGAAATAGAAGCATGTCTTAGGAATAAACTAGCTGAGTTAGAAACAAAATGCGAAGCTTATAAACTAGCTGCTAGTAAGGTGAATGTTGACAGTGACACATTTAAGAAGATAACTGGAGTTGGTGTAGGTCTTGATTATTCTAACTTATCTAAGAAAGAAGGGAAAAGACCTGTAGACATTAGTTCCAGTAAGACCAAGACTGAAATACCTACTTTTCTTAAATCAGCTGTCAAACCCATCTTTAAACACTTCGTTCCTCAAGTAGAAGAAGAGACTGAATTATTAGTTAGATATGAGATAGAGATGGAAGATCGAAAGAAAGAACAACCTGTAACTCCTATTAAATCAGTTAAAATCAAATCCACTAGAGAAGAATCTAGACAAGGATTAGGAGCTAAGGCTGTTAAACAACAGAAAAAGGAAAAAGGCATAAAAGAGGTTAAGGCAGAACGTGTTAAGAAAGAGTGCTATCATTGTAAATCTACTGAACATCTTTCTTACGCATGCAAATCTAACATGAATATTCCTATTACTCATGCCATGCTTGTACCACACACAATGAATAACATGCATATGAACCATGCACAATGTGGTCAACCTAATTGTATGCCATGCACTTTTAATGTCATGCAAACATTTGTAAACTTGATGAATGCAACTAGCCAATCATGTCAAAATTCTACTGCTAGTTCTAATGTCAAAAAGAAGCATGTTAGAGCTAAGACTGCCAGTCCTCCTAAAGTTAGGAGTGACAAACCTTCTCCTAAGACTAACAAAATTGTCAAGTCTGAAAGAGGAAAAGACGAAGTCGAAAGCTCGAGTAATGTTAAAGTAGGTGCATCTACTGTTGTTAAAACTGATAATTCTCGATCTTATAGAAAAGCCGGGCCCAATCAAACATGGGTTCCGAAGAACGCCTAATCAATCTGTCATTGCAGGGCATTAAGCGAAAAAGGAATAAAGTTATATGGGTGCTAGACAGTGGAGCATCGAGGCATATGACAGGAAACAAGTCCCTGCTTACAGAGTTGGTTATGAAGGCTGGCCCTTATGTTACCTTTGGAGATGACAGCATTGGTGTGACAAAGGGATATGGCAAACTGAAATCTGGTAATGTCATCATTGAAGATGTTTCCTATGTTGAGGGACTAAAACACAATCTGTTGAGTATCAGTCAATTTTGTGACAAAGGATATGAAGTTATATTCAACAAGAGAGGTGTATCAATCACTCACATTAAGGAAGGTTCGTTGGCTTTGAGAGGAGTTCGAAAGGCAGATCTCTTTGTTGCTGATATGGATTCGGCAAACCAAAATGAAGTGACCTGTTTCTATAGCAAAGCGTCAGATGATGAAAGCTGGCTATGGCATAAGAAGCTGTCTCACTTGAACTTCAAAACGATGAATGCTCTCGCAAGGCGAGAACTGGTGAAAGATCTACCTCAAATGGAGTTTGCTCCTAAAGGACTCTGTGAAGCCTGTGAAATGGGAAAGTCAAAGCGAGCATCGCACAAGAGTAAAGAAATTTCTAGTGTCACTGAGCCTCTGCAACTCCTTCATATGGATTTATTTGGCCCAGTGAATGTCCTATCATTGTCTAGGAAAAGATATGCTTTGGTAATCGTGGATGACTTCTCAAAATATACATGGGTATTGTTTGTAATGACAAAAGACGAAGTACCTTTCCAAATCATTGATCACATCACTGAGATTGAGAATGTATCAACACTCACTGTGAAGACGATAAGATCAGACAACGGCACAGAATTTAAAAATGCAATATTGAATGACTTCTGTGTTTCTAAAGGAATACGTCATCAGTACTCAGCCCCGAGAACTCCACAACAGAATGGAGTAGTTGAAAGGAAGAACAGAACATTGGTCGAAGCAGCAAGAACTTTGTTGTATGAATCGAAACTTCCTCTATACTTTTGGGCCGAGGCAGTGAGTACAGTATGTTATACTCAGAATAGAACCTTGATCATAAAAGATAAAGAAAAGACACCATGTGAACTAATGAATAACAGAAGACCAACAATCAAATACTTTCATGTCTTTGGAGCTAAATGCTATGTACTTATAGATGATGAAAATCTAGGCAAATTTGAAGCAAAAGCGCGTGAAGGGATATTTGTTGGTTATTCTACAAATACGGTGGCAGCTTATCGGGTATTCTTGGTGAATGAACGGAAAGTGACTGAAAGCTACAATGTCAGATTCGACGATACCAAACTCCCATCAATTTCTAAAGATAATAGTGAACCTGAGTCCCTAAAATTTCATAATCTGGACTTGGATGAAATTGAGGATGAACCTGAGTTGGTTGTTACTTCAAATATACCAAGTGATCGTGAAGCTATACCTGAGTCTAGTGGACAATCGAATTCTACGAGATCAGAAGAAACTTCTTCCGCACGTTCTGGCAACAACTCAGGGGGAGTAAATAGCAGCTCAAGAACAGGTGATCAAGACTCGAGGAGAAATGACACTAGTTCTGTAGGAGCTGGTACTAACTCAGGGGGAGTTAGTAGAAACAACACAAGTAGTCAGCACAACAATTCAGAAAGTCAAGCTGAATCCTCAAGACAATTACCAAGAGAACGGGTATGGAGTAGAGACCATCCGTTTGAATTAATTATTGGTGATCCAGATGCTGGTGTGACTACTAGAAGATCTACAAGAGCTGACATGGCAAATATCTGTTTGTACTATGGGTTCTTGTCCAAACTAGAACCTAAAGAAATAGAAGAAGCTCTTGGTGATGCTGATTGGGTGATTGCAATGCAAGAGGAGCTCAATCAGTTTGAAAGGCAGAAAGTTTGGAAGCTGGTACCCCGACCAAAGAACAGATCAGTAATTGGAACTAAGTGGGTATACAGAAATAAACTGGACGAAAACGGACTTGTAACACGAAACAAGGCTCGTTTGGTAGCAAAAGGTTACTCTCAACGAGAGGGAATTGATTATGATGAAACCTACGCTCCAGTTGCAAGACTTGAGGCAGTCAGGATGTTCTTAGCCTTTTCAGCACACAAGAATTTCAAGGTTTTTCAGATGGATGTGAAAAGTGCCTTCCTGAATGGAGAGCTAGAAGAAGAAGTGTATCTGGAACAGCCACCTGGCTTCATTGATCCAGAACTTGAAGATTTTGTGTTTCTTCTCTTCAAAGCTGTCTATGGCCTCAAGCAATCCCCAAGACGATGGTATGAAACCCTATCCTTGTTCTTAATTGAAAATGGTTTTATTAGGGGAGTAATTGATAAAACATTGTTCTACAAAAATGTAAAGGATGATTTGATACTTGTTCAAGTGTATGTGGACGATATTATTTTTGGGTCATCTAATGAGCGCTTGTGCGAGAAATTTGCCAAGTTAATGCAGGATAAATATGAGATGAGCATGATGGGGGAGCTGTCTTTCTTCCTTGGATTACAGATCAGTCAAAGAAAAGAAGGAATCTTTATCTGTCAATCCAAGTACATCAAAGATTTACTCAAGAAGTACAATCTTGAAGATGCATCAGCAGCTAAAACTCCCATGCCAACAGCCACGAAGCTTAATGAAGACAAATCAGGTAAACCAGTTGACATCACAAGCTATCGAGGTATGATTGGCTCACTTCTCTATTTAACTGCAAGTAGACCCGATATCATGTTCGCAACGTGTTTGTGTGCAAGGTTCCAAGTGGATCCTAGAGAGTCACATCTCATAGCTGTCAAACGAATCTTTAAGTATCTCAAGGGAACACCAAATCTAGGGATTTGGTACCCAAGAGATACAGGTTTTAATCTAATAGGCTATTCGGATTCAGACTATGCAGGTTGCAGGATCGATAGGAAAAGCACATCTGGTGCTTGTCAATTCCTAGGCAGAAGATTGGTGTCCTGGCAAAGTAAAAAGCAACATACAGTATCTACTTCTACTGCTGAAGCTGAGTACATTGCTGCTGGAAGCTGTGTAGCTCAAATACTGTGGATGAGGAACCAATTGAAAGATTATGGCATGGAACATACAAAGATTCCAATCATGTGTGACAACACTAGTGCCATTGCCATGACCAACAATCCTGTAGATCACTCCAGAACCAAGCACATAGACATCAGGTATCATTTCATCAGAGAACATGTCGAGGAGGGGACTGTGGAGTTACATTTTGTACCCACAATGCAACAAATTGCAGATATATTCACCAAGCCTCTTGATGAAGTAACATTCAATAGGTTGGTTGGTGAATTGGGGATGCTTAACACAAGTTAGTAAATCCTCCTATCTGTAACATCCAAGTTTTGATCATTTACATATGTTTGTTTTTCTTATTAAATGCCTAGTGGAAAACATATGTAAATAATCTTTAAAATTGCACAAAATATCACTTCTGCATGCCATTTAATCATTTTGAACTTAGACTTTAAGATGTTTAATTAAAGATTATTATATGGTGTATCTTGTGTTATTTTTCATAAATTCACTGTGCATTAATTGAAATTATCGATCAAAACTTTGAATTTATGTTCATAAATTGCATGAACATAGGGGGAGTTAAATTCATGGATCTCTAAATTTATCATGATTTTAAATGAATTTTTCTATGATTTTCATGTAATTTTTATATAATTTAAAGCCTTAGAATTGTCAAGGAATGTCTCTTTTAATGGTTTTTATTAAAAATCCTTGAATTGGTATTTATTTTAATTTGGCAAAATTTAATTATTGATTTTCCAGAAAAATTGCTAAATTTTACTAAGTACCTTCAAAATTTCGAGATAGAGTCTATCTCGAAACTCATCTCGAAATTCGGCTTGAATTTCGACTTTGAGCTTCCAGGAGTGAAGTTTTGAAAATTCTAAGTCTGGTAAATTTTTCGACTTAGTGTCTATCTCGAACTGTATCTCGAAATTCGACTTATTGTTCGAGATAGAGTTCCAGGTGTAAGAGATTTGAATTTTCTAAGTCTGGGAAAATATTCGAGTTAGCATCTATCTCGAAATTCATCTCGAAATTCGACTTGAAGTTCGACTTGAAGTTCGACTTGGAGTCTATCTCGAAATTCATCTCGAAATTCGACTTGAAGTTCGACTTGGAGTCTATCTCGAAATTCATCTCGACATTCGACTTGAAGTTCGACTTGGAGTCTATCTCGAAATTCATCTCGAAATTCGACTTGAAGTTCGACTTGGAGTCTATCTCGAAATTCATCTCGAAATTCGACTTGAAGTTCGACTTGGAGTCTATCTCGAAATTCATCTCGAAATTCGACTTGAAGTTCGACTTGGAGTCTATCTCGAAATTCATCTCGAAATTCGACTTGAAGTTCGACTTGGAGTCTATCTCGAAACTTATCTCGGATTTCGACTTGCAGTTCGAGATGGGTCTTTCCTGAGAGGTTTAATGCTGTTTAAAATTGTTCAAGTGAATTTAATTCGAGTTAGCCTCTATGTCGAAACTTATCTCGAATTTCGACTTGATGTTCGAGATAGAGTTCGACATAGAAGTTCGACATAGAAGTTCGACATAGAAGTTCGACTTAGAAGTTCGACATAGAGTTCGACTTAGATTACCCTGTGAGTACTTAAGTTTTTTTTCATTTTCACAGGGATATTTTTGTCATTTCACTCTATTGCCTATATATACAAAATTAACCCGATTTTACTTTCACTTTTACCCTATTGTTTTAAAACCTAATTTTTACAGCAGCCCTCCCTCCCACCCACGACTGTTCATAGTTGTGGTTGAATCTCTTACATATAACGAACTACTGTCCATTTTGTTTCTTGATTTTACTATCTGCATCGCGTTTAACCGATTAGATTGTGCGTAGTTTTGTGTTTAACATCGTAACTGTTCATCTTCACAGATACATACATACACACGATTTACACACACTTCTCACACAAATATTATTACTGCGGATTTTGTTTTTACAGTGGTTTGTTACTGATTCTTGTTTAATTCCGTAGTTTAATTTTCACTCCACCATCACAGTTGTGTTCTCAATTAAAAGGGATTAAAACGTTTTTTTTAAACACAAACAAATGACTCACCAATTTTCTCTTGCAAAACATAATTATTATAATATTCCGACTGAAATTGGTGATCAACTCCCGCGTTTCAAGTTTTGGGTACGATATCTTAATTTGTACTCCAAAGCTAGCACTGCTTTTACTGCAAAACCTACACTGGTCCATGATGCTTTGCAGCAGTTATGGACTAGTGCAGTACCTTTTGGGAGTAAATCGACCCCCTACGGTTTTACTTTTACCTTGGAGGGTCAAAATTTTGAGGTTACAGAGGCTATTTTTAATACAGTTCTTGGTTTTCCAGTCAAGGATTCTTATGACCCTGAACCTACAGCGGCTGAGCGCCAGAATTTTTTTGAAGCAATTGGATGTTATCCTCCCCCTGGACGACTATCCACTTCAAATATTCAAAAACAATTTTTTCATGTGGAATGGAATTACTTTTTCGAGGTCATTACTAGATGCTTTCGGGCACGAGAAAGAGATTTTCATCAAATTTCCATTCCTATGCAAATTTTTGGTGTTTCCCTAGCCCAGGAACTAAACATTAATTATGGCAGGCTTGTTCTTTCAGAATAAGTGGCTACAATGGGATCACCTGAAACCAGAGACATTTCACACAATGATATTGTCTGCTGGTATCCTCGTTTCTTGCAAATGCTAATCAATGATCTCGTGCCTTCAAATGCTTTATCACTTAGGCAGGCATTTGTTCGAAGTCCCACCTCTGCACCTTTAGGCATGGGCACTAAGTCACTAACAACTATTGCTAACCAGGATAAACATCAGGGTAAACCTATGTCTATTCCTGAGAACATTCAAGTGTGGCTCTCTTATGATGCAGGTGTAACTACTCTCGCGGGAACTTCACAAATCTCATCACATGCTCAGAATCCATCTGCCCACAATGAAGCATTTCAAGGGATTCCTGATGAGCATATTGATGACGAACAAGATGAGGGCCAATCTCTCAGTCACTTCACAGCCAGGCAAAGGGAACAGCAACCGTCTCCTAAGACAACACATGCTGCTTCTGATTCCTCTGTTGGCCAAGGTAATGAAGGAGGTACATTCTTAGAACCTAACACTCCTTCCTCCTCTGATTCTGATTCCGTGGCCCAAGATTCTGCTAACCCGCAGGATCTATCCCAGGGTGATAGCCATATTTCTGCGTCTGCTTCTTTAACTTCTTCTCTATCACCCCTGTTAACGGGAGTTAAAAGGCCGGCACCTTTAGAATTAGGTGAGAGTACTGATGAGAGTGACCCTGAAGTGCAGCCAGTTTTAAGGAAACGAGCCAAATTTTCACAAGCTGCTACTTCAAAAGCCCAGTCCATCCCTAGCGTGTCTATCACAACCACTCCACCTCACGAGAGTGGTTCTCCCCTTGCACAGTCAACACCTAGGATGGTTGCTGAGGATTCAGTGTCTTCTGAAGAGCCTGTTCCTTCAGTTAGGCCGGAAGTTTTACGAGCTTCGAAAGTACCTTCACCGGTACGTCCTGATGCTGCAGAGAGGATCGGTTCTACTATTGTACTTGAACACTCTGCAGCCTTTCAGCCTGAGATTCCACCTCAGGACAAAACAGGCAACATTGATCCCATAACTGTTCCTCATTTTTCTTATCCAGTTTCTGCAGGTACTGCTTTGAATCTGAGTGCTATTATTGAAGACATACACGAGCGTGAGACAGGGAGTGAGTGTGAGCGTTTAGGGAGTGAGGGACCTTCATTTTTAAGGCCCGAAACTGAGCGTCAAACACAAACAGAACGATTCTTAGAGCGAGAAAACCTAAGCCAAACACCGTCCCTGGTTCTTCAAAATCTTGAAACACGTATGTCAACGGTGGAAAATCATATACAGCAGTTTGGGCAGTCTATGGGGCAGTTAGGGCTTAATGTTGGAGATCACAAGAGGGCTCTTGATGACTACGCAGCACGAATGGCAAGTCAAGCTGAAGCTTTAAAAGATATGGCGGACAAAGTCAATGACCTGGGCCATGCTGGTGGTGTCTTGGGCAGCACTCTGTATGAAAGAATGGGGAGTGTGGAGAGCGTTCTGCATACACTGGCAACAGAAGTCAGTCGTATGATGTATGCAGTTCGGCACTTAGTTCCCCCGGAGTGTTTCGATGACCATTTCAATCAACCTCCCCCGGATGCTGATGGTGCAGGTGGTGCTGCTGGACCGACTTCTGGACCTTCTGGTTTTGGTTCAAGTGCTGGTGGATCGGGTGCACAAGGTGATGTTCCGGATAACTCACCTAAGGGGGAGAAAGGAGGTAATGAGACGACACAACAGTCACCCCGTGCTGAAGAAGAGATTGATCCAATGGTGACTGATGAGGAGGCTCAGAGGAAGCGAAAGGGTAAAGCAGTGATGGTTGATCAAGAAGAGCCATTCACTGACTTTGGTGATCGACAGGAACACGTGCAAGTTGATTCAGATTCTGATATGGAAGACGTACCTCTAGCACATGCAATTAAGAGATCTTTGGAGGAACAAGGTGGAGGTGCTGGGGCGTCTGCTGAAGAGATTCCTGTTGATGAGGAGACCCTGAAAGCTCAGCAGTTAGCTCTGGAACAAGCTCAATTTTTCAAAATGAAGATGATGCAAGATAAAGCTGTTTTTCTTGAGAAACAAGTGGAGCTCAAGGAAAAGCAGTATGATCATGAGCTTGCCAGACTAGCTGACCCTCAAGTTGATCTGGACAAAAGGAGGATTGGACAGAAATGGGACGATGCACGAAAGATACTGATGGGGTCGTGTGCACATGGAGTTCATAATAAGGAGGCAGATGACTTGTTCTTCAACTTAAACATGAAGAATCCGATGACGATGGACTATATAAATGCTTTGAAGAGAATGATTTCTAAAGTCCGGGTTGGATACAAATCGGTGGATAATGAATGGCAAGTTATTTTGTCTTTAATTGATGGAGCCCCGATGTCTTTTATGTATGTTGATGATCAGTTTATGTCGAGAAGATCTGCGTCGGAGTTGTTCTTGCTAGCAACTAAAATTCAATATTCTCAAGCTGAGGAGCTAAGCATTCTGTATAGAGATCAGTTAATGCAGTTAGCAGAGGACAAGGGACCAGAATTCTCAGCCAATCCAGACGTTGTCAGAATGGTTGTTGATGGAAAGATGAAGAGGGTTAGCATGGAAGAAAATGACTTGATGGCTCTATCGGTGGAATCCCTTAAAGCTGTTTGCAGACAAATGATGGGTAAGGGATTCACCTCGGATATTAAAGAAAAATCAGTGGAGTTCATTGAGAAGATAATCTTCCAGAAGAGCAGTGAAATATGGAAGTGCGATGTCATTGCTCCAAATCCTCTGGATAATGTGAAGATTGAGCCAGAGCTAATGCAAAGAAAATGGGATATTCTACAAGCTGTGAAAAGCGTAGATGAAGCTCTGACTCTTCCTTCAGGACCCCTGGAACAAGGAGAGATAAGGGAGGCAGTTGGTGTTCCAGGAAGAGAAAGTGTATACTGGATTCATTCTTACACAGATGATACAGCTGATGCCTTGGTGTTCATTGATGCAGACCAGAATCAAACCTTCTTGCATATGAGTAGGAAATGGCTGCTACAGACTCAAGATGCTGCATTTCTATACAAAGTCAGAGATGAATTCAAATTTGGAGATGTAGAGGATAGGTTTGCAGATGAAAAGCAGAGACTGTTAAAGTACTTGTCTGAGGTAGTAAAGGAGAAAAGGAGAATGGAGTCAGATGCGGCTAGTAGGCTCAATACCAACCGTGTCAAGGGCTACCCTAAAATGATATACTGTCAGTTCAAAGCTGATAAAGCTCATTGGAAGCCTCAGCTCATCATGAAAAACTTTGAGGACATTCCGAAGATCAGAACTACCCAGGAAGTTGATAAACTAAGAAGGCTTTTCAGACATCCATATCCAGAACCCAAGAATTCTCTGGAAATGGAAGCAGTAAGTTTGCTGAATGCGAGATGGGCACAACTACATGATCCAGTATACAAAAGAGAACAGCAAAGGAAAGAAAGGCGCAGAAAACAAGGAGAAGATAAGCGCAGTGCTGTTAAGGAAGTTAGGAAGGGGAAACGGAATTAGAGTTAAAGTTCAAAGGGATGTGAACTTGAAGTTGGAAAAACTTCATATCTTTTGGTTGCTCTAACTCACTTGAGGAAAATTCACCTGACCACGGTATGCGAGATAGGCTAATTCACCATACTGTAACCGTGAATCAGAGTGGATCCAATAAGGTGATATGAGTTGGACTGAAAGGTATGAAATAATCCAGGTGATAGAGATCATCTCAATGGTCTTTAATTCGAGGTTCGAATTTTCTTTCTAGCTTATATTTATTTTCTAAAGTTCTTTGTATTGTTTTCAAGTTTTTATTCAAGTGTAAAATGTGCAAGACATTAATGTTACTTATCTTTTCTCGTCTCATTATTTAGTTGAGTTATCCTTCTTTAATTTGAATGTCATTGTTAGACAATCAAATAGGGGGAGATTGAAAGGCAGAGTGTTTAAACTTGTAACACTATAATTTATGTAACTCAACTAAAGAAAAGATACTTAACCCGAAGACAATCAAGAATAAGAAGTCACAAAGAAATCAATACTAATGAAGACAAAGTAATTGATACAGTTCAACATGGTAAATATGATCAAACAAAGAAGAAATCATTGGAAGAAGTTCAAGTTAAAGTTGTTCATGCCCCAGTGATTTGTAACTCAAAGGATCAAGATCATAACTATCAGTATCAATAAGACTAATTGATTTCAAGTGAAAAAGAAGGAAAGCAATTGTTGGAAAGCCACATTTCTAATTGAACATGGTAATCTATTCAGAAGCAAGAAACCTATCAAGACTAGTCACTTATGAACCAGACCAGTGCATCAAGTGTCAGGACATTGGTAGCAAGTTCATGTCAGTAGTAGAGTTCCAAGTTCAAGAGCTTGTTGAAGAAAATAGAAGACATGAAGAAATCACAAGTTCAAGATATTGCATTGAAGTTTCAAGTTGAAGCCCAGAATTTCTCTAAGTACTTACAAGGGAACCTATATAGAAATTCCTATCTAGAAATTCTGGATAAGTTTCTACTTAGAGCCAAGTAGAAATTCTGGAGTTGGAAATATTTTCTAAGTACTCAACTCAGGAAGCTATCTCGAATTTCCTATGTCGAAATTCCTAAGTCGAATTTCCTATGTAGAAATTCTGGAGGTGAAAATATTTTCTAAGTACTCAGGAAGAAGGCTATCTCGAATTTTCTATGTAGAAATTCCTAAGTAGAAATTCCTATGTAGAAATTCTACTTAGAATTCGAGATAGAGCCAAGTAGAATTTCCTATGTAGAAATTCTACATAGAGGACAGTTTCAACATGACACATGGCATCATCCTGGTGGCAGATTTCCAAGCTTTCAAGACAAGATAAGATTCACGTGGACAACATTGGGCCACTCATATCTTATCTTTTGAAGACTACAAGTCATAGATTACAAAGTAGTATAAATAGAAGTACTTGTGTAACTTGTAATAGAGAGAGCAATATTCGAGAGAAACACTTGTAATAAAGAGAGAGTATATTCACAGAGCTTAGTATCATTTACTACCCTCTTTACTTCTGTTGTACTATTGTAATGAATGTTGTAGCAACCCTTTCAAGTTATATATAAGACATATATTCCTTGAATCATTGTGTTCATTTATTACATAGTATTTATTGCTTCATTAATTCGAAATGTTGTATTCACCCCCCCCCTCTACAACACTTTTGGACCTAACAATATCCATTCCCCAGATGGCAAAGGGGAGTGGAGAGTTAATGGATGTCAGCATCTCAGGGGGCTGCCTAACGATGGGTGCAAACTTCTAGCAGCGATTACACTTCTTAACATAAGCTTTAACATCTCTAAGCATCTCAGGCCAATAGAATCCCAGTCTCATGACTTTATGGGCAAGAGCCCTGCTTCCAAGGTGTTGGCCACATACACCTTCATGAACTTCCCTTAGGGCAGCTTCAGCCTCGTGGGGTCTCAAACACTTTAAATAGGGTATAACGTATGATTTCTTGTAGAGTATTCCCTCTATGAGGGCATACTTCAAGGCTCTTACTGATAGTTTGCGTGCCTCTACGGGATCAACTGGTATCTTTCTCATCTCCAGATAGAGCTTGATAGGATTCATCCAACAGGCCCCCAGCCCAATCGGGGCTACCAGTTTGGCGTTAATACTCAGGGTCTTCAAGACTTGGAAATAAACACTGCCAGAACAACTATCATTCTCTAATGATGCGAATTTAGATAAGGCATCAGCCTTCACATTCTCCTCTCTCAGAATGTACTCGAAGTGACATTCCTCGAATTACGTGGCTTGAGCTTTAACAATCCTTAAATATTTTACCATAATCTCTTCTAGGGCCTCAAACTCCCCATTTACTTAAGAGATCACTAACCTTAAATCACCACATAACCTCAGCTTGTTCACCCTCAGGGTTCTGGCCATACCAAGTCCAGCTACCAAAGCTTCATACTCTGCCTTGTTGTTCGTAATGGTAAAATCTAACTTGATTGCATATTTAACAACAAATCCATCAGGGCTTTGCAAAACCAAGCCAGCACCGCTAGTGTTTGTTTTCGAAGCTCCGTCAAAAATGAGTAGCCAATATTTTTTAAGTTCCTCCTCTTTTTCCCTATTCTTTCCAGTTTCTTTATACTCTTCCTGCCCCCCGACTTCTTGGTTGGGAATGGTACATTCAACCATGAAGTCAGCTAGAGCTTGAGCTTTGATTGCCGTCCTTGGTTTGTACTTGATTTCAAACTCTCCAAGCTTAATAGCCCATTTGATTAGCGTTCCACTGGCCTTGGGACTATGGAGTATGTTTCTCAGGGGCTGGTCAGTCAGGACTTCAATAACATGCGCCTGGAAGTACGGGCGTAGCTTCCTTGAAGACATCACTAATGCTAAGGCAAATTTCTCAACCTTTGAGTAGTTCAATTCTGCTCCATGCAGAATCTTGCTAACATAATAAATGGGTTTCTGAACTTTCGCTTCCTCTTTCACAAGAACGACACTTAGGGCTGAGTTAGAGATTTCAAGGTACAGGCACAACACTTCTCCAGGGTTTGGTTTGGCATGCAAAGGTGGCTCAGCCATATATTTCTTCAACTCTTCAAAAGATGCTTGGCTTACGTCGTTCCACTCGAAATTTTTAACCTTTTTGAGGGCCTTGAAGAATGGTAGGCACTTTTCTCCTGACTTGGATATGAAGCGCCCTAGGGCTACTACCCTTCCTGTCAGCTTTTGGACCTCTCTTGCGGTTTTGGGTGGCTCTATGTCCAGGATTGCTTGAATCTTATCAGGATTTGCCTCAATACCTCTTTTTGAGACCATTAGGCGTAGAAATTTTCCAGAACCTACACCAAAGGTGCACTTGGTCGGGTTCAACATCATCTTGTGGGTTCTCAGAACTTCAAATGCCTCACTCAGGTGCTTAAGATGATCGGCCTTGTCCAAGCTCTTGACTAACATGTCATCAACATAGACCTCCATGGTCTTACCGATAAGGTGCTTGAAGATTTTATTTACAAGCCTTTGATACATGGCTCCTGCATTCTTAAGTCCAAAAGCCATAACCAGATAACAGAAAACACCAAAGTCAGTAATGAATGATACCTTAGGGATGTCATCGGGGTGACCTTTAATTTCGTTATAGCCACTGAATCCATCCATGAAGCTAAGAATCTCATGTCCAACTGTGGCATCTATCATCATGTCTATCCTAGGCAAATGGAAACAGTCCTCAGGACAGACATCATTTAAGTCAGTAAAGTCTACGCACATTCTCCACTTTCCATTGCTTTTTTTGACCATTACTGGGTTAACCAACCATTCAGGGAATTGAATTTCTTCAATGAATCCAGCTTCTAACAATTTCTCTACTTCCTGCTTAATGGCCTCCTGTCTTTCAGGGGGAAAACTTCTTTTCTTCTGTTTGACCGCTGTTCTTCCAGGATTTACATTCAACTGATGTGTTATAAGTTCGGGGTCTATCCCTGGCATATCAGCTGTTGTCCAAGCGAAAACATCCATGTTATCTTGAAAAAATTGGACTATGTTAGGTACGTCCAGCAATCTTGCCTAAAAGCGAACACGTTGGCGCTGGCTGTTCCCTTTAAGGGAATTAAGTAGCACCGAACCACAACTCCGGGGTTTTGGTGCAATGGTAAGCGCTGAGGTCCTAAGAAGTGGTATCAGAGCAGGTCGCGTGTTCGAAACCCATGGCGTGCGCGCCTGAAGGCATTTGCAGATATAATATGGCAATTTGCTGGGGGGGATTGTTAGGTACGTCCAGCAATCTTGCCTAAAAGCGAACACGTTTGCTCTGGCTGTTCCCTTTAAGGGAATTAAGTAGCACCTAACCACAACTCCGGGGTTTTGGTGCAATGGTAAGCGCTGAGGTCCTAAGAGACTAGCTGTTCTTTCTGGTCTTTGGGGAGTGAAGTCCCCACGTAAGTCACCTTCTCAGGGTTCAAAGGATCCAAATGAGCAGGCTCCAAGTCTTCTGCAGGTTTACCCCTCCTTTTTTCTTGATCCCTGACATCCATGTCTTCAATAGGGAGGACCTGCCCCCAGTGCCACTAGGCTTTAAGGCAGCTACATAACAACTTCTAGCTTTTTTTGATCTCCTTTCTCTTCTCCCACTTCATTCCTAATTTGGAATTTTAGCCTCAGATGGTATGTAGAGGTTATCGCCTTGAAGGCATGCAGCTCAGTCTTGCCAAGGATCACATTATAGGTGGTGCTTGCCTGATAACCAGGAAATTTAGCATCTAAGTAGACTGTCGAAGTTCTTCACCCATAGTCATGGGTAGTTGTATAATCCCTTCTATCCGAGACTCCACTCTATTGAAATCATAGATAGGCATGTTGGAAGGGGTCAACTGCGAGTCATTATACCCCATCTTCGCAAAGGCTTCATAGAATAGGATGTCTACAGACGGTCCACCGTCTACCAAGACCCTCTTTTCCGGAGAGTTTCTGAAAGTCATATGACTAGTCCTATTTGTAATAAGTATATGACAACTCAACTCAGATAAGAAAGCAAAGTAAATAATAAATATTGAAAATAGAGGAAGAACAAAAAGAAGCCAAGACACGACAAGACAAGACACAAAGACCACTACAGCAGAAATGAGAATCAACATTGTAGTTAGTCATCCGTGAACCAGACCAGTGCACAGGTTGTCAACAATGTCAGTGAAGATTCGTCATCAAAAAGTTCAAGTGGTTAAAAATGTTATGGTTGAAGAATAGAAGAGTTTTATCTACATCAACAATAGTCAAGCCTTTAATTTAATTCTCTATTAATTAATTAAATTAATTAGTTAATTTAATTAGTAAATTAATTCACTCAGAATTAATTTATTTCTTAAATTAATTAAAGGATTAATTAATTTAGAATTATTTTAGAATGACAGAAGACAGAAGCTGGAAGCTCAAAGGGATATAGGTTTGTTTGGTATGCAGTGTACAAGAGTCAGAATCCAAGATTGAATATTTGACTGGGTACATGCAGTGGTAAAAAGAAGTATTGTCTACTTTAAAGAGTCAGATTATTTTAGTAACAGAGGTACTTTTAATTGCAAATGTAGAAACAGCCAAACATGCCTGACAGTACTGACTTGAAGAAAAGACGGAAAAAGAAATGACACGGAAGAAATACAGAGTCATATATATATTCTTAAAAGTGGAACCCCGGTTGGAATTGATTTATCATTTCCAAGTCAAAAGGATGTCGATTCCAGACGTTCAGAAGACCGCAACTTAGAGCGTAAGAATTTATTTAATTAATAAATATTTTATTTATTTAGTAAATTATATTTATAAATATCTAAATAATATTAGATATTTATTTTTATAATTACTGAATTAAATTTATTATTTATTAATCAAAGATTATAAGCTGTGCGGGTCGAAAAGCATTTCTACGGATCCTATCCATATAAGACAAAATAGGCCCCTTGCTTTTGAATTTGAAATGGCAGATGATGTTTTGTTAAAGCAACCAATCAAGGCTTGCCACGTGTCCATTCAAGTGAAAAGAAAATGAATTGACAGTTGATTCAAGAGTCATACCGAGGGAAATCAAATGTCATACCGAAAAATTCAAGGGAAAGTCATACCGAG
Source organism: Oenanthe sinensis (assembly GCA_028671895.1). Lineage (NCBI taxonomy): Eukaryota > Viridiplantae > Streptophyta > Magnoliopsida > Apiales > Apiaceae > Oenanthe > Oenanthe sinensis. Next base: position 44,303,511 of record CM053814.1, on the reverse strand, counting down.
AAACTTTTCTAAATGTCATGCTAAAATGATTTTATTTAATTAAAATAAGTCATACCGATTTTTTTAATTAAAGAAAATCTGAATATGACTTTAAAAAGTCATACCGAATTTTCAGAAAGTCATACTGAATTTCTGAAAGGTCATACCGAGTGAAAAAAGTCATGCCCAACTTTTTCAAAAGTTATACAAGGCTTAATTCTTGTTAAATAAAGTCATAGTGAGAAAAGTCATACTAGATTTTCAACCTCTATAAATATGAGGCTTGAGCTTCATAATTCAAAAGTAGAAAAACTTTCAAATTCAATAATTTGTCTGCAAAGTTATATTCACAGACTTTCTGTGCTGGTTTAAGTTTAATTCCTTAAGTAGAACAATTCATGTCAAATTTGTTCTATGAATTAAATGTTTATTCTACCGAATATTGTAACACACATTCAAGTTTAATATACATATTTAACTTGAATCTTGTTTACTTACTTGCTAATTTTTTATATCTTAAATGTTAATCATAAAAATAGAAAGCTAGTAAGTCAGCCTCCCAAACACTACAAGGACTCTAACCCTCAGCTAAAACAATAATTTAATTCCGCAAATTCTGAAAAGAATTTTAAATTGTTGTCAGTGTCGCATTCAATCCCCTTCTACGATACTTCCGGGACCCAACAATTGGCATCAGAGCAAGCTGATTGATATACAAATCAAGATTCGCAGTCCAGTGAAGCTCAGGGTACCGAAGCTGTTGGAACTCTGAATGTCTAGAGGTCTTGTTAAATAAATTATTTTATAAATTTAAATTTAGATAAAATTATTTTATAAATTTTATTTAAAATAAATTTATTTTACGAATTTAATTTAAATGAGTTTATTATTTAAACTTGAAAAAGTTTATTTTATAAACTTAATTTAAATAAGTTTATTTTATAAATTTAAATTAAATAAATTTATTCTTTAAATTTAAATATATTTACTTTTATAATTTAAATTTGTTTAGATAATTTTATTTTATAAATTTAAATTTAGATAAATTTATTTTATAAATGTTATTTAAAATAAATTTATTTTATGAGTTTATTATTTAAACTTGAAAAAGTTTATTTTAAATCAAATAAATTTATTCTCTAAATTTAAATAGATTTATTTTTATTATTTAAATTTTTTTAGATAAATTTATTTTATGAAATCAAATTTAGATAACTTTATTTTATAAATTTTATTTAAATAAATTTATTTTATAAATTTAATTTAAATTAGTTTATTATTTAAACTTGAAAAGGTTTATTTTATAAACTTAATTTAAATAAATTTATTTTATAAACTTAATTTAAGTAAATTTATTAGTTAAATTTATATAGATTTAATTTATAATCTAAAGATATTAAAACTTGGTCCATTTTTCCAAAAGGGTTTGTAGTTGGAAAATTCTCCGTTTTGGCTCAGAATTAATTCGTAGAGCATATGACCCGATTTCGAAGAAAGTGGTCATTTCGTATTAGTAGATTTATTCCGGAGCATTTGGATTTTATTGTGGATGATACGACTGTTCATGTTACAGTTCCACAAACTGCTCAAATGTAAAGAAAGGGTAGATTTATTAGTGAGGAACTCTGAAGAATTTTTTTTCTGACTCTACTGATCATTCTAGTTTTTGTACTTGTACAAAACGGATTTAAGAATCGTTAGAGGTCACAACTGAAGAAACATATGAGGCTAAAAGTAGCAAGACAAGATCAGGGTTGTACTACAATATTCAAGAAGCCTAAACAAGTAAATAATGACAGAGACTGTGTTGAGTTAAAAGCAGGTGCGTATTTTCATATGAATTGCTCACACTCACATAGTTGCACTTAAATGTCAAATCACTTCATGTATTGCTTGTTTAGAAGTAGAAGATTAAAAGATGGTAGAATTATCTAAGTAGTTAGTAAAATTTGTAGATTCGAGGCTTAATCTAAAACTGAATTAGGTAATTAGAGATAATTAAAATGTTAGACAACAACAAAAATGGATTAGACAGAATTAGTAATTAAATTGTTAGTTCGTTTATTCCATGTACTTTAGAAAATTATTGAATATTTGTAAATCTACTGAACACCTGATACACTTGTGTAGAATGGTTAAAGTAGATAGTACTGAAATTTCTAATATGCATAACATGCCTGAATTGCATAATTTTTATCTATAATGCATTGAAGCTTAATGTTTACCATGTGCTCTTATTTTTCATGCTTGTTCGTTTAAATCTGAAAATGCATATCTTAGGACTTGCATAATCTTAGGCAAAACATCAATAAGAATCACAATAGGGTAAAGACTGCTAGTCCACCTTAAGATAGGTTGGAATCACTAATCTCATAGCCTTAAGACTTCCTTGCCAAGGCTGCTGTGAATGAGAAGTGATATGTCAAAGATAAGTTTATGCATGTTAAGGTTGAAACTGTTGTTACAATTGTTGAAAGTAATATCTCTAACCCATCTGGACTCAATTGAAGTTGAGTACCAAGAAACTTAATCATTTGTGATTGCAGAGCATGAAACAAAAGTCAAAAGTTATGTGATTTCGTGACATTTATTGTTCGAGGCATATTTCTAGCATTGAAGCTCTACTATCACAGTTGGTTGAGAAAGCCTACCCAATGGTAACTGAAAGGCATAGGTGTACTAACTTGTAACACTTAATTATTATATAACTCAACTAGAGAAAAGATAAAACAACAGCAAAACAAGAGAAACTGAAGAAACACATGGAATCAATCAACTGAAGAAATGGTAATGATACTTGGTAACTACAAGTAACTAATTTGGTTAATCAAGGATGCATAAGTGAGAAGAAGTTCAATCTCAGTATTGCTCATGCCCTAACTTATCTAATGGAGAATCAAATTAATGTCAAAGAAGTATCAAGAAGACCAAAGTGATTTCATGTAATGTATATCAACATCTGGATAATGTAAAGGTTGATCAACAAATGAGAACTGACATTCAGAAGCAAGAACCCCTACAAGACTAGTCACTTATGAACCAGACCATTGCATCAAGTGTCAAGACATTGGAGGCAAGTTCATGTCAGTAATAGAAGATCTCATTTGAATTGAGTGAGGAAAAGAAATTGAAGAAGATAGGGAAACTTGCTCATAAAGGTTAATCCTCAATTAGTCACTAAAGAAGGTCAACATTGGATGTGTGCATATTTGCTAAGGCAAATGTCGATCCACAACAGATCGAGATGCGGATCGAGATTTACAATTGAAGTAAAACATTGCAAAGGCAAATCTCGATCCACGGTAGATCGAGATCGAGATTCTCCCAGATCGAGATCGAGATTCTCCCAGATCGAGATCGAGATTCTCCCAGATCGAGATCGAGATTTTCACAGATCGAGATCGAGATGGGTCTAGGCGAAGATCGAGATGCGGGTAGAAATGTAACATTTAATGTTCAAGGGACAAGTGGCTTATTGTGAACGGTTGATCCAGAGTTGTTGGGAAAGTACTTTTTGTTGTCGAAGTCCTGATTGGGCCACGTACACAAAAAGGACAAGATCAAGACTACATGACATTATAAAAGCAGCACTTTGTTTTTATTAGAAAATAGACTTTCATCATCTCTGTAATTCAACGATATTTTTAAGAGAGAGCATTTACTGTAAAACAAAAAGTGAGAGAGAGGATCAGTTGAATCTAGCTTTAATTGCTGTATTTATTGTTCAACTGATCATGATGCTTTTATGAATGTTGTAGCAAATCCATCAATGAATATAATGATATATTCTTGAAATTCTGTGTCATCATTTATTACCTGCATATTGTTTATTCTCTCATTAATTTTAAACAGTTGTATTCACCCCCCCCCCCTCTACAACACTTTGGACCTAACAATTGGTATCAGAGCCCCTGTTAAACACATCTAACAGAGATCCTACTGTGTTGTTTGAGTTGGTTCTTGAAAATCCCAGATCTAATTTTTCTTGAAGTTTGTGCCGAAAGTTTTTATTTGTTTCTTCCTAGAAAAGTCATAGATCTAAAAAGTTCTAAGTAATGGTGTAAGGAATATTTGTACAAAATTCCAAAATATTGTACTTTAGAGTTTTGTGGATTTTCTTGTGGTCAAAACTGGAATCAACTGATTGACTAAACAAAAAGGACATTTTCGAACTTCTATCAACTAGGAAGTGGACAACTTTTTGTTTGGACTTGAGAAAGTGGTGGACCCTGCTACTGTTCCTGTTATTAAAACTAACTTGCTTGAATCTTAAGTGCAAAATCCGTTGGATATTAAGTGTTGGATATTTAAAGTGAGATAATTAATTTTTCAAGTAACTACAATTTATTGTAATTTGAAAAGTGTATTATCTTAATTTTAAATTTTATTAAAATGGCCGCCGCACACAGATTTAAGATACCTTCGTTTGATGCACAACATTATGACGAATGGACCGGAAGGATGAGAGCTTACCTTGAATCAATAAACAAGGTATACTTGAGAATATTGGAAAACGGTCCATACATACCCATGAAAATTGAGCCAGAGCGAATGGAAGGAGGGATACTAATACCATCCCGGTCTGTTCCTAAAGAGGAAATGGAGTTTTCAGACGCAGATAAAGAATTGGTTGGTATGGATGCGTCGTTACGCAACGTCATAATTGAATCCCTAAACTCAGAGTACTATGTTCAGATAAAGGGATTAAAAACAGCTAAAGCCATGTGGGATAAACTGGCTGTGGTGATGGAGGGGACCGAGGAAGTTAGAGATAATCACAAACGCATTCTGATATCTGAATATGAATCGTTCAGATGCGAACGAGGAGAAAGCGTAGCGGATGTTTACAAACGTTACAGTAAATTGCTTATCGAGCTGAGTATAAGAGATAAAGTCTATCCACTAGCAGATTCAAATATCAAGTTTCTCTTGAATTTGCCTAAACATCTGGAACACAGGATCACTGCCATTCGAGAGTCAAGAGATTTGAAAAACACTTCTCTCGAAAAGCTGTATGGTGTTTTAAAGACCTACGAGCTGGAGCAGGAACAAAATGATAGAAGAAGATCCTACAATAGTGGAGAAAACAAAGCGGTAAGTGAGTCTGGACTTGTAGCTGAAGAGTCTGCTGTAAAGGCACTTGCAGCTGTCTCATTGAAAACTGCTAATCCTGAAAGGGTGGTATTAGACATTGAAGATCCATCCGAAGAAAGTGAGGATGAATACTATACCCTTAAAGAGCTGGACAAATTAGAAGACAAGTCATATGCTTGTATTGCTCGAGAATTTGCTCATATCAGCTTAGGAAGCAAAGAAGTGGTAAAGGACGATTTGGTAGTTCTTTCAGCCGAAGAGGCAGCAGAGGCAGTAGTGTAAGTGGTCGTGGAAGTTACAGTGGTCGAGGTAGCACTTCTGGTAGTAGCTACAGACCTAACCTGGTAGACAAGAACAAGTTCAGATGCTACAACTGCAATGAATTGGGGCACTTCGCAACAAAGTGCAAGAAGCCCAAGTACGTTCATCCCAAGGAATCCTATTCTGATCTGAAAAAGAAATATGATGCCTTGGTTAGCAAGCAACAGAAGGGAAGCCGGGCGTATGTTGTGACTGAAGGGAAGGGTTGGGACGAGTCTGATGAAGATGAAGATCAGGAGCTATGCAATTTCGCTTTAATGGCAAAATCTTCAGAACAATCAGAGGTACCAATTCTAACCGTAAATGAAATGTCTATTCCTGAGTACCAAAATGAATTAGCTGCCATGACTAAAGATATGTACAATCTCCAACTAAATCTAATTGCTGTTAATGAGGAAAATGCTAAACTCTCCCTTAAGAATAGACTTCTCGAGGCCAGGGTAGAGGAATTAGAATCAGGAGAAAGTAAAAAAAGGCAGTTAATGAATCAGGTAGACGTTTTAGAACACAAGCTTAAGATTAGGGAAGACCTTAACGAAGAACTTAAAAATGAATTAGCTGAGCTTAAAATAACATGTCAATCTTTTGAAGAAGCCGCTAATAAAGTTTTCGTAGAAAGGGACATGTACATGAAACTGGCAGGCAAGAGTAAAAATGAAAAAGTAAACATAGGACTTGACTACACACAGAAAAAGAAAAATAGGGCTGCTGAGTTGTTAGAGCCAGTGTTAGTCAAAGAAAATGTGCCTGAGGTTTTAATGGATGTTAGAAAACCTATCTTTAAGCAGTTTGAGCCCAGGACCATAGATCCTGTTGCTACTAAAATTGAACAAGAAATTAAAATTGAAAGAGATTCAGAAGAAAAAGTAGTAGAACCTACAACTTCTAAGAGAGCGAGTAAGATTGCTTATGCTAAGAGAGGTGTAGGAACCAAGGAGGCTAAGACGGTGTCATATAAACAATGGGTAGCAGGGTCAGACCAAATGAAAGCACCTGTAAAGGCAGTTAAAACTGAACCTGCATCTGTATCTACATCTACACGAGCTAGAAAGGCATGCTATATCTGTAATCAAACTGATCATTTGTCTTACTATTGCCCGTTCTATGTAGAGGAAGAAAAATCTGTTGGTTGTAACACCCTGCCTGCAACTACTGCTTTGCCTAACATGTATGAAAATCATGCCAAATGCAATAATCCAAATTGTATGCCATGTGCTGTAAACATCATGCATGCTTATTTTAATTTAATGAATACTGCTAGCGCATCTGTTGAACATACATCTAGTAGTAGTAAGAAAAAGCATGCGGGGTCAAAGGCTAAGACTTCAAGTCCTCCTAAAGTTAGGAGTGACCAGTCTGCTCCCAATCCTGACAAATCAGTCAAGGTTGACAAGGGAAAAGACAAAGTCAAGATGGATGCCCTGATGGCAACAAGGCAAAGCCTTCTGTATCTGAAAAGAAAAAGGAAATTATTGATGCCGGGCCCAAACATCATTGGGTTCCGAAGAACACCTAACCTTTCTGGATTTGCAGGGCAGTGAACATGAAAAGAGTAAAGTCATATGGGTGCTGGACAGTGGAGCATCGAGGCATATGACCGGCAATAAGTCCCTGCTAACAGATTTGGTGTTGAGAGCCGGCTCCGTGGTTACTTTTGGAGATAACAGCAAAGGTTACACCAGGGGATATGGCAAGATCGTTTGTGGAAATGTTATCATTGAGGACGTGTCTTTTGCGGAAGGATTGCGACATAATCTTCTCAGCGTTAGTCAGTTCACCGACAGGGGTTTTGATGTCAACTTTGGGAAGCATGATTGTTCGATTCGAAGCAAAAAGGATGGAAGCCTTGCTCTCAAAGGAGTAAGGAAGTCAAATTTGTTCATAGCTGACATGAATTCTGCTGATCAGTCTGAAGTCAAGTGTTTCTACAGCAAGGCTTCTGCTGATGAAAGTTGGCTATGGCATAAAAGATTATCTCACCTGAACTTTAAAGCAATGAATAATCTCGTAAGGAGAGAATTGGTGAGAGGACTGCCGCAGATGGAGTTCACCCCAGATGGACTCTGCGAAGCATGTGAGATGGGAAAATCAAAAAGAGCCTCGCATAAGGATAAACAAGTGAATAGCATTACCGAGCCCCTACAACTTCTTCACATGGATTTGTTTGGACCCGTTAATGTTATGTCAATGTCAAGGAAAAGATATGCGCTGGTAATCGTCGATGACTTTTCCAAATACACATGGGTGAAGTTTGTGACATCGAAAGATGAAGTGCCACATGAGATCATTAGACATGTACTGGAAATTGAAAATGTAGCAAGTCTGACTGTGAAGACTATCCGATCTGACAACGGGACAGAATTCAAGAACTCAGTGTTAATGGATTTCTGCATATCTAAAGGGATCAGACGACAGTATTCAGCACCGAGAACACCGCAGCAGAATGGGGTGGTAGAAAGGAAGAACAGGACACTGGTTGAAGCAGCTAGGACAATGCTGTATGAGTCGAAACTTCCTTTATATTTTTGGGCTGAAGCAGTTAGCACGGCTTGTTATACACAGAACAGAACCCTGATTATAAAGGACCGTAATGAGACGCCGTATTACATGATGAATAAACGAAAACCATCTATCAGGTACTTTCACGTATTTGGTGCCAAATGCTTTGTGTTAAGAGACAATGCACAACTTGGAAAGTTTGATGCCAAAGCAGATGAAGGGGTTTTCATTGGATATTCTCTTGAAGTAGTAGCAGCGTACAGGGTGTTTGTGCTTAATGATCGCAAGGTGGTTGAAAGCCTTAATGTCACATTCGACGACTCAAAGCTCCCTTCTATACAAAAAGAAGATAGTGAGCCCACTTCCCTAAGATTTGAGAATATGGATATTGATGAAGTGGATACAGTTCCTGAGTCTGTAGTGCAGGGTAGTGATCCAACTATAAATAATGAAATTAATCAAGAGTCTAGTGTTTCGCAAATTCAAAACACTAGGGCTGAGGGATCACCTTCCGTCAGACCTGATACTAACTCAGGAGGAGTCAGTATGCACTCAGGGGGAGCAGCTCACTCAGGGGGAGCCAGTACTAGCTCAAGGGAAGCTAGTGAAAGTGCTTCTAGACTAAGTCACCTTCACTTACAAGATCAAGCTGAATCATCAAGAACATTTGCTAGGGATCGCACTTGGAACAAGGACCATCCGTTCGAGCTAATTATTGGTGATCCAGAAGCCGGAGTGACTACTAGAGGAAAAGCTAGAGCTGAAATTGCCACTGAGAATGAATGTCTATACTCAGTGTTCCTTTCCCAGATGGAACCTAAAGTGGTGGAAGAAGCTCTAGATGACGCTGATTGGGTGATTGCTATGCAAGAGGAACTCAATCAGTTTGAAAGGCAGAAGGTGTGGAAGCTGGTACCCAGACCAAAGAATAGATCTGTTGTTGGGACAAAATGGGTATTCAGAAACAAGCTGGATGAAAACGGACTTGTAACACGAAATAAAGCTCGCCTGGTTGCTAAGGGTTATACTCAAAGAGAAGGAATTGATTATGATGAAACCTATGCACCAGTAGCAAGGCTAGAAGCAGTAAGGATGTTCTTGGCATTCGCAGCACATCATGGTTTTAAAGTCTATCAAATGGATGTCAAGAGTGCATTCTTAAACGGTGAACTGGATGAAGAGGTGTATGTCGAGCAACCTCCCGGGTTTATTGACAGCAAATATTGTGATTATGTTTATCGACTCTTCAAATCAGTATATGGCCTTAAGCAGTCTCCGCGGAAGTGGTATGAAACTCTGTCAGACTTCTTACTAGAAAGTGGTTTCACCAGAGGAGTAATCGACAAGACGCTTTTCTACAAGAAATGCAAAGATGATCTAATAATAGTGCAGGTATATGTGGATGACATTATCTTTGGGTCTGCAAATGAGAAGCTGTGTGCTAAATTCGCAAAGTTAATGCAATCAAGGTATGAGATGAGCATGATGGGAGAGCTGACGTTCTTTCTGGGCATTCAAGTTAGTCAGAAGAAGGACGGGATATTTATCTGCCAGACCAAGTACATTCATGATCTATTGAAGAAGTATGGTCTCCAAGATGTATCACAAGCAAAGACTCCTATGGCAACAGCCACGAAGCTTGACGAGGACAAAGCGGGTAAACCTGTAGACATCTCAAGCTATCGAGGTATGATCGGCTCACTTTTGTATTTAACTGCTAGCAGACCTGATATTATGTTCTCTACGTGCCTATGTGCAAGGTTCCAAGCAGATCCTAGAGAGTCACATCTCATAGCCGTAAAGCGTATTTTTAGGTATCTCAAGGGAACATCAAATCTTGGGATTTGGTACCCAAGAGATACAGGGTTTAATCTTGTTGGCTATTCGGATTCAGATTACGCAGGTTGTAGAATAGATAGGAAGAGCACTTCAGGAAGCTGTCAGTTCCTTGGAAGAAGGTTGGTGTCTTGGCAAAGCAAGAAACAACACACAGTATCTACCTCGACAGCTGAAGCAGAATATATTGCTACTGGAAGCTGTGTGGCCCAGATACTGTGGATGAAGAACCAACTCAAGGACTACGGGGTGGAAGTATCTAAGATTCCTATCATGTGTGACAACACAAGTGCTATTGCAATGACCAACAATCCTGTGGATCACTCAAGGACCAAGCACATTGACATCAGGTATCATTTTATTAGAGAGCATGTAGAAAATGGAACTGTAGAGTTGCATTTTGTGTCTACTGAACGTCAAATAGCAGATATATTCACTAAACCTCTAGACGAGTCAACATTTTCTAGATTGGTTGGTGAATTGGGGATGCTTAACACCTGTTAGTTTTGCTACCTATCTGTTATAATTCAGTTTGTGTACATATTATTGTTATTCATGAATATTCATAATTAATAATGTGTACTTAACTTCATAAATGTATGTATTGCATCCCATAAAGGGAAGTTAGAAAGTTTCATGAAATTAATCTTGTGCTGATCTGTGTATCTAAATGATTAATGTCTAATAATGAGATAGGATTTAATGCTATACTTAATTTTGTAATGCATGATTTATTTGCTAAATTCCCTGTGGTTTCAAAATTGTAAGTTTCTAAAATGGTGTGAAAATTTGTGGTGAAATCTTGTGAATTTTACATATAAATGTTTAATTCACATAATTTCATTAAAAATTTTCTAAGGAAAATCTCGATCTGGTTCTGGATTGAGATCGAGATCGAGAACGACTTGTGAAAACTGCTTAAAACTGTCAAGGTACATCTCGATCTATCCACATCGAGATCGACATCGAGATGTAGATCGAGATGAGGATCGAGATCGACATCGAGATCGACATCGAGATGTAGATCGAGATGCGGATCGAGATCGACATCAAGATCGACATCTAGATGAGGATCGAGATACGGATCTCGAGATCGAGATGTGACTTGTCTTTTCAGTTACTTCTTTTTAGGCGTGCAAGTATATATTATAGCATTCAAAAGGCTGTTCATTATTTACATTAACTTTCTTTCTCTCCAAAAGCTTAAGCTCTTCATATACACACGCATATACATACATTACCAGAATTCTTTTCCCTGCCATTACATCAAGTTTTCTTGTGATTTTCTTAAACAAAAATCACTAACTGTTACTTAAAAGCATCAATAACTAAAACGAAACTCTGCTAAAATTCTGTTTAAAACTGTTGAACCTCTTGTGTTGTTTTTAACGTCATTACTGTTCTTGCAAATAGTTCTTTAGTTTTCTTTTCATTCGAGTGAGTTTGGTTTTTGTTTCGTGCTTTCTTATTCTTAAGTTCATTTGTGTTCTTGAGCAAAATAGTTGTGAGCACTACTATTTAATCCTTAAAGTGCAACTTTACCGCCGTGTTTGTGGTTTTCTGGAAAAATAATTTATTTTGTAACGGTTATTCACTTTAATTTTCGAAAACTCAACCGTCAATCTTTAGTGGGGAGTTAAGTGGTCATTAGTGGGGAAGTTAATTTGTTTTAATTCGTGTCACTAATTACGCGGGGTAATTAGTGGGGTTCGTGTACGTTTTTTTTTGTTGTTTAAATTTAGAACTTGTTCTCTAAAATTCATTGCAAAATCTTTTCGAACATCTCTTTTCTCGAACACAAACTTAAAATGGCAAACCCAAATTTCACAATTCCCAAGACCAACTTTGTTAATCTCTCTGCTGATCGAGCAACTGGTAGATTTATTCACTATCAGTTCTGGATTGAATCCCTCAACAACACATCAATCATAAGTCATGCTTTAACCGCCTCTCCCATCCTGAATGTCGAAGCCCTTCAAGCTGCTTACTCAACACTAGAGATTCAGGGTGGAAAAGCAAATCCAAATGGCCTATCCTTTACTATTGGTGGTGTCAAATATGAGGTCAATCTGCAGAAGTTCAATGAGATTCTTGGGCTTCCTACAGAAGATTATGCTCCGGAACCCACTATGGAGGATATGTTGCAATTATTCACGGAGATAGGTTGTCGCCCTCCAACGGGTCCTATCAAGGTAACAAAGGTTAACACCGGTATGCTACCAGCTGAGTGGGATTATGTAGTTCAGGCCATTCAGCGCTGCGTGTTCCCAAAGGACAAAGACTACAGGCCAATGAACAACAGCTGACGGGTAATACTATATGGAGTGGCAAACAACAGGAGAGTGAATGTGGGCAAACATCTGTTGATTCAGTTGCTTGAGAGGTGGGCATTGGAGAAAAATGCATCAAGGAATCCGGAAGATGGTCCAGTCAAATGCTGGATGCCAAGATTTCTTCAGATGGTTCTGGATGACGTCCTTTCAGAGGAACACAGAAGAGTATTTCAAGGCTCTGAAAGGATGGCATGTTTTGATATGACTCTAAAGAGTATCTCCACCATGGAAACCCAGCAAAAGTCAAGACTTTTTGAGTTGCGCCTGACTCCGTACTTCCAGGATCTGCAAGATGAGTATGCTAGGAGGCATGCTTCTCAGTTTACTGCAGTAGAAGCTGAGAGTAGCGGTAACGAAGTTGAAGGTGGAGATCAAGTGCCTAGAAATTTGGAAGAAGCAGGTATAGATGTTTACATGGCCGAGGCAAATGTTGCAGAAGCTGGAGCTGACAACGATGACGATCTTCTGAGTCAGGTACCTATTCTTGCTGATCTTGATCAATCATCAATTCAACCTGTTTTCTATAGCCGTGGGCCTGAAAACCCCCAGGCTCTATCCCAGGCTGCAAGCCTTTCTGTTCATAAACGTTCAGCCAGCCCTAAAACTGGTGATAAAAGGAAGGCAAGCTTATCTGAGTCGAGTGATTCGAGTGGAGGGAGTGTAGGAGTTGTGAGAGTAGTCACTTCAGCAGCTCTGCCACCTCCAAAGAAGCAAAAGGTGGATTCAAACCCAGTGGCAACTGCACCACCTGTTAAGGCTAGTTCACCTCTCACAGCCACCACACCTCACGCTGGTGGCTCTCCTCTCCAAACCATTTCAACACATTCGCACTCGCCTAGGCATGTTGGTGAGAGTCAAGGAGGGGGTCCAGCTCAACAGCCAATAGGATCTGGCCCTACCTCCCCTGAGTTGTCCGCTCAGGGCTCTTTGAGCAATTTCTCGGAAGGGGAATGACAAACTGAGACTAGCACTTCTGATACTAGTATCTCAGGAAGTTTTAATGAGGAAGAGTCTGTCGAATCCAGTATGGATGACGCTTCCTCATCTAAATCAGAAAACAAGTTGCTCGCAGAGCAACGACATCTGGTGACTGGTGGGTCTACGCCTCCAGAACAGCCCAGCGAACCAGAAAAGGTTCTTGGTGGACAAGGGGATGACACGGTCATAATGCCATCTCCTATCGTAGACACAGCGCTTAAAGGCTCAGTCTCACTGACCAATATCGCCGACCAACTCACCGCTAGTCCCCAGCAATTAGTGGATGAGGCTCTAGTACTGTTAGGCTCTAAACACGAGGGAGAGACAGGGAGAGTAGATCCCTTCTTTTTAGGGATCTTGAGTGAAACAGAACCCGGCGAGAGTAAACAGTTTAACCCAAGCCAAACACCGTCCCCCAAATTGCAAGATCTAGTGAAGAAAGTGGAGGCTTTGGAGGCTGGAGTTCCTGGTGTTACTGCTGCTGTCTCTTCTCACTCTGGAAGATTGGAGGTTGGAGCTCAGTTCATAGAGAACCTGATTGCCGTCCAAAATCAAATGATTGACAAGATAAACAATCTCGGATTGGCACAGGTGGAGGTTGGGAGGTCCGTAGATGATGTCACTCATGGCATGTCTCAGGTTTGGACGAAGCTGAATGAACTCCTTGATGCTGTCTTTGGCCGTCACAGGGCTGGACCTGGTCCTTCAACCGGTGGTGGTGGTGACGATAATAATGATGATGATGCTCCTGATGAGGATAACACACCTAAGGGGGAGAAGGAAGATCAGGGTCTGAAAAAGCTGACTAGTAAGGGTCCGGTGATCGAGTCCTCAAACAAATCTGGTGAAAAGGTGGAGGAGGCTCAACCGGCCCTTAAGGACAAAGGCAAGCAGAAGATGGTAGTTGAAGAAGAAGCTGAGAAAGAAACACCTCTTGTCGATGCATTTATGGGAGACTTTATTGAAAATTCTGATGATGACGAGATGGATGTAGAAGCCTTAGTGGCAAGGAGGTCGAGACTCGAGCAACGGGCAAGAGAATGGGAACAAGAAAGAGGTCTAAATCCTGGCGGATCTGGCGCAGGAGTTGCAGGTGATGCAGGAGACCACTCGGTTGCTGACGAGCATGTCCCAGAAGAAGAAGTTGATGAAGCGGAGATGCAAGGAGAGATTTTCAGGGAAGCCAGAGAAAGAGTAAATGAAGAAGTACTTCAAGGGATAGTTGAAAAAGAACTAATGGCAAAGGAGAAGAGAGCGGCTCAGAAAACTCAGCATGAGTTTGAAATGAAAAAGATCAAAGATCCTAAGGTCCAGGCTGACATAAGGAGGGAAGGTCCCGAGTGGGACAAGGCTAGAGAAGCCTTAGCTGGACCAAGAGCCTATGCTCATGACTCAGAAAGATTGAGCTTTCTTCTTCATAAGCTAGAAAATCTAAACCCTGGGCTGCTGAATTATCTAAATTGTATAAGACAGGGATGCACCTCCGTACAAGTCATATTCAAGGAGAAGGCATGGAATCTGATGATCACTTGGACACCCATAACAAAAATCGGGCCGTGTATGGTCGATGAAGCTTTCTTCCATGAAAGGGGTGCAAGTGAACTGGTAGAATTCGCTCACAAGGTAGACACCTCTGTCAAGACTGGAGTGCTGTTTAAGGAGAAATTGTTGAAGATGGCTGAAGACAGAGGGGTTGACATTATTCTAAATCCCTACCAGATCAGATATGTCCATGACAAGGTCTTGAGGATCGTAAATCTGCATGACTCGAAACTAACTCCGAGCGGAAATGTGCTGAAGGCAGTTGCAAAGCTAGTCCTCTCTAAGGGTTTTCTAACAAAGGAAAAGAAGCTGGTGGCTAAGGACTTGGAGAAGCTGATAAGAAGGCAAGACGCTAGATACAAGTTGCCTGAAGCTACACTACCAGTGGTTAAGAAGGAACCTGAAGACTATGCATTCGAGCAGCAAGACGAGGCAATAAGAGAGCATATGCAAAGATACGGAGATCCAAGAATAGACATTCCAGAAGAAGGGGAAATAAGGGAGGAAGCTAGTGCAGTGGTTAGTGCAAATGTCAAGTTTGTCAAGAGCAAAGCTGAGAATGAGAATGATCTGCTGATCTATACAGACAAGTATCAGGTGGAAACCGTCATTGAAATCAAGTACGACATCTTTGCTGAACACAGTCATGAAACACTGTGTATCATAAGGGAATTGATTGATGAGATGGATGATGTTGACGAGTTTGATCAGGATTATCTAAGGGTCACGTTTGATAACTTCTGTAAGAGAAGACAACAGCTTGATATTCAGAGGCTACAGCAATGCACCACCGCTATTGTCATTGGATACCCTAAGCAGCTGGTTATAAAGAAGAAAAGGGAAAAGGGGTACCCTGACAAAGTCACAAAGCTGAGGTTTGAAGACATTCCCACGAAGCTTACCACTCGCAGCATGGTTGAAAGGTGGTTGAGGTTGTTTCGAAATTACAAGATCAGAAATCATGTGGAAGCAGAAGGACTTAATCTTCTCAAGAAAAGAATGGATGAAGTCTGCAACCCTGAGTTCATGAAGAAAGAAAAAGCAGCCAAGAAGAAAGCTCGTGAGGAAGAGGAGCGCAAGAAATAAAAGTTTTAATGTATTATGCTTGTAATGTTTCTTTGCGTTGTAATTTGTTTTCTTGTTTTCCTGCATTGTAAAAATATTATATGTTTTCTTGTGTAGTGTAAGGTAGAAGTTAGTTAGCTAAGTGTCTTGAAACTGGTTTATATTAGGCGTCAATTATTTCGCGAAGTTCGGCGGTGGTAATACTGCTAAAAGAACTTCAGAAGGATAATTGAAGATTGAGTGGACCGTGCTCTTAAAGTACTAAGAGAAAATCTCTAGAAGAGCATGAAGCCATTTAATCGAGCCAACAGGTGTCCAATTTTGGCACTTGAAGTATCCGTAATAGACATGAAGTTAATTAATCAAGCCAAGCATTATGCAAGTTGACATGATCTTTTATGAATGTTATTTTATCTTTTTCAGTCCCTGGTTAGTTGAGTTATCCTCATTGTGAATTTGGTTGTCATTGTTAGACAATCAAATAGGGGGAGATTGAAAGGCATAGGTGTACTAACTTGTAACACTTAATTATTATATAACTCGACTAGAGAAAAGATAAAACAACAGCAAAACAAGAGAAACTGAAGAAGCACATGGAATCAATCAACTGAAGAAATGGTAATGATACTTGGTAACTACAAGTAACTAATTTGGTTAATCAAGGATGCATAAGTGAGAAGAAGTTCAATCTCAGTATTGCTCATGCCCTAACTTATCTAATGGAGAATCAAATTAATGTCAAAGAAGTATCAAGAAGACCAAAGTGATTTCATGTAATGTATATCAACATCTGGATAATGTAAAGGTTGATCAACAAATGAGAACTGACATTCAGAAGCAAGAACCCCTACAAGACTAGTCACTTATGAACCAGACCATTGCATCAAGTGTCAGGACATTGGAGGCAAGTTCATGTCAGTAATAGAAGATCTCATTTGAATTGAGTGAGGAAAAGAAATTGAAGAAGCTAGGGAAACTTGCTCATAAAGGTTAATCCTCAATTAGTCACTAAAGAAGGTCAACATTGGATGTGTGCATATTTGCTAAGGCAAATGTCGATCCACAGCAGATCGAGATGCGGATCGAGATTTACAATTGAAGTAAAACATTGCAAAGGCAAATCTCGATCCACGGTAGATCGAGATCGAGATTCTCCCAGATCGAGATCGAGATTTTCACAGATCGAGATCGAGATGGGTCTAGGCGAAGATCGAGATGCGGGTAGAAATGTAACATTTAATGTTCAAGGGACAAGTGGCTTATTGTTAACGGTTGATCCAGAGTTGTTGGGAAAGTACTTTTTGTTGTCGAAGTCCTGATTGGGCCACGTACACAAAAAGGACAAGATCAAGACTACATGACATTATAAAAGCAGCACTTTGTTTTTATTAGAAAATAGACTTTCATCATCTCTGTAATTCAACGATATTTTTAAGAGAGAGCATTTACTGTAAAACAAAAAGTGAGAGAGAGGATCAGTTGAATCTAGCTTTAATTGCTGTATTTATTGTTCAACTGATCATGATGCTTTTATGAATGTTGTAGCAAATCCATCAATGAATATAATGATATATTCTTGAAATTCTGTGTCATCATTTATTACCTGCATATTGTTTATTCTCTCATTAATTTTAAACAGTTGTATTCACCCCCCCCCCCCCCCCTCTACAACACTTTGGACCTAACAGTAACCTTTGGAGATGACAACAAAGGATGTACAAGGGACTTGGCTATCATGATTTTGGAATTGTCATCACATGAAATATCTTTCTTGTCGACGGACTTAAGCACTAAGCACTATCTATAGGGCACTAGAGAATTCTTTGTCAAATGTTTTCTGAAAAAGCATTGAAATAGAAAAGTGTTTGATTTAAAGCAAGAAAGATGGAAGATCACTCAACTGAGAGTGAATTGGTGATGTTCGTACATTTAACAGATAATATATCACATATGGTGATTGATCACATCAAGCAGATCAAGTTGGAAGCAAAGTACTTTGAAGTTGAAGCGATTAACATAGAATGCTTCTTCATTCAACAAGATCGTGAAAAGACATCATATGAGTTATTGGCCAAGCAGAAGCAAACACTGAAGCTCTTTCGTGTGTTTGGAGGAAATTGATATTTATTGAAGATTTATATGAGCATCTTGGCAAGTTTGAAATTAAGGCTCATGGAACAATTGTCCTCGGCTACTCATTGAAGTCGAAAGCTTTCAAAGTAAGATGTGATGTAAAATCAGAAGGTGATTGAAAGTCTGAATGTGTAGAAGGAATCAATGTTAATGATGATGATTCAGATCCTAGTAGTGGAAATGGTAGTGAATCTACACAACTCGTGGACTTTAACAGAATCCACTCAACAAGGTGAAGGATCTTTAACACATCCTAGCAGCAACTCAGGGGGAGCAAATAAAAGAAGGATCTACTAGTCATACTCAACACAATGAAGATCAAAGGAATACATTAAGAACATATCTGCCGAGACAAAGGGTTTGGAGTCAAATTCATTCCTGGAGTCTAGTTCTTAGTGATCCGGATACTAGAGTAAAGACTGGAAGTGCTATGCAAAGTAAATGGTTATTCTTCGGGAAAGAACAATTATTAAACAGTTGGAATCCTAAAGAAGATTGAAGAAACACTGATTGATCCAGATTGGGTGATTGCAAATGCAAGATGATCTCAATCAGTTCGAAGGCAGAAACTACTGAATTTGGAACCCAGGCCACAAGACAAAGTTGTTATTGGTATTGTAAGGGTTTTCAGAGACTGGATGATTTTTGGCATTGTTATGAGGGACAAAGCCAAACTGGTTGCTACAGAAGGTATCGACGATGATGGAAACAGAATCTTCGGGACTTTCAAGATCTAACTAAAGCACCAGAGACGAGACTTGATACTATTAGGGCTGAACAAGTTGATGTACAACAACTCCTGGACTTTGAAGTTTCATATCCATTGGAATTTGTATATCATTCTCTTCACAAAGCTCTCTATGACGGAGGTAGAAAATCAAGAAATCGTCAAGGACATAGTATGACACTCTAACTGCTAATTACATGAAAATGATTTTATATTAGATTCGTTATACACATATCTCTCTAGAATACAAGGCACACACAGATAATGTAATATTAGTTCAAGTATACCATGATTATATTATATGTGGGACTACTAACGAAAATTTGGCAAGAGACTTTTGCTAAGTTAATGTAGAATAGGTACATGATCAACTCATTACTTATTCAAGTGCATAAAGACCATATATTTTATTCTCAATATGCCTATGTACAAGTTTTCAAGTGGATACTAGAGAATCTAATCTTATAGCTAAGATATGAATTGTTAGATATCTTAAGGGATTACCAATTATAAGAATCAGGTACCCTAAAGATACTAGGTTTAACCTAATTGGCTATATAGATATATATCATGCAGGTTGAAAGAAAGACAAGGAGGTAATTACTAGAAGCTGTCAAACTCCATCAACTCTGCTGAATAATCTCTTCACCACTCACGGAACAAGCACATGGACACCATGTATCATTTATATCGGGAGTAGTCCTTAGTAGAATAACTTGCAGATATTTGCTAAAACAGTTTGATAAATTCATTTTGTCTAAGTTTGTTAGTAAAGTTGAGATATTATTTATGTGCATATTTGTTGAAAATCTCATCTGTAAAGAATTCTTAAATGAGTTCACAAGTATTAAAATTTTCATATTTAAAGGACTTGTGAATTTATTTGAAATCCAGTACCTCATGCTTATTGCTACTACTTTAATTATCATGTTTACAATGTTATATGCATATGTGGTAATTAGTTGTTCTAGCATAAGTTTGAATATTATCTTAATTGACTTAAATTATGATGTCAGACAATTCGATGTCATATCAGTCTCATGATTTAAATGAATTAAAATAATATGCGGCATAATTATTTGTATGTTACATATTTTATGAGTATCAGTTAATGATATATTGCTTAATTATTTTGATATTTTTCTCTGATATTTTTAAATATTTTATTATAAATAATTGTGACACTTTTAATATTAGTGACATTATTTAGAATTACAGATCTAAGTAATCAATGCATATTTCAAAAATCACTAATATTGGAAATAACGGAAGTATTTTCTAAGTTATGCGTATATAAAATTCTCAATATTTTATATATTTAGAAATATTTTCAAAATTGTTTTTACTTCTAGGTATCAACCATTTATAAAATGATTTGTTTTCAAACACTTGTTTCAATGTTTGTTGCACATTGATTCAAAGTACCTAAACAGTGGTTGTTGCTTTGGAGGCCTTATACTGTATTGCTAAGAATACATTCACCCCTATTGTAATGAAATTTTCTATTTTAAGTTAGGGATAATATCAGGTGGACGAAAATGATGAATATCATAATTGCATTATGAGTCGGAAAATCATAGTCCTCTCTCTGATAAGGATGGTTTGCAAAACTGTTTTCAAATCATACAGTATTAAGGTATAAAGGAAAAGAGTCATTTTAACGAGATATAATTTGGTAAGAGAGTTGAATTTCTTCTTTGGTATAAATTCTCCCGTTTTATAATGGGAAGCTTGCCTTATAAGAAATTCATAAAGGATAAAAACTTTCTTCTATGCTCTTAAATAATATTTTTTTTCAATTATTGGTACATATTGTTTTTGTTTTTAAATTTTTAGTATTATTATTTCTATATATATATATGTGTGTGTCAGTTTTTATTTTTATTTTTTTTAAATTGGCATATTTATTTATTTATTTATTTCTATATGATTGGCATTTCCCCCCCAATAAGATTGGTATATTTATTTATTTATTTTAGATTGGAATATTTTTACTTTATAGTTATTTTTATTTCATTTTATTTTGAAATTTGTTTTTGTCAACAAGAAATTGTTCTAAGAATCATAAGTATTAAATGTCAATATTTAAAGGACTTGTGAATTTCTTTACATCTACTTTCTCGAACGTACATATATCACTGATAAATGTTATGAGTATAATTGTCATATGTTTGAGTAACAATTATTAGATATATAATGTATGAAGTTAAATGCTAATTTTCATTCATATGATTATTTAGTATTTAGCAAGGATATTTTATCTTATTAAAATTATGAATTGAAGCAATTCAATGTTTATTAGTTTCAGAATTTTAAATACGATGAGATATTAGGAGCATAATTACTTGCTTATTGAAATTATTATTAATTATCATGTATTGATAGTTTGTTATTGTTACATTGTAACTAATTGTGATTTTTTGTCGTTAGTGATAATATATATATATTGTTTATATGAAAATCACTAATAATAAAATTATATATGTGTTCTGTCGAACAAGAGCAATCGACTCGAGGTAAAAGCAGGTAATCTCGATCTTGATATATTATTTAATCAATTGATATAAATATATATATATATATATATATATATATATATATATATATATATATATATATATATACAATTGATATATTGAGCCCTCAGTGGCTATAGGACAAGATCAAAGGATTGAAAACATACAATATCTAACACAGATCATAGAACCAAACACTCAAACAGATACAACTTCATCTACTAAACCCCTGAAAAGAAAAGTTTATCAACTAAAGAGGGTGAGAGAGTAAGTGCCTCTAGTGCACTAGAAAAGAGAAGTATTTATGAGTGTTCTAGCAGCTCTGCCTCTAGTTAGAATATGAAATTGAAACCAAGGCAACTGCTAACTAATTTATATCATCCCAAAAGGGTATAGATTTGCAAATGGCAAAACTGTTACTAGGTTCGTCATCTTAATATGATGAGTCTATTGAATTCGGCCTGTCAGCCAAGGCCATTTGTAAAGAGTCAACTTCATCTGGACACTCTCAAACACTGCAAATCATAAATGTATATATTTAAATGCATTGTAAGGATTGTCACACACTAAGGATGAATTGACGAAAACAATTATTCTAAACTTCTATATCAAGGAAGAAAGAATGATTGATGATTCTGACTGAATCAACATGCCTTCACAGGCGTAAGGAGGAAACTTGGATCATTTACTAAATTATAGATCCTTGTCTCCCTTCCTAGATGGAACATATCTGGATTCCCAACAGAATATATTATCTTAGATGATCAGCAACTCACTGAATCTATTCCTGAAGCAATTCAGTTTTCAAAGTCAAATATTTTAATGGATTCAGTTGAGGACAGGGATTTACGAAACCCCATTGCATCACCAGTGACCTCTCTTGAAGGGGCTATGGTGATCTTTCTTGCAGGTATAAAAGATTATGCCATCAGTACTGAGAGAGAGAAATAGTGTTATGAGAAAAGAGTGAAACACATGTGAGAAAGAGTGAAAATATATATTCTATGAGTGAAACACTTAGAGACTATATGAGCGAAACACTTGTCAGAAACATAAAGAAAAATCACACACTACCACAATTACCAAATCTCATTCCCAATTTCCTGTTATAGATTTCTAATGTTACTCAACTAAGGGGGATGAAATTTCTTCTGATATTAAAGATTCTCAAGAGGATTACTCAACTAAGGGGGAGAAGTTTGAACAAGATCCAAATGGGAGAATTTTTCAACAAGAGATCCAATGGGGAGAATTGTACAACAAGATCTAAATAGGGGGAGAATTGTTGAACAAAGACTTTTACTAGAAGAGGATTACTCCATTGATGAACAAGAAATGGGGGTATGTAACAACATGCTTGGATTGGATAGAACTAATGATTATTTATTAATTCTTCTATTCCATTTGATTTTAGAAGATTCTTGTATATAGGAATTAACCAAATTTTCTAAAATGCATAACATGTCATAGTTTGCATTTTTTATATTTGCGATGGTTTAATGATGTATGTATGCCATGTCTGTTGTTACCTCTATTAAATTGGTTGAAGAATTCACCTTGGGTGAGAAGTGAAGACAGAAGTTGGAGAAACAGAGGAGAAGTGGTAATAACAAGAGAACAAGACTTCATCCCTACCATCCTAAAGGGGAGTAATGATGAGTATGAGAAATGAAGATAATACTACTTGTATAATATGTTCAGTGCTAGAGGAACAAACATCTTTCATTTCAGTTTCTGAAGAAATCTGGAAATGCAGAATCTGATCCAGAGAAACCAGTCACTGAAGATCAACCAATGACACCTGGTCACAAAAGTTAAACTCTAGAAGAAGGTGAAGTTGTTACTTCTGAAGCTGATAATGATAGGTAAGTCAAGATAGAACTTTGTTAAATATGTTCAGTCTAGAGGAACATCTATCTTATATTTATCTTTCATAATTGAAATCTGGAAATGTATTATATGATCCAGAAAACAATTTATTATTTGCAGTTTTTAAATGTCGTTTTATTTTCTTAGTTGTTAGTTGAGTTATCCTCTAGGAATTTGTGTGTTAAATGTTTAACAACAAATAGGGGGAGATTGAAAGTCATATGACTAGTCCTATTTGTAATAAGTAGATGACAACTCAACTCAGATAAGAAAGCGAAGTAAATAATAAATATTGAATATAGAGGAAGAACAAAAAAAAACCAAGACATGACAAGACAAGACACAAAGACCACTACAGCAGAAATGAGAATCAACATTGTAGTTAGTCATCCGTGAACCAGACCAGTGCACAGGGTGTCAACAATGTCAGTGAAGATTCGTCATCAAAAAGTTCAAGTGGTTAAAAAGGTTATTGTTGAAGAACAGAAGAGTTTTATATACATCAACAATAGTCAAGCCTTTAATTTAATTCTCTATTAATTAATTAAATTAATTAGTTAATTTAATTAGTAAATTAATTCACTCAGAATTAATTTATTTCTTAAATTAATTAAAGGATTAATTAATTTAGAATTATTTTAGAATGACAGAAGACGGAAGCTGAAGCTCAAAGGGATACAGGTTTGTTTGGAATGCAGTGTACAAGAGTCAGAATCCAAGATTGAATATTTGACTGGGTACATGCAGTGGTGAAAAGAAGTATTGTCTACTTTAAAGAGTCAGATTATTTCAGTAATAGAGGTACTTCTAATTGTAACTATAGAAACAGCCAAACATGCCTGATAGTACTGACTTGAAGAAAAGACGGAAAAAAAATGACACGGAAGAAATGCAGAGTCATATATTCTTAAAAGTGGAACCCCGGTTGGAATTGATTTATCATTTCGAAGTCAAAAGGAGTTCGGTTCCAGACGTTCAGAAGACCGCAACTTAGAGCGTAAGGATTTATTTAATTAATAAATATTTTATTTATTTAGTAAATTATATTTATAAATATCTAAATAATATAGATATTTATTTTTATAATTTCTGAATTAAATTTATTATTTATTAATCAAAGATTATAAGCTGTGCGGGTCGAAAAGCATTTCTACGGAGCCTATCCATTTAAGACGAAATAGGCCCCTTGCTTTTGAATTTGAAATGGCAGATGATGTTTTGTTAAAGCAACCAATCAAGGCTTGCCACGTGTCCATTCAAGTGAAAAGAAAATGAATTGATAGTTGATTCAAGAGTCATACCGAGGGAAATCAAATGTCATACCGAAAAATTCAAGGGAAAGTCATACCGAGAAACTTTTCTAAATGTCATGCTAAAATGATTTTATTTAATTAAAATAAGTCATACCGATTTTTTTAATTAAAGAAAATCTGAATATGACTTTAAAAAGTCATACCGAATTTTCAGAAAGTCATACTGAATTTCTGAAAGGTCATACCGAGTGAAAAAAGTCATGCCCAACTTTTTCAAAAGTTATACAAGGCTTAATTCTTGTTAAATAAAGTCATAGTGAGAAAAGTCATACTAGATTTTCAACCTCTATAAATATGAGGCTTGAGCTTCATAATTCAAAAGCAGAAAAACTTTCAAATTCAGTAATTTGTCTGCAAAGTTATATTCACAGACTTTATGTGCTGGTTTGAGTTTAATTCCTTAAGTAGAACAATTCATGTCAAATTTGTTCTATGAATTAAATGTTTATTCTACCGAATATTGTAACACCCATTCAAGTTTAATATACATATTTAACTTGAATCTTGTTTCCTTACTTGCTAATTTTCTATATCTTAAATGTTATATCATAAAAATAGAAAGCTAGTAAGTCAGCCTCCCAAACACTACAAGGACTCTAACCCTCAGCTAAAGTAATAATTTAATTCCGTAAATTCTGAAAAGAATTTTAAATTGTTGTTAGTATCGCATTCAACCCCCCTTCTACGATACTTCCGGGACCCAACAGTTTCCTATGACAAGGGTGATCACCAATGGATCATCATGGGGGAACCTTACCCCTTCCAAGTCAGAATGATCAAATGATAAAGAGACATCAGTCCTTGCTCTCTTGGGAGGTTCTCCTACGATGTTCATTACTTCTCGACCATATGCTTTCCTAGAGTTTTGAGAGTTACCTGCCGCGGTCAGCCCTCTAGAGATTATGTTGATCACAGGCCCTCGGAGCTGATGGTTTCTATCTTTGGGGTCAAAGTCACTTCGTTTGTCATTGTGACTCCTGTACTGTCTAGCACCCTCCTTGGTGTTTTTTTCTAACTTCCCTCTTCTGATTAGGAACTCAATCTCATCATTTAATTGACGACAGTCATCGGTGTCATGTCCTACATCTCTATAGAATGGGCAGTATGCGTTCTTATTCCTCTTTTCAGGATCATTCCTTAGCGGTTTCGGCCATCGAAGGTCTTTATTCTTCTCAATGTCCATCAGTATATAGCTACGGGCAATGTTCATCCTTGCATACTCGGTGAACCTGGTGTAGGGTTTCGTGACACAAACGCAGCAGAATAAACATGAAAAATAAATCAAAATAGCGAAACCCTCCGTAGGATCCATGCGAAAACAAAAGATTTAATTCGGAGATTAAGAATAAATACCTTTAGAAGCTTTAACAATTCATTAATGGAAGATTAATGGTGGTCCAAAGCTTGTTTAATCACCACGTATCCCGCTCTCGCGATCTACGCTCTACGGTATCCACACGAACACTTTTCATGAAGGATTGATGTGTACTAGCACCCGAAAACTTCTTCTCTCTCTATCTTCCTCCTCTCTCAGAGCGGCTAAGGTTTTTTTGTAAAATCTCTATCTAATTAAATCAGCCCATAAAGAGATTATATAGAGAGAGGAATAAGTTTTCTAATTATAATCCAATTATAATTAATACTAATCCAAAATTCTAAATTATTTAATTAAGTCTCACTTAATTAATTAATTATTAATTTTGGAATTAGTTTAAGTAATTCATTTATTCTATTTATATAATTAATTAAGTCATACTTAATTAATATCATAAATAAAATAAATTACTAATTTAATTTAAATTCATAATTTAAATTATTTCTCCTTCAAGCGTTCTTTGTGTGTGACCCTGTAGGTTATTATTACGTTGGCAACAATTTTAATATCTAATTAAAATTGTAAACAATGAGCGGCATCTAGTAATACATCATTGCTACCTAAGTAATAATAATAAATCGATGATTCGATTAAGCCTTTCGTGAATAATGTTCCATGTAATATAATCCCTTTAATCTTGATATTATAGATTAAACTCAAGGCATGTCTCGTGTCATCCTCTTCATAATTTAATCTGTATTTTCTTGATCGATGAGTAGACTATTAAAATCAAATCAACATTTGAGCACGGCCGTGCATTTCATAGTCTCACTCAAACAAGAGGCCAATAATATCACTCCTAAAATTAGGAGGATTAAATCCCATCTAGATCATTCATATTTCTCATACGATTCATAATATACCCAATGTCCACTTTTATCATCACCCGGTCAAAGGTAACTTTTAATGTAATCAAAGTATATTAATTCTCGTATAGAAATATAATGATTTCAGGTCTAAGGATCATTACACCATTATCACAGTGAGAATTACTTATGACACTTACTTAACATGTAGAATCTCACGGCGGGTCATTCCAGTGCCATGCATTGATACATGCACTTATGTTCTTGACTTTAGTATCCCCATACCTATGACCAATGAGATGTGGTCATCTGTCAAGAAACATACTAGTCTTTGTGCATTATTATTGTCCTTAAATAATAATACCCGACTAGGGAATTTTAGGAATAAGATACTATTCATATAATCTCATTTTTAAGTCACATACTTAAAGATATATAATACGTATCAAAATTCCAAGGACATTTATTATGCTTTCAATTTATTACGCAGTAAATAAAACATAATAAATAAATAATAATCAATAAAACATAATCCTTAATAATAAATATTTTCCTTAAAATATAAAAAATATTGTCTCTAGAGCACAATTACTAACAATCTCCCACTTGCACTAGAGCCAATTACCCAAGTATCCAATACTCATGGAACTAGTGTGACTTTCATGCTTCTGTTGCGACAAAGCCTTAGTCAGTGTGTCTGCAATATTATTATTAGTATACACTTTACATATATGTATATCTCCTTGATCATTAATCTCATTAATTAGGTGATATCTCCTAAGTACATGCCCAAACAGCCTCCTTGGCTGCTTCACAAGCATCAATATACTCAGGTTCTATTGTAAAATCAACAATTGTCTTTGCTGTGAACCATTCCAGCATACAACATCTCAATAAAACACAAAGCTAGACAGAAACATTAAATTATCGTTATCTATCTAGAAACCAGTATCACTGAAACCTCTTACAACTAGCTTCACATCTCCTCCATATAACAAGAATGAATCTTTAGTCCTCTTTAAGTACTTAAGAATATTCTTGACTGTCGTCCAGTGACCTTCACCTGGATTAGATCGGCATCTATTCATCATGGTTAAAGCATACGAGACATAAGGACAAGTACATATCATTGCATACATTATAAAACCAATTGCTGACGCATATGGAATTTTACTCATGCAGTCCCTATCATCCAATGATTTAGGACAAATTTTATTTTGAGATCACTATCCCATGAGACATTGGGACATATCCATTTTAGTCTCTTTGCATTTGAAATCGATGCAAAACTTTGTTAATGTATGTACTCTAAATTAGGCCGATCAATCACCTTGATCTATCTCTATAGATCTCGATCCCTAATATATATGTCACATCGCCTAAGTCTTTCATTGAGAAATTATTTCTCAACCAAGTCTTCACAGTCTGTAGAGAAGGAATGTCATTCCCTATTAGTAATATATCATCAACATATAATACTAGGAATGCCACATGGCTCCCACTAAACTTCTTGTAAACACAAGTTTCATCTTCATTCTGAATAAAGTCAAACTCTTTTTGACTGTTTCATGAAAACAAATGTTCCATCTCCTCGAGGCCTGCTTTAATCCATAAATGGATCGACGCAACTTACATACATTTCCAGCATCCTTTAGATCAACAAAACCCTTAGGGTGTGTCATGTACACATCCATATCTTCTTCAAGGCTCTCATTTAAGAAAGCGGTTTTGACATCCATTTGCCAGATTTCATAGTCATAGTAAGCAGCTATAGCAAGCAAAATCCTGATGGACATGACCATAACAACTGGTGAAAAGGTCTCATCATAGTCAATACCATGAATTTTCTTGAAACCTTTTGCCACTAATCGTGCCTTATAGGTCTGTATATTAGCATCCATGTCGGTCTTCTTCTTGAAAACCCACTTGCACCCTATAGGTTTTACCCCTTCAGGTGGATCAACCAAAGTCCATACTTGATTAGTATACATGGATTCCATCTCAGATTTAATGGCATCCAGCCATCTCTTAGAATCTGGAGTGTTTATAGTATCTTGGTAGGTGAGAGGCTCATCTTCATCCACAAGCATCACATCACCATCTTGAGTCAAGAGAAATCCATATTATCTCTCGGGCTCATGACAAATCCTACTAAACCTACGAACACCTGTGTTTCTTGAGCAGTATTATTTTTCTTGTACATTCTACTCAGGTTCCTCCACTGGTTCAACGTTATCATGTGGGTCTCAAACTTCATTGAGATCTATTATCCTCCCACTGTCTCTCAGCAGTTCGAGCAACAAACACTTTGTTCTCGGAAGGATTATAGAAAGAATAACCCCTTGTTTCAGTTGAGTATTCCACAAAATTACATTTGTCTGATTTTGGTCCTAGCTTGTCAGAGATTAGACGTTTCACAAATGCTTCACATCCCCAAAATTTTATAAATGACATGCTGTGACGTTGCTCAGTCCATATCTCATAAGGAGTCTTTTGAACCAATTTAGTAGGAACACAATTAAGTGTATGTGGAGCCGTTTCTAGGGTGCAACCCCAGAAACTAATTGGAAGATTCATTGACTCAACATTGATCGCACCATGTCCAACAAGGTGTAATCTCTCCTATCAAAAAAAACTTTTCTTTGATATTTTCTACTTCATCTTTATAGTCTTTGAACTTTTCAAATGATTCGGATTAGTTCTTCAAAAGATACATATATCCGTATCTACTAAAATAATTAGTATATTTTATGAAGTTAATAAAATCTACCTTTTGTCATCGTACACATATGACCACATACATCACTATGTATAAGTCATACCCATTCAATGATCCCTTCACCATGTCCGGTAAAAGGAGCTTTAGTCATTTTACCAAATAAACCAAGATTCGTATCCTTTGGTATGATTCATAATCAAACTTATCCATGAATGCATCCTTATGTATTCTGGAAATGCGTTTCTCATTAATATGGCCTCAGCGACAGTGCCAAAGGTAATATTTGATTTGAGTCACTTTAGAACATATAAATTGTTAATTATATGTGCAACATTATAAGGCTCATCATCAAAATAGAATAAACAACTATTGTTATAAAATGAAAAAGCCTTTCTTGTCCTAACAAGAAACTGAAATAATGTCTCTGCCAATTGCAAGCACGCTATAACAATTATTAAGTTCTAAATTTTCCTTATAGGCCAAAAATTAAGTAACGAGTTCCTCGAACCAGAGCAACTATCTTTACTCCAATTCCAACCCGATACCTTAAGCTTGACCCTTATTGATCATCATCTTCCGATCTTCCAATTAAGCATGACAGTTTAATTTTCAGTCTCCCAACTTTCCACAGAAGTGACAATCGTCTTCTTTATCAACACCTCATTCAGACTTTAGAGTCTGCTTTAGGGATTGGACTTTGGTTTGACAACGGAACTAGATCAAATCTTCTCCTTGCCTTTCCATTTTCCTTTCCCTTTTGCATTCCCTATGTTTACCATCAATATAGTAGTAGTTCATGCATTTATCATATTACTTTCAGCAGTTCTCAACATGCTTAGCAACTCAATGGGTGTTTTACCAATCTTATTCACTTTATTATTCATAACAAAATAAGAATAATATTTGTCCAAAGATTGTAAGATCAAATCTAACTGTCTCCAGACCAATCTGGAAACCCAAAATATCAATGGTATTCATTATACCCTATAATCTTTAGAACATGTGGTGTAACCGGGTCTCACTCTCCCTACTTGTAAGTGTATAGTTCCCTTTAAAATATATCTTGTGCTCAATCGTTTCATAAGCATCTATATGCTTGTATTGCTTCTTAAGCTCAGCACATATATTTGCGAGCATGAGACATGAAACATCAGTCGCAACATCAATTTACTTCCAGTAAGCACTATGATTTGCACATGTTACATTCTCAACTTTAAGAGCAGGGGAAGAGATTTGACTAATATCGTGGTGCCCGAGGACGATCCTCAAGCTCCTATGTCAGTCAAGGAAATATATTCTCGTCAACTTGTCCTTCTCAAGAACTGATCGCATAGAGAATTTGTTTGTGTTTATCATTTGATATCTACAATATTAAAGTGCATAAAATAAACTAGATTGCAAATTTAATATTAATTATGTTTAAGTGATTATGGTATATCATCATATACCTCCCACTATTTTTATCAAACTAATAGCCCTTACTATTAATTTGGAAAGTATATCCCATAATTCTTTCTAGTGAGCCAAGATCCATATTTCGTCATGTCCTAAGTCAACCACTAGAAGTCCTTAGAAAATGATTATTTAGGTAGACAACAGTTGTCAATTATATCATATATAATTCTTGGATAGTTTGGTGAACAATGATTGATCTTATCTATCTAATAGACTTTTAACCAAACTCTATGCTTCTAAGTTCATAATAGTTGAATATAACCGTTTATTTTCACTTATTATGACGACTCAGTTAAGTTAGACCCAATGATACAAAGGCCGAATATAACTGTTTATATTCGTCGCATTTCACCACGATAGATAGGAGTCCCCTGCCACTGACAGTCCTTCCCCTTATCGATCTAGGATTCGATGAGTGTTCATTCATTGGAAAGCATCCGAATAAAACTTAATATTTTGTTAAGGGGTTTTAGAAAATTTATAACGATCATGATCACATCATAAAGAGATCCTCAATTTTTCCTTGAACCAAATATTTCAAATCGACATCTTAAATTGTTCATTTCCCAGGTAGATGGAGGATACCAATGGTCACACTTAAAACCCATCAGCCTTACGAATACGCATATCAGCTTTTGTCAGAAAATCCCAATTATAGATATCAAAAATCCATATTTAATTCCGTGTTTTAAAAATCCATATTTCATAAACACAAGAATCTCATGATCGTTTGTTAATTTTAAAATCTTGAATCGTTACAGATTTTATCTTGTTTAAGCAAACATGGCATGGGTGTCGTATCTAATACATACATGATTAATCAATATTAAGCATGCATCTCAATTATATCTACGCATACATACCAATACATGCAATCATATACATATATGTAATGTGCGTAAATTAAACGTGTTTGGTTATGACCCCATCTTATATGATATTTCCAAGCTAATGGAAATATCAAGGTCAGTCTATGGTGGTTTTAAAAATACTATCTATTACATGTCTTCTTTCTTCATTGCTCCATCATCCCCTTTTGGATCGCCTCCTTGCTTGCAAGTCTTCATTGATAATTACATTGAATAATAAAAATAAAACTATTCTAATGAAATTACAAGAAGAACTCGAGTTACATTCGAGATAATTAAATTACAATGAATAAACGACGTGCAAGTCGTATTTAGAAACCAAAACCATAAATCAAAACCACTATCCTATGGGTCTTTAGGCCATAACCATCCACCATGCTATCATATAACACATATAATATATCTCATATTATATAATCATATCATATAATCATATATAACAAATTTCGAAATTTCAGAAAATTAAAAACAGATTTCTAAAGACAATAAATCGCTATTTCGAGGCCCTTAACGACATCAAACGCCTTACAGACCCTTCGGTGATAGCTTAGCTATCAGTTTTGTTCATTGGCCCGATTCTAGTCAGAAAACATATATCGTTTACGAAAATCGGATACAGCAGTCAGATTTCTCCAAATCTGACGGTGTTTCAGAAATCGTATCATATACAATTCCCATAACAAAAACAAACATATATCATATATACATATACAGAGATACATACAATCATCATATGATTATACATTACATGAATATCATATATTCATAATATATACATACATATACTCAAAATTTTAGAAAATCAAATAATTTTCAGAAAATAATAAATCACCGTTTTGGAGGCTGTAACGACATCTAATAGCTTACAGACGCAGAGCTGACTTTGTTAGTATTGTTCAGTGACCCGATTCCAGTCAGAAAACATATATCGTTTGCGAAAATCGGATAACGGACACAGATTTCAGAAAATCAACGGCAGCCGTTTCAGAATTCGTATCGAATACGATTCCCATAATAAGAACAAATATGTATCATATACATACATCAACACACATAATCATCATATGATTATACATCATATGAATATCATATATTCATAATATATATAAACATATACATATTATATCAATATAAAATCATGATAGATCGCATACATGCTTATATATCAAAAACTGTTAAGCACATAACCGAATTAAAACGTTTCACAAGTAACTCTGATGCCATTGTAGGGTTTCGTGACACAAACGCAGCAGAATAAACGTGAAAAATAAATCAAAATAGCGAAACCCTCCGCAGGATCCATGCGAAAACAAAAGATTTAATTCGGAGATAAAGAATAAATACATTTAGAAGCTTTAACAGTTCATTAATGGAAGATTAATGGAGGTCCAACGCTTGTTTAATCACCACGTATCCCGCTCTCGCGATCTACGCTCTACTGTATCCACACGAACACTTTTCATGAAGGATTGATGTGTACTAGCACCCGAAAACTTCTTCTCTCTCTATCTTCCTCCTCTCTCAGAGCGGCTAGGGTTTTTTGTAAAATCTCTATCTAATTAAATCAGCCCATAAAGAGATTATATAGAGAGAGGAATAAGTTTTCTAATTATAATCCAATTATAATTAATACTAATCCAAAATTCTAAAATATTTAATTAAGTCTCACTTAATTAATTAATTATTAATTTTGGGATTAGTTTAAGTAATTCATTTATTCTATTTATATAATTAATTAAGTCATACTTAATTAATATCATAAATAAAATAAATTACTTATTTAATTTAAATTCATAATTTAAATTATTTCTCCTTCAAGCGTTCTTTGTGTGTGACCCTGTAGGTTATTATTACGTTGGCAACAATTTTAATATCTAATTAAAATTGTAAACAATGAGCGGCATCTAGTAATACATCATTGCTACCCAAGTAATAATAATAAATCGGTGATTCGATTAAGCCTTTCGTGAATAATGTTCCATGTAATATAATCCCTTTAATCTTGATATTATAGATTAAACTCAAGGCATGTCTCGTGTCTTCCTCTTCATAATTTAATCTTTATTTTCTTGATCGATGAGTAGACTATTAAAATCAAATCAACATTTAAGCACGGCCGTGCATTTCATAGTCTCACTCAAACAAGAGGCCAATAATATCACTCCTAAAATTAGGAGGATTAAATCCCATCTAGATCATTCATATTTCTCATACGATTCATAATATACCCAATGTCCACTTTTATCATCACCCGGTCAAAGGTAACTTTTAATGTAATCAAAGTATATTAATTCTCGTATAGAAATATAATGATTTCAGGTCTAAGGATCATTACACCATTATCACAGTGAGAATTACTTATGACACTTACTTAACATGTAGAATCTCACGGCGGGTCATTCCAGTGCCATGCATTGATACATGCACTTATGTTCTTGACTTTAGTATCCCCATACCTATAACCAATGAGATGTGGTCATCTGTCAAGAAACATACTAGTCTTTGTGCATTATTATTGTCCTTAAATAATAATACTCGACTATGGAATTTTAGGAATAAGATACTATTCATATAATCTCATTTTTAAGTCACATACTTAAAGATATATAATACGTATCAAAATTCCAAGGACATTTATTATGCTTTCAATTTATTATGCAGTAAATAAAACATAATAAATAAATAATAATCAATAAAACATAATCCTTAATAATAAATATTTTCCTTAAAATATAAAAAATATTGTCTCTAGAGCACAATTACTAACACCTGGATCCTCCCTTTTTCTTGGAGTCATTATCATCATTTTTAGCATACTTGGTATCAGCAGTATACTCAATATCACTAGGTCGTTTCTTAGAGTAGGTGTTCGAGGCTTGAAACCCTCATACTTTCCTCAGCCTTGATATACTTTCCAGCCCTCTCTTGGAGCTCGTTCATACTCTCCGGGGCCATCTTGGCTAATGATCTCCTGAAATTCTCGTCAGAAGTCCCTTGTTGTAAAGCTATCATAGCTACCTTCTGGTCTAAATCAGGGACCTTCAAGGCTTCCTTTATGAACCTGGTCTAAATCAGGGACCTTCAAGGCTTCCTTTATGAACCTGGTCTAAATCAGGGACCTTCAAGGCTTCCTTTATGAACCTGTTCATATATTCCCTTAAGGACTCATTCTTTCCCTGATGCATGTTCATTAGTGAAGCGGAGCTCTTCTCATGAGTCTTGCTACTGATGAATTGACCGATGAAGGCCTTGTTCAAATTCTTGAATGTCCCAACAGAGTTTGGTGGTAAACGACTGAACCACCGCGGAGCCATACCACTCAGGGTTTGGGGGAACGCCCTACACTTGATGGCGTCATTTATAGGCTACAACAACAGTGCATTAGAGAACGTAAGAACATGATTAGAGGGATCTCCTATTCCATCATATGCTTTAATTGTAGGCATCTTAAACTTCCTTGATATCTTTTCATTCATGATACTCTCAGTGAAATGTGGAACAGGATCATCAGGATCTCCAAGTGGTAATAAATCTTGGGGATCAGCCCTTGCGTGACTCATCCTTGTCTGCCTCCTAGTTGGGGGTTCGTCCAAATCTATCACATGTGCGTTTCTTATAGACCTCCAGTACCATCAATTCTGGGACGTTGCTTCCTGCCTAACGCCCTATCCAGGTCCTTCCTTAGTCACTGTGCTTCAGCTTCATGGACTCGTATCCTCTCTTGTAGATTTGTGGAGTCAGTGTTTCGAGGCCCTCGGGGCTGGGTACTCCTTCCTCCAAGGGGCTCCTTGCCAGGTTGCCTCCTTCGAGGGTTTATATCCTCGTCAGAAGACTCATCTTCCTCTGTAGAGTAAGGCCCAGAAAAATCACAATCTGTTGGTTGTGGGGTATAATGGGGCAGCAGCCCTTGTTCATAAGGAGGATCGTAGTTTCTTGGGAGCCCATAGCGAGGATCGGATGTTATGGCAGATGATATTTGCAAAGTAGAAGGAGCAACAAAAGTCGTACGAAGGGGAGGAATTACCTGGAGTGGAGGAACCGAAGCATGGATGGACACATCAGGGTTGGAAGGAT
The DNA here is from genome assembly GCA_028671895.1 of Oenanthe sinensis. NCBI lineage: Eukaryota > Viridiplantae > Streptophyta > Magnoliopsida > Apiales > Apiaceae > Oenanthe > Oenanthe sinensis. The sequence goes on along the minus strand of CM053814.1, from coordinate 44,268,008 downwards.
GAACAACGATGCTTAAGGGTCCGGCACACCGAGTACTTGCTTCAGGGTCCTCAACGGAGGTGGTAGGAACAGTAGTTCCTTGTCCATGCAACACAGCAGGGGGATCGTTGGCATCGACAGCAGTGTCAGGAATCTCTCCTTCGAGAGTGCTTGTGGTTCTTCGTGTTCTTGCCATGGTTGTTATTCGTTCCCACAGACGGCGCCAAATGTTACGGATTAAAAACGAGGTGTATTTAATGCATAGTTAATATTAAGGTGTGAGAGAGCTTCGAGTTTCTATGGCTGCACTAACGTTTTGTGACTTCCTCAGGTCCTCGTTAACTACCTACGTATCTCAATGGGTGTGAGAATCAAGCCAAAAAACGTAGTTCTAATGTTGAGGGGTTAGGCCCCTTATATAGGCATATGAAGGCCTCAGAATCAGATTAGAAGTAGGAGACATGGTGGCCAAGTCTCCTAGTGTCAAGGTTGTCTAAACATCTTAGGAGTGAGGGTCCTCGTGGGACTCTTTCCATGTTTGGGTTTCTAGATCCTTCTAGGATTAGGGCCTTCAACAGGCTTTTTGGGTCTTTACTAAGCCCTTATTAATTAATTACGAAATTAATTAATAATAGAAACTTACTGGGCCTATGGCTTCAACAGAACTAGTGGGCTAGATTTACAAATCTAATTGATTCTTGGATTACAAATCCAGTTGATCCTAGGATTTATTTTCCTAGTTCGTTTCAAGGGCCCAAGCCTTTGGACCACACCAGGTCTAATTAATGAAATAATAAATGTTAAATTTATTACTTTTTCAAGGCTATTTTTACCCACATCAGTTTCAAAAATAATAATATTTATATATTTACCCATAAAATATTTTTATAGAATTTTGGGTATTATTTTAAATTATTTAGAGATTAAACGTGATACTAAAATGATTTTTAGGAAATATGTTTTATAATTTATAAAAGTTTTAAAAAAAAACATTTTATACATATAAATATCCTAATTTACCCAACCCCGCCTGCTTATCTTTTGGTTTTGTCATGTTAGAAAAAAAGAACTGATGATGTTAGAGATTATGTCAAACTGAGTTTAATGAAGCCAATCAGAATTTAAGCTAACGTCATTAGAGTATGGAAGATGCCAAGAGAGTTTACTCAGACAGAGTTTAATCAATCAGAGTATAGTCAATCAGAGATTATAAACCGACAGAGTTTCTGAAGATCAGAGTTTGACAAATATGAATGGTAAACTATCAATGTTTATGGTAAACTCTTTCAGAGTCTTTGGTAAACTCTGTCAGAGAATACAATAAACTCTGATTACTATAAACTCTGATCTTAATCAAACTCTGAGCTATTATTGTTTACTGTATTTATGACATCATATTTCATTATGTGACATCATATTTGTTATTCTCTGATTAGAGTATCATTAGGGCGCGTGTATTTCATGAAATACGTTTCATATCTATACCCAGATACAAACACATATGCTGTATTTTGAGACTTACACTACTCATTACTCATTCAATTATATCATGCCATGTGTCCCACTACAGACTATATGCAATTGAGAGAGAATAGGTTAATTCATTTTTTGCACTTTGAATTGTCTATTTGCATCTTCTTATTTCTCTCCTACTCTGGAACCCTAATATCAATCTCTTGCAAATCTCTGTTTCAATGGCATCCAAAGGAATCTCTTTCCAAAATTACACATTCACTGCTACCAACTACAACTCTCTGTTAAATAAATCCGATGCACCTCAAGATTTTCATATTTTTTCAGGATTTTCTTCTACAAAGCTATATTGGGTATGCTCTCCAGGAACCCGAGGATATCTCTGCTCAATCTCTGTTTAAAATGTGGTCCATAAAAAAGTTTAACAATGCGGGTGATGTTAAGGAACCAATCATAACATTCAACTGCAATGGAAGTCATTCAATCACTCCTGAGGTCGTTCGTCAAGCCCTTCACCTTCCTAAAATGGCTAAATATGATGATATTATTGATGATGAACAGATCAATGAGTTCTTTATATCAATAGGCTATGGAGGCAGTCTATCAAAGTTGGGAAGCCTCATAAGGCCGAATTTGAGAAGAGAATGGAGCTTCTTCTTTAATTGTATAATAAGGGCCTTCACTGCAAAATATACCAATTTTGATGCAATTCATCAGCTGTCACAATAAATTGGGTATTCTCTAACCCATAACTTCAATTTTAATTTTCTTTATTTGTTGATTAGACAGATAGCTAACAAAATTAGTGATGATGCACATACTGTATATTTTGCTAGATTTTTACAGTTGATTTTTAGCTATCTCTTGCCTAATGTTAGTTTTGATAATGACAAGAGTTTAGCTAGTTTTTGTATGAATAAGAGAATCTTTGCTGACTTGATAAGGAAGTATGTCAAGAAAGAGGATAAAGGTAAATTGCCCAATCTAATTTATCCCACATGGGTCAGGCTTCTCTTAAATCAGAGAATGCCTACTGTGTATGGGAGGGAGTTTCTGTATGTGGCTATGAATCAGAGTTTAGCACCCTCTGATTCTAACCTAAGCCACCAACCAAACACTGATCCTCAAATACTAAAGTCAACCTCTGTGATCTCTCAAAAGACTGCAGTTGTAAAACAAACCTCTCAACAAGGGCCAAGCAATAAAAGAAAGTGCAAGTCAGTCTCAGAGTCTTCTCCATGAAAAAGAAGATTAATTGATGAAAATACAGACTCCGATGACAGTAATGAAGGTCTAGTCTTTCCATTAAAGAAGACTATTAAGAAAGCATCTGAGATTCCACCTGCACCTTTTATGAAGCCATTCCATGTCAATCTCATGCCTGACCCTACAAAGAAGAGGATAAGATTGGTCAAGGCATCAAACTTTGATAAATTAAACATTGATCAAGAACAAGCCTTAAACTCTGAGATTCTAAACTCTAAAGCCTTAAACTCTGAACCCATAAACTTTGAAGCTCTATTAAACTCTGATAATGCAATGAAGTATGATGTTGTGGTCAAATCTGAAAAAGATGGTGCTATTGCCCAGAAAGAAGAAAGTGATTCATTGGCAAATGCTGAAAATGAAGCTACTCCAGTAATTGTATTTGATTTTCTTGTCAAGTCACCAAAACAAATCATAAAGGAGATTTCATATGAAAGAGTGAGGGAACTAGTTGAGGAAGCTAGGAAAGAAATGGAAGTAAAGAAATCCCAATCTTCTCCAGTATCTGGAAGTTCAAAGCTCTTTAGAAGAAGAAAGCAGAAGAAGGTTTCTTTTCGCCAGGACACACAAGAACCTACCTCTCAAAGTGAGGTAGCCGTCTCTGCAAGGCCAGACCCACAAGAACCTATTGATCAAAGTTCAACAGCAGTCATTGTTACAACAAGTGAAGCCAACATGAATCAGGGGTACAACCCATAAGAACCTTCAACTCAAAGGGTTGAAGAAGTTGTTAAGGCACCAGCCCCACAAGAACCATCCAATCAAACTTTGGATGCAGGCACTACATTTTCGAAAGAAGATTCTGCCGTTGCTGAGGCGTAGAATATAAACTCTAATACAGATCCATTGGCAATCTCTGATGCAATTTTTGTGCAACTTCTTTCTGCACAGCCATTGAAAACTCCATCAACTTCTACTACTACTCAAGGTATAAACTCTGACTTTTCTTCGGAATTTCCATTATCTGATAGTATAAGTTCAGACTTTATTTTTTCATCTTTTACTACTGGGATGACCATGGATAGTCCTGTCAAGGGTACCTCTATTCATGTGACCACATATCTCCTTTCTCAGCCACCTCTTATTTCTGTAAGTCATAGTGCTTTGAGCCTTTCTTGTAAGCCTGAGGTAAAATGTGTGAAAAACAGAACTAACAATGAGTGGCAGACACTAGATCTGGAAAAAGGAGAGTTAGAAATGAGAAAGAAGTTAGTTACTTCTAGTCAGCAAACTCTGACTATTAAAAGTCATGAGATGTGTGATGTGAGAAGTAATGAGATTACTTTAAAAGAACAGAGTGATTTAGGGTGTTCTATTTCTTTTGCAGGTACTCAGAGTTTATCTGTGACTATAAACTCTTAGATGCCAAACTTTGATAATGATGAAGCATTCTCTGATGAGCCAATTTTTGAAGATGAAGAAGTGACTGATCTCTCCATTCCATACACTTAGAGATACAGCTCCAAGAGATGGCCTGTTGATGCCTTTGATGCTCATGATAGATGGAGGATGGCCTATCCTGATTATTTAGTTGTTAAATCTTTGAAAGGTGAAATTGAATCTGCTTTGACAGAAGATGGAATAAGGAGGGATTTTAGTACCGAGGGTGAACCCTCAAATGAAGATCTTCTAAGCTCAAAAAGACAATCCATCTGGGATATGTTTTGGAAATTTTCTCATGAAGATATTTCATGGCCATATGTTCATGAACTCATTCAAAAAGCTGATTCTGAAATAAAATATGAGGACATGAAGACTGTTCTTAAGGCAACCATTATGTTAACAAAAGGTCTTCACAGTGAAGTTTCTGAACTCAAAGATTCTGTTAGCAAGACCAGTGCTTCTGTTCAAGCTTCTGTATCTATGTCTCAACATTCTGTAGAATCCAAAATCAAGGCTGTTTCTACCAAGCAAGATGCTTTGGAAACTAAGGTGGATAAAACTGCTACTGTTGTCTCTTCTATGCAGACCGTGTTGCATACCATTGTGGACATCTTAACTATCAAAAAGGAGGTGATGTCAGAAAGGGGGAGAAGTTATCCAATGACAAATGGAAGGTGGATGATGTGATAAACTCTGATAAATCTGGAAAAGGTAATGATGATGGAAGTGGTGGTGACAAAGACAAATGGAGTTATAAGGATGGACAGAGTTTACGAACACAAACTCTAACTGATCAAACTCTGATTCCTTCATGATCAGGAGTAAACTATGATTAAAAAAACTCGAATGGATGTTGATATGGAATTGGAAAAAATGCTGAAAGAAGAATAAAAGCCTGAGAACATTGAAGAAAGAAATAAGAAGGATGCAGAACTGACAATGAAATTATTTGAAGAAGAATATTCAGGAAAGGATCCAGTTGCTGTTGAAGAAGAGATAAAGAAAACTGGTACTGACAATGCTCAAGTCCAGAAGAAAAGAAGTGTAAGGACAAAGAGAATTCCAATTCAAAAGAAGGTGTCTGTTCAAGCAAAGAAGAATGTATCCAAGCCTGTTGAAGTTCAAAACCCTGATGAAGTGAAGACAAGACCAACTCCTTCAATCCAAAAGAAAGTTCCAACAAAGTCAAAAACTCCTCTTACTATACTTGGTACTACATTTCTCCCAGGGGGAACATGTTTTGAAGATGAGGAAGAGGAACAACAAACTCTAGGCAGAAAGAAAAATCCTGATCTTCTGTGGACAAAATCTGAAACACTAACTCTCAATGCCAGACTCGATAAAAAAGGGAGGTATTGGTGATTCAAAGGCTAAAGTCTATAGTGGTGAATAAAATGCTTTCAGAGATCCTTTCTCTTTCAAAAGATAAACCTGAGGAAGAATTGAATCAAGAATATCTGGACAAGTTGATTGTTGTTCACATAGTAAAGGACATATTTGATGGTGCTCAAGCTAAAGAAAAGCTTCTGTATTTCTTGAAGAATGGAAGAGTGATGAATATTGTTGAAGAAGATCTAATTCATAAGTCATCAAAAAACTTGTGTATGTTCCTTATCTCTTAAATGATGAAAATGAAGCTATAACTAGATGGGTGAAGACTCTGGAAGGAGTGGTTGATGAAAAGAAGAAGAATGAGAGGCTATTAATGCTGAACTCTGAGGAGTACAGACCAGGGTATATGCTTGAAGATCGAACAGAAAAGGAGATGGTTAAAGGGGATGCAAAAGTTAATATGGTATTAGGTATTCCTACACTAATACTAAATCCTGATGGGCAGAAAGCTTGTTGCATACCTTTAGATGACAGAATGAAAAGGACACAAATTTATAAATTGAGAGATACTATTTTCCAAATTGATGATTCCAATGACCAGATGAATGAATTAAAAGAGAAACTGGTGGAATTATTAAATATGGTGGAAAAGAAGCTACTAGATAAGTTTCTATCTGAAGATTTTTCCTACAGGAGAATTTAAGTCAAGGAGGAAAACTTAAACTCTGGAACATTTGTCTCTAAGGTTTCTGATATCATAAGTTAAATTTTTGTTTTACCGAATAAAGCATAAATTGGGAGATATTGTTAGAAATAAAGAACTGATACTTTCAGAGATTATGTCAAACAGAGATTAATGAAGCCAATCAAAGTTTAAATTGACTTCATCAGAGTATGGAAGATGTCAAAAGAGTTTACTCAGGCAGAGTTTAATCAATCAGAGTATAGTCAATCAGAGATTATAAACCGACATAGTTTATGAAGATCAGAATCTGACAAAGATGGAAACAGACAAATCAAAGATTGATTAGGATAAAGATGGAAGTGTTTTAATACAATCCAATTACCTTTCTGAAAGCTATCTTTATCAATATCTTTGTTGTATTTGGTTATGTAGCTGTGTATTATATAAACACTGAATTAGATTTTACATTGAAATCGTTCAAGAAATTATCATTCTCAGAACCTAGCAGCTCTTAAGAAGTTTATTTTTCTTGAGAGAGTTTTGTATTAAGTTTATCAAAATTAATACAAAGCAAGATTTCTTTTACATACTTGTGTTCTTAGTCGATTAATTTGATACTATTATATTCAACCCCCTTCTATAATAGTTTATTATCTGGGTAACATGTCAAATGCTATCTCTATTGTGCGTCTCTCTGCAGTGTATATATATATTTATAAAACTTTAAAAATTCATAACTCACAAACCGTTCATCCAAAATTCTATATCTATATATGTAAATGATTAGTTCTTCAAGGTCTATGCATGGATATAAATATTAATAAGTTTTTAGTGGAAAATTTGCTGGGTAGGTTTTCCTTTTTAATTTTGTTTTTTCAGTTACACAAGTAGAAGGGGGGTTGAATACTTCTGTGCTTTTTTACTTTATTAAAATCAATTTAATGTAAATTAAAGTTTTGAATTAAGATCAAAGAACAAATACAAATATATGAATGAATATTGTTTGTATTATTGATGTATGACTACAAACTCTCCTAGGGTGTACACAAACCCTAACAGCTTCTCTGTGCTTCTCACAGCAACTCTCTCTATCTCTATGCTCTTACAAAAGATCGACTCATAAATTAGGTTACATAGAGTGTTTATATAGAGAGCTGCCTATCAACTAATAAAAGAAAATATAATTAAAACAGGAATATAATTCCTAATTATTAGTTGACAGTTTACTTCTGAAATTCTCCTTCCTTCCCACAGCATATCTGTAATATATTTCTTTTTATCTTTGAAGACTTTCCATTACTGTGATCACCTTCCAAATTCAGCTTCCTCTTTATAAACTCTGAAAAACTTCACACTCTGATGATCTTCAGTCTCTGATGGACAATAGACTCTGATAGTCTATAGACTCTGATCAACTCCCAGACTCTGATTTGTATCCAGACTCTGATTTTACTTCTCTTGAAAATCTTCGAAGTACAAATGCTCTTGATACTTGTACAGGGACCAACTAGACTCTAATTTACATTTATCTTGATCAGAGACTAGAGAGACTTATTATATTACAGATATATATATGCAAAACTCTGTTCTAGTATTTTATACATCATCAAATGAATATATTCCTAACAATCTCCCTTGTTTATGCTTTATAATATTTAAGCATAAATCAAGGTTTGATGATGTCAAAACTAAATAATGAACAATTAATCTGGAATTGTATAAAATTTAAAAGGAAAAAGAATTACTTCTCAAAGCCTGAATTATTCTTCATAAATAACTTCAGTTTATTCTCCTCCATAAGAACAAGAGCTTCACCAACATACTTCTTTAATTTGATCATCTCTTCAATTTCATATTTGATTTGACAATAAGATGCTCTTAGATCATTTGCACTGCATTCTTGTTCTTTCAAATCCGTAAGCATCGAGATAGTAATCTTCCCTTCCATATGCTGAAACCCAAAGTAATGACCCACACCTTCTTGAAATTTAATTTCATTTACTTCTTGAGGCATGTCTTGATCCTTTCCTTCAGTATCAATATATTTCAAAGAAAATTTGTCTATATGCTTATTTTCTTCTCTATGTAGTGTTAACTTCCTGTCAATTTCTATGAACCATTTATTGTCACTTCTCTCCTACTCCGATTCACCTCAGCTGCTATTGACAGAAGAAATATGATATATTACAACTAATTAGCCTGTTCAAAGATTATGAAATTTCATTGTCTTATCCACCTTACAGTTCCTCCACTTAGAAAATATACTAGCATCTCAGTTTTCACCTTTTCAGTTACACCATGTCCTCCTGGCAACCCTCTTTAAAAAACATTGTAGGTAATTTGAGCAGACACCACTTTATTCAAGTATTTTTGAGTGAGTTTTCAAATTGTTTATTTGTAAGAGACTGTGGATCAGCTACTAGAGTTGTAGTCTTGTCAATATCAAATGAAGGAATTCCACCAAGCCCTTTAGTATTTCTAGCCCTGAGTTGTAGATTGTTTTGATTGCATTTCCAATAACTTGGCTCCTTCACATCTTCAAATTTTTTCTCATCAGAGTCTGCACTCTGCTTTCCTTTACCTGAGTCTGACTTAGACCCTGATTTCCCATGTCCAGTCCCTGACTGGTGTGATTGAGTTTTAACAAACACTCCAAATTTCTTTTGCTGCACACCACCAGGACCCTTAGGACCATGAGAACCATCATCAACTTCATCATCACCATCTCTCTTCCTTTTAACTCCTTTGGAATCATTCTTGCATCCATCCTTATTACTCCTTGAAGAATCACCAACTTTCTTATCCCCCTTTTTGACATCATCACCACATATGACAGCCAAAAGGATTTGTTCGAGTATTGAAGAGATGTTTGCCTGAGCAGTAATAATAGAATCCACTTTAGAAGTAAGAGAATAGATATCATTTTGAAGAGTAGTCTGTTTAGCCTTGAACTCATCCAAGGATTCTTTGATAGTAGCATCCTTAGAGAGTTGAAGAGAATACAAAGATTCAAACTTTGTTTTGAGCAGAGATGTGGTTGTTTCAACATTGGTCAATTTGGTGTTGATATGAGATATATTTGTGACCACATCCACTAATTTGGAAACCACATTCTCCTTTGCTACTTTAATATCAACATCCATAACTATTCCTTCTTGAATTAGAGAAGCATCAAGCTCCTCGTCAGGATAATGACAATTTTCTATGGAAAAGCCATAAGTCTCTTAGATTGATGAATTTCTAGAATGCTCTCAAAAGTGTCTTTCTCATTGACACCTTTAGCTTGTGCTGTTTCCCAAGATTGAGGAAAAACTTGATCAAAATAGTTGAAAGATGGATTCACCTCCCCTTCATCTTCAGAGGTGTAATCATCAGTCATAAAGCATCAACAAGCTCAATCTTTGTTACTAGAGGAGTAGACTCTGGTGATGATATAGACTCTTAAACTACAAAAGGGACTATAGACCCTGACTCCTCAACAGAGTGATCAGGACCTGTAGACTCTGAGAGTCTTGCCTGAATTGGCATGATGAATAGAGTTTGGGTAGACTCCAAAATTGCATCATTAGGTAAATTTTCAGAATTGGCCACCAAAGTTTCCCTAACACTGTCTTCCCTCCTGGCTAGAGAATCCACTAAATCAAGTTGTGGTCTCTGTGTAAATGATTTCTGAGCAGCTAGAGCCTCATTCTTCTTGCTAATCTGCAAGATTAGTACAAATGTGTTTTCATACATCCCATACTTCAAATCATTGGACCAATTTGAGGAAATTCTTGATCCCAATAAGTTAAGCTAGGTTCAGGATACCCTAGTATCTCATTCTCACAGTGGGGTTAAGCACCCACTTTCTCATCTGGCTCTCTACAGCCTTTTCTATCTCTCCTTTTGCCTAGACCAGTGTCAGTCCCCCATTATTGATTTTTTCACTCTTTTGGGTGGGTGCACTCATAAGTCCTATAGAAGAGGGGGGGGGTTAAGAGAATGAATTTTTGCTTCAATACCGGAACCACCTTGATGGAGAGGAACCCCTTCAAATGTCTGAAGGCTGGGGGTTTCCACCAAGGCATGAGCAACAACAGACTCTGAACCCTTACTTTCTTCTTCTTTCTTTTCAGGGTCTGTTGGCTCCAGTATCCCAGTCTCAGGGTCTACTATAGACTCTGACTGCTTCAGTATGACTTCATTAGAAGCCATAGTTTTAGTGTCACAATCTTGGACTTTTGATGTATGAGACACCCCTCAAAGTGGATAGACTCCGATAGAATAGATGTGTGAGTTTTTTCATGAGCATCTATCAGAGTTTGTCCTTCAATATCATTGGGGTTCTCATAAACATTTTTTTGATTTGTCAAATAAGGCCTATCAGCATGCTACTCTATTCCACTTTTACCCAACCTCTAACAAGGTGGTTCTTGTGTGGATGAAACAGACTGAGCACCTATACTACTAGTCACCACTAGTGCACCAGTACCTTCTTCCAACTGCCTTCCATCACCTACTTCCTCCTGTGGTTTTACTTGTATAAATGCATCCAAATTATCATTGAGAAAAGTCCTGGCATAGGCATTAATGGCCTGTGAATAAGTCATATGAAAGAGATCCTGCCGTTCCTTTACAATTTTCTAATAATAAAAGCCCTTGATTTGATCCAATCTACTCTGGTAGGTTGGATAGATATATTTATTGGCCACCTTCCCTACATTGTGGACAATATGATCAACCAACTTTCTTGGAAGAGGATGTATGGTGGAAATCCATTCAATGGTTGTCCTGTAGGTAACTCTATTTTCCCAAATTACTTCACAGTCAAAATCAGGTTGCTCAACCTCAGCTTTTAACTCAGCAACAAACTTTGATTCTCTCCTTTTATAGACTTTTATCTTTTTGATCTTTTTGGTTTTTTTTCATTTCAAAGTCTGGCACACCAAGTGCTTTGAGAAATTCATTTTGTCATGCCTTCTATGACCCCAGTTGATTGACTTTGAAGTGAAGAATTAAAGAGGTAGCTATATAAATTTATGACCGTATCATGTGCAGACATTTGTAGCTCCATATCCATTTTCTTTCTTAGGGCATCATAGGTAGTGAGAAGATCCAAGACTTGAGATTTTGTCTGATATGAGGCTGGATCTTTAACTAGACCCACCAATGGATATAAGAATAATAACACCTCATCAGTTGGAGAGATTATAGAATCAATTAGACTTGAGGTTGCATCCATTGGCATTTCTTCCCAAAATGTTTCATGATCAGAGTCTAAAGGTAGCTAGACTCTGACCCAACATTAGACTCTGCTTCAGGAGATTTTTGACTTGTAGAGTTTGGCCTTGCAGGAGCCTTGGGAGCATCTGTTTCCTGCAAAATAGGGTTAGTAACAATAACAAGCTTGTGTGTGTGTGGAAAAAACCTTCATCAACCTCTTATACATTTTGGCAAAAGATTTTTCAGGAGACTCTAGTTGAGAATCCTGTGGTGCATCCCTAGGTTGTTTAGAGTATGTAGCCTTTTGAGAGTCTACAGACTTGGTTGCAAGGTTAGATTCAGGTGCATCATGACCTTCTTTTAATAAAGAAATCCCTTCAAAAACATGCTTCTCTAAGGGGTTGATCTCCTCATCACTTTTTTCATCTACAAGCCTGATTTAGACCAATCTCCTCTCTTTACAACTGGTGCATTTTGAGAGACAACAGAGGTTGGTTTCCTAGATTTGGGTTTCTCATATTGTTTTGTGAAAGGGGATTTGGCTACTTGGGTAGGTGCAAGGGGACTCTCCACAACTTTGTCCTGCACCATTTCACCAACAAAAAATGAAGAATTATAGATAGTGGGTTTGTAGTTGGAGAGTTTTACCTGCATTACCTGTGGATACTGAAGGGTTTCGGGCATAAAACCGCTACGGATATAACGTAAAAACAATAAAAAAAAATGAAACCCTATCTCAGGATCCATGTATAACGTTGGATGATTATGGTGAAAGAAGTCTATACCTTTACAAAGCTTTCCGTATGATATTTAATAGAGGTCCAGAAACAACGAATCATAGCAGCCCTTTATTACAAAGATCTGCTCTCCAAAGAAGTCCACACGAACGCCCGCTCGTCCAATGATCATCGGAGTCGGTACTAGCCGAATAGCTTGCCTCTCTGTCTCTCTCTTTCTCTAGCCTCTCTTGATGTTGAGCAGCTAGGTTAGTTTTTTTGAAAAATGAAAATCTTCTGTAACCCTAATAATATACATCATTATGTATATATATATATATAGGGGAGAGAGAGATTTTGGGCCTAACCCTAATCCATGTGGTTTCCAAAACTCATTATGATTTTGGGTTATTATTATTGTTAAATCTGAATTCTAATATAATTAATCAAGTCCCACTTAATTAATTTAATGATTAAATTTGAACTAATAATAATATATCTAAACTCTTATTAAATCTGAATTCTAATATAATTAATCAAGTCCTACTTAATTAATTCAATAATTAAATTTAAATTCATAATATATCTAAATTCATAATTTAAATAAAGCTCCGTTTTGACGTTCTTTGTGTGTGACCTTTTAGGTTATTATTACCTTGGCAATAATTTTATTATCTAATAATAAAATTATAAATAATGTGCAGCATCTAGTAATACATCATTGTTACCCAAGTAACAATAATAATTGGTGATTCAATTAAACCTTTTGTGAATAATTTGTAATGTAATATAATCCCTTTAACCTTATATTATAGATCAAACTCGAGGCATGTATAATGTCATCTTCTTCAACGTTTAATCTTGGTTTCCTTAATCAATGAGTAGACTATTTAAACAAATCAATATTTGAGCATAGCCATACATTTCATAGTCTCACTAAATCAAGAGGCCAATAATATCACTCCAAAAATCGGAGGGTTAAATCCTATATCTATCATTCATATTCCTCATACGATTCATAGCATACCCAATGTCCACCTTTATCATTACCCGGTTAAAGGTAACTTTGAGTGTAATAAAAGTATATTAATTTTCGTATAGAAATATAATAATTTCAAGTCAGAGGATCATTACATTATTTTCACAGTAAGATTTCTTATGACACTTATTAACATGTAGAATCTCATGGCGGGTCTTTCCAGTGTCATGTATTGATACACACACTTATGTTCTTGACTTTAATATCACCATACCTATGACCAATGAGATGTGGTCATCTGTCAACAAACATACTAATCTTATTGCATTATTAATGTCCTTAAATAATAATACTTGACTAGGAAATTTTAGAAATAAAATATTATTCATATAATCTCATTTTTAAGTCACATACTTAAAGATATATATGACGTATTAATATTCCAAGGACATTTATTATTCTTTCAATTTATGACGCAGTAAATAAAGACATAATAAATATTAATTAAATAATCTCATAAAACATAATCCTTAATTATTTTCAATAAAACATTAAAAGTATTTTCTCTAGGACACCAATACTAACAATCTCCCACTTGTACTAGAGCCAATCTCTCATGTATCTTATACCCATGGAACTAGTATGACCTTCGTGCTTCTGCTGCGACAAAGCCTTGATCAGTGGATCTGCAATGTTTTCATTTGTATGCTCTTTACATATATGTATATCCCCTCGATTATTTATCTCTCGAAGAAGATGATATCGTCTGAGTATATGCTTTGTTCGAGAATGAGACCTTGGTTCCTTAGCCTGCAAAATAGCTCCATTATTATCATAGTATATATATATATCGGATCTGCGATTGAATGTACCACACCAAGACTTGCAATAAATTTCTGAATTCAAACAGCCTCCTTGGTTGCTTCACAGGCAGCAATATACTCAGCTTCCATTGTAGAATCGGCATCCGTCTCTTGCTTCGAACTTTTCCAGCTTACAGCACCTCCATTTAGACAAAACACAAATCCATACTGAGAAATCGAATCATCCTTGTCTGTCTGGAAACTAGCATCGGTGTAACCTTTTACACCCAACTTATCTTCTCCTCCATATACCAAGAATTGATATTTAGTCCTCTTCAAGTAATTAAGAATATTCTTGATTGTTGTCCAATGACCTTTACCTGGATTAGACTAGTATCTACTCGTCATGATCAAAGCATACGAGATATTAGGATGAGTACATATCATTGCATACAATATGAAATTAATTACTGAAGCATATGGAATTTTACTCATATGGTCCTTATCATTCAATCATTTAGGACTGTTATCTTTTGAGATCGATATCCCATGAGACATCGGGACAAATCCCCTTTTAGCATCTTGCATCCCAAATCGATGCAAAACTTTGTCAATGTATGTACTCTGACTTAGACCAATCATTCTTCTTGATCTATCTCTATAGATCTTGATACCGAAAATATAGGTCGCTTCGCCTAATTCTTTCATTGGGAAATTCTTACTCAACCAAGTCTTAACAGCCTGTAAACACATTGCTCCCACTAACCTTCTTGTAAACACATGGTCCATTTTCATTTTGAATAAACCCAAACTCTTTGATAGTTTCATCAAAACGAATATTCCATCTCCTCGAGGCTTGTTTCAATCCATAAATGGATTGACGCAACTTACATATCTTTCCAGCATTCTTTGGATCAACAAAACCTTCAGGCTGTTTCATATACACATCCACATCTTCTTCAAGGCTCCCATTTAAGAAAGCGGTTTTGACATCCATTTGCTAGATTTCATAGTCATGGTAAGCAGCTATAGCAAGCAAAATCCTGATGGACTTGACCATAGCCACTGGTGAAAAGGTTTCATCATAATCAATACCATGAATTTTCTTGAAACCTTTTGCCACCAATCGTGCTTTATAGGTTTATACGTTACCATCCATGTCAGTCTTCTTTTTGAAAACCCACTTGCACCCTATAGGTTTTACCCCTTCAGGTGGATCAACCAAAGTCCATACTTGATTAGTATACATGATTCCATCTCAGATTTCATGGCATCCATCCATCTCTTAAATTCTGGAGTGTTCATAGCATCTTGGTACGTGAGAGGCTCATCTTCATCCACAAGCATCACATCACCATCTTGAGTCAAGAAAAATCCATAATATCTCTCGGGCTCATGGCGAATCCTACCAAACCTACGAACAACCTGTGTTTCTTGAACATTATTATTTCTTCGTACATTCTGCTCAGGTTCCTCCATTGGTTCAATGTCATCATGTGGGTCTCGAATTTCATCAAGATCTATTATCCTCCCACTGTCTTTCTTAGACAACATTTCTCTTTCAAGGAACACTGCAGTTCGAGCAACAAACACTTTGTTCTCTGAAGGATTATAGAAAGAATAACCATTTGTTTCAATTGGGTATCCCACAAAATTACATTTTTTTGATTTAGGTCCTAGCTTGTCAGAAGTTAGATGTTTCACAAACGCCTCACATCCCTAAATTTTCATAAATTACATGCTATGATGTTTCTCAGTCAATATCTCATACGGAGTCTTCTAAACCATTTTAGTAGGAACTCGGTTAAGTGTATAAGTAGAAGCCTCCAGGGCGTAGCCCCATAAACTAATTGAAAGATCCGCATGACTCATCATCGATCGTACCATGTCTAATAAAGTACGATTCCTCCTTTCAAAAACTCCATCCCATTGTGGTGTTCCGGGAGGAGTGAGTTGTGATACAATACCACACTCTTTTAATAAACTTGTTAGGAATATATTCATTTGATGAAGTACAAAATTCTAGAACAAGAGTTAGCTTAGTTTATTTGCATTATATCTTTCTAGTCTCTGAAATGTATAATCAGAGTCTAGATAGTCAACATTCATGTTATTTGTACTTAGAAGAATTTCTGCAGAAAGTGAAACCAGAGTCTACATGAAGATCAGAGTCTGGAAGGTGATCAGAGTCTATAGACTATCGGAGTCTAAGATCTGTCAGAGTCTACAAATGATCAGAGTCTATAGTCTGGCAGAGTCTGAAGAATTCAGAGTCTATAAAGTTAAAGATAAATTTAGAAGATGATCACAGATAAGGGAAGTTTTCGAAGATAAAGCCAAAGATATTGCAGATATGCTATAAAAACAAGGAAGGAGAATTGCAGAAGGAAACTGTCAGCTAATAATTAGGAATTCTATTCCTATTGTAATTTATCTTTCTGTTATTAACTGATAGGCATCTCTCTATATAAACTCTATGTAACCTAATTGTAAAGGTGTGGAAGTAAAAGTATAATTTGTCTAACTGAAACTTTGTAAGTGCATAGAAATAGAGAGAGTTGCTGTGATAAACACAGAGAAGCTGCTAGGGTTTGTGTACACCCTAGGAGAGTTTTGTATTTATAAATCAATAATACAAACAACACTTATTCATATCTTTGTGTTTGATCTTTGTTCTTAATCCGTATCTGTTTATTGCTATTGAGTTGATTTTAAATCAAACAGAAAAGACACACAAGTATTCAACCCCCCTTCTACTTGTGCAACTAGGAAAACATTTGGTATCAGAGCCTAACGTTTAAAATCGATCAAAGATGTCTGGAAACAAAGATGGAAATTCTAAGATTCCTATGCTTAAGAGAAACGAGTTCACCCACTAGAAGGTTAAGATGCTGCACCATCTGGAAGTAACAGACCCTGACTATCTTAAAAGAATTCATGAAGGACCCTATGTGTCTTTAAAGCTAGTGCCTCAAATCAATGAAGAAGGCAAAGTAACTGAAGAACACTTCATTGAAAAACCAAAGGCTGGATGGACAAAAGAGGACAAAGAGAATGTTCTTAAGGAGGCAAAGGTAAAAAACATACTCTTTAACAGTTTGGATTATGTTCTTACAAACTGTGTTATATCATGTCAAACTGCTAAGGAGATGTGGACAAAACTTGAAGTGCACTGTCAAGGAACTAGAGATGTCAAGAAAAATGCAAGGTATTTGCTAATTCAAGAGAATGAGTATTTTGAAGCAAAATCTGGAGAATCTATTACTGAGATGTATGATACGTTTACAAAACTCTTGAATGAGATGGCTATGCTTGGTAAGGTTTATGATTCTGAAGATACCAACACCAAGTTTCTGAGAGCACTTCCTGAAGAGTGGGACAATAAGACTACAGTCATAAGGGAAACTAGAGATTTGGATGAACTAACTCTAGAAGAATTGTATGGCAGGCTCAAGACATATGATTTAGAGATGCAACAGAGGAAGAATAAGAAGTATGTGAAGACAAAATCTGTAGCACTCTTAATGGAGTCTGAAAAAGAACAACAGGAATAACCCACTGAAACAAGAATCAAAGATTCAAGGAAGAAGGGTAAAACTGTTATGGAGTCAGAGTCTACTGACACAGACTCTTATTCTGATGAAGAGATTGATCTATGTCAAATGATGGCTACGTTTGCCAAAACTTTCAAAAGAATGAAATTTAACAAAAAAACTGGCAAATTTAGCAAAAGGCCATCATTCAAGAAGGAAGATGAGAAGACTGAGAAGAGCAAGAGTACTATAATCAAACTTGACAAAGCAAAGGTCAAATGTTTCAACTGTGGAATATTGGGGTACTTTGCCAGTGAATGCAGAAAGTCAAAAAGTCAAGGAAAAGGAAAAGCACTTTTATCAACAGGAAATGATTGGGTAGATTCAAGCTCAGAGGATGAAATTGATTATGAAAATCTAGCATTGATGGCATCCTCCTCAAGAAAATCATAATCTCCTAAAGAACCCTCATCTCCTAAAACTCAGGTATCAATCTTTACTCCTGAATCCTTAATTAACTTAGACTCTAATGGCATAGAAATTGTGCAAAGTGAGGTTAATAAAATAATGACAACATGTAGGTCTCTCACTAGTGAAAGTGAAAGGTTGAGAGAAGAAAATTTAACCTTACCTAAAAGGAATGATTATTTAGAGTCTGAGTTAATATTAATGGAACAATACAAAAAGGATTCTGAGAAAAATAGTCATAATTAGACTGAAATTTTGAAAGCCTATGACTATGTTAAGAATGAACTAGAAAAAGAAAGACTTAAGTTTAAAGTCTGGACAGACTCTGGTAGAAAAGTTCAAGAAATTCTCAATAATCAAAATGTGTGTCAAAATGCTGGTCTAGGCTATGAAAATAGTCAAGGCAAAAGACCTATTATTGAGAATAATAACAATAAAGAAGCTAGCCAAGCTAATAAGACTAAAGACAAAAGCACATTTGTTCCTGTTAAGTTTGTGACTCCTAAAGAAAAGACTGAAACCACAAACTCATCTGTCAATAGTCCCCTTGTTGTTGACAAAAAGACAGATGAAACTGGAGCAAATAACTCTAAGAAAAATATTAACATAGGGTACTTGTCTAAGTCTAAGTTAAAAGAAAGGCTAGAGAACTTATCAGAGTCTACCAAAACTAGGAGAAATATGAATGGTAAGGAAGACATTAATAAAGCAAATAATTATCAAAAGGATCATAATGCTCCTAGAAAGAAGTATTTTAGATGTGGCAACCACAACCATTTAGCTATAGATTGTTAAGCAAAAATTGAAAAAGAATCAGAGTTTAGTCTTCCACAGACTCTGAAAAGTCACTACATTCCACAAAAACCTTGTTATCACTGTGATAGCATATTTCACTCTATTTATATGTGTAGAGACTATCATGAATTGTATTTCAATTTTTATGAGCTAAATTCATCTATTGACAAAAGCTGGTATGACACTGTTAAGACTCCACCAGAGTCAAAAGTAACAAAGGAGACAGGTAAATCAAAGGTGAAAATTGTTAAACCTGTTTCATCTAAAGTTAGAGGAAAAGGATCCAAAACTGTTTGGATCCCCAAAACAACTAACTAGTTGCTTTATGTATGCAGGGAACAAGGGTAAAGAATGTAACCCTAATCCTGGACAGTGGATGCTCAGGACACATGACTGGAAAGAAATCCCTGCTTACAGAGTTTGTGGAAATGGCTGGCCTAGAAGTATCCTTTGGAGATGGCAACAAAGGACAAACACTGGGATATGGCAAGATTGTACTTGGGAATGTCATCATTGAACAAGTAGCTCTAGTTGATGGCTTAAGACACAATTTGATAAGCATAAGTCAACTAAGAGATAAAGGTTACCATACTGGCTTTGACAACAAAGAGTGTCTTGTGACTCACAAAGAAACAGGTATTCTGGTTTTTAAAGGTCACAGACATGGTAATATTTATGAAGCCATCTTGGAGGATTGCATACATAGTGAACTCACATGTCTATATAGCAATGCCTCAATTGAAGAAAGCTGGAAATGGCACAAGAAACTGTCACATATCAACTTTAAAACACTAAACAAGTTGGTTAAATAGAATCTTGTAAGAGGATTACCACAGGTTGATTTTGTGCAAGATGGACTCTGTGAAGCATGTCAACTTAGAAAGCAAAAGAAATCATCCTTCAAGAGCAAGACAATCAACACCATTTCTGAACCCTTTTATTTATTGCACCTTGATTTATTTGGTCCAGTAAATGTTATGTCTATTAATAAAAAGAAATATACTCTTGTTATTGTAGATGATTTTACAAGATTCACATGGGTTTTCTTTCTACATTCAAAGGATGAAGCTCCACAACACATAATAGACCATATCACTTTTCTGGAAAGAAATTCAAAGAAAACAGTTAGAGTTCTAAGGAGTGACAATGGTACTGAATTCAAGAATTCAATCATGGAGGACTACTGTGCATTAAAAGGAATTACTCAACAATTTTCTGCACCTGGAACTCCTCAACAAAATGGAGATGTGGAGAGAAAGAATAGAACCCTCATAGAAGCTGTCAGAACAATGATGGCAGAGTCTAAGCTACCAGTATATTTTTGGGAAGAGACAGTCAATACAACATGTTTCACTCAAAACTGTACTTTAATAAACATCCATGGAAAGGCTCCCTATGAAATGATAAAGGACAAGAAGCCAAGTGTGAAACACTTTCACATATTTGGATGCAAGTGTTATGTATTGAAAGTACATCCTGAAAATCTAAGCAAATTTGAAGCCAAAGCAGATGAATCAATTTTTCTTGGATATGCATCAAACACAAAAGCATTCAGAGTGTTTAATCTCAGAACCAAAATTGTTATGGAATCTATTCATGTTGCATTTGATGATAAAAAGTTTACAGGATTGCAGGATGAGTCAGAGTCTACTACACTGGAATTTGAAAATCTAAAAAGCTCTGAGATAAATGAAGAAGAAGAGGATGAAGACCCTCAAGTAACTCCTAATTCAACACAGGAATCTGCACATTCTGAGGGGGAGCCAGAAAATACAACTCTAAATGATTCAGAGTCTAACAGGTCAGGGTCTACCCAGACAGAGTCTGGACAGACTGAGTCAAATTCCTCAGAATCTAACTCATCACGGTCTGGATCAAGCAACTCTGAACCCTTCACAGAGTCAAGCAATTTAGGGGGAGTCTCTTCATTTGAATTTCACTCAAATACAGAAGATGCAAATAATTTAGGGGGAGCTTCAAGTTCAAGAATCAATCTTCCACCAGCTAGAAAATGGACAAAAGGTCACACTCCTGACTTAATAATTGGTGACCCTGAGAGTGGTGTACGAACAAGAACAGCCACTCAAAATGAATGTCTTTATAGCTATTTTCTCTCAAAGAATGAACCCAAGAAAATTGAGGAAGCCTTGCAAGACCCTGATTGGATAATTACAATGCAAGAAGAATTGAATGAATTTGAGAGAAACAAAGTGTGGAAGCTTGTACCAAGACCTATAGATAGATCAGTTGTTGGTGCAAAATGGGTGTACAGAAACAAACTTGATGAGAGTGGAACTGTAATAAGAAACAAAGCAAGGCTAGTTGCAAAAGGATACTCACAGGAAGAAGGAATTAATTATGATGAAACTTTTGCACTAGTAGCAAGATTGGAAGCAATAAGAATGTTTCTTTCCTTTGCAGCTCATTCAAATTTCATGGTGTATCAGATGGATGTAAAAAGTGCCTTCTTGAATGGAAAATTGGAAGAAGAAGTCTATGTGGAGCAACCACCAGGATTTGTTGATCCAAAATATCTTGATCATGTTTACAGATTAGATAAGGCACTTTATGGATTGAAGCAAACACCTAGAGCATGGTATGAAACTCTTTCAAAATTTCTTCTTGAAAACGGATTCATAAGAGGTACCATTGACAAAACGCTCTTTATTAGAAAGTATAAAGGTGACATTTTACTTGTCCAAATTTATGTTGATGATATTATATTTGGATCTACTAATGACAAACTCTGTGAAAAGTTTAGTAAACTAATGCAGTCAAATTATGAAATGAGCATGATGAGAGAATTGAACTTCTTTTTTAGGCTTCAAGTCAAACAGAATGATGATGGAATTTTCATCAATCTAAAAAAGTATGTAAAAGAACTATTGAAGAAGTTGGATATACAAGATTCTGCAACTGCTAAAACTCCCATGTCAACAAGCACTAAGCTAGACTCTGACCCAAAGGGTAAGAAAGTTGACAACACCAGCTACAGAGGTATGATTGGCTTATTATTATATTTAACTGCTAGTAGACCAGATATAATGTTTGCAACTTGTCTGTGTGCTAGATTTTAAGGTGACCCCAGAGAATCACATTTAATAGCTATAAAAAGAATTTTTAGATATCTCAAGGGGACACAAACTCTTGGACTTTGGTATCCTATAGAGTCAGATTTTTCATTAATTGGCTATTCAGATTCTGACTATGCAGGATGCAAAGTAGATAGGAAAAGCACAACAGGTCAGTGCCAGTTTCTTGGCAACAGATTAATTTCTTGGTTTAGCAAGAAACAACAGACTGTATCAACCTCAACAGCTGAGGCTGAATTCATTGCCGCTGGAAGTTGTTGTGCTCAAATTCTGTGGATAAGAAATCAATTACTTGATTATGGATTAACATTCTCAAATATTCCTACGTATTGTGATAATACCAGTGCTATTAAAATTGCAGAGAATCCAGTCCAACATTCCAGAACAAAGCACATTGATGTCAGGTATCATTTTATTAGAGAACATGTTGAAAATGGGACTGTGACACTTCACTATGTTCTAACTGACAAACAGATTGCAGACATTTTGACAAAACCACTTGATGAGTCTACCTTTCTTAGACTGGTAGGTGAATTAGGTATGTTAAACATGTAAGTGATTACAAATTACAAGCAACAAGGTATGTACTTTAATTATAATTCTGGTTATAACACATTATAATTAATTATTTTTACAAAAAATTTATTGGTACTTTATCTTGACAGAGTCTAGTTTTTAGACTCTAACGAGTCGGTAGACTCTGACTAGTCTGTAGACGCTGAGAGTCAGTAGACTCTGAAAAACAATTATCGCCTAGACTCCGGAACGGTTCAAATTCGCGCCTGCAGACTTTGATTGTGTTTAAAATCGTTCAAATGACTTGAAATAGGCGGTAACAGTTGTTTTTGACTGGAGATAGACTGTAGACTCGTGTGTATTGTTAACAATTCAAACAAAATAGAAGATTTTCATACATTTTACTCACTTGTTTATTACAATTAATTTCTAAGGCAGAACTATTCACAGAGCTCTTTACGAACCCTAGCAACTTTCTTCAAGCGTATTCATCACTTTCAATTAACAACAACTTCAATGGTTGATATCTCAACTGTCATGAGGGGACCCAAGGCAATTGCTTTCACATTTGGGGATTTCGAGTTCATGACCACAAATCATGTTGCCGCCCTTGGAGAAAAGAAAGGGTTAGACGCTGACTACTACTCTGTGATGGATTTCTTGGAACAATCTGAGCTACACTACATTCTCAAGGCATCACCAGTCATTCACATGGATACTGTGTCACAAGCCTGGAGCTCGGCAAAGGTAGTTGATCCTTCTCAGGATCAACCAGGTAAAATAATGTTTACCTTTAGTGATTTTACATTTGATGTTACTGCTGATGTTATTAATTCTGTGTTTAAATTACCTGTTAAACAACCTTTTGATGAAACTGTTTCTGATGCTGAAATTAAAGATATGTTTAAATCACTAGGTTATTCTGGTAGTTCAGAAAACATGAGTAAGTTAACTAGGCCTTATTTGAGAAAAGAATGGTCCTTTTTCTTTGATCAAATTGCTAAGTGTTTTACTGGTAAGTGTAGTGGATTTGATGCTATTACTTATCAAATTGGTCACAGTCTCCTATTTGATAGAGTAATCAACATTGGTGATATGTTGCTCACTCAAATGGGAGCAAAATTAAATAATGTGCATGAGGGGAGGAAGAAAGTCTACTATCATAGATTTCTTATGATTCTCCTCAATCACTTCATTCCTGACATGTCAACCAAGTTGGCAGATGATTGCTGTGTGCAGGCATACAAACAGCAAAGGAGGATATTCTCTGATATTAAGAGAATTGATGACAAGAAGAAGAGTCTACCTTCCATGACTTATCCACAGGTAATGAAGGTAAAACTCTCAACCTACAAACCTTTTATCTACACTGCTTCATTTTTTTGTGGTGACATGGTGCAAGAATAAGTAATGGAGAGCCCCCTGCACCTACCCAAGTCACCCAATCCCCTTCAAAGATACAATCTTTCAAACCAAAATCCAAAAAGAAACCAACCTCTGGTGTCTCTCAATAGGCACCAGTTGTAAAGAGGAGAAAATTGATTCAAACTAGGCTTATAGATGAGCACAGTGATGAGGAGCTCAACCCTCTAGAGAAGCAAGTTGTTGAAGGACTTTCTTTGTTAAAGGAAGGTCATGATACACTTGATTCTACCCTTCAAGCCAAGTCTGTAGTCTTTGAAAAGGCTACAGACTCTGACCAACATAGGAATGCACCTCAGGATGCTCAAACTGCATCTCCTGAGAAATCTTTTGCTCAAAAATACAGAAGGTTAAGGAAGGTTTATTCTGCACACACACACAAGCCTACTACTATTATTAACCCTATTTTGCAGGAAACAGATGCTACCAAGGCTCCTGCAGGGCCAGACTCTGAAAGCAAGAAATTACCTGAACCAGAGTCTAATGTTGAGTCAGAGTCTAGACTGCCTTTAGACTCTGATCATGAGACATTTTAGGAAGGAATGCCATTGGATGCAGCCTCATGTCTTATTGATGAAATCCTTACTCCAAGTGATGAGGTGTTGTTTTTCCTCTATCCTTTGGTGGAATCAGTAGAAGATCCAGAACAGTATCAGACTAAATCTCAAGTCTTGGATTTTCTTTCAACCTATGAGACCCTAAGGAAGAGAATGGAACATGAGCTACAACTGTCTGCACAGGATGTGGTCAAAAATCTATACAGCTACCTATTCAACTCTTCATTACAAGAAAAAGCAGCTGGGCTCATAGAAGGCAGAACAACTGAAGTTCTCAAAGCACTAGGTGTGCCAGACTCTGAACAACAAATCATAAAGAAGCCTAAAAAGCTTAAGATCTACAAAAGGAGAGAATCAGAGACTATTGATGAGTTGAAAACTGAGATTGAGCAACCAGTTTTTGACTATGAAGCAATTTGGGATCAAGGAATTACCTAGAGGACATCTATTGATTGGATTTCCACTATTCAGCCTCTTTCAAGAAAGGTGGTTGATTTTCTTGTCCAAAATGTAGGAAAGGTGGCCAACAAATACATCTATCCAACCTATGAAAGTAGATTGGATCAACTCAAGGGCTTATATTATCAGAAACTAGCAAGGGAACTGCAGGATTACTTTCACATGACTTTTGCCCAGGCCATCTATGCACTCCATGCCAGGATTTTTCTCAATGGTCACTTGGATGCATTAACTATGTGGTTGATTTTCTTGTCCAAAATGTAGGAAATGTGGCCAACAAATACATCTATCCAACCTATGAAAGTAGATTGGATCAACTCAAGGGCTTATATTATCAGAAACTAGCAAAGAAACTGCAGGATTACTTTCACATGACTTTTGCCCAGGCCATCTATGCACTCCATGCCAGGATTTTTCTCAATGGTCACTTGGATGCATTAACTATGGTAGAACCACAGGAGGTAGCAGGTGATGCTAGGCAGTTGGAGGATAGGACTAGTGCACCAGTGGTGACTAGTGATAAAGATGCTCAGTCTGTCTCACCCACACAAGAACCACCTAGTTAGAGGTTGGGTGATAATGGGGCAGGGGAGTATGCTATAAGGCCCTCCTTGGCAACTCAACAAACTGCTGATGAGAACCTCAGTGATATGGGAGGACAGACTCTGATGGATGCTCAAGAAGTACTTTTCCATCATTGTCTATCAGAGTCTATCCACCTTGAGGGGGAGTCTCATGCACAAACAGTCCAAGATGGTGACAGTCAGACTCTGGCTTCTAATGAAGTCATACTGAAGCAGTCAGAGTCTAGAGTAGACCCTGAGACTGGAATATTGGAGCCAACAGACTCTGAAAAGAAAAAAGATGATTGTAAGGGTTTAAAATCTGTTGCTGCTCACCCCTTGGTGGAAACCCTTAGCCTTCAGACTTATGAAGGGGTTCCCCTCCATCAAAGTGGTTCAGGTATTGGAGTACATTATTTATCTCTCAACCCCTCTTCTGTAGGATTCTTGAGTGCACCTTTCCAAATGATTGAAAAAATATCTGAGAGGCTGGCACTGGTCCAGGCAAAAGGAGTGGTAAAAAAAGGCTGTAGAGAGCCTGAGTGAGATTGAGAAAGTGGGTGCCCAACCCCACTGTGAGACTGAGAGATTAGGGTATCCTGAACCTAGCTTTACTTATTGGGATCAAGATTTTCCAAAGAGTTGTTCCAATGAGTTGGAGTAGGGGATGGATGAAAATTCACTTTGTTTGATTGTGCAGATTGGTAAAAAGGAGGAGGCTCTTGCTGTTTAGAAGTCATTTACACAGAGACCACAACATCATTTGGTGGATTCTCTAGCTAGAAGAGCAGATAGACTCATGGGGGCTATGATGGATAACCCTATCAATTTACCTGTGGCTGCAACTTTGAAGTCAGAAGAACCACTTTTGATCATGCCTATAAGGGCTCGACTTTCAGAGTCTACAGTTTCTGTTCACTCTCAGGAGGAGTCAGGGTCTATAGTCTCGATTGCAGTTTCAGAGTCTACACCACCACCAGAGTCTACACTTCCTCTTACATCCCTTGAGCCTGTTACTGAGGAGTGCACTTCTGAAGATGATGATCCATTTCAACCTTCTTTTGTCTATTTTGATCAAGTTTTTCCTCAGTCTTGGGAGTCTGCAAAGAAAAAAGAGGCATTACTGATAAAGATTCTTTTGCATGTATTTTTGAGATTCATCAGTCTGACAGACTGAAAGCTTTTCAGAAAAAATCTTTTCTCCAGGAACATGGTCACTACCCTGGTGAAGAAGATCAAGCTCTGGATGGGGATGTTAAAGCTGAGACAGAGAGTGTTGCTACACACTTGACTAGTGTGGTCAAAGACATCTCTCATATTCAAACCAAACTTACTGGTGTTGACAATACTACTTCTCTGCTCAGTACCAAATTTGATAGAATTCACTCAGTTTAATTATCCAAAGAGGTCGCTTCAAGGATGCTCTTGCTGCTATCACCTCTACACAAGCTTCTCTCCAATCAACTGTCTCTGATTTAACCACCAAGGTTGATTCTGTCCTTGCAGCACAGGCCAATATCTCCACAGTTCTTGAACAGATTCTGTTGGCTGTTACTAGTTCTGATGATGTCAAAAAGGGGGAGAAGAGAAGTGAATCTTCCTCCAGGAGGAATAAGGATGATACATGCAGAGATGATAAAAGGGGAGTTAAAAGGAGGAGAGATGGTGATGATGGAGATAGTTCTCATGGTCCTAGGGGTCCTGGTGATGTATCACTCAAGCGTTCTGGAGTTGCTGTATTATCCAAATCTCAACCACATCAGTTAGGGACTGGACATGGGAAATCAGAGTCTAAGTCAGACTCTGATAAACAAAGAAAGAAAACAGACTCTGGTGAAACTCAAGAACCTTCATACTGGAAGTGTAGTCAATCAAATCTACAACTTAGAGCTAAAAAGAAGACAGGTCTTGGAGGTTTTGAAGAATCTGACATTGACAGAATATCTACTATAACCAGGGATCCTCAATCCTTGACAGATAGGCAGTTTGAAAAGATCACACAGAAGCATTTAAACAAAGTGGTATCTGCTCAAACTGTTTATAATGTTTATGAAAGAAAGATGCAAGGAGGACAGGGAGGCACATAAAAGGTGAAGAATGAGATGCTGGTTTATTTTTTAGAAGGTGGATCAGCTAGATGGATCAGTCAATCAAACTTTATATTTTTCAAACAGGCTGAGGAATTGCAGTATATTAGATTTCTTCTTCAAAATGCTTATGAAGTTAACAAGAGCAAAGAGGCTGTCACACACAAATGGTTTAAGGAGATTGATAGAAAGATGACTTTGCACAAACAGGCAAATCGACAAATGGGCAAATTTTCTTTAAAATATGTTGATACTGAGGGAAATGATCAAGTCATGCCATTGGAAGAAAAACAGATTAAATTTCAAGAAGGTGTGGGTTATTACTTTGGGTTTCAGCCTATGAGTGGGAAAGTTAGTGTTTTAATGTTGAAGGACTTGAAAGATCAAGAAAGCAGTGCAAATGATCTTAGAGCAGCTTACTGTCAAATCAGATGTTCAAGTGAAGAAATGAAGAAATTGAAGACATTTGTTGGTGAAGCTCTTGCAAATGTGGATGACAATATGCTCAATTCATTTTTGAAGAATAATCCAGCCTTTGAGAGAATCAATTAAGAAGTAATTCTTTTTCCTTTATAATTCTTTCATACTGTTCTAGATTGAGTGCTTTATTCTTTAGTTTTGACATCATCAAACCTGGATTTATGCTTACATTTTATAAAGCATAAATAGGGGGAGATTGTTAGGAATATATTCATTTGATGATGTACAAAATTCTAGAACAAGAGTTATCTTAGTTTATTTGCATTATATCTTTCTAGTCTCTGAAATGTATAATCAGAGTCTAGATAGTCAACATTCATGTTATTTGTACCTAGAAGAATTTCTGCAGAAAGTGAAACCAGAGTCTGCATGAAGATCAGAGTCTGGAAGGTGATCAGAGTCTATAGACTATCGGAGTCTAAGATCTGTCAGAGTCTACAAATGATCAGAGTCTATAATCTGGCAGAGTCTGAAGAATTCAGAGTCTATAAAGTTAAAGCTAAATTTAGAAGATGATCATAGATAAGGGAAGTCTTCGAAGATAAAGCCTAAGATATTGCAGATATGCTATAAAAACAAGGAAGGAGAATTGCAGAAGGAAACTATCAGCTAATAATTAGGAATTCTATTCCTATTGTAATTTATCTTTCTGTTATTAGCTGAGAGGCAGCTCTCTATATAAACTCTATGTAACCTAATTGTAAAGGTGTGGAAGTAAAAGCATAATTTGTCTAAGTGAAACTTTGTAAGTGCATAGAAATAGAGAGAGTTGCTGTGATAAACACAGAGAAGCTGCTAGGGTTTGTGTACACCCTGGGAGATTTTTGTATTTACAAATCAATAATACAAACAACACTTATTCATATCTTTGTGTTTGATCTTTGTTCTTAATCTGTATATGTTTATTGCTATTGAGTTGATTTTAAATCAGGCAGAAAAGACACACAAGTATTCAACCCCCCCTTCTACTTGTGCAACTGGGAAAACAAAACTCTTAAATTCATGGCTTAAGTATTCACCTCCACGATCATATCGTAGAGTCTTAATACTTCCTCCAGTTTGCTTTTCTACTTCAGCATTGTATTTTTTGAACTTTTTAAAATAATCGGATTTGTTCTTCATAAGATACACATATCCATATCTTCTGAAATCATCAGTAAATGTGATAATGAAAGGCATATGTTTAGAAGCCTATTTGTTTAGCGAGATGACAACTCAACTCAAACATAGATAATTTGTAAGTAAATATATTATCTGTCACAGGAATCTTCAACAGGTATTATCTGACAAGAAAAAGAAGATCAAAGTCAATCTACAGACTTTAAGTAATTCTGCATTGAAAGAAGCTCAATTTAATTGATCATGCCTCAGTGGAGTATTTAAGTTTGAAGAAGCCACAGTGTCAGAAGATTTTAATTTATGTGACAATGAAGATAGTCAAGTCAGAAGGAGAAGAAGCGAGCCACATTATTAAAAGTAAAGTGAAGAGTTTTATTTGTTGTGAACCACTCGTGAACCAGACAGTACACGGAGTGTTGACAAAATACAGAGAAAGTTCTTTATTATAGAAGAAGTGGTCAGCTAGAAACACTGATGTGAAGACAAAAGACTTGGAAATGTATCAACAAGGGTTATGCAATCAAGACTTTAACTTAATTCTCTATTAATTAATTAAATTATTTAGTTAATTTGATTGATAAATTAATTCAATCAGAATTAATTAAGAAATTAATTAATTTAGAATTATTTTAGAATGAAGAAGACTTTAATTTAATTCTATTATCAAAAAGATAATTTATTATGTATCCTATTTAATTAGATTAATTCAAAGTGAATTAATTTAATTTATAAGATATATAATAAAAGTAATAGAATTTAAATTAAAAGAAAAAGATATACATCTCAAATTAACAAAGCAGGTCGGCAGCTGTTAACTCGGGAAGACATTTGAAATGTCTTCCTGAGGCATTTCAAAAGTCTCCCCGAAGTATATAGAAAAGTCTCCCCGAGATAATTAAAAGTCTTCCAGCAATAGAAGTCTTCCCGAGCATTCAAGAAGTCTTCCCGAGCAATCAAAAGTCTCCCTGAGCAGATTAAAAAGTCTTCCTGAACTAAAGAAGTCTTCCCGAGCTAGAAAAGTCTCACAGCATCTGATTTGTCTATAAATAGAAGGATAGATCAGTAGTATTCAGTACTACTTCTATTAACATTCTATTCGAGCTAAAAGAAAAAAAAATACAGAGCATTCATGTTAAATATTCTGTAGAAATTCTAAAGAGCTATTAGTGTTTATTCGAACTAATCTTGTAACACCCATCAAGTTTAATACAAGTATTTTACTTGAACTGTGTTTCTTTGATTATTATTTCGTGATAATAATTAAATTGTTTAATCAAAAATTATCCGAAACAGTTATTAATATTTAATAGTGATTGTATTCTACCCCCCCTTCTACAATCATTTGGACCTAACAATTGGTATCAGAGCCATCTGATTGACATAAAAATCAAGATCCTAATATTTTTATTTATTAGAAATTCGAAAATTTTTAATTTCTTAAAAATTCGAAATCTCTTTAATTCCTAAAAATCTCAAATCTTTTTAATCTTCTATTATTTTAAAATGAGTACTCAAAGAGTGAGTAGCATTAAAATTCCTCCATTTGATAAAGATAATTATAATCTTTGGAAGAGGAAGATGACACTATTTCTTCGAACTGCAAACCCTAAGTACAAAGATATTTTGAAGACCGGTGTTGTTGCTCCAATAACAATCATTCCTGAGCATATGATAGATGGTGTACTTATTCCGCACAGACAATTTGATAAAGAAATTTCTGAGTACACTGATACTGAAAAGGAACTGGATTCTTTGGACACCAGCCTGCAGTTAATTTTGGTAGAATCTCTTGATCCCGGAATGTACAATCATGTTGTTAATTGCAAAAATGCTAAACACATCTGGGAAACGATAGAGATACTGAATGAAGGAACAGAAGAAGTGAGGGAGAATAGATTGGAAATCTTAACGTCTCAATATGAGCATTTTAGATCAAATCCTGGAGAAGGTATCTCTGATGTTTTTGAGAGATACAACAAACTGATAAATGATCTAAATCTCAATGGCAAACACTATACGAAGAAGGAGATCAATAGGAAGTTTTTGTTGACAATGCCAGTTCACTTAGAGCATAGGATTACTGCCATCAGGGAGTCAAGGGACATGAATGAAATTTCATTGGAAAGACTTTATGGCGTACTAAAGACCTATGAGCTAGAGCAGATTCAACAGAAAGAAATATATGGTACAGGCAAGGTGGTCAACAAGTCTACAGCTCTTGTAGCAGAAGTACCAGAATACAAAGAATCTATGACTGAATCTTCTTCAGTCAAAGTCATTGATCATGGTATTGTTGCAGAAGTTGGTGCAACTCAAATGAATTCATCTCAAAGTGAATTCTACTCAATGGAAGAACTTGATCAACTTGAGGATGAATCTCTGGCACTGATTGCTAGAAAATTTGGAAATACAAGATTCAGGAGGAACCCTAATTTCAAATTCAAGCCTATGGCAAACAGATTTCAGAGAGGTGGTTCTTCTAGCTCATCCAATACAAGAGGTGGATACAAGACAGGGATGGTTGACAGAAGCAAGATTCGTTGCTTCAACTGCAATGAAATGGGACACTTTGCTACAGATTGTAGAAAGCCCAAACAGGAAAGAAAGAAGGATTCATATGACGAGCTTAAACAGAAATATGAGGCTTTACTGAAGAAGCATCAGGGAAGATCATACTTAGCAGAAGGAAAAAGCTGGGATGATTCTGACAATGATGAAGAAGAAGATATGGGAAATCTTGCTCTAATGGCTTCTTCTTCTGAAGGATCACAATCCCCACCTCATCAAGGAATTGAGGTAAACCCTAGCTGTCCTAAAATGTTTAAATTGCTAGGTGAGGATTTAACTAATGCTAGAGATCGAATAAAAATCTTAATTCTCAAAAACCAAGTTTTATCAGATGAGAATTCTGAATTGAAAAAGCTGAAACTTATAAATGAGAAATTAACTGAAGATGTTGCATTTCAAGTTAATAGAGTCAACTGCTATGTTGAAATTGAAGCTTTTTTAAAGGATAAAATTGAAAAAGAGAAAGTCAGGTGTCAAGCCTATAGAACTGCTTCATTTGTTATGAAAGACCTAGTTGACCAACAAGAGATTAAACGGAAAGTTGGGATAGGTTTTGAATATAACAAATCCGTAGGAAAGGCTAGTAACATCACCCCTTTTAAAGAGAGTGCTATAGAGAGGGGTATTCCACATGTTATTAAGGACACTAAGACACCTCTTTTCATAACTCCTATTGCAGAACCAGTTCTTGATAGTTGTGTAATAGTGGATTATGAAATTAAACTTGAAGACCTTAAAGAGGAAGAGAAAGAACAGGAAAAACCTGTTAGGGACATAAAAGGAATAAATGTCCAAAAAGCTAAATATGTACCTAAAAGACCAACAGAAAATGTGAACACTGCTAGTTCATCCACTCCTGGTTTAGGTGCTAATGAGCTTAAGAAAAATCATAACAGACCTAGTAAGTTTGTTAATAGTAGGGATAAGAACAATAGATTCCATGCTACTGAGAACTTTAAAAATGTTAATAAAGTTAAGGTAGAAACTGTTAAGACTCCTGCTATTGTGAATAAAATGCCTACTATTGATGCATGCCATAAACCATGTGGTGTAGATAACTGTATGCTATGTGCTTTCAATATTATGTCTGCATATTTTAAAAGCATGCATGCTATGAATGTCAATACTACACCTAGACAGCACATAAATCACAGGCATGCTAGATCAAAGACTGTCAGTCCTCCTGTTTCACAGAAGGAGACATTTTCTCCTAAGCTTGTATACAAAAATGTTAAAGTTGTTTACAAGGAGAAATGTTCAGTCAAAGTAGTAGATGAGTTTGTCATGTTGGGTTCTGTTGTTAAACCTAACAATGGACAATTTTTCAAATATGCCGGGCCCAATCAATGTTGGGTTCCGAAGAAGGCCTAACTCATTTGATGATTGCAGGGTGTGAAACAGGTGAACCGGGTTATTTGGATTCTCGACAGTGGATCCTCACGACACATGACCGGAGATAGAGCCCTGCTATCAAATGTTGTTGAGAGAGCTGGCCCAATAGTTACCTTTGGAGATGACAGCAAGGGTATGACTAAGGGATATGGCTGTTTAGAAGCTGGCAATGTCATCATTGATAATGTATCTTTCGTGGAAGGTCTCAAACACAATCTTCTGAGTATCAGTCAGTTTTGTGACAAGGGATACAGAATGACCTTTGTGAAGGAGAAGTGTTTGATTTCTCATAAGAAGGATGAAAAGCTTGCTCTTCAAGGAGTAAGGAAAGGAAACTTGTTCATAGCCTATCTGAACTCAGGTTGCAGAGATGAAGTCAATTGTTTTTATGCTAAAGCTTCGTCAGATGAAAGTTGGCTATGGCACAAGAAGCTCTCACACCTTAATTTCAAATCTATGAATTCTCTAGTCAAAAGAGAATTAGTGAGAGGACTGCCTCAATTGGAATTCACACAAGAAGGACTTTGTGAGGCATGTCAGAAAGGGAAAGCAAAGAAAGCATCACATCCAAGCACTGACACATCTAGTATTTCTGAACCACTGCAATTAATTCACATGGATTTATTTGGTCCAGTTAATGTAATGTCAATGTCACATAAAAGATATGCCTTGGTGATTGTTGATGACTATTCAAAATATACATGGGTTTTATTCCTGCACTCAAAGGATGAAACTCCTCAAGTAGTGATTGATCATATAAAAATGATTGAGTTGGATTCGAAGCTTCCAGTTAGAGCTATAAGGTCAGACAATGGAACTGAATTCAAGAATGCAGTTCTGAATGACTTTTGTGCTGAAAAGGGAATAACAAGACAATTCTCAGCGCCCAGAACTCCGCAACAGAATGGAGTTGTAGAAAGATAGAATCGTACATTAAATGAAGCTTCAAGGACTATGCTGAGTGAATCAAGGCTTCCAATGTACTTTTGGGCTGAAGCTGTAAATACTGCATGTTATACCTAGAATCGAACTCTGATCAACAAGGACTTAATGAAGACACCCTACGAAATAATGGCTAACAAGAAACCAACGCTCAAATACTTTCATGTATTTGGTGCTAAATGCTTTGTACTTAAAGATGGAGAAGAACGTATTGGAAAGTTCGAGGCTAAAGCTCTAGAAGCTATTTTTGTTGGTTATTCTAGAAGATCTTATCGGGTGTATATTATTGATCAACATAATGTCAAAGAAAGTGTCAATGTAACTTTTGATGACACAAAATTCCCTAACATCCAAAATGATGATCCATCTGAAACTCTTAAGTTCAACAATATTCCAGACTCACACTCAGATGATGAAAACGAACCTGAGGCTGCAACAGGAAACAACAATGTTAATAATGTTGATGATCCAAGTGCTAGTGGTGGAAACAGTGGAAACTCTGGAGATACCCCTAACACACAGGAAGATTCATCAAGGGATCCTAGTAGCAGCTCAGGGGGAGGAAATGAAGGTTCGACAAATCAAACACAACATCACAATGAAATTCAAGGCGAATCATCAAGATCTAATCTGCCAAGTCAGAGAATTTGGAGTAGAGCTCATCCTTTTGAGCTGATCATTGGTGATCCAGATGTTGGTGTTAGAACAAGAGGTGCTACACAGAATCAATGCAATTATTCTGGGTTTCTATCTGAAATGGAACCTAAGAAAGTAGAAGAAGCATTGTCTGATCCTGATTGGGTGATTGCTATGCAAGATGAACTCAATCAATTTGAATCTCAAGAAGTTTGGAAATTGGTACCCAGACCTAAGGACAAGACTGTAATTGGCACACGATGGGTATTCAGAAACAAGTTGGATGAAGATGGCATTGTGATAAGGAACAAGGCCAGACTGGTTGCAAAAGGTTATTCCCAAGCTGAAGGAATTGATTATGATGAAACCTATGCTCCAGTTGCAAGACTTGAGGCTATCAGGATGTTTCTGGCATTCGCAGCTCACTCCAATTTTAAAGTTTATCAAATGGACGTGAAGAGTGCATTCCTGAACGGAAAGTTAGCTGAAGAGGTATATGTACAACAGCCCCCGGGCTTTGAAGATCCAGATCACATGGACTTTGTATATTTTCTTTTCAAGGCTATCTATGGTCTCAAAAAAGCACCCAGAACATGGTATGACACTCTTTCAGAATTCTTACTTAAAAATGCTTTTGTTAGAGGAGTCATAGATAAAACCTTATTTTATAAGAAACACAATAATGATCTGATAATGGTACAAGTATATGTTGATGACATAATATATGGGTCTACTAATGATAACTTGTGCAAGAGATTTGCTAAGTTAATGCAGAGTAGGTACGAGATGAGCTTAATGGGAGAGCTGAAATTCTTCCTTGGACTTCAAGTGAGTCAAAGAATAGATGGAATATTCATTTGTCAGTCCAAGTACCTTAAAGAACTTCTGAAGAAGTATCACATGGAAGATTCAGCATCTGCAAGAACTCCCTCATCTACAGCTGTCAAGCTTGGAGTATGTGAAAACTCAATAAAGGTAGACATCACAAGCTACAGAGGTATGATTGGATCTCTTCTTTACCTAACTGCAAGCCGACCAGATATTATGTATGCCACTTGTATATGTGCAAGGTTCCAAGCGGATCCTAGAGATATTCATCTTGTTGCTGTGAAAAGAATCTTAAGATATCTTAAGGGTACACCTAATCTTGGTATCTGGTACCCTAAAGAATCTGGTTTTAACCTAATAGGATATACAGATTCTGATTATGCAGGTAGTGTTGTTGATAGGAAGAGCACCTCAGGGAGCTGTCAATTCCTAGGGAGAAGATTGATTTCCTGGTACAGTAAGAAACAGCAAACGGTTTCCAATTCTACAGCAGAGGCTGAGTACATTGCTGCGGGAAGCTGTTGCGCTCAGATCTTATGGATAAGGAATCAACTCAGAGATTATGGCTTTATGTTAAATAAAATTCCTATTTTATGTGATAACACAAGTGCCATTGCAATCTCCAACAACCCTGTACAGCACACGAGGACAAAGCACATAGATATCAGGTATCATTTTATTCGAGAACATGTTATGAATGGTACTGTGGAGTTACACTTTGTACCCACAGAAGAACAAATTGCAGATATTTTTACTAAGCCACTCGATGAATCTACATTCACCCGGTTGGTTGGTGAACTTGGGATGCTGAATAGTTTTTCATCTTAACTCCCAGTTCACGTCTGCATTTTGTTCTTAAATAAAATTTCAAGTGTTTGTTATGTGAATATTTGTTATAACACTTGTAAATTTATTTTACTAAATTCTAGTTCTCGAATGTGTGTGTAGTGTAAATTATTATAATATTTTATATTATTTACTCTATCTTATTTTATGTTTTTATAATATTTAATGTTATTTTATCAAATATTAATTGTATTCTACTATGTGACACCCCCAGATCCGGGGTCAGGGATCTAGGCCATCACGATCCAATTCCACAACAAAATACTCACCTGCTTAACAATTATTTCAACAACATACACTGGTGACCCCAATCCAATTACACAACTCGAGCCATAGTCTCAGAAAACGAACTTAAAATAATAACAGTTATTATAATTCAACTGTAATAAACTCAGGATCTCGCTGTTTCAACATTTATTATTACATTACATATTTTCCAACAAGTCTTAGGATTCTAAACTGCAATCATATCTAGCTTACACAACCTGTAGAAGCCTTGAACCTGACTAACTCAAGCTCGAGCCTCTTCTTTCCTTTGCATCCCATGGGCAAGTCTTACTGCAAGTTTTAAAGTTTACAACAAAAAACAAGAATGAGCCAAAGAATGCTCAGCAAGATATATATTAGAATATTTTGTAACTTGCACCAAGAAAAGGGTGGCAACGAATAATTATACCAACACGATGTCCAACAATATCAGTAGATAATTTGCAATGCTTTTCCAGCAGAAAGTTTAGCGAAATATGTTTCGACAATAAATGAATCAGAGTTTACGATGCAAGAAGATTTTCAACATAAGTATGCAGTTCAAGTTACTGCGATACCACAATTTAAGATTCACAGTTTTGGGAACAACAGAATCGATAATTTAGCACAATGGCATCAACCACAGAGTACTATTTATTCGAGCATCAATAAGAAGGCAGTTCAAGATACTGCGAAAAGAATCAATCAAAGCTCAACAATTCTCATTCACACTATCGCTAGTGTAGGACCAATGAAAGTTCAACAGTTCCCATTAACACTATCCTTAGTGTAGGACCAATGAAAGTTCAACAGTTCCCATTAACACTATCCTTAGTGTAGGACCAATGAAAGTTCAACAGTTCCCATTAACACTATCCTTAGTGTAGGACCAATGAAAGTTCAACAGTTCCCATTAACACTATCAGTAACTTAGCACCTAGGCCTTCATTACAGTGTTAATGTCAAATTCCAATTGGAAGAAAAGAAGATACTGGAGCATCCACCACGCCTATTGTACACGATGATCAGTCGTATAGTACAATAGTTAAGTAACCTTTACTACTAGTAGAAGGATGATCCTAAACCGGTCATCACCCTAGGCAACACATGGGCCTTTAAATGCTGGACCGTGCGTCACTCGGCCTCTTACGCTAGATGGACTGTGCCGCACACAAGCCTCTTACACTTTATATCTCCAGTTCCCTTTGAGTACAATCAACAAGTCTTAGAAGGGAATTTAATACAACCTTCCAGAACAACAACAAAGCTTTTTAGGAAATATTTGAATCAAGGTGTGGAAGGGAATTTAATACGACCTTCCAGAATAACAACAAATTTTGGCAGGATTTCAAAGTTTGATAATAGATTAACTCCCGAGACAAGGTGAAAGTAATCTCTTACATGTGTGAGTTGACTTTCAGTCAACGAATGAACATCTCAATATCAAGATCACGACCGGGGAGTCGCTAATAGGTGATAAAATAGACCCCACGAAAATATAATATTTTTGGGTAAGAATAATAGTCCTTACAGGCACCAGTTTTAAATAAAAGAATGTTAAAGTGGGATATTCCTTCCCTAACGTGGAGTTATCGACTCAAAATAAGTATAAAATATCCGAGTCATAGCTCAGTATTTATTATTTAATGAAAAATAATGTTTGAAGAATTTTCTTGATAACTCCGGAATATTTTTAAAGATCCAGTAAATATTTAATCAATAAATACGAGACCTTGAATAGTCCCTGAAAAATATTTTAAAATAATTAAAATATTTAATTAGGATTTAATCAAGACTATTTAACATTTAAATAGTTTTAAATGAATCAATATATTTAAATAGTATTTATTCAATCTCAAATAATATTTAAATATTCCCAAAAGAATCAAAAGTATTTAATTAAAATAGATACTTTGAAATAATCCAAAATATTTAAATAATATTTAATCAATCTTAAATAATATTTAAATAACTCAAAATGAGTTGAAAGTATTTAATCAACATTAAATAATAGATATATACCCTTTTAAATAATATTTAATAAAACTAAATATTATTTAAAATATCGAAGGGATATTAATCAACTTGATTAATCCCTAACCCATAATACTTATTGTTCCCAAAACTTATATTCCAGGGAGAATCCCTGGATAATATCGACTAATAGTCGAGCGATAATATACTACTCCCGGTCGTCTGTCAAGTACCAAAGAGATGTACTTGACACGGAAGTCAGTTATGCAAAACTGACAGGAAGCGTCCCCTAACTTTTGAGAGTTCAGAGGCGCGAACAACAATTAATCAATGATACAAGTCAATGACAGAAAAGAATCCAAGCACCACAGCCTTATAACCAAGAAACATGTTATAAGGTCAGAATTTAGAGAACTTGCCTTAATTGCGGTCGTAGTAGCTGGCTTGTCCTTCCTTGGCGCAAGCTTCTATTAAGAAGGAAAACGGAAATTCTAATTAGTGTTTTTAATGCTATTCATAGCTATTCATGAATGCATTCTAACGTATCTTGCTACGAGTCTTAGCATGGATTTTAGGTAGTCATGAAATCATAAGTATTACCAACACATTCCATTCAAAGTCCGTTGGCTAAGCTAGCATCAAATTCCATTTAAAACATAGGTTATGCAAAGATAGGACAAGCAGTTTTTGTAAGATTTCTAACTGCACCTACTAGCTTCCAACAATTATCATAAATCGGATTTTACTCATTTTAATCCGAAACCTTTTCCCAAGTCTTCCCAAATGTTCCTAGTATCTTGTGTAAAAGTTCCAGATTTTATAAGGCAGTCTAACTAGGCTGATCATCTCCTCAAAGTTGGTTAAAACAGGGCAGTCAAGTTTCTGCATCTCCTCACCATTTTAGTCATAACTTTTAGCTCACAACTCCGTTTGACGCAAAATTAGCGCGCAAACGATCTAGAGACTAATATCTATCTAACCATATAAACCATAATCCAAGAACAGTGACTGACTCTTCCCAGACTTTCCTGGACAGTGGCAGCAGATAGGTTTTTTAAAAAAATTGGCATGGTTACGTTTGTAAACTCATCGTTTTCCATTTTTTTTATCCTACTCCAAAACAACCAACAAACAATCCCAAACTCCTCATTCAACCACATACTACATCATACATCAATTCCAAATCATCCAACCAACTCAAGCTTATGAAATGAGTTTATTAAATATTTACCAAACAAATACATCCATGATTTTCCATGCTTAAACTACATTACACATAACTCTTTCAATCAAAGTTCAAAAATTACTAAACTTTGCAAACTTCTAGTAAAGAGATTTATGAACAACTTTCATCATTTGACCCACATCAAATAAGGTCTCTAACCTTTCCAAAACAATTCCTCAAAACAGGGCAACCATTACAAAAACATAAACGTTACTGCGCACCCTTTACCCAAACATTTTTAATAAATCCAAAAATGTTCCATAAATTATCAAATTTTACAGACCTCTTCCTTAGTCACCTATACACCTTAAATAAAAATTGCAGTTCGAATTAAAGAGTTTAACTAGGTGAAACATTGCTCCAAATTTCAGTGTTCAGTCAAACTCGGAGGTTATGTACAAGCTACACTAAAACTGCCATAACTCCTAGCTCGTAAATCCGATCAACGCAAAATTAGCGCCCAAATGAACTAGAAATCATAAGCAACAACTTTCATTAAGACTTCAACTGAAGAAAACGAATTAACTAGTCCAAATCAGTGTTCCAAAAACAGGGCAGTAGCTAGCTTAACTGAGATTATATTTGCAAGGAAAGAGTTTATACCTCTTTGGTCAAATCCACCAATAATCAAGCAACCAAGCTCCATTTATACTACCCATAACCTATACATCACATAACAATCACCCACCACGCTTTAGGAACTCAAGAATAAAAAAAAACAAGAATTTAATTTTCGAGTTTCACTGTTCATTCGGATTTTCCATTGATCATAACTAAAGATTTAGCGGATGGTTGCTTATAAAATTCAAGGGAGAGCAAGAGGGATTTACTACCTTCGATTTAAGCCCTTACTCGCGATGATCAAGCAACTATAGCTTGAGCTCTTGAATTTTTCTTCCTTCCCCTTCTAGCTTGGCCGAAAGTTTCTTCCTCTTGCTAGCTTGAGTTGTATTTTCTTTTCCTTTACTTTATGCCAAGTACTTGCCCTTTTTGGTTAAATAAAGACTAGTCAAGGCTTGGTCTTGGTCTTAGTCTTCCTTTGACTTCATAAAATAATACTAGCATTTCCTTATACTTTAAATAAAATGCAAGTAATTGCATTTTTAATAATCCATGTCAAAAATATAAAATAATAAACTCTTTAATAATTCTTGGAAATCCTTGAATTTTTCAATTTCATAATAATCCATGACGATAATTTAATCTTTATCTTGTCCCGGCAATTTTAATAATTTGATTGCCCAACAAAACCTTATTCCAGAATTATCATCCAAGACGTACTATTATTAACAAGGTTTTAAAAATACCTGAAATTTAGGGATATTACAGTCTCCCCTCCTTAAAAGGATTCTGTCCTCGGAATCTATACACGAACAACTGAGGTTACTACTTTCACACCTCGCTTTCTAATTCCTAGGTTAAGACTCCAACCTTTTTGGTTTCGTACAACCTCCTCAGCATTATTACTTCACTTTTCACCATTTGCTCTATTTAGTCGATGGTATCTATAATTTCGTATTCTAACGCACGTCTAATGTCTGCGCTATAATGTCCTAGCACCAACGTATGATACACACGATTGATTCCTTAAAATTTTGGGAAAGAACATCGCTTCGTACACACCTTCTTAATGTACTTGGAGACCTTGAAAGATTCAATACTCCTCGAGCTTAAGTTCTCTTTCTTACTAAATCTCATTACTTCTTTCCGCGATAATGCTTTAAGCAATATGAAGTCTCTCGCTTCATATTCTCTGCCCTTTTTCAGACTTGATCACCATACTCACGTTGTTCTTCTTGAGTTATCATTAATCGCTTCCAAATACTACAAATTGTATCATATGTCTGTCGAACCGATTCTTGTCCAGATATCTACCATTCATCAATTTTGTCCTTAACGCAAAGTAGCTCGATACTTTCGTTCGTACTAAACTTCGTAAGGTGGCATGACTATATATGAGTGGTAACCAGAGTCGTATAAAAGCTCTAACCGTAGTAAGTAACTACCACCACTCCTTTTTGAAATCCAAGGTACAAACTTTCTATATAAGATAACCTTGTACATAATTTTAATAGAGATATTTTCAATGAATATCACTGCAACAAACCCTCAGAGTGATTTGTAGATCAATAAGCTCATTTTCGAATGTATATGATAAATAGGAAAGAAAATAATTTGGATATGACTGAGAACAACCATATTTGTACTCAAGATGGCCAGTCTTTAGTACTTTCTGGCTTATAATACATAATCGAGTGGTTGCCCACCAGACTTTTGTCACACAGACAAGAAGTCACACCATATGCATTGTTTATCTCAATCGGATGAAAAATAGTTAACATTTAGAAGAAAATGATTTTGAAAGGGATAGGAAGTATATTTTGAAATTTTCATTCCTTAATGCATTACGAACTCAATATACAACGGTCCCTACTCATTTAGGAACCTATTGACAAAATCCCCAAATTTCTCATTTCTATTCTTTCCGAATGAACTAAATCCTTAAGACTTTTATGGTCTTTGTACTTTCTCCGCTTCTACCCATTCGAGTGATGTTTCCACAGCTTAAGTACAACCGTTATGGCTATTTCCTCCAATTCATGATTAGGATACCTTAATTCTTGTTCTCCCGTTACTCCGACGTATAAAATTATTTCTACTATGTTGCATCCGCACACAATCAATCCCTTACAGTACTTGTAATTATTTATTACAAGATTCACCTTTTATCATCTGGTACTTACCACATTAGGACAATTACTCATATTTGTCCTTTACTTTCCTTAAACTTTCTTCGCCACTTACTATATGTCTTCCCATTTAAACTCATTTTGCCCAAACTCATTCTTATGGGATTTGTCATCCAACCTCTTTTCTCTTAAGATTTTCTAATGATATATATATTTACCTTCGGTTCTTCCTTCACCTTTAGACAGATCAGGATATCCTATGTGGAGATTATGACAACTTGTCCAATTATTTCTTAATATTCCAATTAATCCTTGGAAGGTACAGGTGTATACATTAATATAACCTACCTCATCGAAGACTCATACTGTCCTTATTGTGTCCTCAATGCCATCCTTGGCATACTATCTAGGTAATTCTGTAGTTGGCGATAACCTATCCTCAATATATCTTCTCCAGTAGACTAATTTCTTCGAGTGGTCTATCCATATCGTAGATATCCAATATTGATTGCTAAATTAATCAATTCACTTAATCCATTCTCACCAATGTATGCGCAATCTCATACCGCTATCCGCTTCCTTTACACAAAACATGTGCACCTCATAGTAACACTTTCAATCTTATGATACCTTTATATATAATAGTCCTTATAACTGAGTGACTAACTCTTTTATGCTGACAGGTGCCATCTTCTAAGATGCCTCTAATGCTGATGCTGCTCCTCACACTGGCGCAATGGCGAATGATATAATCTCTAACGGATGATAACCCCAAAATATCACTAAGGGTTACTTTTCCCCAATTCTTTAACTACTCTCCTTATTGGATAGTTCTTTTGTCATATCCATTACCGGTGCCCCATAACTTGGCATCCAACGCGTAATATACTTTTTACTTGAATCTTAATTTAAACCTTCTCACTTCATCTCTATCTCCCAATCCCAACTTTATCCAATGTCGGGAAATCTTAACTTCACTGTTTTATTATTACCATCAGTTTAAACATTCTTATTTGGACATTCATCCATTCTTAACATCCTATCAATTCTTCAATCTGGAAGGGACTTAAATCTATGTCAAACCGGTACGCTAACCAGTCTTGATACCATATTACTTTTC
Source organism: Oenanthe sinensis (assembly GCA_028671895.1). Taxonomy (NCBI): domain Eukaryota; kingdom Viridiplantae; phylum Streptophyta; class Magnoliopsida; order Apiales; family Apiaceae; genus Oenanthe; species Oenanthe sinensis. Next base: position 44,224,632 of record CM053814.1, on the reverse strand, counting down.
CTTCATTCTCCATATTTAAAACATGATATCCCTTCTTTCAGGGCAATCATTCTCATAACATCTAGACTTTATAATTATAGCCTCTTGTTGTCCATTTCACATATTTCCCAATATCAGTCTCACTGTTTAGTAAATGAGGTCTTGATTGACTTGGGTGAACCATAATTAACTGTACTCCAACACGCTCAGATTTCTTAATCCACTATTCTTTCCGAAGTAGAACTCCAGTTCCTAGTTAAAAGCTCATGGTAGTTCTATATATGTTGTTCCTTAAATTCCCTTTTTCTCCATGTCTCTTTCTCAACCATTTCATTTCAACTTCCCTCTATAACCACTTATTGAATCTATATAGTAGTTATTTCCAACACTATGGATCTAATTGAATCCCCAACATTCGAGGTGACAATCTTGCCAATAACTGCAAACTTCAATTCATAATCTAACACACTCTTGTTTCAGGTCTAAACTTCAATTACATCTGAATTTCCAGATACTTAGGAACAGTTACATAATACAAGAAATATTTATAGCTAAAGAATATTTGCTCGATAAAGTTCGTAGGAATTCTCGTTGAATCAATGACCTTATTAGGTCTCCACCAATTTCTCTTCAGAAATTTTGATCAACACATAATAACCTTATGTATGGCAGGGTAGGGAAACAAGGTATATTCTACGATTTGGCCATCCTATAGTCACTATCGTTAGTCCTGTTATAACTCTTTGTAGGTTGAAATATAACCCTGAGCACCAAGCACGTCAAATCCATCATTTAGATAGTCAAGATAAATACTCCTGTACCTATAAATCCTCTAAAATTCACAATACTCTGACTCGATAACATTCTAGTGGACAAAAGCATAGATTATCTCAATCTCATAACTCAATCAGACATAATCCGACTACGCATTTGGTTATTAAAACCCAACATCAAACTTAACCAAACAAATCCCCATTGGGAAACTCATAATTTCTCATTACAACTATGCCTCGATATTATCTCATTTTAGACATTCATATCTCTTACGTCATCATGTATATACCTTTTATTATAGCATTAATCCCTCTCAATCCTCAATATTGACTCATATATAGATGGCCATATCCTTTAAGCCATGCTTCTCTATTTTCTCCTGAAAATTTCATTTACACGTCTTCTTATCTCTAAGTTTATTAAACTTAAGTGAATGTATTTTCTACAGAAAATTGGGCATGACCTATTCGTATTTAGACTATGCCCGGTGTAAAAACACCTCAATTACAATCCCAAACATTCACAAACAATCTTTGTCCTCTAGGGACCTCAAACATCAATGTCTAGTCAGTCATCTACAACATAATATATATCAAAAGAACGATAAATAGAGTCACTATATATATATCTGTACTCTCGAACATCCTCAAAGTTAGTCAACAACATTATTGACGGTCACTTCCTCATACCATCAATCTCATTCGCTCCATAACATTAACAAGGATTTGCTGAAATGCACAATACCTCTTCGGGTTATTGCCAAATGATGAATATTCTATCCACTATAGGCAGTCTCAATCAAGTTTAGCTTATGGATCTATCATTGGGTTACAGGACTTTTTCCCGAACCTCCTATCTCAACTTAAACTATTTCATCATCAATGACTACTCAGACCCTTCTCTAGTCCGGAATTCCACTATTTAAAAGAATGAACAACGTACAAGCACTTATGCAATAGCTCATCTATATTGGTTAACCTTACCATCATATTTACAATGTGGTGGTCATCTCTGCAAGGGCTTACTTTAATCCAATATTCATAATATAATCAAAAACTACACCAAGTGTATATCTTAACTCTTTGTTGTGACTCTACATTGTACGCATACCATACATCATCTAAATTAATGCTTTACTTTGTACTATCATAGAATCCTCAACAAAATCCTCGTATTCCTCATACTCAAACAAACATCAATATTATCCTTAGACCCATCATACTTCTCGTTAGTCGTGCAAATACCGGGTCACTGCCTATTTGGGAACAATTCCTCGAATCCGGCATAAAATTATAACCCCAAAAGGTTCTCCATGATCTTGACATTACTAACTTAAGGTACTTGTCAAGGTTCTATCTCATTCATTGGCACTACATCCGGTAGTCCAATACGAACTCCTATCTTACATATATATAACTCTTAACTCTCTCGTATCTAAGTACTATGACTCAGAGCTCTGATACCACTTCTGTGACACCCCCAGATCCGGGGTCAGGGATCTAGGCCATCACGATCCAATTCCACAACAAAATACTCACCTGCTTAACAATTATTTCAACAACATACACTGGTGACCCCAATCCAATTACACAACTCGAGCCATAGTCTCAGAAAACGAACTTAAAATAATAACAGTTATTATAATTCAACTGTAATAAACTCAGGATCTCGCTGTTTCAACATTTATTATTACATTACATATTTTCCAACAAGTCTTAGGATTCTAAACTGCAATCATATCTAGCTTACTCAACCTGTAGAAGCCTTGAACCTGACTAACTCAAGCTCGAGCCTCTTCTTTCCTTTGCATCCCATGGGTAAGTCTTACTGCAAGTTTTAAAGTTTACAACAAAAAAAAAAGAATGAGCCAAAGAATGCTCAGCAAGATATATATTAGAATATTTTGTAACTTGCACCAAGAAAAGGGTGGCAACGAATAATTATACCAACACGATGTCCAACAATATCAGTAGATAATTTGCAATGCTTTTCCAGCAGAAAGTTTAGCGAAATATGTTTCGACAATAAATGAATCAGAGTTTACGATGCAAGAAGATTTTCAACATAAGTATGCAGTTCAAGTTACTGCGATACCACAATTTAAGATTCACAGTTTTGGGAACAACAGAATCGATAATTTAGCACAATGGCATCAACCACAGAGTACTATTTATTCGAGCATCAATAAGAAGGCAGTTCAAGATACTGCGAAAAGAATCAATCAAAGCTCAACAATTCTCATTCACACTATCGCTAGTGTAGGACCAATGAAAGTTCAACAGTTCCCATTAACACTATCCTTAGTGTAGGACCAATGAAAGTTCAACAGTTCCCATTAACACTATCCTTAGTGTAGGACCAATGAAAGTTCAACAGTTCCCATTAACACTATCCTTAGTGTAGGACCAATGAAAGTTCAACAGTTCCCATTAACACTATCAGTAACTTAGCACCTAGGCCTTCATTACAGTGTTAATGTCAAATTCCAATTGGAAGAAAAGAAGATACTGGAGCATCCACCACGCCTATTGTACACGATGATCAGTCGTATAGTACAATAGTTAAGTAACCTTTACTACTAGTAGAAGGATGATCCTAAACCGGTCATCACCCTAGGCAACACATGGGCCTTTAAATGCTGGACCGTGCGTCACTCGGCCTCTTACGCTAGATGGACTGTGCCGCACACAAGCCTCTTACACTTTATATCTCCAGTTCCCTTTGAGTACAATCAACAAGTCTTAGAAGGGAATTTAATACAACCTTCCAGAACAACAACAAAGCTTTTTAGGAAATATTTGAATCAAGGTGTGGAAGGGAATTTAATACGACCTTCCAGAATAACAACAAATTTTGGCAGGATTTCAAAGTTTGATAATAGATTAACTCCCGAGACAAGGTGAAAGTAATCTCTTACATGTGTGAGTTGACTTTCAGTCAACGAATGAACATCTCAATATCAAGATCACGACCGGGGAGTCGCTAATAGGTGATAAAATAGACCCCACGAAAATATAATATTTTTGGGTAAGAATAATAGTCCTTACAGGCACCAGTTTTAAATAAAAGAATGTTAAAGTGGGATATTCCTTCCCTAACGTGGAGTTATCGACTCAAAATAAGTATAAAATATCCGAGTCATAGCTCAGTATTTATTATTTAATGAAAAATAATGTTTGAAGAATTTTCTTGATAACTCCGGAATATTTTTAAAGATCCAGTAAATATTTAATCAATAAATACGAGACCTTGAATAGTCCCTGAAAAATATTTTAAAATAATTAAAATATTTAATTAGGATTTAATCAAGACTATTTAACATTTAAATAGTTTTAAATGAATCAATATATTTAAATAGTATTTATTCAATCTCAAATAATATTTAAATATTCCCAAAAGAATCAAAAGTATTTAATTAAAATAGATACTTTGAAATAATCCAAAATATTTAAATAATATTTAATCAATCTTAAATAATATTTAAATAACTCAAAATGAGTTGAAAGTATTTAATCAACATTAAATAATAGATATATACCCTTTTAAATAATATTTAATAAAACTAAATATTATTTAAAATATCGAAGGGATATTAATCAACTTGATTAATCCCTAACCCATAATACTTATTGTTCCCAAAACTTATATTCCAGGGAGAATCCCTGGATAATATCGACTAATAGTCGAGCGATAATATACTACTCCCGGTCGTCTGTTAAGTACCAAAGAGATGTACTTGACACGGAAGTCAGTTATGCAAAACTGACAGGAAGCGTCCCCTAACTTTTGAGAGTTCAGAGGCGCGAACAACAATTAATCAATGATACAAGTCAATGACAGAAAAGAATCCAAGCACCACAGCCTTATAACCAAGAAACATGTTATAAGGTCAGAATTTAGAGAACTTGCCTTAATTGCGGTCGTAGTAGTTGGCTTGTCCTTCCTTGGCGCAAGCTTCTATTAAGAAGGAAAACGGAAATTCTAATTAGTGTTTTTAATGCTATTCATAGCTATTCATGAATGCATTCTAACGTATCTTGCTACGAGTCTTAGCATGGATTTTAGGTAGTCATGAAATCATAAGTATTACCAACACATTCCATTCAAAGTCCGTTGGCTAAGCTAGCATCAAATTTCATTTAAAACATAGGTTATGCAAAGATAGGACAAGCAGTTTTTGTAAGATTTCTAACTGCACCTACTAGCTTCCAACAATTATCATAAATCGGATTTTACTCATTTTAATCCGAAACCTTTTCCCAAGTCTTCCCAAATGTTCCTAGTATCTTGTGTAAAAGTTCCAGATTTTATAAGGCAGTCTAACTAGGCTGATCATCTCCTCAAAGTTGGTTAAAACAGGGCAGTCAAGTTTCTGCATCTCCTCACCATTTTAGTCATAACTTTTAGCTCACAACTCCGTTTGATGCAAAATTAGCGCGCAAACGATCTAGAGACTAATATCTATCTAACCATATAAACCATAATCCAAGAACAGTGACTGACTCTTCCCAGACTTTCCTGGACAGTGGCAGCAGATAGGTTTTTTAAAAAAATTGGCATGGTTACGTTTGTAAACTCATCGTTTTCCATTTTTTTTATCCTACTCCAAAACAACCAACAAACAATCCCAAACTCCTCATTCAACCACATACTACATCATACATCAATTCCAAATCATCCAACCAACTCAAGCTTATGAAATGAGTTTATTAAATATTTACCAAACAAATACATCCATAATTTTCCATGCTTAAACTACATTACACATAACTCTTTCAATCAAAGTTCAAAAATTACTAAACTTTGCAAACTTCTAGTAAAGAGATTTATGAACAACTTTCATCATTTGACCCACATCAAATAAGGTCTCTAACCTTTCCAAAACAATTCCTCAAAACAGGGCAACCATTACAAAAACATAAACGTTACTGCGCACCCTTTACCCAAACATTTTTAATAAATCCAAAAATGTTCCATAAATTACCAAATTTTACAGACCTCTTCCTTAGTCACCTATACACCTTAAATAAAAATTGAAGTTCGAATTAAAGAGTTTAACTAGGTGAAACATTGCTCCAAATTTCAGTGTTCAGTCAAACTCGGAGGTTATGTACAAGCTACACTAAAACTGCCATAACTCCTAGCTCGTAAATCCGATCAACGCAAAATTAGCGCCCAAATGAACTAGAAATCATAAGCAACAACTTTCCTTAAGACTTCAACTGAAGAAAACGAATTAACTAGTCCGAATCAGTGTTCCAAAAACAGGGCAGTAGCTAGCTTAACTGAGATTATATTTGCAAGGAAAGAGTTTATACCTCTTTGGTCAAATCCACCAATAATCAAGCAACCAAGCTCCATTTATACTACCCATAACCTATACATCACATAACAATCACCCACCACGCTTTAGGAACTCAAGAATAAAAAAAAACAAGAATTTAATTTTCGAGTTTCACTGTTCATTCGGATTTTCCATTGATCATAACTAAAGATTTAGCGGATGGTTGCTTATAAAATTCAAGGGAGAGCAAGAGGGATTTACTACCTTCGATTTAAGCCCTTACTCGCGATGATCAAGCAACTATAGCTTGAGCTCTTGAATTTTTCTTCCTTCCCCTTCTAGCTTGGCCGAAAGTTTCTTCCTCTTGCTAGCTTGAGTTGTATTTTCTTTTCCTTTACTTTATGCCAAGTACTTGCCCTTTTTGGTTAAATAAAGACTAGTCAAGGCTTGGTCTTGGTCTTAGTCTTCCTTTGACTTCATAAAATAATACTAGCATTTCCTTATACTTTAAATAAAATGCAAGTAATTGCATTTTTAATAATCCATGTCAAAAATATAAAATAATAAACTCTTTAATAATTCTTGGAAATCCTTGAATTTTTCAATTTCATAATAATCCATGACGATAATTTAATCTTTATCTTGTCCCGGCAATTTTAATAATTTGATTGCCCAACAAAACCTTATTCCAGAATTATCATCCAAGACGTACTATTATTAACAAGGTTTTAAAAATACCTGAAATTTAGGGATATTACATACTATATTCTAATTTTAGATTATTATCTTTTAAAAATAATTTAATCATAATTTTACAAGTTAGAATTTTGGAAAAATTATTTTTACTTGAAAATAATTTAATACTAAAGTATAAATATTATTAGTCTATTTATGTATATATATAGTTAGTTCATTAAGTATTATATATAATCTGTTTTATATTAGTTATTTTAAAGAATTCGGGCAGACTTTTTAAGCCCAGGGAGACTTCTTAAATGTCTCTCCGAGCGTTTTAATAAAAGTCTCCCCGAGCTAAAAGTCTCCCAGAGACCTTTGTTTTAAAAGTCTCCCCGAGTTTTATTTTGTATTTTTATTTATCTATCAAATGTCTCTCGAGACTTTTAAAGGTCTCCCCGACCTTAAAAAAGTCTCCCCGAGACTTTTGAAAAGTCTCCCCGAGACTTTTGAAAAGTCTCTCCGACTTTCAAAAGTCTCCCCGAGACATTTGAATGTATATATTCTCTGTTGTTCATCTTCTTCCTCATTCAACTACATTCTATTACTGCTGGTTATTGAAAAATACGAACAGTCTCTTGCCATTTTTTTCTCTTTGATTTATCAGTTGCCTTTGTAAGTTATTAACGGCTGTTTCATTAGCTTTTCACTTAAATCTTAATCGGCTTTATCTCTAATTTCATTACTCAATCAGTCACAGTTATATATATATATATATATATATATATATATATATATATATATATATATATATATATATATATATATATATATATATATATATATATACTTACAAGACTCGTATGTATCATCTTTAATCCGTACGTATGTTGTTTAATTTGATTCCATAGATGTTCTTCACTTAATCAGATTAATGGGTTTATGAAATCACTGTTAAGTTGTTATTAATGAGCACTTATTGTTTTTAATAATAATTTTTTTTAATTTAATTAATTAAAAATTAAAAATTTATTATATTTTATCGGTTAATAAAATAGAACCAAGTTTAATTTTTTTTTTAATTAATGAAGTCATCATTAGTGGTGTTTTTATTATTTAAAATTTTAATATATAAAATTCTAAATTTTATATATTTTAATTCTAAAATATAAATCACTTAATTTTTGATCACTTAGTTAATTTCACTTGTTCTATTTATTTTCTAATAAATTAAATTGTCTGTTTCGCAGAAAAATTAAGATGGCCGCTGTCTTTGACATTTGCAAGACTAATTATGTAGGGTATTTTGATCCTACAAGATGTCCTGAACTAAGATTCATTCCTTGGATCCAATTTCTCAACGACCATCCGTTGATCGAAACAGCAATTTCACTGGACCCTGTTCTGAAGATTGACCCACTGAAAGCTCTCTACTCTACAGCAATAAATTGCTCAACAAGCACATTATGTCGCTTCGCATTCAAAGTTGGAGGCAGAGATTACTGGGTGTCAGAAAATGATGTGAACAGGATTCTAGGCTTCCCAACAGACAATTTTGGTCCATTACCGACATCACAGGAGCTGATAGAATTTTTTCAAACTATCCAGTATCAAGGTGAACTGAATATGGTAAAATTGTCCAAGACTCATCTGGTAAGTGAGTGGGACTACGTCTTTGATACACTGGCCAAGGTATTTTCTCCGTGTCTAAGAACAGTTTTCACAACATTCCTCTACTTTTACAAAACATAGGGTTTGCTGTGTCACATAACAGGAGGATAAATTTTGGAAAATTAGTTTTGAAAGAAATAATCAGGAAAATGGGTACTTTAGCTAGCAGAAGTCTTACAGAGGATCATACAGTTCATTGCTACTATCCAAGATTTCTAACTCTGTTTTTGGATGACAAATTAACTGATGAACACAAAATTTTGTTTACAAATTCACCTATTGCAAGATCTCTTTCCTCTCAAAGGAATCTTTTTACAAGGTTGAGGACTGCAAACAAGTTGCCTGGTGTCCTTGTAATTTACACACCATTTATGGCTCAGTTCATTCAACAACAAAATCTAGAACCAGTTTTAATGGATGACAGAGTACCCATACAGATGATAGCTCCTGAACAAGTTCAACCAGAACAAGTTGAACAATCTTTGATTGAACATCAATACACTCAAGCAGAACCAATTGCATCTACTGCAGTAAGTACTCAGGTAAGGAATTCTTCTATTTGTGAATTTTGATTTAAATTATATCAGTGTTAAGCCCCCAGTGGCTATTAGGATAGATCATGAGTCTGAAATCCAACAGTCTCTGACACAGGTCTTAGATCCATACACTGCTACTTCATCATCACAATCTCTCTCCCAAACACAGAAGAGAAAACATACACAGTTAGGGAGTGAAGAAGACTTGGTTCCTGCTCCACAGAAAAAGTAAATGCTTGGTACTTCATCTACCCTAGTAATGGTAGAACATGATGCTTCACAACATCAAGTGCCTTCACAGGCTTTAGGAGGAAACTTGGATCTCTCGCTGATTCCTAGATCCTTGCCTACCTCCCCGGATGGATCATATCCGGAATCTGAAAAGATCTACTCATCATCTCAAGATGATCAGCAACTCTTTGAGTCTTACCCTGAGGCAACTCAGTTTTCTATTCCAAAAGAAACGCAAGACTTTATTGAGGATTGGAACTTGCAAAGTTCCATTGCACCACCAGTGACCTCTCATGCAGGGGCTTTGGTGATCTATACTGCAGGTACATCTGGAGGCTTGGATTTTGAGTTAAACACGAGCGAAGAAAGGCAAACACTGTGTGATACACCTACACGTGAGGTGAGTGAAACACTCTTGCAATTAGGAAAAATGAGTGCACACACAGGCACAGAAAGTGAGATGAAAAATATGTTACAGACCTTTCAACAACAGATGGATGCACTGAAAGTTGAGAATGCACAACTTCGAGCTCAAGTCAATGCTCAAAATTCTTCAGATCCAGTTACAAATCAGTTTTCTCTTATTAGAAAGGATCTTGAAGAAGTAAAGACAACTGTGCTTCTCAAAACAAATGATGTGAATCAAACACAAGGTGTTATAGCAGCTGATATCAAGGACTTAAGACAGAGTCAAATTCAAATTGCTGATAATCTCATAAAGATAAATAAGATCTCAAATCGTATCGATGTTCTGGAAAATGATTATCATCAGTACAATGCTCTTAATTCCTCGAAATTTGCAATGATTGAAAGAGGCATAGATCAGCTGAATGAAGGTTTGAGGCACGTCTACAAAATGGTCAAGTCTGGAACTAGACCTATCCCAGAACAACAACAATTCTTTGAAGGGACTTCAGTCGAGGATCCCTCAACTAAGGGGGAGAAGGTACAAGAAAAGGTACAAGAAACTCAAGCTCCAGCTCCAGACAAAGGGAAAGGAAAAATTTCTGACATAGAAGAAGAAGCTGCTATAGGTCAACATAAGTCAGATCTATTGTACTATGCAGCAGAACAAGATTTTTCTTCCCATGATCCTGAACATCAAACTCCTTCACAATCGAAATATGGTGATGCTGAAACATGGGAGTTTGACAGAGAATTTCTTTTCTCTGAAGGATCAGAAAGAAACACTGAGCTAGATGAACAGCTCAGAAAATTTCAAGAAGAATCCAAGAACAAGAACTCTGAGTTAGACGCTAGGATTCTTGAAATTCAAAATGAAGCTCAAGCTAGAAATGCCAAGCTTGAAAACATAAAGGCTCTCCTTCAAGCTAAATCTAAGGAGGAAAAGGAAGCAGCAGCTCAAAAGCAAAAGGTATGGGATGCTGCAATAACTGCCAAGAGGGAAGATATAAAGAGAAAGTTTGGACCCAAATGGGATCAAGCTAGAATGATCATGGAACAACCTCAGATTGGCACATATCAAGATAGGGAGGTATCCAGCATGATAGGTGAACTGTTCACTGCTAATCAAACTGTGGATCTTTACATGGCTGCATTAAAGCTAGAGATCAGGCATATCACAGTTGAAGTGAATGCAGATGGCTGGAATATCATAATTCATCTTGATAATTATGGTTTCTACAAAGTGTCGTTGGACTTCTTCAAAAACAGAACACCCTCTGAATTATGGGTTATGCTCTGCAAAGTTAAAAGAAGTTCAGAGATGAATGAAATTCTTCGAGATTACATACGAGACTTTGCTACTCTCCGGAGTCCTGAAATCATATATCAACCTTTTGAAGTAAGGTTTGTAAAGAATGATCGATATCAATCAATCCGTCTGAATACAGAGTCTATGACTGGATATCCTTTGAACTACCTGATAGACGTAGAAAAAATGCTACGGTCAGAAGGATTTCAAAGTCAAGCTAAATCAGCTGCTGCTGATTATATTCAAGACTACTGTATATCTAAAGATATTGGTTATTACAAACAGTGGAAAGGAATGGAAGAGTTCAAGCAACCAGCTCCAATTCCACATGACCCTCTTGAGAATGAAGTATTGTACAGACTTTCCATTTCAGAACAAAAGAAGATGTATGGAGTTTCTGGAAGCTCTCAAACTGTACCTGAACCAGAACCACGCACTCCTATTGTTGGGAATGAAGAAACAGAAGAAGGTGAAATTCACACTCAAGATGGTCAGAGCTGAAGAATTGTTAAAATCTTATGTTGCTAGAGCTAGGATAGATCAAGATAGAAATTTGTAATATTTGTTCAGTCTAGAGGAACAACTATCTTGTATTTATCATTAATGTTTGAATCTGGAAATGTTCAATATAAACCAGAACTAAATTTGTTTATTTACAAATTTTATTGTTATATTTTTTCTTGTTTGTTAGTTGAGTTATCCTCTAGTGATTTGCTTGTTATTGTTTAACAAACAAATAGGGGGAGATTGAAAGGCATATGTTTAGAAGCCTATTTGTTTAGCGAGATGACAACTCAACTCAAACATAGATAATTTGTAAGTAAATATATTATCTGTCACAGGAATCTTCAACAGGTATTATCTGACAAGAAAAAGAAGATCAAAGTCAATCTACAGACTTTAAGTAATTCTGCATTGAAAGAAGCTCAATTTAATTGATCATGCCTCAGTGGAGTATTTAAGTTTGAAGAAGCCACAGTGTCAGAAGATTTTAATTTATGTGACAATGAAGATAGTCAAGTCAGAAGGAGAAGAAGCGAGCCACATTATTAAAAGTAAAGTGAAGAGTTTTATTTGTTGTGAACCACTCGTGAACCAGACAGTACACGGAGTGTTGACAAAATACAGAGAAAGTTCTTTATTACAGAAGAAGTGGTCAGCTAGAAACACTGATGTGAAGATAAAAGACTTGGAAATGTATCAACAAGGGTTATGCAGTCAAGACTTTAACTTAATTATCCATTAATTAATTAAATTATTTAGTTAATTTGATTGATAAATTAATTCAATCAGAATTAATTAAGAAATTAATTAATTTAGAATTATTTTAGAATGAAGAAGACTTTAATTTAATTCTATTATCAAAAAGATAATTTATTATGTATCCTATTTAATTAGATTAATTCAAAGTGAATTAATTTAATTTATAAGATATATAATAAAAGTAATAGAATTTAAATTAAAAGAAAAAGATATACATCTCAAATTAACAAAGCAGGTCGGCAGCTGTTAACTCGGGAAGACATTTGAAATGTCTTCCTGAGGCATTTCAAAAGTCTCCCCGAAGTATATAGAAAAGTCTCCCCGAGATAATTAAAAGTCTTCCAGCAATAGAAGTCTTCTCGAGCATTCAAGAAGTCTTCCCGAGCAATCAAAAGTCTCCCCGAGCAGATTAAAAAGTCTTCCTGAACTAAAGAAGTCTTCCTGAGCTAGAAAAGTCTCACAGCATCTGATTTGTCTATAAATAGAAGGATAGATCAGTAGTATTCAGTACTACTTCTATTAACATTCTATTCGAGCTAAAAGAAAAAAAAATATAGAGCATTCATGTTAAATATTCTGTAGAAATTCTAAAGAGCTATTAGTGTTTATTCGAACTAATCTTGTAACACCCATCAAGTTTAATACAAGTATTTTACTTGAACTGTGTTTCTTTGATTATTATTTCGTGATAATAATTAAATTGTTTAATCAAAAATTATCCGAAACAGTTATTAATATTTAATAGTGATTGTATTCAACCCCCCCTTCTAAAATCATTTGGACCTAACAGATAAAGTAGTAAAAGCCACATCTTGCCATAGTACGCATAAGACCACATACATCACTATGTATAAGTTCTAATCGTTCAGTGGCCCTTTCACCTTGTCCAATAAAAGGAGCTTTAGTCATTTTTCCAATGAGACAAGGTTCGCATGCTTCGTATGATTCAATGTCAAACTTATCCAAGTATCCATCCATATGTAACTTGGAAATACGCTTCTCATTTATATGGCCTAAACGACAATGCCAGAGGTATGTTTGATTTGAGTCATTAGTTTTAAGACGTTTGTTATTCACATTATAGATAGGAGTGTCTAAATCAAGAACATATAAACCGTTAAATAAACATGCAACCCCATATGTAACATTATTCAAAGAAAAGGAACAACAATTGTTCTAAATTGAAAATGCAAAACCTTTCTTGTCCAAACAAGAAACCAAAATAATGTTTCTGCAAATTGCAGGCACGTAAAAACAGTTCTCAAGTTCTAAAATAAGCCCAGTGGGCAACGATAAATAATAAGTTCCTACAGCTAAGGCAGCAACCTTTGCTCCATTGACAACTCATAGGTCAACCTCTCCCTTTGCCAAAGTCCTACTCCTTTGCACCTCCTGCACATTAATACAAATATGAGAACCATATCCAGTATCCAATACCCATGATGTAGAAGTAGACAAATTCACCTCTATAACATAAATACCTGAATCAGAAGCTTGACCATCCTTCTTCATCTTCTTCAGATCCTCAAAATAAGCATGACAGTTTCTCTTCCAATGACCTGGTTTACCACAGTAGTGACAATCACCCTTTGCAACAGCACCCTTAGGCTTTAAAGCCTGTTTGGAATTGGCCTTTGGCTTGGAACAAGAAGCAGATCCAATCTTCTTCTTTCCCTTCCATTAGCCTTTCCTATTAGCCTTACCTTTGTTATCTACCATCAACATGGCAGCAGGTTCAGCCTTTTTTATGTTGGTTTCAACAGTTCATAACATGACCAACAATTCAGTGGGTGTTTTGTCTATCTCATTCATATTGTAGTTTATGACAAAATGACTATAGTTGCGGTTCAAAGATTGCAAGATCAATTCAATCTGAGCTTTCAGACCAATCGGGAAACCCAAAGTATCAAGATACTCAATATAACCTATCATCTTTAGAACATGTGGTTGAACAGGTTCACGCTCTCCCTGTTTACAAGCATACAATGCTTTACTCGTGTCGAACGTTTCTTGACGAGCCTGTCCCTCAAACATTCTTTGAAGGTATTCAATCATCTCATAAGCATCCATATGCTCATGTTGTTTTTGAAGCTCAACACTCATATTTGCCAGCATGAGACATGCAACATCATTTGCATCATCAATATGCTTCTGATAAGCATTTTGATGAACGCAAGTCGCATTCTCAGCAGGAGGAGCAGGTGAAGGAATTTCAATGACGTGAAGCTTTCACTCCTGCCTGAGGACAATCCTCAAATTCCTATACCAATCAAGGAAGTTAGTTCCTGTCAGCTTGTCATTCTCAAGAGTTGCTCTCACAGAGAAGTTATTTGTGTTGTTTGCCATTAAATATCTACAATGTTTAAAATGCATATTAGTTAGTCTACAGAAGTTAAATTATGTTCAAGTGATTATCTTATACATTCATAATATATATCTCCCACTATTTTTATCAAATCAATAGCCCTAACTATTAATTCAGAAAGCATTTCATTAAATCTTTCTAGTGAGCCAAGATCCATATTTCATCGATGTTTTAAGATAGCGTTGGTTAATACACCCCAAAAATGACTATTTAGGTAGACAACATTTGTCGATTATATCAAATATAACTCTTGGATAGTTTGGTGGAACAACCCTTTGTACACATTTATCCAATAAATCTCACCAAACTCTATGCCTCTAAACCCACAATCCTATTGTGATGATTTACTTAAGTTAGAACCAACGTTTCAACAAACTCACTTACTTATCATGTCTTCCCATGATTGATAAAAGCACCTTGCTTTGGCAAACCCACTCTTTCTCAATCTAGATCTTGACGAGTATTAAACATTGGAAGGCATCCGATTAACTTAATATGTATTTAGGGATTTTAATGTTTATATGAACGATCATGATCCCATCATAAAGAGATTCTCAATTTTTCCTTGATCAAATAATCTATTTCAATATTCGCCAATGGTTCGATTTCCAGATCGTAGGAGAAGTCACAAGCGGTCTCACTTAAAACCCAACTTTCTTACGAATAATAATTTGCTTTTGACAAAATCTCCCCATATCAGAAAAATAAATTTCATATTCAATACCGTGTTTCATAAACACAAGAATCTAATGATCATTTGTTTAATTTTAAAATCTTGAATCTTTACAGATTTTATCTTTCTTAAGCAAGCATGACATGGGTGTCGTATCTAATACATACATCATTCCAATGCATACATATCTACACATGCATTCATATACATATATGTATTATGCGTAAATTAAACGTGTTTGGTTATAGCCCAGCCTATGTGATATTTCCAAGCTAATGAAAATATCAAGGTCAATCTATGGTGGTTTCAAATACTATACTATTACATGTCTTTATCTTTGATCTTCATTGCTCCATCATCTGAATTGCCTTCAAGCTTCCTTGCTTCCAAGTCTCCATTGACAGTTACATTGAATGATAAAATAAATCTATTCTAATGATATTACAAGAAGAACTCGAGTTACATTCGAGATTAACGATTAAAATGAATAAACGACATGCAAGTCGTATTTAAAACCAAAACCATAAAATAAAACCACTATCATATGGGTCATTGAGCCATAACCATCCACCATGCTCACATAACAACTAGTAACATATCAGAATGCATAATCATATCATCATGCATCATATATATCATAATCATAAAATCACAAAAAAAATCAGAAATTGATTTCAAAACAGTAAATCGCATTTTTGAGGCCCTAAACGATGTCAAATGGCCAAAAAACACCATTCACCTGTAAAATCACTATTCACAAAAAACTGCATCTTAAGCAATTGTATTTTTAAACGCTTTAGAGCAATTCCGATGACCTTCATATGATTGTATCTCGTATCACATACATACAATACATCACACAAATCATGTCATAACAGTTTATAACATTGTAGATCATATATAGTCATCATAACAGATTACAATTCAAGTATATATGAAAACAAAAACATGGCAGTAGCATAGCAGTCATCCAAACAGGCAAACATGCATCAAATACGGAAAACACATAACTAAATCATCCCATTATACACGTAGCTTTGATGCCATTGAAGGGTTTCGGGCATGAAAACGCAACAGGTATAACGTAAAAACAATAAAAAAATGAAACCCTATCTCAGGATCCATGTATAACGTTGGATGATTATGGTGAAAGAATTCTATACATTTACAAAGATTTCCGTATGATGTTTAATAGAGGTCCAAAAACAATGAATCACAGCAGCCATTTGTTGCAAAGATATGCTCTCCAAAGAAGTCCACACGAATGCCCGATCGTCCAATGATCACCGGAGTCGGTACTAGCCGAATAGCTTTCCTCTCTGTCTCTCTCTTTCTCTAACCTCTCTTGATGTTGAGCAGCTAGGTTAGTTTTTCTGAAAAATGAAAATCTTTTGTAAACCTAATACTATACATCATTATGTATATATATAGGGGAGAGAGAGATTTTGGGCATAATCCTAATCCATGTGGTTTTCAAAACCCATTATAATTTTGGGTTATTATTATTATTAAATCCAAATTCTGATATAATTAATCAAGTCCCATTTAATTAATTTAATGATTAAATTCGAACTAATAATAATATATCTAAACTCTTATTAAATCCGAATTCTAATAAAATTAATCAAGTCCCACTTAATTAATTCAATAATTAAATTTGAATTAATAATATATCTAAATTCGTAATTTAAATAAAGCTCCGTTTTGACATTCTTTATGTGTGATCCTTTATGTTATTATTACATTGACAATAATTTTATTATCTAATAATAAAATTATAAACAATGAGCGGCATCTAGTAATACATCATTGTTACCCAAGTAACAATAATAATTGGTGATTCAATTAAACCTTTTGTGAATAATGTGCAAGGTAATATAACCCCTTTAACCTTATATTATAGATCAAACTCGAGACATGTATAGTGTCATCCTCTTCAACGTTTAATCTTGGTTTCCTTGATCAATGAGTAGACTATTTAAACAAATCAATATTTGAGCATGGTCATGCATTTCATAGTCTCACTCAATCAAGAGACCAATAATATCACTCTAAAAATCGGAGGGTTAAATCATATATCTATCATTCATATTCCTCATACGATTCATAGCATATCCAATGTCCACCTTTATCATTACCCGGTTAAAGGTAACTTTGAGTGTAATCAAAGTATATTAATTCTCATATATAAATATAATGATTTCAAGTCAGAAGATCATTATAACATTTTCACAGTGAGATTTCTTATGTCACTTATTAACATGTAGAATCTCATGACGGGTCTTTCCAGTGTCATGTATTGATACATACACTTATGTTCTTGACTTTATTATCACCATACCTATAACCAATGAGATGTGGTCATCTGTCAACAAATATACTAGTCTTATTGCATTATTATTGTCCTTAAATAATAATACTTGACTAGGGAATTTTAGGAATAAAATACTATTCATATAATCTCATTTTTAAGTCACATATTTAAAGATATATATTACGTATTAATATTCTAAGGACATTTAATATTCTTTCAATTTATGATGTAGTAAATAAAGACATAATAAATATTAATTAAATAATCTCATAAAATATAATCGTTAATTGCTTTCAATAAAACATTAAAAATATTGTCTCTAGGACACCAATACTAACAGATACACCATGGCAGGCAGGTTTGTTTTATTCTTATCATCAATTCTCTTGATATTAGAGAAAATTCTTCTTTGTTGCCTGTATGCCTGCACACAACAATCATCTGCGAGCTTTGGAGACTAGTTAGGAATAAAGTGGTTCTATGGAAGCATCAAAAATCTATAATAGTAGACTTTCTTTCTTTCCTCTTATAAATTGTTCAATTTTGCTCCCATTTGAGCGAGTAACATATCACCAATTTTGATCACCGTATCAAATTAGAGACTATGGTATATCTGGTGTGTAATGAAGTAATAGGATCAAAACCACTACAGTTACCAGTAAAACATTTAGCAATTTGGTCAAAAAAAAAGAACATTCTTTCCTCAAGTAAGGCCTAGTTATTTTACTCATGTTATCCAAACTAGCAGTATAACCTAGTGACTTAAACATGCTTTTAATATCTTCATCACAAGCAATTTCAACAAAAGGTGTTTGAAAAAGTAGCTTAAACACAGAATTAATCACATTAGCCGTTACATCAAAAGTAGTGGAGCCAAATGTGAACATAATTTTACCTGGTTGATCCTGAGAAGGATCAACTACCCTTGCAGAGTTTCATACTTGAGAGACAGCATCCATATGAATGATGGGAGATGCTTTCAGAATGTAACTGAGTTCACTTTACTCCAAGAAATCTATCATAGGGTAGTAGTCCGCATCTACACCCTTCTTGTCTCCTAGGGCTGAGACATAGTTTGTTGTCAAGAACTCAAAATCACCAAAGGTGAAAGAAATAGCCTTGGGTCCTCGAGTAATAGTAGATTAAGCATCCATTTAAGATGTTGAGTTGAAAGTAATGAATATTTTTAAAGAAATGAACTATGGTTCGTGAAGACCTCTGTACGTATTTATGCCTTAGAAAATAGTTTGCAATAAATAAGTGAGTAAATATATGTAAAATTTGGTATTTTGTTAAACTTGCATACAATACACACTAGTCTATAGCCTGTAACCAGTCAAAAGTAACTGTTACCTCCTATTTCAAGTCATTTGAACAGTTAAAATATAATTAGAGTCTGCAGGCACAAATATTAACCGTTTCAGAGTCCATAGACCCGTCAGAGTCTAGAGGTTAGAATCTTTCAAGATAAAATACTTCAAATATTTTGCTGCCTATAATGATTTATCACTTACATATTTAACATACCTAATTCACCTACCAGTCTGAGAAAGGTAGACTCATCAAGTGGATTTGTTAAAATGTCTGCAATCTGCCTATCAGTTGAAACATAATGAAGTTTAACAGTATCATTTTCAAATGTTCTCTAATAAAATGATCTCTGGCATCAATGTGCTTTGTTCTGGAATATTGGACTGGATTCTCTGGAATTTTAATATTCCTATGTATTGTCACAATACATAGGAATATTTGAGAATGTTAGTCCATAATCAAGTAACTGGTTTCTCATCCACAGAATTTGAGCACATCAAATTCCAGCTTCTATATATTCAGCCTTAGCTATTGAGGTTGATACAGTTTGTTATTTCTTACTAAACCAAGAAATTAACTTGTTGCCAAGAAATTGACATTGACTTGTTGTACTTTTCCTCTCCACTTTGCATCCTGCATAATCAGAGTCTAAATAGCCAATTAATGAAAAATCAGACTCTCTAGGATACCAAAGTCCAAGAGTCTGAGCCCTTTTGAGATACCTGGAAGTTCTTTTTACAACAATTAAGTGAGATTCTCTAGGGTGAGCTTGAAATCTAACACACAGGCATGTTATAAATATTAAATCAGGTCTACTAGCAGTCAAATATAACCATGAGCCAATTATACCTCTATAGCTAGTGTTGTCAACTTTCTTACCCTCTGGGTCAGAGTCTAGCTTAGTGGCAGTTGATATAAGAGTTCTGGTTGTAGCACAATCTTGCATATCAAACTTCTTCAATAGGTATTTGAAATATTTTGATTGCCTAATAAAAATTCCATCATCAGTCTGTTTGACTTGAAATCCCAAGATAAAGTTTAATTCTCCCATTATGCTCATCTCATACTTAGTCTGCATTAGCTTGCTAAACTTTTCACATAGTTTTTCATTAGTAGAACCAAATTTAATATCATCAACATAAATTTGGACAAGCAATGTATCACATTTATATTTTCTAATAAAATGAGTTTTGTCAATGGTACCTTTAATGAAACCATTTTCAAGAAAAAAATTGGATAGAGTTTCATACCATGCTCTAGGGGTTTGCTTCAATCCATAAAATGCCTTGTCTAACCTGTAGACATGATTAGGATATTTTAGATCAACAAATCCTAGTGGTTGCTCTACATATACTTCTTCCAATTTTCCATTCAAGAAGACACTTTTGACATCCATATGATAGACTTTGAATTTTGAATGGGCTGCAAATGCAAGAAACATTCTGATAGCTTCCAATCTTGCTATTGGTGCAAACGTTTTATCATAGTCAAATCCTTCCTCTTGGGAGTATCCTTTTGTAACCAGCCTTGCTTTATTTCTTACCACAGTTCCATTCTCATCAAGTACCAATAATTGATCTATCTCTGGGTCTTGGTACAAGTTTCCACACTTTATTTCTCTCAAATTCATTCAATTCCTCTTGCATTTAAATAATCCAATCATGATCTTGCAAAGCTTCTTCAATTTTCTTGGGTTCATTCTTTGAGAGAAAACAGTTGTAAAGACATTCAATTTGAGTGGTTTTTCTAGTTTGCACACCATTCTCAGGATCACCAATTATCAAATTAGGAGTGTGATCCCTTGCCCATTTTCTTGCTAGTGGAAGATTTGTTCTAGAACTTGAAGCTCCCCCTAAATCATTGGCATTTCCTGTTTATGAATGGAATTTAAATGAAGAGGCTCCCCCTGAGTTGCTTGACTCTGAAAAGGATTCAGAGTTTCCTGATCTAGACCCTGATGAGTTAGACTCTGAAGAACCTGATTTTATCTGTCTAGACTCTGTCTGGGTAGACCCTGAACGGTTAAACTCTGAGTTGATTGAAGTTAAATTTTCTGGCTCCCCCTCAGAGTGTGCAGGTTCCTGTGTTATTTCAAGAGTTATTTGAGACTCTTCACCCTCATCATCTTCATCTATCTCAGAACTTTTGAGATTTTCAAATTCTAGTGTTGTAGACTCTGATTCATCCTACAATCCTGTAATCTTTTTGTCATCAAATGCAATATGAATAGATTTTATAACAATCTTGGTTTTGAGATTAAAGACTCTGAATGCCTTTGTATTTGGTGCATATCCAAGAAAGATTACTTCATCAGCCTTGGCTTCAAAGTTGTTTAGATTTTCAGGATGTACTTTAAGATAAAGCACTTGTAGCCAAATATGTGAAAGTTTTTCACACTTGGCTTCTTGTCCTTTACCATTTCATAGGGAGCCTTTCTATGCATATTTATTAAGGTACAGTTTTGAGTGAAAGATGTTGTATTGACTGCCTCAACCCAGAAATAAACTGGCAGTTTAGACTTTGTCAACATTGTCCTTGCAGCTTCAATAAGAGTTATATTCTTTATCTCCACAATTGCATTCTGTTGAGGTGTTCCTGGTGTAGAAAATTGTTGAGTAATTCCCTTTGCTACACAATATTCCTCCATTATTGCATTCTGGAATTCAGTACCATTGTCACTCCTTCTTACAGTCTTCTTTGATTTAATTTCCAGAAAGGTGACATGGTCTATTATGTGTTGTGAAGCTCCATCCTTTGAGTGCAAAAAGAAAACCCATGTGTATCTTGTGAAATCATCTACAATGACAAGAGCATATTTTTTTTGTTAATTGACATTAAATTTACTAGACCAAATAAATCAAAATGTAATAGATATAAGGGTTCAGAAATGGTGTTTGTTTTTTTGCTCTTGAATGATGTTTTCCTTTTATTTCCAAGTTGACATGCTTTACAAGGTCCATCTTGTACAAAGTCAACATGTGGTAGTCCTCTTACAAATCTCTATTTTACCAAATTGTTGAGTGTTTTGAAGTTGATGTGTAACAGTTTCTTGTGCCATTTCCAGCTTTCTTCAGTTGAGGCCTTGCTATAGAGACATGTGACTTCCTTGTGATTACAATCCTCCAAGCTGGCTTCATATATGTTACCATGTCTATGCCCTCTAAAAACTAAAATGTCTATTTCTTTGTGATTCACAAGACACTCTTCGTTGTCAAATCCAGTATGGTAACCTTTATCTCAAAGTTGACTAATTCTTATCAGGTTATGTTTCAAGCCATCAACTAGAGCTACTTCTTCAATGATGAGATTTCTAAAAATATTATTGTCATATTCTAGTATTTTTCCTTTGTTATCATCTCCAAAGGATACTTTTGGGCCATCCAATTCCACAAAGTATGTAAGCAGGGATTTCTTTCCACTCATGTGTCCTGAGCATCCACTGTACAGGATTAGGGTTACTTTCTTTACCTTGATTCCCTGCATACAGATAGCAACTAGTTAGATGTTTTGAGGACCTAAACGGTTTTGGATCCTTTCTTACTAACTCTGGGTGAAACAGGCTTAATATTCTTCACTTTTGTTTAACTTGTCTCCTTTGTTGCCTTAGACTCTAGTGGAGTCTTGACAGTGTCATACCAACTTTTATCAATTGAAGATTTTAGCTCATAAAAGTTGTAATACAAATCATGACAGTCCCTCCATATATAAATTGAATGAAATATGATACCACAGTGATAACAGGGTTTTTATGGAATGTAGTGACCAATCAGAGTTTGATGGGATATAGACTCTGATTTGTTCTCAATCTTTGTTTTACAATCTACGACTAGATGGTTGTAGTTACCACATCTATAAGATTTCTTTCTAGGAGGATTATGATATTTTGATAATTATTGGCCTTATTAATATCTTCCTTATCATTCCTATTTCTCCTAGCCTTGCCAGACTATGGTAAGTTCTCTAGCCTTTCCTTTAACTTAGACTTAGACAGGTAATGTTCATGTTTTTCTTAGGTTTCTTCTCTCCTAATTCATCTTTCATTTTGTCAACAGCAGGGGGATTATTGACAGATGAGTTTGTGGTTTCTCTATGTAAGTAAGTCTTAATTTCAGAAGTCACAAACTTAACAGGAGTGACGGTGCTCTTGTTCTTAGTCTTATTAACTTGGCTAGTTTCTGTATTGTTATCATTCTCAACAATTGGTCTTTTTCCTCGACACTTGTAATAGCCTAAACCGACAATTTGACACACATTTTGATTATTGAGAATTTCATTAACTTTTCTTCCATAGTATGTCGACACTTTGAACTTAAGCCTTTCTTCTTCTAGTTCTTTTCTAACATAATCATAGGCCTTCAAGATTTCAGCATAATTGTGTTTATACTTCTCAGAATCCTTTTTATATTCTTTCATAAGAACTAATTCAGACTCTAGGTGGTTATTTCTACTCATCAAGATTAGGTTTTCTTCTGTTAACCTATCATTGTCATTAGTGAGTGATCTAAAGTTAATCATTAACTTTTTTAACCTCACTTTTAACAATATTCATACCATCAGAGTCTAAATTAAGTAAAGATTCAGCAATAAAGATTGATACATAAGATTTAGGAAATGAGGGTTCTTTGGGAGATTCTGATTTTTCTGAGGAGTTAGCCATCAATGCTAGATTTTCATAATCTATTTTATTCTTTGAGCTTGAATATGCCCAATCCTTTCCTATTGAGATGAGTGCTTTTTCCTTGCCCTGATTCATAGCTTTACTACACTCACTAGCAAAATGCCCCAATATTCTATAATTGAAACACTTGACTTTAGTCTTGTCAAGCTTGATTATGGTGCTTTTGCTTTTCCTACCTTTTTCATCCTCCTTTTTGAAAGTTGGCCTCTTGCTAAATTTTCCAGTTCTTTTGTTGAATTTCATCCTTTTGAAATTCTTGGCAAACATAGCCATCATTTGACTCATATCAATCTCATCATCAGAATCAGAGTTTGTGTCAGTAGACTCTGGCTCAACAACAATTTTACCATTCTTCATTGAATCCTTGATTCTTGTTTCCTTAGGTTCTTCATGTTGTTTTTTATCATACTCCATTATGAGTGCCATAGATTTTATCTTTCCAACCTTCTTGTTCTTTCTCTGTTACATCTCTAAATCATATATATTGAGTCTTCCATATAATTCTTCTAGAGTGATTTCATCCAAATCTCTAGCTTCCCTTATTGCAATTGTTTTATAGTCCCACTCTTCAGGAAGGGCTCTCAGAAACTTGGTATTTATGTCTTCAGAATCATACACCTTACCAAGTATGACCATCTCATTTAGGAGTTTAGAAAACCTATCATACATCTCAGTGATGGTCTCTCCAGTTTTTGCTTCAAAATAATCATACTCCTGAATTAACAGAGACCTTATATTCTTCTTAACATCCTTGCTTCTTTCACAGTACACTTCAAGTTTTGTTCACATCTCTTTACACAGTTTGTGAGAACAGAGTCTAAAATGTTAAAGAGAATATTTTTCATTTTTGCCTCCTTGAGAATATTATCCTAGTCCTCCTTTGACCACTCAGCCTTTGGTTTATCAATAAAGTGCTCTCCAACAATTTTTCCTTCAATAGTGGTTTGAGGAACAAGTCTTGAGGGCACATAAGGTCCATCATAAATCCTGTCAAGATAGTCAAGTTCTGTAGCCTCCAAATGGTGCAGCATCTTAACCTTCCAGTGGTTGTACTCGTCCATTTTGAGTATAAGAATCTTAGAATTTCCATCTTTCTTTCTAGACATCTTCGATCGATTTTAAACTTTAGGCTCTGATACAAATTGCTTTCCCAGTTATACAAGTAGAAGGGGGGTTGAATACTTGTGTGCTCTTTTTCCTGATTAAAATCAACATAATGTAAATTAAAGCTTTGAATTAAGACCAAAGAACAAACACAAAGATATGAATGAATATTGTTTTTATTATTGATGTATGACTACAAACCTTCCTAGGGTGTACACTAATCCTAACAGCTTTTCTAGTGTTTCTCACAGCAACTCTCTCTATCTCTATGCTCTCACAAAAGTTTGAATCATAAATTAGGTTACATAGAGTGTTTATATGGAGAGCTTCCTATCAACTAATAAAATAAAATACAGTTAAAATAGAAATAAAATTCCTAATTATTAGTTGACAGTTTCCTTCTAATATTCTCCTTTCTTCCCATGTCAGATCTGCAATATATTTGTCTTTATCTTTGAAGACTTTCCATTACTGTGATCACCTTCCAAATTGAACTTCAGCTTTATAGACTTTGAAAGACTCCAGACTCCGATGATCTTCAGTCTTTGACAGACCATAAACTTTGATAGTCTATCCACTCTAATCAACTTCCAGACTCCAATTTACATCCAGACTCTAGTTTTACTTCTCTTGAAAATCTTCTAAGTACAAATGCTCTTGATAACTGTACTGGGAATAACTAGACTCTAATTTACATTTACTTTGATCAGAGAATAGAGAGACTTATTCTATTACAAATATATCTATGCTAGACTCTGTTCTAGTATTTTGTACATTATCAAATGAATATATTCCTAACAAATTTGTTTATGAGTATAGAAAGGGAGTTTGATGATTCTGAGTAATCTAGGAGGCAATGCATCGCGTCTTTGTGTATGGGTATTAATTTCAGATTTTTCTGAGAAATGTTTTCATACATCAGAAAAGCTCTTGGGGTACTCAGAATTTATTTTATGAAGTAGACGCATGGACTCAATCTCGGTAGTTCAGACTCATAGCAACCGCAGTAGCGTCCGATCAAAGAATCATCGGAATAGAAGATTGTGATACGGTGAGACGGAAGAAGGAGATAATTGTGTTACTTCTATCGTACGTAATTGCTAAGAACAAAAGTAAGTATTTTCTCCTTCATAATCTTAAACACTTTTATTTTTAATTTCAATTATTCATATCATGATAAATAACTATTGTTTAGAGTTATTTGTGAATCTAAATTTCCTCATTTCGAAACAGAATTGCTCAGTATGAATTTTATTGATATTATAGTATTGATTGAAAGAAAACATATCATATTCTGTTTTATCAAAAATGATATTATGAAAATTGAAGGACTATGATATTGGTTTATTATTTAAGCAAGTTGATTATTCCGGATGTTTAATAATGGATTGGACACTAGCGTAAGAGGCCAGGTAATAGGTCCAGCGTACGTAAGAGGCCAGGTAATAGGTCTAACTTATTATAGGCCAATGTGTGCCTAGGGTACCCAATATGGTTATTTGGCTTATACATATGGGTATAAGTTGATATTACTTTCTTTCTGATCAGGGGATATAATATGGTTATGTCCAATCCAGTTCGCCAATTTGGCTTTTATGAAATAGTGTTACGAAACAATGTTATGAAATAATGGTGTTATTGTTGATACTTTATCAGTACTCACTCTTTATGCTGCTATTAAAATTTACTATACTTGTTGGGCATATTTTTAGCTCACTCTTGCTTTTTATCATACAATTTTCCAGACAGGACATGAAATGGTTCGGTTACTACAGACCGCTAGGAAGAGGACCCGTCTTTACGAAGATGTTTTAATCCAGAAAGTCTGTATCATGAGTAAGTTTTATTTATATATACTGATATGTAATATATATTGCTTGGTATAGAACCGTCCTAGCCGCTAGTATATTTCTTATTAAAATTATACTAGTAGTATAAGATTGGTGTAAAGAGATTGTTGAAATCAATTGTGGTATATTTGAAAATAGTTCTAAGACTATGAATATTTGAGGTACTTTATGGATGGGATCATAAGTGTGATTTGATTTATTTATTGAGGTTTGTAATAATTAATGTTTAGACTTTGGATTCTTATTTCTAGAACTATAACCTAAACGATCTTGGTAATTGGGGTCGTAGATGTAGATTTCAGATATTGAATGACTACATGTGGTTTAAAATATATTAAACAGGTGATTTTATATGACGATTTTCACGTGACGACCATATAAATTGTCGTGCAACATTAATTGTGTCTTTAGGGTTACTTTCCATCCATATCAATTGCCCCCAAGTTCTATAAAGTTTGCTAGACTTTGTAGAAGTTAAGGTCCTCTTATTATTCTTTGAAGTTTGCCTTTATAGCTTCTAAAATTTTGCTAAACTCCCTCTTGTTATCTAGAAGTCATTCTTCGAATATTTTATTGAATTCCATCTTGTCCTCTTAGGATATGTAAGAATTTTCTTCTACTAATAGGAAATTTTCCATAATTTATTTATAACCTCAAGAATATTTCTTCATTATCTAGCAATTGTCCTATATATCTAGGAAATTGTTCATCATTTATTTGTACCCTCACGTATTTTTCTTTTTTTCCTAGGAATCTTCCTTTATTTATAGAGAATTTTCCATAATTTATTTGTACGCTCACATATTTTTTGTTAGGTCCTAAATCATCATAGAAGAGGGGGTTGAATATGATGTTGGTAGATTTTCATTTAATTATGTATTAAGTATTTGTGTTCTTGAGATATAAAAATGGTAGAAATTGAAACACAATGATTTAGGGAAATAAAGATATATTATTAAATTCCTGAGGTACTACACTTCTAATCAAGAGATTAGCTGCAATGGGTTCAAACAATATTACATCAAAAATACAAGTGAGTGTTTAATGATTGGCTATTAATGGAGCTCTTGTAAGTTTGTTGAGTTTTCTGAAGAAGATGCACACTGATGCTTTCGAATTAAACCCATATATATTTGTGTAGACTTTTGGAAATCAATTGAATTGATTTTCCAACAATGCTAGGTCCTTTATTGCGCCTCTACTCTAGTGGCAGTGTGTAGGCGCCACCAAATCCCTTAATTGCGCTTCATGACTTTTGTTGCGCCAAGATGGAGGTTTTCTTGCGCCTTCACCCTTGTGACAGAGAGGAGGCGCCACAAATTACTTGAGAAGATTCCTTGCGCCCAAGTGAATTGTTTGTTGCGCCTATACTCTAGACACAATGTATAGGCGCGACAAACATGTCCAATAGCTTTTGTTGCGCCTTTAACTCCACTACACACCAAGGCAAACATTTTGTTTCCCCTACACTCTCTGCATCCCTAGTGTAGGCGCCACAAAGCACATGACACACTTAAAAACTATTTCCTTGAGCCTTGAGGAGTCTTTGTTGCGCTTGACACATCGTGAGAAGTGTGTAGGAACATCATAGTGAAATAATTTACCATAAGGGAAATTCTTGAAGCACTTGAAATATATATCACTTGATTTCCATTCTTCTGGCTTGATCAACTAAATTTCTTTTGATTAAACAAAACAATTCTTTTCTTATTGTGCTGACGCTTAGTGCATTAGTCTGGTTCACAAATGACTAACACTGAATTGAATTCCCTTGACTTATGTTCTGTTTCAGCTGATTAATCTTTGACTTTTACACTGCTTCTAATCACTGAAACCCTTTGACATTTATACTCAAATCATTACACTGTCTTTAATATGAAATCTTCTGAACTCTTATTTATTGCTGAGGCCTAATCATATTAATGAACTTCTCTCGCCGACGTTCAGTAAACCTTTCATCTTGAATGCTTTGTAATGATCTATGTAAAATTCCTATTCACATGCCCTTCTGGATTCTTGTGCTGCATATTAGTATTATTTGACTATCTTTGATTCTTAGTTGAGTTATCGATACCACTATTACATATTATGTTACATTATGCTTTACAATCTACCCCTATTTGGTTGTTAGAGTTCAACAAGCAAATCTTGTGAGAGGATAACTCAACTGATACTTACAAGAAAAAGTAAAGTGCAGAAAGATAGGAAATAACATTAATTACATGTTGGATTGGATTATACATTTCCAGATTTCTTTACAAGTACAAGAGAAGTTTGTTCCTCTAGCCTGAACATAAATCTATGGTCTTCTGCTTGCTTGGCTTGAATCTTGCTTCTTCTTCCTTTTCTTCTAATCTTACTTTTACCAAATCCCTCACTTTAACTTCATGAGTGTTGACAAGAGGTGGATCTTCTAATATCTTCAAAACTTCTGTGAGAAATGCAGTTGAATTTGTCTTTGAGATAGACTCAAAGGCTAGTGATTGTCTTTTTGAAAACACGAACACTGTTATTCTTTTTGGAAAGCCTTTCACTCTGTTAGTGTCATGCATAGACTCTTATGTTAATTTCTCCACCAGAACAACTTGTATGATCCTCAAAGCCTTCTTATCTGATTTGATAGTGGATCTTTTTACCCTAGAAAAGACTTTTCTGATGATGTCAGAATTGTTCCTTTTCATCTTTGAAAGTTCTTTATCTTCTCCACTCCATCATTCTTGTACAAGAAGTACTTTGTTCCATTTGGTTCAGTTTGGATGCAAGGTTCAGAATCCTTAATAGTTTCAACTTCTTCACTGTCATCCTCCTTTCTAACATACACTGGATCCTGATAGTATTTGGTTGTCTCCATAAAATATCTTCCTGATGTTTTAATAGCCTTATTCAGCCTGAATTCATAGTTTAACTCAGCATCCTTAAGATTTTCTCCAGCTCTGTTCTTCTTGCTTCTATGTCTTCCCTCTACATACCGCATGAACATCACTTGCCTTGACTCTAGACCTTCATCAGACAGAGGTAGATTGTGTAGAGTTGTTGCTTTATAGTACTTGACCACCGAAGGCTTCTCAAATGCTTCGACACCGATCTCAATAATCTTATTTTCAATTAGATCTCTCAGTATCTCATTCGACTTGTGTCCCCCAAAGATGACTTTCCTTTTCAGCACATAAAACTACACTATTGACAAGATTCTCGATCCCAGTGTTATTGAATTGATATACATCTTCCAACCAAATTTGAGGGCACTGACTGACACACTTGTTACTTCTTCTGATAGAACAACATAGATCTCATGAACAACTTGAAATTTTTCCCTTATGATTCCAAACAGGTCAAGGACTTATATGTCTTTCTTCTGGCTTAGAGTTAGTTCTTTCTTCTCTAACAGACTCCTTACTTTATCCCATTCAGGACCAACTTTAGATTCAATGTCCTTGATTCTATTTCTTCTTTTCATTGCATGTTGAACTCTTTTCCACTTTCTTTTCAATAAATCTTGAGCTTGAGCTATATCTTGAGTAACAACTTCATCCACACCAAGTAGAAGACAGTCATTATTAAATGCATACTCCTCGGCAAATTCCCCTTCGACATCATTACCTGCAGCCTTTGCAGTCTCCTCTATCTCATTCTCAGTAGGAATATCCATTGGCATGTAGGGTTCAAAGATTTCACCTTCCTCCAGTTGCCTTGCTCCAGGCCTGTAAAAGATATTTGTCTCCCCTGAGCTGTATATTCCATTATCATTTCTGCTCCATCTTTTCCTACTCTCTTCTCTCCTCATTAGTTGGGTTATCCTCCCTTTCAACCAGTGTTATCTGAGATGTAGAAGTTGATTGTTGAGTAGTAGGAGTTTTCTGAGCCAACAGTTGTCGTACAAAATCTTTGAGTTCTTTCATTTCATCTCACTGCTGCTTTTGCACTTCCAACATCTTCCTTAGAGAATAATGAATTTCAGTGATTTGAGCCTCTAGATGAATCTTTGGCTTTGTGCATTGTGTGGGGTGTTTATTTGGTCAGTGGGTTTCTTACGGCTCACTATTACTATTTGTTCTCGTCCCTCAATACTCACACTCGGCTGATCAGGGTCAGGGAATTGAAGATCACTCATGTTAACTATTTCACTCATCTCATTGAAAGCATCCTGATCTTCTATACCTGTATGTAAATCCCTATCCCTTCTATCGGTAGGTTGCCTCTCCACCTGACCGCTTTGGGTGAGGAGAACTCCTTTTTTAGGAACTAGGGTAATTAGACCTAGTGTGGTCACCACTATAGATTCTGTAATGATTGGAAAAGTTGAAGAATTCGTGATGACAACTGAAGTTGTTGAAAGCCTTACATGTCCAGAGGCACCCTGAACAGGTTCTACTACCGAAGCAGCAGATACTCTATGTATAGAGTCCACGTCCCTTCTATGGGTGTGTTGTCCCTCCTCCTGAACTGAAAATGTGGGGATGACCTCCTTTGAAGGAGCTGGATTTGAATATAACAGGGGGTCACCACCTCAAGCAATGTAATGATTGACAAATTAGAGCATATGGTGCCCCGCAACACCTATAAAGGAAATACCACTTGAAGTGGTGATGCTGCTGACGTAGCTACTCCATGAATGGAGACATCTTCCTTTCTAAAGGCGAGTTGCCTTTCCACTTCACCAAATTGGGGTGGGAAAACATCTTTACTAGGATCTGGAGATGTTAAATCCAGGGGGTCACCACATTTTACAATGTAATGAATGGCTCTTGAGAGTCAGTGATGCCCCCAACTGTTTGTGAAGACAGGTTCTGAATTGGATTAACCAAAACAGTATTGGCTACTGAAGTAGCTGAAAATGTTCCCTTCTCTGGTTCAGTTCTCGTACCTTTCAAGAGATTGTCAAATGTATAATTGAGGTCACGAAGAAAAATAAAGGTCTCAGATATTGGAGAATCAGGTTCTCGGTTAACTGTTTCCTTATGTTTAAAATTCATTTTACGATGTTTTCGAGAAGGCAGAGTTGTAAGGGATATTTCAATAATTTCCTGATTCGATAGGGATTCACTCCTATCATCTATGTCAAGTGATCTTTTTCTGGTTTCAGGTGAGATATGAAGTGTTTGTTGATCTCTGGCAGTGATTATAACTGATTGGTCGCCAACTTCATTGCTAGCTTCGAAGGCCACTAAGGGCTCAAGTGTGTGTGCTGTCGTTTGAGGCACAGAAGTAGATATTGTGACAAATTCATCTTGTAGGAAAGTAGAAAAGTCAAAATCCAGAAGTGTACCCTCTTCCATTTGTTCATCAGAGAGGTTAGGAACGTACATATCAGTATTCTGAGTCTCTTCCTCAGCTATCTCTTCTGGTGCATTATCAGGGCTTTGCCTTGGTTGTTCTTGTTCAGGATCTGGTTCTTGGTCATTGTCTGAACCAGCTTCATCCATGATTTCATCTTCTTTTTCAGATTATTGTTCTTCTTCTTGTGATTCTTCATCTATTCCAGAGTCATCTTTTTGCATATCTGATGTTTCAGCTTCAGTCTCCTCTTGAGAGGCTGCTTCTTCTGAATCTATGGTTTCTGACTCATCAGTTTGAGATACTTCATCTTCTTCTTCTTCTGCATCTTCTTCTTTAGCCTGTCTAAGAAGAGAAAAGTAATCTCTAATAGAATTAGTCATTGGGGCAGGAGTAAACCTTTTTGGGTAATCATTCTCATGTTGTAGTAGTAAGATTGTTTTGAACTGCAGTGAGGGTGATTCTTCTAGATGACTGTTTTGAAACAATTGAAGTTGATCAGCGTTTAGTTTATTGTTCAGCACCATTTGCAAAAATCTTGGATATAGACAGAAATTCTTCATTTTTGTTTGGTTCTTCAAAATTTCAGCCATGATCAATATTCCAAAGTTGAGTCTGACATCTGAAGCCACTGGATAAGAGATCACCTTGTTGAATTGTGTTATCCCGTGAAAGCCACTTGTCTTTGGTGCAAAACCTAGAGATAAGATGTTAAAAAACAGATTACACTCCTTGGGTAGATGATGCTTGTAGATCTTCTTAGGGAGATTATTGTTTTTCCTTGTGCAGTGCAGAAACATGAAGAAGTTGTTTAATTCTGCCTGAGATGATTCATCTTCAAAATTTTCAGTTGGCAAATGAAGTGCCTGATTGATGTCACTTTCTGTTATTTGCACTTTTTGTCACTAAATTGAAGGCTGATATCCCATCTGAAGATGTGTCTTTAGAAGATCTGTACACATGTCTAAGAAGATTTTTATTCAAAGGCACATTAGTAGTTAGTGCATAACAGACCATTGAAATTTCATTTAAAAACCGGGCCCATTTACCTCACTCACCTGCTTCAGTCCAGTCATCTACTAAAATGGATAAATAATTAGTCTTTTTAATCACAAAATGGCATGTCATTTTATCAAAGTGAAACGTAATTTTTATGAATTAAAATTACTAATTAGAGTCGAATCAATTTAGTAAATTACAAACTAAACCCTAATTTTAAAATTACTTGGATTGATTTGAAATTAATATATGATGAACTCCTAGTAATTTTAAGCACACAACAAATTTTATTTTAATTTTTAATCGATTAAAACTATGAGATTTCTAAGTCAAACTGCTCGAAATATCAATAAAATGCAAATTTTTAAAACCTCAACTAAAATTGATGAGACCACTTGCAAATGAAAGATACGAATGTGAGTTTCACAAAACTGGTTTTAGATTTAAAATCGGAAAATAATTGACTTGTAAAACTTCGATGAAAAATGTAGATCTTAGTTGCGCCTCTATGTTGTATCTACTGTGTGTGTGTGTATAAATTAATCGCAACATAATGAAATGAGTTGACACAGATATACATATATATATATAGGCACAAAAAAAATTACTAAGGATGTTTGTTGCGCCTACACAGTGTGTACATTGTGTTGGCGCCACAAACCTCCTTAGCGCAATGAGAGATTTAAGTAATTTTGTTACGCCTACACAGTATATACACTATGGTGGCGCCATAAAATGGCTTAGCACAACAAAACTTCTTATTTTTGTTTTAAGTGTTTTGTTGCGCCGGTACAGTGTAACCACTGTATGGGCGCAACAAAATTCTTGGCGTAACAAAATCACTTGTTGAATTTTGTTGTTCTACAAAATTTTGTTACGAAAATATATTTATATATATGTGAATAATTCGTAACAAATTAGCAATGAAATAATTATCCACTAATACAAATATATATCACAAATTATTAATAATTTATAATAATACCAATAAATTGTTATAATTATAAATATTTATAATTTATGCTACATTTTAATATTAAGAATTATGGTCTTTAAAATATTAACAATAATAACGTCCATAATTATTAAAACTCATAAAATATTCATTAATAATAATAATAACATTAATTATTAAAATTGTCAAAATAAATAAATTATTCTTGTTTATTATTTTACTTTTATTTTAAATATAAGAACAAATATAAATATTCATCCTTTCTATTTAAAATAATTTAAAATAATATTTAAATATATAAGTGTTGAAAATTTATTATTTAAACACAATCACTTAAATATTTTTCTAAGATCAAAATTAAATAAATACCAGATTAACAAAATTAGCAGGCATGCATAAGGTATTTATCTAACTTATAATCATAAGTACTGGAAAATAATTTGGTAAATAAATTCACAAGTCCTAAAAATATTGAAATTAATCAACTAGTGAATTTATCAGCTTCAAATTGCAGTTATTGATTACTAACTTATTAGTTAGTAAAATTTAACATCTCAAGTTCACAAGCCAGTCTAGTGAAAGTGATTTCATCCGGTGGTTTAGTGAAAATGTCTGTAATTTGCTGCTATGTAGGTACAAAATGTAGCTCTACAGTACCATTCATGACATGGTCTCTTATGAAATGATACCTGATATCAATATTGTTGGTCCTTGAGTGCTGAACTGGATTGTTTGTAATTGCTATGGAACTTGTGTTGTCACAGAATATTGGAATTTTTCTCAACAACAGTCCATAGTCTTGAAGTTGGTTCCTTATCCACAATATTTGTGCACACCAGCTTCCAACAACGACATATTCACCTTCAGCTGTTGACATTGTAACTAAGTGCTGCTTATTGCTATACCAGGACACCAATCTTCTACCAAGGAATTGAGAACTCCCTGATGTACTCTTTCGATCAATCCTACAACCTGCATAATCGGAATTTGTATAACCAACAAGGTCAAAACCTGCATCTTTAGGGTACCAAATTCCAATATTCAGACTTCCCTTAAGATATTTAAAAATGCGTTTAACAGCTATAAGATGTGATTCTTTAGGGTCGGACTGAAACCTAGCACACAAGCATATGGTAAACATAATATCTAGCCTACTTGCAGTTAAGTAAAGTAATGAGCCGATCATACCTCTGTAGCTTGTGATGTCTACCCACTTACCAGGTTCATCTTTATCAAGCTTAGTGGCAGTTGCCATTGGGGTTTTAGCTGATGATGCATCTTCAAGACAATACTTCTTCAAGACAATACTTCTTCAAGAGATCTCTGATGTACTTGGTCTGGCAAATAAAGATTCCATCTTTCCTTTGGCTTACTTGGAGTTCAAGGAAGTAGTTCAGCTCCCCCATCATGCTCATCTCATACCTACTCTGCATTAACTTAGCAAATCTACTACACAACTGATCGTTAGTAGAACCAAATATAATGTCATCCACATATACTAGTACTAATATCATGTCATTTTTATGCATTTTATGAAACAGAGTCTTATCTATGACATCTCTCGTGAAACCATTTTCAAGCAAGAATATAGATAGAGTGTCATACCATGTCCGAGGTATTTGCTTTAGGCCATAGAGTGCCTTGAAGAAAAAGAACACAAAATCATCAAATTCTGGATCTTCAAACCTTGGAGGTTGTTCCACATACACTTCTTCTTTAAGCTCTCCATTCAGGAATGCACTATTCATATCCATTTGATATACTTTAAAGTTGGAGTGTGCTGTGAATGCTAGAAACATCCTAATAGCTTCAAGTCTAGCCACTGGTGCATATATTTCATCATAATCTATTCCTTTTTCTTGGGAATAACCTTTAGCAACCAGTTTGGCTTTGTTCCTCGTAACAATGCCATCTTCATCTAGTTTATTTCTGAATACCCACTTTGTGCCAATAATAGACTTGTTCTTTGGCCTGGGTACCAGCTTCCAGACTTTTTATCTTTCGAATTGATTGAGTTCTTCTTGCATAGCAATAACCCAATCAGGATCTTCTAGAGCTTCTTCTACTTTCTTTGGCTCTATCTCAGAGAGAAAACCAGAAAATAAATATTCATTCTGTGAAGCACGTCTAGTTTGAACTCCAGCATCTGGATCTCCTAGAATCAACTCAAAGGGGTGATCTCTACTCCACACCCTATGCCTAGGTAGATTTTCCCTAGATGATTCAACCTGATTATCATTAAAGTGCTGAGTCCTGTTAGTAGATCCTTCAGTTGCTCCCCTTGAGCTACTGCTTGGTTGAGAATGAGATTTTAGCCACTACTAGTAGTTTCTGTGAATCTTCCACTGTTTCCACTACTAGGGTCATAATCATCATTGTTGTTATTCTCATTTAGTGCTTGATTTTCTGTTACAGCTTCAAGTTCTTCTTCACCTTCATCTGAGTTCATATTTTCAAACTGCAGAGTTTCAGTGTTATCTGTTCTTTGAAGACTTGGGAGCTTAAGGTCATCAAAAGTTACATTCATGCTTCCAATGACCTTTTTGTGTTCAATCATATAAACCCTGTATGCTTTAGATTCCAGATAGTAGCCAAGAAATATGCCTTTATGAGCCTTGGATTCAAACTTTCCTAGATGCTCATAATCTTTCAGTACAAAATACTTTGCTCCAAACACATGAAAGTATTTCAGTGTTGGTTTCTTGTTTGCCATCAAATCGTATGGAGTCTTGTCATGATCTTTATTAACCAGGGTATGGTTCTGAGTATAGCAAGCTGTGTTGACTGCTTCAGCACAAAAGTATAGAGGTAACTTAGCTTCATTCAGCATTGTTCTTGCTTCTTCAACTAGAGTTCTGTTCTTCCTTTCTACTACCCCATTTTGTTGTGGAGTTCTGGGCACCGAATATTGTCTTGATATCCCATTCTCAATACAGAAATCATTCAGGATTACATTCCTGAATTCTGTTCCATTGTCAGACCTTATTTTCCTAACAAGCAAATCAGCTTATAACTCTATCTTCTTTATGTGATCAATAATTATTTGAGGGGCTTCATCCTTTGAGTCTAGAAACAACACCCATGTGTACTTAGAGTAGTAATCTACAATTACTAGTGCATACCTCTTCTTTGACATTGACATGATGTTTACTAGACCAAATAAATCCATATGCAAAAGTTATAGTGGTTTAGTAATGTCTGATGAGTCTTTGCTTCGGTGAGATGCTTTCTTTGACTTCCCTTTTTCGCATGCTTCACACAAACCTTCTTGACAGAATTCCATCTCAGGTAGACCTCTAACCAGTTCCCTCTTAACTAAAGAGTTCATTGCCTTACAGTTCAGGTATGAAAGTTTCTTATGCCATAACCAACTGTCCTCTGTTGAAGCTTTGCTATAAAAACATTGAACTTTACCTTTGCTTACAGTGAATAAGTTAGCCACAAAGAGATTTCCATTTCTCACTCCCTGAAGAGCAAGCTTCGCATCTTTCCTATTTTGGATTGCACATCTTTCCTTTTCAAAAGTTACTTTATTGCCCTTGTCAGTGAACTGACTGATACTTAGAAGGTTGTGCTTTAAATCCGTCCACAAGAGAGATATTTTCAATAATAACATTTCTGATTTCCAAATCGCCATATCCCGTTGTGAATCCCTTGCTGTTATCTCCAAAGGTCACAATCAGGCCAGCTTTCTCAATCACATCTGATAGCAGGGCTTTATCACTAGTCATATGCCTAGAACAGCCACTGTCGAGAATCAATATGACACATTTATTCTTTGTTATGCCCTACAACCACAGATTGATTACTTCTTCTTTGGCACCCAAATTTGATTGGGTCCAAGAGGCTTAGATAAGTTAACAAATTTAGTTGCAGAAATTTCCTTGTCCTAGTCTTTCTCATTGACTATGCCCTTGCCCTTTGGTTTAGCCTTGACAGGTGTGTCTTTAGGCTTAGAGACAAGGGTTTCCTTCCTGGACTTAGGAGGACTAGCAGTCTTTTCCCTAACATGTTTTCTATTCATGTTCACATTTGTATTAATGCAATTACTAGATGATGCATTCATCAAGTTTATATATGCAGACATGATGTTGAAAGCACATGGCATGCATCCTACTTTACCACATGGTTGATGAGGGATAGACATGGCAGGCATGACAGGCATATTAGAAGTTTCTGTTTTCACTACTTTTATCTTTTTGCATGCATGCATACGATGACCAGTAGAATTACAATTGCTACAGACTTTCCTAATAGCTTTGGGAGAATAAGCATAATCATTTTTCTTATTAACACCTATCTTGCCATTTCTGTTAGCTTTCTTCTTTTCATTCTTGTTGTTTGAATCACTTTTTATCTGTTCCTTAGGTTCTATAATTTTTACAGATTTCTTAGGCAACTTCTCTTTATCTTCTTCCTCATTCTTTTTATCCACAACAAGGATTTCTTATTTCATTAAGATCTGTTATTCATCTAAGGGTTGTATGACAAATTTCTTGTATAGGGGCTTAGGGATATTTTTTAACACATGGGGAATGTCTTGCTTCATAGGACTTTCCTCAGCAATTAATTCCTCATGTCTCTTTATGGGTTTCTTAGGATATTTTTTATGGGTTTCCCACCTAAAAAAGGACCATTTTCCTATTGGGCTTTTAGATGACCGGCTATAGCAGGTTCCAACGGTTAGAATTCTTTTGGCTATATAAGAGTTGGAGGTGAATTCATTTTTCACATTCACTCTTTCCTTAGCTAAAATATTACCTAAAATCTCCCTATAAAATTCATCCTTAAGGCGATTTTTGGCGACCTTTTTTCGATCAATCTTCATCTTCTTCATCTTTCAAGCATTCATTAGTTGAAGATCAATGCCTAGTTCAGCAGATCAACAAAGTGTTACTCTTTGCAAATTCCCTTCTTAGGCTGCCAAAAGAGGTAACACTGTAGTTGTAAATGCCTTTATATCTACTATTAGCGAATTGCTCCAAGTTATGAAGGAGGAATTCCCGAATATAGTAGAGTTAGACACCTTTAGATTTAAAAGTACTTATGTTAACCAGAAGTTGTGCGATAAGCTCACCAGGTGGTACAAGCTTCCCCTTGGTTTGAAGTTTGTTTTGGCCGAACCGGGTGAACAGGCATGTCATTGGAGGTCTAATAGGCTTTGTGTCTTTAGGGATGCCCTTCTAGGTGGGCTTCAATTTCATGTCCATGATTTTATTGTTAGGCTTTTAGGCATGGTTAAAATCATCCATTTACAATTAAACTCAAACTCCTAGAGGACCCTTAATAGATTTATAGTTCTTTGCCTTAGGATTTTTTTTCTTTATGTAGTTATTTTTAGAAGTATTTTTCAGTATAAGAACAATCAAAGTATCATAGCGGGCTGGCTGGGTGTATATTAGCCATAGACACGGGGTAGACCACATTTTTAGCTAATAATTGCAGAGTTGGACCTGGACAAAGGTCAGACCCATTACAGGAAACTGTTAGAGGAGTTTTCTTTGAAAGCCCTCGGTCTGTCGAGGTGTTCTAACAGTCGTATTTACTTGAACTTTGGTTTTGATTTTCTTTATTGCTTTCTTTTCTCATGCCAACATGTACTTCTTTTTGTTTATTTTGCGATGACTGACAACATAAATTGCCATCTGGGCGTGGGTGATGAAGAAACCCACGGATGATAAAGGCTCGTGAGGCCACCGAAGGGCCTGTTAAGGAGATGACGCTCTAAGTATTCTTGCAGCCGTGTGAGGGGGCTCATGCCAAAAGAAAAGGCAAGAGCAAGAGAGCCCGGGAAGACGTCGAGAACCTGAAAACAACGGCCTAGAAGCTCAACTAGGTCATCAGGAAACAAGATAGCATCGTGGGGAGCACCACAAACACCCTTGACTGGTCGCAGAACACCATTCCACCCGCCGACAGGGCAAAGATTGTGGTGAAGACCGACATTGAGGAAGCGG
This sequence comes from Oenanthe sinensis, assembly GCA_028671895.1. Lineage (NCBI taxonomy): Eukaryota > Viridiplantae > Streptophyta > Magnoliopsida > Apiales > Apiaceae > Oenanthe > Oenanthe sinensis. Next base: position 44,185,025 of record CM053814.1, on the reverse strand, counting down.
AGAACATAGGGGCCAACAGAATCGCGGTGATATGTTTTTCTATCTTCACTTGTGTAAATTTCTTTCTTTTTTATTTCATTACTTGAATGCCTAACTTGTCTTGCAGGTCTACACCTATTTTCAAACCATGGCCCATCAGGCCGTCCTAAAAAAAAAACTGGGGGAGAAGGAGTAGGAGTTGGTGGCTGCTTACGCCAAGATCTAGGAGCTGCGGGCGGGCAAACAAGCACTGATTTATGAGTATATTGATTCAGACGAATTCTTGTCATTCATGGATAATCATAATGACATGGTTTTTCCTAACACTTTTTCTCAAGCATGAGGGAAGTGTTCTAAGCCCGTCTTGGTTAAGTTCCCCAGACTATTTGACCCGCCAAGAAATTGCCTTACCCAATGGGGACTCAACTGGTCATCGGGTCGTCCTCCCAGCCCACAGATTCAAACACCTCATCTAGGCTAGTTATTGGGAATGAAGATTACAATAAGGTCTTTGATTCTGACATGGAAGGCAGCCCCTTGAGGTTTGATGGTAACGAAGATGTCGCCCATGAGAAGGAAGACGAGGAGAAGGAGGATGGCGGTGATCCTCAATAGTTTTAGGTTTTCTGTATCTTTCCTTGTATTTATTTTGTTTTAAGTTATGTAACTCAAATAATTTTCTATTTATGAAAGTTCCATGTTGTCTATTAATTTTTCCTCCCTTAGAATATTTTTACAAAAATATACTTGTTCGAACATAAAGTAAAAACAAGTAATGAACAAGTACTAATTTCATAAGAGGCGCCCTCAAGGCTAAATAAAGTAGTTACACCAAGGCTAAACAATTTCATTGATAAGGCCAAAAGGCTAAAATGGGTTCAAACCTTATAAAAATTTCCAAACTGGGGTGAAAAGCTCTTACTTCGTAGTGGTTTCATCGAACCTTATTTCTACTTAGTTTCCTACTAAATATAAGAATTCTAATAAAATCCTCTAAATATTATAAACCTTTAGATTTGAACAGTGCCAAGTCCTAGGCACTTCAACACCATCAAGTGTTTCCAATGTGTAAGAACCTCCACCTCGAGCATGTTTGACGCGATATAGTCATTCCCAATTAGGGGCCATCTCGCCCTTTGATCCAATTCCGGAAGTTTCTTTTTTCCTTAGGACCAATTTCCATTGTCAAAAAAATCTTTCTTTAACCCTTAGGTTGTAGTAGAAAGAGGATCTCTTTTGATATTCAATAATCTTTGCATGGGCTCTATCCCTTCATCAATCAAATCTATGGCAAGCTTCATACCTTCTTCATTTTTCTCAGGCTCATAGGCCTAAACCCTTGGAGACACATGAGTAATTTACTCGGGAACAACAGCCTCAGCTCCATAGGTAGGGAGGAATGGAGTGGCCTCTATAGTTACTGTATATGTAGTTCGATATGCCCAGAACATGGGTAGAAGTTCATCTATCCAAGTGTTTGCCGAGCGTTCCACCCTTTTTTTAAGTTCGTCAAAGATGATTCAATTTGCAACTTCAGCTTGCCCATTTGTTTGGGGATGAGCAACAAAGGTGAAATGTAAGTCAATGTTGTCATCGTCGCATTACTTCTTAAATTCATAATTGTTGAATTGTTTGCTATTACTAGAATTCGAGGTAATCCATACCTGCATATCACATTCTCCCAAAAAAATGGTCTTACTTGCTTAGTGGTTATCTTAGCTAAAGGCTTGGCCTCAATCCACTTAGTAAAATAATCAATTAACATGATCATAAACTTTCTTTGTGCACTAGCCATTGAAAAATTTATATTTTTACCCATAAAATATTTTAATTTAGGGGAATAATTTAAATATTAAACGTGATATTAAAATGATTTTGAAAAGTATATTTTATAATTTATAAAAGTATTTTTTTATAAAAGGTTTATATATATAACATAATCTACCCTACCCCTCATAACCCGCCTAACCCTTACCCACCCCCGTTTCCCCCGATTCCCCCCTTCTTCTTTTTCCTCCAACCGCGCATCACCCCCCTTCTTCTTTCAATGTAACCCACATTCCCCCTTTGTCCCCTCTGTTCTCTCTCCTGTACGCGTGTGTGTGTGTGTGTGTGTGTGTGTGTGTATATATATATAATTTCAAAATTTTATAACTCACAAACCATTTATCCAAAATTTGATATCTATATATGTAAATGATCTTCTCTTCAAGATCTACGCATGGATATAAATATTGATAATTGTCGATAGAAAAGTTTCTAGGCAGATTTTACTTTTTAATTCATTTTTTAGTGTAGAAGGGGAGTTTGACGATTTTGTATATGGGTATTAATTTCGGAATTTTTGGGCATTTTTTTTGTTCATTAGAAAAACTCTTAAGGTGGCCGAAATTTATTTTATGGTAAGGATTTTGAGATTCTACTTTGTCACTTGTGTATATTAGAGCATGCTAGTTTATATATATTAATTTTAGAATTTTCAGAAATCGTTTTGATTCCCCAGAAAATTCACTTTTGGCCGAATTTTTTGTTCCAATGGCCCTGTTCTTCATTTTCAGTGAGTTTATATGTGTAGGTATAATTAATTTTGTGTTTTAAATTTGTTAACGTTATCGTGGTATAGTTAGATTGTATTGTTTGGGATTGATTTTGAGGGGCTGTGACCCCGAGGAAAAGTTTATTTTATAAAAATGTTATTTCAAAAATATTTCTTGTGATAAATTATTTATTTCAAGTTTTAATTATTATTTGATTAACTATATTAATTAGTTAATTATTTTGATTAATTGATTAATTACTTTGATTAATTGATTAATTGTAATTAATAATCTAATTATTTTAATTAATAAATTAATTGGATTATTAAGATTCCTATGCTTAAGAGAAACGAGTTCACCCACTGGAAGGTTAAGATGCTGCACCATCTGGAAGCAACAGACCCTGACTATCTTAACAGGATTAATGAAGGACCCTTTGTGCCCTTAAAAATTGTGCCTCAAATCAATGAGGAAGGCAAAATAACTGAAGAACACCTCGTTGAGAAACCAAAGGCTGAATGGACAAAAGAGAACAAGGAAAATGTCCTTAAAGAGGCAAAAGTAAAGAACATTCTCTTTAACAGTTTGGATTCTGTTCTAACTAACTGTGTCATATCATGCAAGACTGCTAAGAAGATGTGGACAAAACTTGAGGTGCACTGTCAAGGGACTAAAGATGTCAAGAAGAATGCTAGGTCTTTGTTAATTCAAGAGTATGAGTACTTTGAAGCAAAATCTGGAGAATCTATCACTGAGATGTATGATAGGTTTACCAAACTCTTGAATGAGATGGCTATGCTTGGTAAGGTTTATGATTCTGAAGATACAAACACCAAGTTTCTGAGAGCACTTCCTGAAGAGTGGGACAATAAGACTACAGCTATAAGGGAAGCTAGAGATTTGGATAAACTAACTCTAGAAGAATTGTATGGCAGACTCAAGACATATGATTTGGAGATGCAACAGAGAAAGAATAAGAAGTCTGTAAAAACAAAATCTGTGGCACTCTTGATGGAGTCTGAAAAAAAACAAGAGGAACAACCCACAGAAGCAAGAATCAAGGATTCAAGAAAGAAGGGTAAAGCTGTTGTGGAGTCAGAGTCTACTGACACAGACTCTGATTCTGATGAAGAGTTTGATCTAAGTCAAATGATGGCTATGTTTGCTAAAAATTTCAAAAGAATGAAATTCAACAAAAGAACTGGCAAATTTAGCAAAAGGCCATCATTCAAGAAGGAAGATGAGAAGGTTGAGAAGAGCAAGAGTACAATAATCAAACTTGACAAAGCAAAGGTCAAACTTGAGAAGGTTGGAATATTGGGGCATTTTGCCAGTGAATGCAGAAATTCAAAAAGTCAAGGAAAAGGAAAAGCACTTCTATCAACAGGAAAGGATTGGGTAGACTCAAGCTCAGAGGATGAAATTGATTATGAAAATCTAGCACTGATGGCATCCTCCTCAAGAAAATCACAGTCTCCCAAAGAACCCTCATCTCCTAAAATTCAGGTATCAATCTTTACTCCTGAATCCTTAATTAATTTAGACTCTGATGGCATAGAGATTGTGAAAAGTGAGGTTAATAAAATAATGACAACATGTAGGTCTTTCACTATCGAAAGTGAAAGGTTGAGAGAAGAAAATTTAACCTTAACTAAAAGGAATGGTCATTTAGAGTCTGAGTTATTATTAATGGAACAATACAAAAAGGATTCTGAAAAATATAGTCATAACTACACTGAAATGTTGAAAGCCTATGACTATGTTAGGAAAGAACTAGAAGAAGAAAGGCTTAAGTTTAAAGTTTGGACAGACTCTGGAAGAAAAGTTCAAGAAATTCTCAATAATCAAAACGTGTGTCAAACTGCTGGTCTAGGCTATGACAAGAGTCAAGACAAAAGACCTATTGTTGAGAATGATAACAATGAAGAAGCTAGCAAATTTAATAAGACTAAAGACAAAAGTACATTTGTTCCTGTTAAGTTTGTGATCCCTAAAGAAAAAACTGAAACCACAAACTCATCTGTCAATAGTCCCCCTGTTGTTGACAAAAAGACATATGAAACAGGGGCAAATAACTCTAAGAAAAATATAAACATAGGGTACTTGTCTAAGTCTAAGTTGAAAGAAAGGCTAGAGAACTTATCAGAGTCCACCAAAACTAGGAGAAATAGGAATGGTAAGGAAGGCATCAATAAGGCTAATAATTATCAAAAAGATCCTAATGCTCCTAGAAAGAAGTGTTATAGATGTGGCAACCACAACCATTTAGCTATAGATTGTAAAACAAAAATTGAGATGAAATCAGAGTCTAGTCCTTCTCAGACTCTGAAAAGTCACTACTTACCACAGAAACCTTGTTATCACTGTGGTAGCATATTTCATTCTATTTATATGTGTAGGGACTATCATGATTTGTATTACAATTTTTATGAGCTAAAATCTTCTATTGATAAAAGTTGGTATGACACTGTTAAGACTCCACCAGAGTCTAGAGCAACAAAAGAGACAGGTAAGGCAAAGGTGAAAATTGTTAAGCCTGTTTCTCTTAAAATTAGTAGAAAAGGATCCAAAACTGTTTGGGTCCTCAAAACATCTAACTAGTTGCTTTATGTATGCAGGAAACCAGGGTAAAGAAAGTAACCCTAATCCTGGACAGTGGATGCTCAGGACATATGACTGGAAAGAAATCCCTGCTTACAGACTTTGAGGAAATGGCTGGCCCAGAAGTATCCTTTGGAGATGGCAACAAAGGACAAACACTGGGATATGGCAAGATTGTACTTGGGAATGTCATCATTGAACAAGTAGCTCTAGTTGATGGCTTAAGGCACAATTTAATAAGCATAAGTCAACTTGGAGATAAAGGTTATCATACTGGCTTTGACAACAAAGAGTGTCTTGTGACTCACAAAGAAACATGCATTGTGGTTTTCAAAGGACAAAGACATGGTAACATTTATGAAGCCAGCTTGGAGGATTGCATAAACAGTGAAGTCACATGTCTATACAGCAAGGCCTCAATTGAAGAAAGATGGAAATGGCACAAGAAACTGTCACACATCAACTTCAAAACACTCAACAAGTTGGTTAAACAGAATCTTGTAAGAGGATTACCACAGGTTGATTTTGTGCAAGATGGACTTTGTGAAGCATGTCGACTTGGAAAACAAAGGAAATCATCCTTCAAGAGCAAGACAATAAACACCATTTCTGAACCCTTTTATTTATTGCATCTTGATTTATTTGGTCAAGTAAATGTTATGTCTATTAACAAAAATAAATATACTCTTGTTATTGTAGATGATTTTACAAGATTCATATGGGTTTTCTTTCTACATTCAAAGGATGAAGCTTCATAACACATAATAGACCATATCACTTTTCTGGAAAGAAAATCAAAGAAAACAGTAAGAATTCTGAGGAGTGACAATGGTACTGAATTCAAGAATTCAATCATGGAAGACTACTGTGCATTAAAGGGAATTACTCAACAATTTTCTGCGCCAGGAACTCCTCAACAAAATGGAGTTGTGGAAATAAAGAATAGGACACTCATAGAAGCTGTCAGAACAATGTTAGCAGAGTCTAAGCTGCCAGTATATTTTTGGGCTGAGGCAGTCCATACAGCATGTTTCACTCAAAACTGCACTCTAATAAACATGCATGGAAAGACTCCCTATGAAATGATAAAGGACAAGAAGCCAAGTGTGAAACACTTTCACATTTTTGGATGCAAGTGTTATGTACTAAAAGTACATCCTGAAAATCTAAGCAAATTTGAAGCCAAGGCAGATGAATCAATTTTTCTTGGATATGCATCGAACACAAAAGCATTCAGAGTGTTTAATCTCAGAACCAAAATTGTTATAGAATCTATTCATGTTGCATTTGATGATAAAAAGTATACAGGATTGCAGGATGAGTCAGAGTCTACTACACTAGAATTTGAAAATCTAAAAGGTTCTGAGATAAATGAAGAAGAAGAGGATGAAAACCCTAAAATAAATCCTGAACCTGCACACTCTGAGGGGGAGCCAGAAAATTCAACTCCAAATAATTCAGAGTCTAACAGGTCACGGTCTACCCAGACAGAGTCTATCCAGACAGAGTCTAGACAGATAGAGTCTAACTCATCAGGGTCTGGATCAAGCAACTCTGAATTCTTGTCAGAGTCAAGCAATTTAGGGGGAGCCTCTTCATTTGAATTTCACTCAAATACAGAAGATGCAAATGACTTAGGGGGATCTTCGAGTTCAAGAACCAATCTTCCACCTGCTAGAAAATGGACAAGGAATCACACTCCTGACTTGATAATCGGTGATCCTGAGAGTGGTATACAAACAAGAACAACCACTCAAAATGAATGTCTTTATAGTTGTTTTCTCTCAAAGAATGAACCCAAGAAAATTGAGGAAGCCTTGCAAGACCCTGATTGGATTATTGCAATGCAAGAAGAATTGAATGAATTTGAGAGAAATAAAGTGTGAAAACTTGTACCAAGACCTAGAAATAGATCAGTTGTTGGTGCAAAATGGGTGTACAGAAATAAACTTGATGAGAATGGAATTGTAGTTAGAAATAAAGCAAGGTTACTTGCAAAAGGATACTCACAGGAGGAAGGAATTGACTATGATGAAACTTTTGCACCAGTAGCAAGATTGGAAGCTATCAGAATGTTTCTGGCCTTTGCAGCTCATTCCAAATTCAAGGTGTATCAGATGGATGTGAAAAGTGCATTCTTAAATGGAGAATTGAAAGAAGAAGTCTATGTGGAGCAACCACTAGGATTTGTTGATCCAAAGTTTCCTGATCATGTGTACAGGTTAGACAAGGCACTATATGGATTGAAGCAAGCACCTAGAGCATGGTATGAAACTCTTTCAAAATTCCTTCTTGAAAATGGATTCACAAGAGGTATCATTGACAAAACTCTCTTTATTAGAAAATATAAAGGTGATATTTTGCTTGTCCAAATTTATGTTGATGATATTATATTTGGATCTACTAATGATAATCTCTGTGAAAAGTTTAGTCAACTAATGCAGTCAAATTATGAAATGAGCATGATGGGAGAATTAAACTTCTTTTTGGGGCTTCAAGTCAAATAGAATGATGATGGAATTTTCATCAATCAAACAAAGTATGTAAAAGAACTGTTGAAGAAGTTTGATATGCAAGATTCTGCAACTGCTAAAACTCCCATGTCAGCAGCTACTAAGCTAAACTCTGACCCAAAGGGTAAGAAAGTTGACAACACTAGTTACAGAGGTATGATTGGCTCATTGTTATATTTAACTGCTAGTAGACCAGATATAATGTTTGCAACTTGTAATAACCCGTATTTTTGACCCTTGGGGTTATTAAGATTTTTTGATAAAATTTTTCATTTTATGAATAAATGATTTTATGGATTTATTTTCTTGATAAGGTACTTGAAGTGTGAGACTGTATTCTTAATATACGGGATATTCGAAAATATGCGTATCGGTGTTACGGTAGCATATGCAAACAATATGGGACTTATAATTATTTTTGGTCCAACAAAATAAATTTGAAGTCCGGATGGAAGTCGTAACAGAATTTGAGAAATGGTGTAAGTGAAAAGTGTTTACTCGGAGAATTGTTTCGTAAATTCTCGAAACAATTAAAGAGAATTAATTTAATGATTCTAAAATATATTAGAATCATAATATGAGATTTTAAGTTTTAAAACTTAGGTGGAACGAAAGAAAAGAGAACGAGAATGAGAGATTAAAATGTTATCGGGAAGTTACACGACTACCGCACAAACCGAATTAAATATCGAGCTTCCACCACACACCACACAAAAAAATCAGTTTTCCCCCCATTTTCTTGAAGAAAACCGAAGTGAAGAGGAAGAGAAGAAGGAGGAAGAAGATGGAGTGCTTGCTTGCTCATTTCTCCACCAATTCTTGCGCATAATAGCTTAAATCGAAGGTAGTAAATCCCTCTTGCTCTCCCTTGAATCTTATAATCATTCATCCACTAAATCTTCACTTATGATCCATGGAAGATGACTGTGAACAGTAACTCCGAAAATAATTAATCTTATTTCTTTGATTTTTGGATTCCTATGGCTTGGTGGATGATTGTTATGGCTTCTACATGTTATGGGTGATGTAGTTTAGGCATGGATAGTCATAGAAATGCATGACTTGTTCATTTGAGTTTGAATTATAAATAATAAGCTAAACTGATTTTTATGGCTTAGAGTTGTAGTATGTTGATTTTTGATGTTGGTTGAGGAGTTTGGGATTGTTTGTTGGTTGATTTGGAGTAGGATAAAAATGGAAAACGATGAGAAAACAAACGAAACCATGCCAAATTTTTTTCTAACCTATCTGCTGCCACTGTCCAGAAAAATCTGGGAACATTCAGTCACTGTTTTTGGCTTATGGTTGATATGGTTAGATAGTAGATAGTCTCTAGATCGTTTGAGCGCTAATTTTGCGTCATTCGGAGTTACGAGTCAAAAGTTATGGACGTTTTAGTAACGGTAGCGCAGGAAATGAAAATCCTGTTTTTGTCCAACTTTGAGGCTATGATTGGACTAGCTACGGAGCTTAATAAAATCCGAAACTTTTATGGGAGATTCTTTGACAGTCATATAAGATCCCAGAGAAGGAATCGTGTCAAAATGATTAATTTCCAATTTATTAAAAATGACGGAAAACAGGGTGTTAAGTGAGATGAACATAAGAAAAGGTTGAACAACCGTTTTGGGGAATGATTTCGACCAAGATAGAGGACTTGTCTCGAGTCGACCCAGTAACGAAAGTTGTTAAGGAACATCATGACTATACGTAGGTGCAAGGAACTTGATTAAAAACTATTGAGAGGATAGTTTTACGAGTAGCTAAAGTAGGCCCGAGGAGGTGAATTACCGGGCGAAATGTAGAGTAATTGTATAAATTACAATTAACATGATACATGCATATGTATACTAAGAGTGGATTCTTATATGATTATAGAGTACCCGGAGCGTGGAGAAGTTGGAATGGTATTCCTTGGACTCCAGGCAAGTTTCCGACTCTATCGTTTTATTCCATATCAGAATATTATTAATTCATGGTGATGCCAAAATTTTTGAAATCTTTGACTTAATGATAAGTTCTTCAATTATACATTTTTGCTGTGTTTGGAACTATCTAGCTTATTGTAGTCGTTGGAAATGCATGTCGGCATTTCCCTTGAACTGTCTTGTTCATTTATAACTTGATTCATCTACTACTCTGAACATCTCGAAAAGTTAGAGTATGCAAGTGTCCGACGCTTCATCACTATTATTCTGATGTAGGACACAAGTATGCGTAGGTTGTTTAAGATTGTTTCTTGAGAGTAGAATGAGATCTTTTCAACCTAGTTTTGAGATGCCTCTGAACTTCTTAAAAAGTTAGAGGACGTTTGCTTTCAGTTTTGTATAACTAAATCTGGCGTCGAGTACATCTTTTTGGTGCTCGATGGTCGACCGGGAGTAGTCTAGTGTGTCTCGACGGTTAGTCGATATTCAATGTTTTAAATAATATTTAGTTTATTAAATATTATTTAAAGAATATAGAAAGTGTTTAAGGGTTAACTAAATACTTTCAGGGCATTTGAGATTATTTAAATATTATTTAATATTGATTAAATATTATTTAAATATTTTGGGATATTTAAAAGTATTTAACTACTGATTAAATACTTTCAATTCGTTTTGGTTTATTTAAATATTATTTAATGTTGATTAAATATTATTTAAATATGTTGAATCGTTTAAGATTATTTAAATATTAAATAATCTTGATTATATTAGGATTAAATATTTTAATTCTTTTAAATCCTTTTAATATTTTTTGAGGACTATTCTGGGCCTCCTAAATATTAATAAAATATTTATTTGTTCTTTGAAAATATTCTGGAGTTGTCTAAATTTCTTTAAATATTATTTTTCATTAAATAATAAATGGTGAGCGATGACTCGGATATTTTGTATTTATTCTGAGTCGATAACTCCAAGTTCGGGAGGTAACGTCCGACTCCGATATTCCTCCCAGTTGTATTGGTGCCTTTAAGGCCCATTTTTCACTCCAAAACTGTAATGTTTTGTGGAGTCTATTTTAGCTAGTATTAGCGGCTCCCCGGTCGCGTTCTTGAGTCTCCTTGATTCAAGGGTTTCTGTCTTGTTGAATTCTTTGACTGAGAGTCAACCCAGATATTTCGAGAGTACTCCCACTTGGTTTAGGGAGCCAAGCTATTGTCAGATATTGAAATCTTACAATAGGTCGTTGTTGTTCTGGAAGGTTGTATTAAATTCCCTTCCTTATCTGTTGATTGAAATCCTGTGATGGATTGTCGTTGTTGTTCTGGAAGGTTGTATTAAATTCCCTTCCTTATCTGTTGATGAAATCCTGTGATGGATTGTCGTTGTTGTTCTGGAAGGTTGTATTAAATTCCCTTCCTTATCTGTTGATGAAATCCTGTGATGGATTGTCGTTGTTGTTCTGGAAGGTTGTATTAAATTCCCTTCCTTATCTATTGATGAAATCCTGTGATGGATTGTCGTTGTTGTTCTGGAAGGTTGTATTAAATTCCCTTCCTTATCTGTTGATGAAATCCTGTGATGGATTGTTGTGTTGTTCTGGAAGGTTGTATTAAATTCCCTTCCTTATCTGTTGATCGAAATCCTGTGATGGATTGTCGTTGTTGTTCTGGAAGGTTGTATTCAATTCCCTTCCTTATCTGTTGATTGAAATCCTATTATGGATTGTCGTTGTGTTCTGGAAGGTTGTATTAAATTCCCTTCCTTATCTGTTGATGAAATCCTATGATGGATTGTTGTTGTTCTGGAAGGTGGTATTGAATTCCCTTCCTTAACAGTTGATTGAAATCCTAGAGTGGATTGTTGTTATTCTAGAAGGCTTGATTAAATTTCCTTCTAGGTTTGATGAATGTTAAGTATTCATCAGGGACTGGAGTAAGGTTGCGTAAGAGGTCGGTGACGCACGACCCAGCCGTAAACTAAAGGCCCATGTGTTGCCTTGGGTGACGTCCCGATAAGGGGTTGTCCTTCTACTAGTAGAGAAAATGACGTAATGTCGATTGTACATGCGACTGATCATCGAGTACAATAAGACATTGAAAAATCTCCAGTTAATCCCGTTTCTTCAAATTGGAATTTGACGTTGCACTGTAACGAAAGCCTAGGTGCTGTGTTACCGATAGTGTCAACGGGAATGTAATCCACTCTGAGTTGGTTGGTTGTTTTGAGTACCGTTTTATTCGTATATATATCAGTTTCATTGTTCCTACACTATAACGAAAGCCGTGGTGCTAAGTTACTGATAGTGTTAATGGGAATTGATGAACTTCCGTTCATTCTTTTCGCAGTATAATGAACTGCTTGCTTATTGGTACTCAAACTAATGGTACTCGGTGATTGAGGCCATTGTGCTAAGTTATTGATATTGTCAAACTCAAAATTCATAAACTTAAATTGTTGTATTGCAGTAACGTGAACTGCATTATTGTTGTGAATATCTTCTTGCATCGTGAACCTTGAGTCGTTTATTGTCGAAATATAACTGGTTATACATCTTCAATCAGATTGCTAGTTATGTACTTTATTGTTGAATATCCAGTTGGGATAATTATGGCTATCACCTTTTCCTTGAAATATTCTGATAAATAACTTGCTGAGCATTCTTTGGCTCATTCTTGCTGTTTGTAAATCTTATATCTTGCAGAAAGAGATGACTGTGAATTGTCTACCTTGGGTATTATGTTAAGGAATAGGAAGCTTCGAGCTTAAGCTAGTCAGGTTCCGGACTTCGATAAATGGTGCAAGAAAGATGGGATTCCAGATTAGAATCCTAGACTTGTGGAAAAATATGTAATGTGACAATAGATCTTGGAGTAATGTTTACTTCTAATGTAACATCATGTGGAAGTTATATTAGTAGTGTGAGATCCTGAGGTTACATTGGTTTGTAATAACCGTTATTATTTTAAGTTCGTTCCCTGAGACTATAACTCGAGTTGTGTGTTTGGTTTGGGGTCACTGCTTTTATGTTTGGTTATTATAATGGTTAAAGCAGGTGAATGATGTTATTGTGGTGAAAATTGGATAGTGACAACCTAGATTCCTGACCCCGGATCTGGGGGCGTCACACAACTTGTCTGTGTGCCAGATTTCAAGCTGACCCTAGAGAATCACACTTAATAGCTGTGAAAAGATTTTTTAGATATCTCAAGGGGGCACAAACTCTTGGACTTTGGTATCCTAAAGAGTCAGATTTTTCACTAATTGGCTATTCAGATTCTGACTATGCAGGATGCAAAGTAGACAGGAAAAGCACAACAGGACAATGTCAGTTTCTTGGCAACAGATTAATTTCTTGGTTTAGCAAGAAACAACAGACTGTATCAACCTCAACAGCTGAGGCTGAATACATTGCAGCTGGAAGTTGCTGTGCTCAAATTCTGTGGATGAGAAATCAATTACTTGATTATGGACTATCATTCTTAAATATTCCTATGTATTGTGATAATACTAGTGCTATTAAAATTGCAGAGAATCCAGTCCAACACTCTAGAACAAAGCACATTGATGTCAGGTATCACTTTATTAGAGAACACGTTGAAAATGGTTCTGTGACACTTCATTATGTTCCAACTGACAGACAGATTGCAGACATTTTGACAAAACCACTTAATGAGTCTACCTTTCTCAGACTAGTAGGTGAATTAGGTATGTTAAATATGTAAGTGATCAAAAATTACAAGAAGCAAGGTATGTACTTTAATTATAGTCCCTGTCTTAACACACTATGATTAATTATTATTGCAATATTTTGTTTGGTATTTTACCTTGACAGAGTCTAGTTTTCAGACTCTGACGAGTCTATAGACTCTGACGAGTCTGTAGACTCTGAGAGTCAGTAGACTCTGAGAAAAATATCGCCTAGACTCTGAAACGGTTAAAATTCGCGCATGCAGACTCTGATTGCATTTAAAATGTTCAAATGACTTGAAATAGGCGGTAACAGTTATCTTTTGACTGGAGACAGGCTGTAGACTCGTGTGTATTGTATGCAACTTGAATAAAATATAATTTTTCATACAATTTACTCACTTGTTTATTGCAATTATTTTCTAAGGCAAAAATATTCACAGAGCTTTTTACGAACCCTAGCTAATTTCTTCAAGCATCTCCATCACTTTCAACTCAACAACTTTAATGGCTGCCATTTCTACTGTCATGAGGGGACCCAAGGCGATTGCTTTTACATTTGGGGATTTCGAGTTCATGACCACAAATCATGTTGCTGCTCTTGGAGATAAGAAAGGGGTAGACGCTGACTACTACCCTGTGATGGATTTCTTGGAGCAATCCGAGCTACACTACATTCTCAAGGCATCACCAGTCATTCACATGGATGCTGTATCACAAGCATGGAGTACTGCAAAGGTAGTTGATCCTTCTCAGGATCAACCAGGTAAAATAATGTTTACCTTTGGCTCGACTACATTTAATGTCACTGTTGATGTGCTTAATTCAGTTTTTAAATTGCCTGTGAAAACACCTTTTGATGAAACTGTTTAAGATTCTGATATTAAGAGCATGTTTAAATCTCTAGGTTATTCTGCTAGCTTTAGATAATATGAGTAAATTAACTAGGCCATATTTAAGAAAGGAATGGTTTTTTTTCTTTGATCAACTTGCTAAGTGTTTTACTGGAAAATGTAGTGGCTTTGATGCTATTACCGCTATTACTTATCAAATTGGTCACAGTCTCCTGTTTGACAAGGTGATCAACATTGGTGATATGTTGCTTACTCAAATAGGAGCTAAATTAAATAATGTGCAAGAGAGGAGGAAGAAAGTCTACTATCATAGATTTCTCATGATTCTCCTCAACCACTTCATTCCTGACATGTCAACCAAGTTGGCAGATGATTGTTGTGTGCAGGCATACAAACAGCAAAGGAGGATATTCTCTGACATCAAGAGAATTGATGACAAAAAGCAGAGTCTACCTTCCATGCACTATCCACAGGTAATGAAGGTAAAACTCTCATCCTACAAACCTTCTATCTACAATGCTTCATTTTTTGGTGGTAAAATGGTGCAGGAACAAGTAATGGAGAGTCCCCCTGCACCTACCCAAGTCACCCAATCCCCTTCAGTTACACAATCTTCCAAACCAAAATCCAAAAAGAAACCAACCTCTGGTGTCTCTCAACAGGCACCAGTTGTAAAGAGGAGAAAATTGATTCAATCTAGGCTTATAGATGAGCACAGTGATGAGGAGCTCAATCCACTAGAGAAGCAAGTTGTTGAAGGACTTTCTTTGCTAAAGGAAGGTCATGATACACTTGATTCTAAGATTCAAGCCAAGTCTGTAGACTCTCAAAAGGCTACAGACTCTGAAAAACCTAGGGAGGCACCTCAGGATTCTCACATTGAGTCTACTGACAAATCTTTTGCTCAGAAGTACAGAAGGTTA